>CM035117.1:155109686-156337186 GCA_020205555.1 Panax stipuleanatus | reverse complement strand
AAAGCAATGTAAAACTTACTTCCATTAAATGATGATGTTTTCTGAGGTTTTCCCACATTTATGTGTACTAACTGTAGTTCTGTGTAGCCCTCCAAGCCTAGTTTTGTGGAAAAGGAAGCCTTCCCTGCTTTCCGTACTAACATGCTGCACAAGTAGGAAGATCCTCTTCTAATTCAGGCAAGCCTTCCCCATGATTGTTCTTCTTCATAAAAAGTAGGGTTGTATAATGAAAGTGCCCCAATCTCCTATGCCAAAGCATTGTATTGCTATATTCTTTGTGTACTACAGCCTACTCTTTTTCCATCAAATTAAAGGCAAAGCTTTTACCTTGAATTTAGACTTTTAACACCACTCTGCCTTGTGCATCAGTAATTAAGCAATGGTTATCCTTAAACAACACCTTATGTCCTTTTTCCAACAACTTAACAACTCTCAAAGGTTTTGATTAATTTCAGGAACATATAAGACATTAGAAATTAATTTCAAACCTGTGTGGCCTTCGATTGCAACTTTTCATTTGCCTTTTACTACAAGATATGCTCCATTTCTAATTCTAACTTTAGAAATTGCAGTTTTGTCAAGCTCTTTGAAAAGTTGTTGATCATATAAGTCATATGGCTTGTACAACCACTGTCTATAAGCCAGCTTTCTGTGGGGCTACTGGTAGCAAAGCATGATGCCACAAACAGTTGCTCCGCTTGAGGTTGTTCAACAACAGTTTTAACTTTTCCTTGCTGCTGTTCAGATTTGCATACCCTTTCCACGTGCCCTAACTGACCGCACTTGTGACATTTTATATCCGGCCTCCACCAACACCTTTTTTGTGGATGATTGGATTTTTTGCAGTAATAACATGGTGGAAATGTAGTGTTGTTGTTGTTATTGTTGCTTTGCTTCTCTTTCTTGTACATATTGTTTTATGATATAACTTGAAATGCACCCTCCATAAATCCTTCTTGCCTCATAAGTCTCCTTTGTTTCTGAGCCTGTAGTGCATTCAATAGTTCTGCCAAGGTAATACCTTAACACATCTTTTGAGTTTTCTATTGATGATATTATAGCCTCAAATTTTTCAAGAACTGTTACAAGGATTTTTTGAACTATTCTAGAATAAGAAAAATCAGTACCAAGAAGCCTTACTTTGTTAACAATGTCAAGGAGTTTGTCTGAGTAATCTTTGATTGTTTCTGATTCCTTCATTCTTTACATCTCAAATTCTCTGATTAGATTCAGAATTGGAATGCCTTTGACTCGTTCATTTCCTTCATACTTCTTTTGCAGGAAGTCCCAAACTTCATTTGCTACCTTCAGTGTTATGATTCTGGTGAAAATTGAAGATGAAACAGCTGCAAATAAGCTATCTTTTGCCTTTGACTTCCTTTGCCTTATCTCCTTGTGATTTTTTATTGGAACCATAGTTGGATTTTTGGGTGATGAGTGCATAATATTCTATGATTATGATTCCTTTATGTTTAGTTTTATTGCATGTTTCATGTGTATATATTCTTATTAAGGTGTTTAATAATTTTAGCAGTAATTAGAGCTGAAACAAGGAATAGAAGAAGATTGCAGGGTTTTTAATGCTAAGTTGGATGTATGTTCTTAGCTTGGAACTTAGATTTTATTGTAGAGCTATTCCTAAAATTTTTGGAATATCTTGAATCGTCCCAATTGGAGTTCATTTGAAAAAGTTGGGATTTTTTTTACCAAACGGACGCTGAATCTTAAAGTTGGAAGTTGCAAATTACATAGCAGTCACTTGGAGCCAACTTTAAACCTTGATCCTACTAGAATCTGTTAATTCTCAAGGAATGAAAGTTGTAGATCTCGTCGAGAGTTTCGATTTGATAGGTAGCAGGCCCGGTAACTCCTCCCGGATCAAAAGTTTTGGTCATTCTACCAACGGATGTCACAACGGGAAATGGAAATTCGCCCCTGCGAATTTGAGCGGGAAAATTGGGAAATCTTGGGTTTTTGAAAAGTTTCTAAAAGCAGATTTTGGTAGACTTCTACATGGAATGAGATTAATAATTCTACTAGATTTAGGATTTCTTTAGACTAAGATTTGCTTTCCAAATTAGATTTTATTTCTTTATGAAAAATAGTTGTGATTTGTAATTCCTATGGATTTGGATTTCTAGTTCATAGGATTTAGGGACTTGTCTAGCACTATAAATAGAGGATGATAGTCAGAATTTTATTCATTCATTCAATCATTCATCTATTACCAGCTATCATACACCATTAGAGTGCAGACTTGAAGGCATGTCAAGCTAAATTCTCTATTTCAGTTCTCAGGGATGTTGAATCTTATTTG
Source organism: Panax stipuleanatus (assembly GCA_020205555.1). NCBI lineage: Eukaryota > Viridiplantae > Streptophyta > Magnoliopsida > Apiales > Araliaceae > Panax > Panax stipuleanatus. The sequence continues at coordinate 156,334,869 of CM035117.1, read as the reverse complement.
TAATTAACGATTTGATCTTGTTTACTTTATTTATTCCTTCTTACATGAGATTTATTCTAATAATCTGTGTTAATTGATTGCATGTTGTTCTATCTGATTTATTTGATTTGGCCAATTAGATTAATCTGATAAATATCATCTACTAGATTAAAATATAGTATTAAGCAAACGATATTATATTTGATCAAAAGAAGCAATTAGTGATGCATGATTGTGGACAAGCTTTTGAGTATTGCTAAGATTATTATAAGGCAAGTTAAATAATTCTTGATTGTATAATTGTTGCTTGAAATAACCTAATTCTCATTTTCATGCTTCTATTATATTAAATATGGATTGATACTTCTAGGTTGTATGATAGTTGGGGTTTATTGGGATGATTATTAATTTAAATTTACAACAAAAAGAGAATTGCGAATAATTAACGATTGCGATTATCTAGGGTTATTAATCTCATTGAAGGGAAAATATTGCTTAAACTTGATTAATACATACTTGTGAAAAGGTGATACTGAACTGTAGAACTGAAGTCTTTTACTCATTGATTACTCATATTACTCAACTCTTTGTGGGATCGATCATTGCTTGCTACTGTGCTAATTGTTTGAATTTGTAAAGGAAAAGTGAGGTTAATTTTGGAGTATCAATGACAGCTCCCAAATTTTGGCGTCGTTGCCAAGGAGTGTTATTTGTTTTTGTTTATTCTTTGTTTTCATTTATTTTATTATTTTCTTTTTCTTTTTCTTTTTTTTCTTTTATAACTCAATCCTCTCACTCCATTGACTTAAATTTTGATCAAGAGATTGAGAAAACTGCAGATACATAAGAAGTTTGTGTTCCATCACTTGAAGAGGAAAAGATAGCGGTGCCAACCAGTAACAGAACTTTGAAAGAACTGGCTAGTCCTAATCTGGATCAACCATAATTGTTTATTGAGTATCCTACTTTAGATGTTGCTTTTGAACTTAACTATGGATTAATTTATCTTTTGCCTACCTTTCGTGGTCTTATAAGTGAAAATTCATATAAGCATCTAAAAGAGTTCCATATGGTGTGTGCCACGATGAAAGCACAAGGAGTGACAGAGGAGCAGATCAAGCTTATAGCTTTTCCATTCTCATTAGTAGATCTGGCAAAGGACTGGTTGTACTATCTACCTTCAGGATTAATACAATCATGGACTGATATGCAAAGGCTATTCTTGGAGAGGTATTTTCCTGCATCAAGAGTCAGCAACATAAGGAAGGAGATAAGTGGAATCAGGCAGTTCAATGGAGAGACTCTTCATGAGTATTGGGAAAGGTTCAAGAAGTTATGTTCCAGTTGTCCACCTCACGGAATTGATGATCATTACTTGATACAGTACTTCTATGAGGGGTTGCTACTAATGGATAGAAGCATGATTGATGCAGCAAGTGGAGGAGCATTGATAGACAAAACTCCAGAAGTTACGAAAAACTTAATTGCAACCATGGCAGCCAAATCACAACAGTATAGAACTAGAATGGATCATACACTTCAAAGGATAAATGGGGTAAGTACTAATAATTTTGAGTTACATATTTCTAAATTAACTACTTTGGTTCGTCAAATGGCTACAGGGAATATGCAAGTCACAAAGGTGTGTAGAATTTTCTCAATGTCAGGGCATACTAGTGATGCTTGTCCAATATTGCACAAGGATGAAACCGTGCAACAAGTCAATGATGTGGGGGCATTCTTAGGACATCATCATTATCAATATGATCCTTAGGCAGAAACTCACAATCCCAGATGGAGAGATCATCCCGACTTGAGCTATGAAGTACCTGTCAATTCTGGAACATCTATGGAGGATATGTTCAAAGCATTCTTGAGTCAGACACAACAGTTCATGAGTCAGAAACAACAGTTTCAACAGGATACAAGGACTTCTGTTCAAGAATTGAGGAACTAAGTGGGTCAACTTGCAGCCACGGTAGGGAGGTTGGAATCTTAAAGCTTAGGGAGGTCACCCTCTCAAACTATTGAGAACATAAGTGCGATTACCCTAGGATGTGATGATGAGGAGCAAGAGGAGACAATGTTTAATTCAGAAACGGGCAAAAGTGCTCTGTGTGACAATAAAGTGAACATGGAATTTGATGAGGATGAGGAACAAGAGAAAGAGGAGAAAATTTTGATAAGTTCTGTAGATCTTTACAAAGAGGATATAACTGATACATCGGTGCAAATAACAGAAACAATGAATGATAAACACCATGGGACCTTTACCATGGAGATGGATGCTACAAATGTCCAATTCGACATATATGAGGCTAAGAGGTATCTTGGTAATGTTGATTCTATTTTTGCTATTAATGTTGTAGATTATTCAGTGCAGGAATCTATTGATCGCATACAATTATACAAGGAGGATTTGAGGGCCGGAATAGAGCAGGATCAAAATCTAAATGATGCTCCTAATGAATTGAAACGGTTACCAATCAACTTGAAGTACACAAGTCAAATTACATAGAATGAAAAGGATGACGTCAAGCCAATAACAATAAACAAAGGCAGCTACTTGGGAGGCAACCCAAGAAATCAGATTTGATTTTCCTATCCCTTTATTTTTTAGTTTGATAATTGCATGTTAGTATGTAGTTTCTTTCTTCTTTGCATTATTTCTTACATTGGGGATAATGTAAGGTTTTAGTGTGGGGGGGGGGGGAGATTTAGGTTTTATGTTATTTATTTAGGGATATCGTGAAAGTAGTATGCATACAAGCCAATCATGTATAATGATAAAACATATACTTTGGAGACTATCTTATTTATTTATTAATAAAAGTATTCACTTATTAAAAGCATTTAATTATCTACATGATGTTGTTTTTATAATATGTAAATAACTCATAGTTTTAAGCAATGCTTTTAGAATCATGATATTGATCATGCTAATGAGATCTAAATTCTTAGAAAGCTTAAAACTAAAATAGTTCTAAATCGTTGGATTACTAAAAAGAAGATTAGTAAATCCGGATAGATTGGTACATACGTTGCTTGCTCATTGGATGAGGATGATTGATCTCATGATCATTTGTGTGGAGACACTAAAGCAAGTATGTAGGTGCTTATTGGAGAATAAGTTCACTGAACGTGACTCGCTATGGAATACCTAATGGAGTTTTACTTGAATGTTAATAGGAATTCCTAATGTGATAGTAGTACAAGTGATCCTTGGACTTGAGATCATCATAGTATCTTGTGTGTAATGAATTATATTTTGACTTATTCCTTAAGACCCTTAGGGTATATCAAAGGGTATGCTTGGATATAATAAGTTACATATGGAGATAATGAATGGTCAATAAAGAATCTACCACTTCTAGTAAAAGAAGCCTTGAATTCCTTGAACGTTGTTCCCTGCACTTGCGGCTGATTCGCAAGAGCTCCGGTCAATAGGTTCACCAACTGCTGAACCGAGTTGGGATTCGTCCCATCGTTATTGTTGTTGTTCGTCGAACCCTCGGGGGTTTGACGTGTTATTCTTCTTCTAAGAGGCATTTTATGTTAAGAAAATATTATTATTAGATCCTTTACTCAATTTTTAAATATTCAAGTTCATACTTAAACGTTTAAATGACTCAGTTCACATAGAACACATAGCACGTCCATAAACTTCTTTTATTAATTACTCGTAGTTTAAAAAAACATCAAACAGATAGCATTTCTGCCATTTCTATCATCCTTCCTGAACTGAAAAAGTTGCAGGATTACATTATTAACTCATCCCATTCTTATCTCAAATTATGGGATTTACTTTATTTACTACAAAAAGCAACACATAACCCAACTCTACTACTGCTACTATTGCTACTACTGCTACTGCCTAGGCATATTAATACGTCGCACAGCCTCTCTGCGTTCCTCTTCCATTAGCAGTTATAATTTGTTTTGAATTTTAAAAGCCATAAGGTCATGTTTGGCAAACCTTTTATTTAAAAATAGATTTTAGTCGCTAAGGCCATGTTTGGTAGAAATAGGTTTAAAACAAATACAAGGGCCTTGTTTGGCAAAATAAATTTAAAAATACTTTTCTTTATTTTAACAAATTATTTAACACATACTTTAATGTCACATTTTAATTAATTAAATATCAATCATCTAATTTAATCAATTAAAATCTAACATCAATTAATCACATAAAATTGCCACATAATTATAATTACTCGCTAATTATAATCCATGTAACACTTCATCACATATCTCATCTAATTTAATTATCTCAATTAAATTAGAACTATAATATAAAATTAATATACATTAATTAAATTAAATATTGCACATTCATTTAATTAATATATACACTTAATTAAATCACTCCATAAATCACATAATTTATTTATTTAACTCAATAAATAATTCACATAAATAATTATTTAATTCAATAAATATTTAAAATTAAATATAAAATCTCAATCGTTACAGGTGTGAAGTCCGGTAAAATTCTGGGATTTCTTGTGAGCAACCGAGGCATTGAATTGGATTCTGCCAAGATAAAAGCCATCACTAAGATGCTCGAATCGAAGATTGAGAAGGAAATCCGAGGTTTCTTAGGAAGAATAAACTTCATCAGCCGATCCATATCGCAACTGACAGCATCTTGTGAACCCATTTTCAACTTGTTAAGAAAGAACTCCTCGGGAAAATGAAATGAAGACTGCCGAAAAGCTTTTTGTACCATCCAGAAGAGGTTGATTGAAGCACCTATCTTGGTACCCCCAAGGGATGGAATCCTGTTATTTATATATATCTCAGTCAATTCCAACGCCATGGGTTGCTTACTGGGGAAAAAGGATGATATGGGTAAAGAAAGGGCGATTTATTATCTCAGTAAACGTTTCAGCTGCGGAGAGAAGAAGTACACACTGATAGAAAGAACCTATTGTGCATTAGCTTGGGCAGCCACGAGGTTACAACATTACCTACACGGCCATACAACTTATCTCATCTCTAGGATGGATCTCTTAAAATACATCTTCAGCAAGTCGATGTTGAACTGCCGATTATCCAAGTGGCAGTTGATCCTCTAACAGTTCGACATCATTTATATGACCCAAAAGTCCATCAATGGGCAAGGAATTGCAGATCACCTGTCGGCCGCACTAGCGGGAGGTTATGAACCTCTTGATACCTATTTCCCTGAGGAAGAAGTGATGACTATTCAGCTGGCCAGTAAAGAAGATAGGGGTCAATTCTAGAAAATATATTTTGACGGCACATCTAACACTGAAGGCGCAAGAGCAGGGGCAGTTATGGTGTCCATCACGGGAGATCAATACCCCGTGGCAATCAATTTGCATCTTAACAATTCCAATAACACAGCAAAATATGAAGGATGCATTGTGGGGTTAAAACTGGCTCAGTCCATGGGAGTTTGGGGGTGAATGAATAATATTGGCATGGATCTGGCATTGATAACAATGCTTGACGTGATTGTCGCAATCCTCTTTGAGGGATATCTAGTAATGTCCCGTCCTTAGAATTTTCTTGGCAAGCAGGGGTCCACTCATATGCGCTCCGCACACCCCACCATGTACTTCATTCATAAGTCACTGGGCCTGATCTCTGTCTAGACATCTTAGAAGGCCTACGCCCGGGTCTCTCTTGTAGAGAGCATCTCCACTTAGGTAGAAATTCATGGCCATCTTCTGTATTCGCTTCTTTACGGTTTGACTCATTCCTTTAGGGGTTGATCGGTCTCGTAAATATTCTTTAATGTGGTGGTACCAAGGTGGTCCAGTAGGTGTTATCTCATCTGATATTTCCCCTACATTGTTTCCATATGAGGATGCACTCTGTACAGTGAAGGTGATGACAGACATTCCCTTTCTTGCTGATAGGTTCACCAATGAAGCTAATGTAGTCAATGCATCGGCAAAATCATTTCAGTTCCGGGGAATATGCATGAATGCAATGTCTTCAAAATCTCCTGCCAATTTGAGAATATGGTGATGGTAAGGCAGTAGATGTAATTTCTTGGTGGTGTACGCCCCGGTGGACTGTCTGATGACCAGCTCCGACAACTTTTATGAATAAAGATTTAATTTTTTTATATATGTCATTTTAAATAGTAAGGTGTTGATTTGATAAATGTGCTAAGTTATGGGTAATATGCGCAAAGTTTACAAAGTAAGCAAGTGATCATAAAATATTCATTGTGTCGACGAATATTCGTTTGATCGGGGAATATTCTTTTTGTCAGAGAATATTAGTACGACAGCGCAATCATTGGTGGGTCCTATAACGAAAAACTGTCGGATGAAAAAAACGACAAGAATAAGTTTTCTAAAAATAACGACAAAACTGTTACCGTTAAACTGTTGAAATACCCGGTGGTTAAAGAGCAGTAATACGCATTGTTGCACAGTAGCACACGGTATTGCACAGTATTTTAAATTATTAATTTTTACGTAAGAGGTCACTCATTCAATAATTGTAACAGTAACTACTGAACAGTATTTCACATTATTAAATCAATAATGGTCACACATATTATTTACATGATATTATTAGATAATATTATTGACAATGTCTAGAAAATTCTATCGAGAAAAAAGGTTAGGTTATTTAATTGCGCACCAGTAAGGATAAATCCTTATCAAAAAGCCCCCTCTTTCCTAAGAATTATCTGTTTGTTAATATTGTGATTCTGTAATATTATTTGTGAATAATAATTGATTGTTGATAAATATGATAAGTAAATATTTATTTAATTTTGATATAAATGGAGGAATTTTTAGCAAAAGAGACATTTATTAAAAGTTGATATTTTATCTTTTCTGATAAAATAATTCATTCAAATATATTATTATAATATTACATTATAATAGTATAATGTGATAATGTGATAATATAATTTTATAATTTAAATGGTAACATTTTTATAATAAATTCATGGTATAAGAATAAAATGAGGTGGAAGAGAGTAAATTGGATCTGAATTATTTTTATTGCCATAAATGTTTTAGTTGCAAAACATGTGTAAAATGAAAAAAAAGGGGGGTGTCTTTTTTTTTGTTTGATATGTTGAGAAGTTGTCAAGGGCGTGGGCGGAAAATTTCATCCGTTGTTAATTTTATCAACACTGGTGTTCTGGCATTTTTCTATAAATAGGGTACTTAGTTAGAAATAAAAATCACACCAGAATCAGAAAATTCTCTCTCTATAATATTGAGTGTATTTATTGTGAGTATAAGGATAGTTTGAGTGTTGATAACAGTGCAAGAATTCTTCAGCATAATATCCGATAATCCAGACAGATCTAGTATTCTACTTAGGTAAAGGATATTATTTTTCTCGTAAATAATGTTATTTCCTTTCAATATTCATAAAGAATATTTTTTTTTTCATATTCTATGTAATGAAAGTGATAATATTTTATTCCATATTCCTAAATTTAAACTTACTACGGTAAGTATTGCTTCTATAATTCCTAAAATGATCAGAAATTCCTTGAGTTTTACGCTTCATCTAATATCATTTCACAGGAATGTTGGTATGGATTTTCTTATGAAATTTTTACATTTTTATGTCAGGATTACTATTCATCCGTACGGTACTATTCATAAATACAATACTATTCATACGTACGGCACTATTCATAGAAAAATTAAAAAAAAAAATTCTTTGTCCAAGTTATCTGTTATGGTTCTTATCTTTGATTGGATCCATGTTTTGAACTTCATTCTTGAATTTTGATCCACAATTGATCATTATTGAATATACTTAAACTTGGATAAATTAAATTACTAATTCTTAATATTTGTCCTTTATCTCACTGGATTCGTTTTTTATTTTATTTTTCATCATCCTCGGTCTTAAAGTGTGGTGAAAGTTATCTTTGGCCCGTACTGCAAAGATGAACTGTTGATCGATGAATATCTTTAGCATGTAGTGCAAAGATGAATGATTAATTGATGAATATCTTTGGCCCGTAGTGCAAAGATTGATAGGTGTTGGTATGATCATTACCATTGGTGATACAAATGAATATCTTTAGCCCGTAGTGCAAAGATGAATATTTGATTTGAATATATTGATTGATGTTACAGGGATAAAATATTGATGATGGACTTTTAAATCATAAAAGATAGTAGACATCATTCTCTACTTAACTCTTCTAATGAATTGTTATTTCTGCTGCATTTATTGATCTAAAACTTGTTGTCCATAATATTTTATCTGATTTATTGAAGGCTAATGATAATTTATTCTTCATTATCTTAGTCATAATATTCTTTACTGGGCTAATTGAGCTCATCCTTTTCTTCCGTTGTTCTCTTCAGCAACTGAGAATATAGTTGGGACTAGTCGGGGAACAGAGTGATGGTCCGAGAAAGAGATGTAGAAGTCCTCACAATTTTATAAAATAGTGTGATAATAATTGTAATGAGGACTTAGTTTGAGCGTTTATATTTTCTACATGTTTGTATTGACGCTCATAGTAGTGTGGTCGTATTTTGCACGACCGTTTGATATAAAAGATTGTATTTGGATTCTGTACCATGTATTTGGCGACTCAGAATGGGTTGAGTATTGAACCTATTTTGGGGGCATCACACTTTATGCATAGGAAATCCATAAGATGCGGTAACCGTGTTTTCACGGAAGTCGAGGAGTGCCTAACACCTTCCCATTGCTTAAGCTAGCCCCCGAATTCTAAGAACCTCGATTTCAGACCAATCCTACGGAGTCACATATTGAACCATATTGTAAAAATCTCCAAAATCAGATGAGTTGTTACATCCATTTACATTATCCAACTGGCGGCTCTGTCTCATTCGGTCCAATTATAAAATAATAAAATCAATCTTTTCAAAGTCGTCGACACTTATGTCGGTACTGATTTCCTAAAAAATCACCCTTTAATAAAAATCCATAGATATAACGAATCATAAAAGGTTAAAACAAACAACACAAATTTAGGAAAGACGGACACCTCAAATTTTTCCTGGCGTCGACATTGCTCCTCAGCGGATCAAGGAGTTGGTAAAATTGACCGAACAACTGCCACTAAAAGAATGGGACTTCAACCTACTAACCAAAGTGGTCTGGATCTTTGATCACAAACATAAGTTCTAAAACCCTTCTCTTTTATTCTAATATGAGTATATTTTCCATTTCCCAAACTGACTTACTCTCTACATATAGTATCTTTGATCAAACCGACATCTGCCGAAAGGAAAGATCTCAAAGACTTCGTCACCGGCAAGACTTCAGAAAAAAACAATACCCCATCCAACACTGAAACCATACCATCGGAAGCCACATCCGAAGGGTCATCCTCCTCCCGAGCCAAACCTAAATCAATCTCTAAAGCCCCGAAACCTGAAAGTCCCTAATCCCTCCTCACAACAACAAAGAATTTTGGATATGCCCAACTCTGAGAGGACTAAGATCCTTCGACTTAAGAAAAGACGTACCAAAATCATTCCCCTATCTCCCGACGTTCTGAAAGTCCCTTCGAGCGAAGCTATTAACACTCCATCCGAAAACATTCCAACTACCGAAGTCGTTCTAACCAAAACTCCCGACCCTAACCAAAACAAAAAATGGAAAGAACCCAAAGACTCCACTTCTGATCCCCCAATCAAGAAAATCAACACAACTGCTTCTCCCAACCATTCTCCTCCCCGAATCCTTTCTCCCCTCAAACAAAAATCTCCCAAAAAATCCTCACTTCTTAATGTAACCTTTATGTAATCACATTTATCTCTATTCCAAATAATTCTGACTATAGGCCACCGCCATCTCCAGACGTATCATCTACCGACGGAAGGAGATTGAAGAAGAGGAGAAAGCGACTAAAAAAGAGAACGAACTGCTGAAGGCTACTTTTGAGAAAGAGAAAAAACTTCATGTCAACACTTCATTCTTCTGCGACAGCCTCCAAGGCGACATTAAAAAGTTAAAAAATGACGCCTCGGAAGCAGAAACTAGATGGAAAACCATCCTGGAGAAGTGTGAAGCTATGCAGAAAGAGAACAAAAAATTGAAGCTGAAAAATCTAACACTCCTTCGCCAAAACCAAGACTTGGCTAAAAAAGAGGAAAAGACCTTTCGAACTTGTACTTCTTTGGAAAATGAACTAAAAGAATACAAGGCATTAAGACCTCCTTTTACTGAAGAGTTAAAGACGATCTGTCAAGATTATCGAAAGTCTCCCGAGCTGTCGGCAAAAGTAATGAAGATGTTCGTCAAAAGGTATGAGACTGCCTGAAGCAAAGATAAAGCAAATGTCACTGTCGCAAAACTGGACGTCTCTATCCTCGACTCTTCTGAAGATGAAGCTAAAAACAAAGCCGAAGATGATCCACCGTAGTAGTAGTTGCTTCTTTTGTTTTCTTTTGTACTTCTGAACTTATAATATAATAATTCTAATGTACTTATCTAACAGTTTAATGAAAAAATATCATCTGTTTCTGAAGCACTGAATATTTATTTAATATATACATTTAATAAAGAACTTATTCCAAGATCAGAACACTTATTCAACATAATTAAAGGATTCGTTCGAAGAACTGAACACCAACAAATGAAATTAATTATTCGTTAGAAAACTGAATACAAGTGAAAGAGTTGTTCATTTCGAGAAACTGAACACCCTGTAATTGAAAGTGAGTACTCGTTCTGCAGAACTGAGTATCTGCACAGATAATAGGTCTTTCGTTTGAAAAATTGAACAACCTTAGAAGTAATGTTCGTTCCAAGGAACTGAACTTTCCTTTTACATTAAAAAAGATACTCTTTCAGCTGAACTGAGCATTTTATAAGTAACGAGAAGGCATTCGTTTTGGAAAACTGAATAGCCTTCCAAGCAGTATTTGTTCCGAGGAACTAAACACCCTTTCAAATACCCCAAATAATGACAATATTTGTTAAAAACTGAATACTCATTTTATTAATAACTTTGGAAAATTACAGAGTCGTATAGACGAACTACTTAGCATTGCTCTACTGATAATATTTCTGAAGCCTGTCTAAATGCTAAGTGTTCTTGACTTCTATCCCATCCAATGCCCGAAGTAGGTAAGTACTTAGCTTCGGCACCTCAATGACCTTATATGGCCCCAACCAATTAGGCATCAATTTCCCGAGAATTTGAGGCATGGAAGCCTCTACCTCCCGAAGAACCAAATCCCCAACTTCAAACCTCCTGAGCTTCACGCCCTTATTGTAATGCATGGCCACTTTCCTTTGGTAGGCTGCAGGCCTTACCAAGGCCGACTCCCTAACCTCCTCCAACAAATCCAAGTTGATGCGAAGGCCCTCATCATTGTATAGCTCCTTGAACTGACTTACCCAAACCAATCTCAACCGGGACTAATGCATCTGTACCATAAGCAATTCTAAATGGAGAATCACCCGTTGTCGTCCTCAGAGTAGTCCGATAAGCCCATAGCACACTAAGAAACTCTTCGGGCCATCTTCCCTTTGCTTCATCAAGCCTTCTTTTTATCTCTTTGAGTAAGGTCATGTTGGTGACCTCCACCTGCCCATTAGACTGAGGATGGGCCACTGAAGTCTTTCGATGCTGAACACCCAGCCCTTTTAAAAATTCTTCAAACTTGGAACCCACAAACTGTCAGCCATTATCCAAGACCACCACCATCGGGATCCCAAACCAAAAAACCACAAACTCCTTCAAAAAATTCAAATATTCTTACTCCGTGATTTGGTATAGTGGTTTCGCTTCCACCCATTTGGTCATATAATCAATGGTCATGATCATAAAGCTGACTTGACCTTTCGCCTTCGATAACGGGCCTAGTATATCAATTCCCCAAACTGTAAATGGAAATGGGGATAAAATAGAGTAGAGCACCTCAGGTGGCTGATAAGTGATAGGACTATTAATCTGGAATTTGGGGCACTTCTTTACATAATATGTTGCTTGCTTGATAATCGTAGGCCAATAGTACCCCTGTCGAAGCACCTTATAAGCCAACGCCTTTGCACCCATGTGATTGCCATAGATTCTCTCATGAATCTTTTGAAGAACATACTCGACCTCGGATGGTACCAGACACCATAACAACGGAGAGGAATGGGCCCTTCGATACAAATCACGGTCTATGAGCACAAAATTTGAACTCCTATGCTTAACTTTCTTCGCCAACATCCGATCCGAAGGCAAGACGCCATCAACCAGATAATCCAAGTAAGGCATCATCCAATAATTCGATCGTTCTATACACATAACCTCTGCATGCTGAACACTCGGTTGATTCAAAACTTCTAAATATACCGATTCACTGAATGTAATCGCATCTGTAGTAGCCAACTTGCCAAAGCATCGGCTATCATATTATTCAATCTGTCAACCCCCTGGAAGGTAAACGAGTTAAAGTAGTGAAGCTGATCCTTGACTTCAACGAGATACTTAACCATTCTTGCCCCTAGGGCCTCATACTCTCCTGAAATTTATTTAACCACTTACTAAGAGTCACTAAAGATTATCAACCTCTACACCTCGAGACTCTTCGCCAGTCAAAGACTAGCCAAGATGGCTTCATATTCTGCCTCATTATTAGTCGCTTTGAAACCGAAGCGGATGGCCTGTTGTACCTTAAATCCTTCTGGACTTGTCAAAATAACCCCCACTCCACTGACTTCTAAAGTGGAAGACCCATCTACATACAAAGTCCAAGAGGTCTGGATCGGCTAGCCATCTGTAACTGCTTGAACTTCCACTTCTGTTCGAACAAAACCATCATCCATCTCAAAGAACTAACATTCCACCACAAAGTCGGCCAAGGCCTGACCCTTTATTATCGTCCGAGGATGATACTCTAAGATGAACTACGTTAACTCCATCGCCCATGCAGCAAGCCGACCCGAGACTTTTGGTTTACCCGGTACTTTCTTCAAGGTTTGATCCGTGTACACCAAAATTAGTTAACCTTGGAAGTATTGTCGTAGTTTTAGACTAGCTATTATTAATGCATATGCAAACTTCTCAAGATTTGGATGCCTTGTTTCTGCATTGCGAAGGGCATGGTTTACATAATAAACCGGGTGCTGCTTAACCCCAATCTCCTGCTCCAATTGCCAACGGCCTTGCCACCAAATAAAGATTCAAGGGTTAGGAAGGAACTGGCTTTACTAACAAATGAGCCAAAGACAGATACCTCTTGATTCCCTGAAAAGCATCCTTGCATTCTGAAGTCCACTGGAAGGTCTTCTCATTCTTCGGCCCTTTCAGCGTATCAAAAAATAGTAAACATCTTTCAGCTGACTTGGACATGAACCACCTCAAAGCTGCTATCTGACCTGTCGGACGCTGAACATCCTTATATGACTGGGGAGATTTTATATCTATAATAACCTTTATCTTTTCTGGGTTCACCTCTATTCCCCTCTTGTTGATCAAATAGCCCATAAACTTTCCCGCTCCTAATCCAAAGGTGCACTTTGTCGAATTTAGTCCGAGTTTGAAATTACTTATTGTCTGAAAATAGTCCTACAAGTTATCCTCCTCATATCATCAACGTATACCTTCATACTCCGTCCCAATTTCTTCGAAAAAAATATGGTTCATCATCCTCTGGTATATAACCCCAGCATTTAACAAACCAAAAGTCATCTTCTTGTATATATAAACCGCTCGATGAGTGATGAATGATGTCTTCAGAATATCCTCCTCATGCATCAATATCTGATGATACCCCAAAAAAGCATCCATGAAATTGAGCAATCCATAACCCAAAGTGGCGTCGATGAGCTGATCGATATTCAGGAGTGGATAAAATTCTTTTCAACTCACTTTGTTCTGGTCCGTGTAATCAATACAAACCCGCCACTTCCCGTTCAGCTTCTGTACTAACACCACGTTCGCCAACCACTCTGGATAATCAATTTCGAAGATGAAGTTTGCTGCCAAAAGCTTTGTTATTTCTTCGTCGATTATCTTCTACCTCTCTGGGCCGAAGATCCTCCTCTTCTACCTAACTGGTTTTTTAGCTGGATCCACGTGTAGTCTATGCACAAAAACTTTCTTCTTAAACCCTGGCATGTCACCGGGGACCAAGGAGAATATGTCCCTGTAACACTGAAGTAATTTTACCAGACTTGTCTGGAAAGGTTCTTGTAATCCTGACCTGATCCTGACAGTCTTATCTTTCTTCCTTGGTACCAACTCTTCCTCCTCTGTGTCTTCGACCGGCATGACTAGAGGTTCTGTACTTCCTCCGGTAAATGGTTCGACCTTTATCGTAATGGTCTACTTTTATTTGTTAACCCCTACACCCGAGGAGATCAATGCATTCCTGTAACATCTTCTTTCCAAGTCAAGGTCCCTAGCTACTTCACAAACTCCGTTCGGCGTAGGAAACTTGATCTTAAAGTGGGGTATTGAAGTCACCTCCTGAAGAGCTATCAAAGCTGGTCTCCTGAGGATCGCATTATAGGAGGAATCAACCTGTACCATAAAGAATTGACACATTATCTCCACCTACCGAGGAGCCATCCCAAAGACCATCGGCAACTCAATTGTTCTAGCAACCCGGACTGGTTCATTTCCGAAATCGTACAGAGGGGGCTCCTGCCCGATCTCCATTTTTCTGCCCTCTAAGTCCATCCTCTGATAAGCATGATAGTACAAAATATCCACCTAGGGGCAATAACTTCCATCATCCTTTTCATGTCGATCGATCCGACCTGTGCAGTGATCACCAACGTTCCCTCATCTGGCTTGATCGATTCTGAAGGGAAGTCATCGTCTGTGAAGGATATTATAGAGCCATGATAGATTCTTTCATGCCTAACTAGCTGATCAGATACCGATAACACTGCGTCTAAGAATCCTCGCCGTTTCTTCCTCGTAACCTTCCCGACTGATCCGCCTGTGATCACATTCACCACCCGGTGAACTGCCTGGGTCTGATCATGTAGTTGGGGTTGGGCATCCGGGTTCTGTACTTGGGTGTTGTTCGTCTGCTGTATTTTTGAAAATTTCCACCCTGCGACGTACTGAACCAAGGCTCCGCTTTATACATTTTTCTTTATAAGGTCCATCAAACCCCAACAAGTCTTTGTGGAACGTCCAGCCGACCCATGATAGTCACAATACTTGTTCACATTTCCTCTGTTCGGCTTTATGTTGTCATTGGATGGTTCGAAGTATGGCTTGTCCTTTATATGCTCCAACATTGTAGCCCGATCAGTATTGAGCTTAATGTAAATCTTGTTTACCCTTTGATTCGAGAAGGGTGGGCGTCCTCCTCCCGAACCACCATTATTTTTGTTGTTATACTTTTTCTGATACCCATCTGACTTATTGTTATTACTACTCTTCTCCTTATCCTTCGATTTCTCAGATGTATTCTGCTTTAGGCTACTCATCGCCTCTTCCACCACTATGAATCCTTCTGCTCTGTCTAACGCCTCGACTAAGTTCTTCAGATGGTTGAACATTAGGTCTTTCACCAGATTCTTTGATTTTATAATTTCTAGACCGTTCTAAAATAAACCAAGCGCCTGAAGATATTTCAAATCTACCACAAGTCCCACCGCTTCTTGGAACTATTTCAAATGCTGCCCCAAGGTTTCATTTGAATATTGCCTTATCTGAGCCAAGGAACCTGTCGGCTTTCCTCTTCTCTTGTTACTGTCGAACCTGGCGTGGAACTTATCACAGAGCTGCTTCCACGACGAGACAGAATTCAAAGCCAACGTGATCATCTACTATCAAGCATCCTTCTTTAATGTGGTCATGAATATCTAACACTTTTCCACATCAGAATAATCATAATAACTCATCAGCCGGTCATAGGCCTAGCTATGCTCGTACGGATCTCCCGAACCATCATAACTCTCTATATGAGATGGCTTTTTACTAAGGTCCGCCCGTTCTCGATCTATTTTTGGGGAGAACGGTGACGATGACTGCATCGTGTTCACCTTCTCCTGTTTGACTTCAACTAACTGCCTTTGTAGATCTTCCAATTTTTTTGCCAACGCCTCAACACCATCCGTTTTAGGAAACGATTCACGCCTGTTCCGAATCTTATATTTTGGAGAGGCGATCTGCCTCCTCCTTTTGACCTTCCTTGGATTGCTGAGCCGGCTTCTCTAGAGCGCCTTTTGCGCCTGCTCTTTTCCTGGGAACGACCTCGGAGCCTGTTCCGCTCCTGTGAACGGCTCTGGTGCCTGCTCCTTTCTTGCGAGCGGCTTCGGTGCCTGCTCCTTGTCCACCGAGAATCGTCCGGACGGTGTGTCCTGGACCGCTTCTCCGGTGAACGTTCATGCCTTTGACTGTGGCTGGAAGCTTCGTACTCACCGTCTAGATGGGCCAGCTGAGCGTCCCATTCTTTCGATTAAAGAAGCAAAGTTTTCATCGCATCATTAGCCTCTTGAACCTTCTTTGTCATGATGGTCCTTCTTTTGTCCCATCTGGAATCATGATCTCCCTGCGTCCGTGTTCGGGACAGAATGTCCTCGACACGGACATAGGGTTTTGTCTCCTTTATGGATGTTGAGAACAAACGACGCCTCACATCTCCACCAAACGTGTCCTTTTGACCCACGGACTGGCTGTGGGGCCCGAGTCTATCTTGAATACTCTTGGACGGGCCCAACCTATCTTTAACTAACCCCTTTGGCTGGGCGGACGGCAAAGCCGTTGACTTCCCTTGTCCAAAAATCATTCTGTTTGCCATGATTTCCACCAGAAAAACTCCTTTTCTGATTGAGGATTGCCAAGCACTAGAAAGCCCTCCTTCTAGCGCCAATCTTAACGCCAAGATAAGTCCACGCACTCCAATCACCAAAGCGCGTCAAATTCTGTAAGAAACGAAACACACGCGAAGCTTGACCTCTTAGGCCGCGGGGGGATAGCTCCGGTGTGAGAATAATTACAGGCTGAATAAGGTTTAACAATGGAGGCTTAATGCTCTAGTGATGAAAAATAATAATAATGTGTGTACCTTAGAATCAGGATATAGTCTTGTATTTATAATGATCACACCACCTCCAAGAGTCCTTCCCTGTGTAAAATTAGGGTTCCTCATTAGGTATAATTCTTTAATGGGATTGTACATTATCTTCTTAAAGAAATGAAGTTGGGTTACATCCTAACACTTTCCTTAGGAATTAGAAATCAAATATAATTAGGAATTTTTGATTCCTTAAAACACCCAATTACCAAAATAATTTCTTACGTGTGTGTTAAAATAACTCCACGTGGATCTTGGTCAATCATATAATCTGGGCCCAAAAAATCATGTCCGAATAGGTATTATAATTCCTATCAGCTCGTGCGAAAATAGAAAGGACGTACATATCAGGTCACCTTACTTAAATATTGTAGCATATTTCACGTGTTAAAGCGCCTATGCATCAAATATTCATCAATAAGGTTAGAGTAGAGTCGTGCACAAATGAAGTTATGCCCAACAAACAGATAGAAGTCGTAATAAAATCCCAAAATATAGGTCCACCTCACTTAAGTTTGTCTCGTAATAGAGATGAATGGTCCCAAATGGCAATCATAGCCTTATTGGGTTCAAGACTTAGCCGAGTGTTTTTTTTTGGGTTACTATTAATTCATTACAATTATGGGCAAACCCCAAAGTCTTTGCTATGGTAAAGCCTAGTGATACCATCCAATCCAATACTTGGTGGTTAGCCAAGTGTTAGTGAAGCTAGATGTAAGGAACTGACAAGTGAACTCCAGTTTAACAACCACTTATCTGCAGCAGAATTAGGGATTGAATGAAGAAGAGAGAGAATATCAGAGGAAAGAGGAGAGTTCAGAAGAAGTAAAGAGAATTTTAAGGAAAAGAACAATTCATTTTTTGCCAATTCAGTTACAAGGATCACCTATTAATACTGCAACTTCACCCTCAAGAATGCAAGAGCAGTCCGTTGCCAAAAAAGACTTATTTACCCTTACCAACTGAACATTCACTAAAACTGTATATTAGCAACTAAAATAGACTTAAGACTCAATAAGAAAAGTAACTACCAAGGCAATGGACTTATGGTTATTCCTTATAATCCATCCCCCTTAAAAAACAACTTGTCCTCAAGGAGTAAAATAAGGAAATTTAGCATGCAAATCAGACCACAATTCCTAAGTTGCCTCTGAAGGTAGAGTGTTAGTCCATTGGACCAAAACTTCAACATCAACTGCATTGTGTTTCTTAATCATTTTTTGATCCAGCACTGCAAGAGGTTTAATCACAAACTGGCCATGAGCATCAACTGGAGGTTGAACTGGGGAAACTTGAGCAGAAGCACCAATTTTTTTCTTTAATTGAGACACATGAAACATTGGGTGAATTTTAACAGCAGATGGTAGTAACAATTTGTAAGCAACAGGTCCTATCTTGTCCAATACTGGAAAGGGACCATAATATTTGGAGTCCAACTTGGAATATCTAGATTGTGTCATAGAATGTTGTTTATAAGGTTGAACCTTTAAATAAACCAAATCTCCCACATTGAAGACCCTTTCCTGTCTGTTAGCATCAGCATAGTTCTTTATGCGACACTGGGCTTGGGTGAGATTGTACTTAAGAAGTTGTAACAACTTATTTCTAGACTGGCAAAACAATCTAGCTGTAGGATCAGAAACAGTTCCATATTGATGATAAGAGACATGTGGAGCTGCATAGCCATACAAGGCTTGAAAAGGCGTCAACTGTGTTCCACTATGGTAATGAGTATTATACCACCATTCAGCAAGCGACAGCCATTCACTCCATAATCTAGGTCTCTGACTGCACATACATCTTAGATAAGCCTCCAAGCACTGATTAAGTCTTTCAGATTGACCATCACTCTGTGGGTGATAGGCTGTACTAAGCTGTAGTTTAGTACCCAAGAATCTGAATAAGGATTGCCAAAAATGTCCTATGAAAATTTTATCCCCATCTGATACTATAGAATTAGGTAGCCCATGAAGCTTATGAATATGATTGAGGAACAAGGTAGCAACATCAGTGGCAGTAAAAGGGTGCTTCAAAACCAGAAAATGTGTATATTTAGTGAGTCTATCTATGACTACCAAAATGGAGTTGTAACCATGAGAAACAGGTAGTCCTTCAATGAAGTCCATAGCAATATCCTTCCAAGGGATATCAGGAATATGGAGTGGTTGTAACAGCCCTGGCACCACAGCAGTTTCATGTTTGCTCAGTTGACAGATGTCACATTCCTTGACAAAACTGATTACATCCTTTCTTAGGGATGGCCAGTAGAAAAACTTTGAAATTCTTTCAAAGGTCCCTCTTCTTCCTAAATGACCTCCCACAGGAGAAGTATGAAATTCATGTAAAATCTTAGTCTTCACAGATGGAACATTACCAACAACTAGTCTGTCCTTGTATTTAAGTCTGCCATTAACAAAAGAAAAATCTATCAAGGAAGTAGGATTTAATGCTAGTTGGGCTACCACCTGTTGTAATTCAGGATCAGTTTCCCAAGTCTGAGCTAACTCTTGAATCCAAGTAGGAGTAACTGAAGTAATATCCAAACAATGGAAGACATTACTCCTGCCTTCCTGAGAGTCATGATGAAGCTGCCTAGACAATCCATCAGCTGCTACATTTTCCTTTCCTTTCCTGTAACAGATTTCATAGTCCATCCCCATTAACCTTTTTATCCACTTCTGTTGATTAGTAGTAGTGATTCTCTGATCCAACAGATATTTGAGACTTTGGTGGTCTATTTTAATAGTAAACTTGTTTCCCATTAAGAAATGCCTCCATTTCTGCACAGAATAGATGACAGCCATCAACTCTTTCTCATAAGTTGACAATCCTAAATGTTTGGAAGCAATAGCCTTACTTAAGAAAGTAATAGGCCTGCCATTTTGCATCAATATTGCTCTAATTCCAGTAGCACTAGCATCAGTTTCTAATACAAATGGAATGCTAAAATTAGGCAAAGCCAACACATGAGAAGAAACCATAGCTCCTTTGAGTTTAGCAAAAGCCTCCTCAGCTTCAACACTCCAATGGAACTGATCCTTTTTTAGCATCTCAGTCAGTGGTTTACTTATTAAACCATATTATCTAATGAACTTCCTGTAATAGCCTGTGAGACCCAGAAATCCCCTCAAACCCTTAAGGTTCTTAGGCTTTGGCCACTGCACCATACACTCTATCTTGGCAGGGTTAGTAGAAACTCCCTCAGGTGTAATGATATGACCAAGGTACTGAACTTGTTGTGTAGCAAAAATACACTTGGAAAATTTGGCATACAACTAATGTTGCCTCAACAGATGTAATTTTATTTCCAAATGCTGTAAATGAGTCTCATATGTGGGACTGTAAACTAGAACATCATAAAAAAAAACTAAGATGAACTTCCTCAAATAAGGGGCAAAAACAATGTTCATTAAGCTCTGAAAGGTAGCTGGAGCATTGGTTAGCCCAAAGGGCATAACCTTAAACTCATAATGCCCTGAATGGGTCCTAAAAGCTGTCTTAGGAATGTCAGGTGGGTGTACCCTGATCTGATGGTAACCAGACCTGAGATCCAGCTTGGGAAACCAGCTTGAACCATTAAGTTCATCCAACAACTCATCTATTGCAGGTATAGGAAATTTATCTTTAATAGTAGCATCATTTAGTGCCCTATAATCAATACACATCCTCCAAGTATTATCATGCTTTTTTACTAACAAGACTGGAAAGGCAAAAGGATTGTTACTGTTTTGGATAATCCCACTATTAAGCAACTCAGTCACTATTTTTTCAATCTCTGATTTCTAGACATATGGATATCTATAAGGTCTCAGATTCATAGGTTTGCTACCTTCCTGCAAGTTAATATGATGATCATGAGATCTTTCAGGTGGCATACCTTTAGGTTCTTCAAAAACATCTGAGAATGATTGCAGAAATTCTTTAAGTTTTGGACAGGTAGGTTCTGAGGGTGGACAATTCACATTCCAAAATTCCATATAAGCACCCAAAAAATCCATGAGATGTTGTTTACAACAAGTTCTGGAATTCACTAGATTCCATTAGCTGTATTGTTGGAGTAACATTACTGTCTTCCCCTTTCATCAACATTGTTTCACCATTCTGCAAAAATTAGAGCTACAGTTTATTGAAGTCAAAAGTTACAGGACTTACTGTCCTTAACCACTGGACCCCTAGAATAGCATCAACACCACCCAAGGGCAGAATCCTCATCATTGTAGTATAGTCTCTTCCTTGCACATGCCACTAGAACTCTGAACACACTTGTTCACTCTGCACCTTAAAACCATCCGCAACTGAGACTGTCACTGGTGGAGTATTTGTTAGCTTAACCCTCAGTTTCTTAGCAGCGTGAGGATCCAGGAAATTCCCAGTGCTTCCACTATCAATCAATATGCTTTCTGATCTGCCCCCCACTGATCCTTGTACTCTGATGGTATTGCTAGCATTATGTCCAGATAAAGCATGCAAGGTTATTTGTGCATCATCCCTTTGATCCTTCAATAATGGCCTGTTTTGCTCTTCCTGCATCCCTACTTTTGTTTCACAGATTTTCTGTTCCTCAGTAATTTCCAAACACATTTCATCCTCCTCATATGGTACCATCATGAACAAATGAGGCTGTTTGCATACATGACCTAATACAAACGGCTCATCACAGGAAAAACATAACCCCTTCCTCTTTTTCTCAAGTATTTGATCCCTAGTCAAATGCTTAACTGGTATACTTCTTCTCTACTCATTTCTAGACCAACCAACTTTATTCTCCCCAACATTAGGACTAGAGAATTCCATTCCAGTATTGCTGACATTTTTCTGCAAACTAGAATTCATTACTACATTTCTGCTGCTAGAATTATTAATGACAGAAGATCTTAGTACAGTTCTGCTCCTTCTGATCCATGCTTCCACTTTAGCTTCTTCAACTCTAGCCAATCGAATAGCCTCCTTAAGAGCAGTAACCCCTAACTCCTGAATACCTAACTGAATATCCTCCCTCAGTCCACCAACAAAGCAATCAATAAAAAATTCTTCATTCAACTTTGAATTTTTTATCAATGCCCAGCCTCTTAGTTCCTCAAACTTTGTTCGATATTCATCTACAGTTGTTGTTTGTTGCAACTTCTTAAGTTCAGCTATAGGATTCATCTTAGTCTCAGGGCTAAATCTAGCTAGCAATTCATCAATTCCATTCCAGGTCAGATCAACACCATTTTCAACAAAGCTAGAATACCACAACTCAGCCTCTCCTTCGAGATGCATAGTTGCTAGGTATATTTTCTGATTTTCAGTAACATTATGATAGGAAAACAATTTATTACACTTCCTAATCTAGGTCCTTGAGTTAGATCCATGGAATTTAGGGAATTCAAATATAATAGTCCTGAATATACCTTCATTTACATTATTCTGTGTACTTCCTCCCTCAAACGGTCCAAGGATTGATCTAGAACCTTGTTGATTTGGATTTGGATTTGGAGAGTTTGTTGATTGTGAAGGTCAGGCATTCCATTAGTCCACTTCTGTCCCTGTGATATCAACATTGCTTCTACTCCTTTCATTAGTTGCTCAAGCTTATCATCAAATCCTTTTTTCAGAGACTCCACTAAAGACTGCAATTGAATTTGCAATTCCTGGAGGTTCGTTTCTAGATTCGTTAGTCTTTGATTGTTGGTAGCCATAACCACTGATCGTAGCTTGCTTTGATACCAATTGTAAGGAACTGACAAGTTAACTCCAGTTTAACAACCACTTATCTGCAACAGAATTAGGGATTGAATGAAGAAGGGAGGAAAGAGGAGAGTTCAGAAGAAGTAAAGAGAATTTTAGGGAAAAGAACAATTCATTTCATGCCAATTCAGTTACAAGGATCACCTATTAATACTGCAACTTCACCTTCAAGAATGCAAGAGCAGTTCGTTGCCAAAAAGACTTATTTACCCTTACCAACTGAACATTCACTAAAACTGTATATTAGCAACTAAAACAAACTTAAGACTCAATAACAAAAGTAACTACCAAGGCAATGGACTTATGGTTATTCCTTACACTAGATTCTAGGTTTGTCTTGTGTATGTATAACAAATGATCCTTATTAGCATACGTATTCGTCAACGATGAAGATGAAGGTCACCAACAAAAATAATAGTTTTCCTATAAAATACTTGGGTGTTTCGTTATCCGCATGAGAATCTAGCACGTCCATTTACTCGGTTATTTATTGTGTCATAACTAACTAAATAATTTTAGAGTCTTGCCAGATGACAAATTTGTTGAGAGTAAATCACAACGTATGTACATATATGATAATATGAGATGTGTGAATTAAGAATGATCCCGCCATAATTTATTATATCATATCTCTTAGGCTATGTTTGTTTACAAAGATTACACTTAGGATATGATTAATAATTTCAAATGCCTTGTTTGTTTTTAAATTTGAGTTTGAAATTATTAGTCCAATGATTAAAATGACTTAATATAAGGGATAATTTAATGCCATCTCCTATCAGGAATTATAATTCCTACCATTTAGGATTAAAATTGTTAGACAAAATTACCCTCAACTTTTTTCTAAAATAACCATAGTAGTAGTATTCTATAATTTCGGTATTGATATTTGAGACTAAATCACCATGTTACCCGAGGCTACTCTGTTTTTTCCATTTGGTAATTTATGCTTGTACCTTACTGTTAGACTGAATTATTGTTTTGAAATTTATAAGATGCACTGTTTTATCTGGTATGAAGTTTCTAAGGTACACTGTTTATTACACTCTTATCTACTATTTATTTATAAATAAATACATTTTTATTTTTAAGCTGTAAAATTACATTACATAATTGTAAATAAGTTATAAGATTGGATAAGGTAACTAACAAATTATATAATTAGTACCACCTATAATAAGTAATTGTATTTTAATAATTAAAGTTTAATTATATAATTAGTATCACTGTGCATTTGATTGAATAAAATAACCACTTATTTAAAAGTTTATAATTAATTGTTCATCATTTTTTGATGTATAAACAAGTTTAAATTATAGTTTAAAATATGTTATTATTGGTTAAGGGTATAATAGTCCAAATGATATTTTTTTATCCGATCCTATAATTAATCATGGAAAAAACAAATATAACATGTAATTATTTTAAGTCATCCGCTTAATCACGTAAAAAACAAACATTTGACTAAAACTATTTAATCTTAGGATTAATAGTCTTGAAATTATAATAATCTCGGGATTTCCTTAGAGTTACATGTTAATCGCAATTTAACTTTGTCACATAAATTTAGCTCTGTTTTATAATTAGATATATGTTTTATTTTTTTTAATACGTCGTACTTTAATTTTGAAACAAAGAGAGTATTTTAAGATAATATAGCTTGCTAACATAAATTACACTCTTCATGCACCCCCAACTCAAAAAAAAAAGAAAAGAAAAAGGTAGTCTCATACATATGAATAGAGAGATTTAAATTGTTACAAGTCAACTTACAATTCATTCCAATTGACCACCAATTACCCTCTTTTAAGTTCATAACAGATAATGCACCAACAAACAGCATGGATATCTGCAACAAAACAATTATATCCATCCAATGTACTTTGTAAAATAAAGGATTACTTTACATTGAACCTATAATACAACCCAATCAACATTTTCAACTTAAGAAGCTACAAAATTAAGATTTTTCCTGTTGTATTTCAGTACACAATTCCCAGCAAAAATACACTGAAATCTACAAGATCACGGGTACAATTTTTACCTTTCAGGCTAATAATACAATTTTGGGAAGTTGATATTTTACAAAGGGTGACACTAGCACCGTATAATTTAACAATTCGACATACATAATCAGAAATCCAATAAGAATTCCTGGAATTCTTTACCAACTTCAACTGGAAAGATTTCCGAGATGTGTTGGTTAATTCTTACATGAAGTTGTCTTCGACTATCTTTTTTATTTCCTCCAGTTTCTGGATCATCTTCGGATTCATCAAATCCTTAGCTTCCCTTATTAGAGTGCCTCCTTTGCTGAAATGGTAGGCATCCACCACTGCTTTTATCCAGGTATGCAGCTCCTCAGGTGTCCTGTTAGTTAAATGCAAGTCTATGTAAACAGTTGAAAGAAAAAAAACGGGGTGAAAAAAAAATTATATTTAACAGTTGAAGGAAAAAATTTAGTACTAAACAAACAAAACCTACGAACTCTATCAAACTACTGATCCTGTGGAGATTCCCCAGCCAACTATGGTTAAATTAATGCTTTGGTCATGGAAGACCATTTGGAACTAATAAAACGAGAAAAGATTAATATAATTTTCAAAAGGTAATAATAAAATCAGCAATATGCGGACACATGGCAATTGGTTTCCATGCTGAAATATAGTTGCATATAAGACAAAGTATTGAACACAATACAATCACCCTGGATGAACCAAGTTTCAGAGACGTACGTGTATAAGCAGTCTACGTCCTTTCCTTCAATTTCTTCTCCAGGGGTGAAAGCATCTTTCAGCGCGCACAACCGCTCTTCAGGATCTTTAATTATAAGAACATACTTAAGTATCCTAATCTCTTTTGGCATAAGCCTCTGAAGATTACCTCTAGATGTCATGTACAAGTGATACAATATGTCTTTTACCTGAAATAAAAGATTTAAACAGTGAGATTTATAGCCACCATTATATCTGAAAGAAATTAGATTCTGTTGTAGATTGCAATAAAAATAAGTCTTCAGTTTTCTGCCCCATGGGAACTGAAAAGTTATGCTCTATTATAGAATTTGTGGAAAGAACTACCGGTCTTTCTATTTTTTCTTTTCTAATAACTAAAATTTGCAAATGGTAGATGTGCACTAGCATATGCGTCCTCTAATATAAACCCAAACCAAGGAGGCAAGGGCGCGAACCCGAACTTCACTCTATTTCCTGGTAGAAACGAGCACAAAAATGTTCTCTGAATTGTGTTTTCTGAAAATAGTGAAAATTCTGAGGAAGAAAATGTGGTTTAGGTTGCTTGTTATTATCAGCCAGATATAATAGCTAAATAAAAGAAGTTAACAAGAAGAATCATGCAATAATCCATAAGATAAATATCTTTCGGAAAGCTTCAAGAACCGAAGCAGATTATCCACAATGTGCATGTATAATTATTAGTACTAGAATTCTTATTTCTTCTTTGATCTCAAGTAAACTGTCAGTCATTGAAGGATGGGAAGGGGATATTTTCTTAGCACAGCTTGTAATACTTAAGCCACACTCTTTCATGTGATAGAGACATGAACTGCCATCAAGCCTACACCCATGTACTATTACTGCATTTACTTATGGAAACTCCTGGAAGCAAATATTATTATCTCCACAATCAAAACTCTGGCTAGAGTTTAATTTTCTTCATTAGCCTCCCTGTTTTTGATAATCTTCAAAGGAGCCGAGTATTTTTCAGAGTAAGGAAAAAGAGTACAAAACTACTGCTTTCTGTAACTACCTATGCTTAAAAATTAGAAATACATTTTCCTTTTTAGTCCGTTCCTAAAAAACATTTCTACTTTAGGACTATAAAGTGGCATATAATTCCCATTTGCCTTTACTTTTTACTATACTTGTAGAATCAAACAACCGCTAATAAATTCTTAATTAATACAAAGGGGTACATAAAATCATCCTTGTAAGTAGTTGCTTTAGAGATGCATCTCCAACTTTAGAACAGATGGAGTATTACACAACCTAGGTAAACCAAAAAGTGAAAAATAGGGACAAATTAATATCATATATTTACTATACACATAATACTGGTAGAAGTAATACCTACATTACTCCTTTCAAATAAAGAACAGCAGATGTGTACTGTCAGAGTCCCCACCATGTTCTAATTGGCGGGCTATAAAGATGAGAATATTTGATAGTCAGGTAATCACTATAGAGTACTTGATTGTCACGTAATCATAGAGAATTCATCATATATAATCAATTAACATGAATAAAGATGAGGAGCCTAAAAGGCCAAAAGTAAATTTACCTCATCTTTCATCATGTTTGAATCCTTGGCAGCTGACCAAGCTTTTGTAATCATGAGAACCAACGCTGAATCAAGCTGATTTTTCTCAGCCAAACTGTCTATTTTTCTGCAAGCAGCATCTAAAGAAGGAGAATTGATGATATCTTGAAATTTCATCTCTGCGGCATTCAGTGCTTCAATACTTTCAGTTGCAGTATCATATGTTTCTACAGCAGCCAAGCACGTGTTCCCAAGCTTTGCAATAGCTAATACATGATAAACAGAAACGGAACGTATCAGTATATTCACAATACTGAAAATAGAGAGCCAAAGGAAAGGATGAAATTTCTAAATTCTACAAAAGGTTAGTTTATCAATAGGTAAATCAAGCTGATAATATCAAGCCATCAAAAGTCTATCCCAATCAAATTTATTTGATCAAGTCTTACTGCAGCATGTGTGTGTGCACACAACGGTATATAAATTACCTTAAACAGAATACCTCGGTCTAGTAAAGGGCTCTTTCACACAATTTAGTCATACCTCACTGGTTCAGAGTCGGAACAAGAGAACGTAATGTACCACGCTCAATATTCTTAGCAGTTTTACATTATGAGCTTGATAGGAGCAAGGCTGTCAAATGCTTCTAGTACTAGAATGAGCCAAAAAAACATGTACTCTTGCACATAGTTGTCAAATCGTGAATCGTATCATGTATAGAAAACCTTCATATCATGTTTCATGTATCGTATCGTGAATCGTATCATACAATATCGAAACAAAATGAAAAATGTGATAATATATATTTAAACATATAAAACACTTAATTTATTGGACATTCAAACATATTAGCTTGATTAAATATAAAAGTAGTCAAGTAAATAGTATTATAGACTAAAAATAAATTTTAAAGTTGAATAATAGCCAGAAACTCTAAATTGATTTATTAGATATTATTTTAGTAATCTTTACATAGTCAAATTCACCTTTAAACTATAAAGCAAAAGAGAATAATTCAAAGTAACAAGTGGACAATTGTGTATCTGATTAGGAAAGTGATGCGAGAAAAATAGAGCGATATTTTGAAGAAGAAGAAATAAAATTTTTAAAAGTGATTTAAAGGCTCATCAAGTGATATAGAACACGTTTATGCTGAAAAACCTCTTCGTTTGAAATGATAAAAGGCTTAAAAGATTTGCTTTTACTCTTTTGGATATCCATAAAAACTTTTTCAAGTTAACTATTAACTTTAAAAAGTGTCGTGTATTTTATCGTTTTGTAAGAATCGTATCGAATCGTAACTGAATCGTATGATATGATATCAAATTGTGTCTGCATCATATCGTTATCACGTATTGTAGTATTATAATAACTATGTCTTACATTATTTGATTTTTTGAATCCACAACATTATTTGATCGCAATTCTACATTAATATTCCCTATGCACTTCTATATGTATACATCATGTGTTTTGGAATGAGCACCCATTTTGGCACTTTAATAGATTAACTCGTACTTATCCAGTTATTCTCAACCCCAACCCCCTAACCCCACCCCCCAAAATAAGTAAAAAAAATAAAAGAAAAAGAAAAATCTACACAAAACTTCAAAACCTATGCTACAACGAAGCAACCAAAAGCATAAAACAGCAATATATCAAATCTAAAAATCCTTGATGAATGACTGTCGGTTCATAAGAAGAGGACAAAAAAGGATAAATGCATTTCAGTTTCCTTTTATGCTCCAAATTTAATTGTTGAGAATAACTTTTACAATGATGTACAAGTTACTACGCTTACCTCCATTCTCAATACATAAAATGGTTCATTTTTATAATAATTACGGTCAATCTAGAAGTTGAATCAACTTAGGTTGATTAATTTATTTTCTCTAAGAGAGTAGAAATTATGTTCCACAAAATAGGTTTTAAGCTTAGAATTATGATCAGATCATACACACAAAATTATTCATTCTAATTACTTAAAGAGATGACATGAAAGAAAATATGTTCAACTACACTATTTTATAGTAGAAGATAATGTATAGGGGGCGATAGAGAAAGATTGTCATGATAGCGAATTACATTTTGGTACGAGCATTCCAAAACATAGCACACCTTTGTTCTGAAACATTAAATGCGGAGATCTAAAACTTTTTCTCCCTAGTTTACTTCTATTACACAAGCATAATTACAATTTTGCTTTATGATTTATAAATGAGAAGCTGTCATAATTATAATTATTGTACATGTTATTTTCTGGCAAAAGTAGTTATTATAATTCTAAGTAGTAGTTATTATGATTATGAGCAAGTATTAGAAGTTATAAGCAGTTATTAGTAGTTTAATTTTAAACACTTGTACTAGCAGTTTGCAGGACACAGTGTAGGGATAATTTGTATTTTTCAAATTTCTGTCCTAATGAATATTCTACAGTTCTTTCTCTAATTTTCACTTTATCCTACTTTTCTTTCTCTAAATTTCTCTAATTCTTCTCCGTATTCTCACTACTTCTTGTTCTTTTCTACTTCATCAATTAAATTCTGTTTTATAAAACAGATCACAATTTTAAATTGTGACAAGTTGGTATCAGAGCGGTATGACCTGATTCATCATGTTTCCACTATACGCTTTATTATTCTGTAAATTCAAATTCAATTGGCAAGTAATGGAGGAAAGTTCTAGATCTTAAGTTACACTGTGTTATTACAAGAGGATTCAGTAGTTATATATGAAAGTCCACCTATACATGATGAGGATCCAGTTGAGCTAGATGAAGACTTGGAGGAGTATAAAGACCAGCCAATTTCTGATGAATATCCAAATGAGTTGGAAGATACGTTGTTAGAAGAAAAGGTGGATTTTGGAAATTATTTGGAGGAAAGCAAAGCAAAGTCGGACATAAGCCATTATGATAGTACTTCCATTTATGATGAGCAACCAGTGGACAATAATATCATTGGGAGGAATACAAAGAAGACATGGAGATTTATTTTAGTGCTTTGGTGGCTAATAATATTAAAAGGGTTGTTGAAGTTGTTGCTCCAGTGAACAAGCTAATCTTATACAAGGAGGACTATGTAGCATTTGCAAATCCTATGATAGTTCTCTTGTTAACATGCTATTACAAGCACCAGGCAAGCATAGTAGTACAAGTTTTTGTAGAAGGTCTTCATTTGAGTCATGGGATGAACAAGTTTTTAACTTTTGTTTTGACCTAGGTGGAGTGGTTACTTGGAAGATGATCATAGCAAAGTTTACTCACTACTTTCCATGTTTTGATTTAAACCCATAAGGACATGGATTGTTTGGAGCGGAGGGGTGTGTCATAATTATAATTATTATACATGTTATTTTCTGGCAAAAGTAATTATTATAATTCTAAGTAGTAGTTATTATAATTGTAAGGAGCAGTTATTAGAAGTTATAAGCAGTTATTAGTAGTTTTATTTTGAATACTTGTACTAGCCATTTGCAGGACAATGAATAATTTTTCAGATTTATGTCCTAATTAATATTCAATATTCTACAGTTTTTTCTCTAATTTCCTCTATATCCTACTTTTCTTTCTCTAAATTTCTCTATCTTTCTCCAATTCTTCTCCTTGTTCTCACTAATTCTTGTTCTTTTCTACTTCATCAATTAAATTCAGTTTTACAAAACAGATTACAATTTTACAGAAGCATCCTCTTATATAGAGCACTTACGCCATATATTAAGATCAAATCTAATGGAAGGCTAAGATTGACTATCTAAAATCATCTTCTAAAATATGAAAGATACTTGCAAAGTATAATAATCAGATGAGTAAATCTATAATACTTTATCAAAAACCCGATATATGAAATCTAAATGTAGCCAAATAAGAGTCTTGTGGGTGTCAAGTAAGTGATCATATGGCGTAATCTCGTTGAAAACACTCTTGTTGCGACTCAATGCCTAGAAACAACTCAACTGGCTTTAACAATTCTAAACTAATTTTAATTAAATCTTTCTAAAAAGTTGTTCCCCGCGTACCACGTACCAACTAAGTGAGTCAAAGAAACCTACCCCTACCTACCGTAATTTGTACCACAAAAAGTTGTGTTTTGGTTCCCGATTTCGTTCCATGTACTGCATTGAACCACAATCTAGGTAGCATTGGTGCAAACACTTTTTCATGAAACCATGTAATTGCTTATGGGTGGAACTCAAACCAGAACATATTTCAAACCATGTAATTGCTTATGGGTAGGAATAGCACGTATTGCAAACATTGCAATATTATCAAAAAGCACCTGTAAAAAGCACCTGTAAAAAGTTAAGGAATAGGTGATCAACCTCCGACAATTTATAAACAACTACTACCTATAAGCACCAGTATATTTTTTAGAGCACTGCGAACAAAAGAAAGAAAAAAAAATATCTCACCATTTTGTTCATTTGGATCGTCATGATAAGATTCTGTTACTGTGTGAAAATGCACAAAGAATTCTTTTGTGAAATCTTTACGACGCCTGGCCACAATTTCACCGATCGCAGATGGTTCCCTTTGGATCACATCAAGAAGTTCATTATGTCTTTGCACATCATCATCAATCTGAGGAAGTCAATGTCCAGATTAACACCCTAATATCAACAACACAGGACTAAAGAATAGCTAATAATAGCAGCATGATGCCTTAGCAGTTAGCACTGAACTGAATGAGCAGGA
Organism: Panax stipuleanatus; assembly: GCA_020205555.1. Lineage (NCBI taxonomy): Eukaryota > Viridiplantae > Streptophyta > Magnoliopsida > Apiales > Araliaceae > Panax > Panax stipuleanatus. The sequence goes on along the minus strand of CM035117.1, from coordinate 156,303,207 downwards.
TGTACAGCCAATATAAAAATTGGAAGAAAATGCACGGTCAGATAGCCCAGCTTCCCACAAAACTAATTACAGACTGGGATCGTCCTCCTACCTTCCCCCCCCCCCCCCCCCATGTGCGCGTGAACACATACTATAAAAAAATGAGGAAAAAAAATAAATAAACAAACCCCTAACTCATAAGGATCTAACAAAGATGAATTCCATAATGTGTCCCAAAAACTCTTGAAATGGACACTGTGCTTGTGAATATAGCACCAAAAAAGAAAGAAAGAAAGAAAGAAAGCAACTGTAGTCTGTACCTATCCTTGTCAAGTTTATTTTCTAGAACAGAAAATAGTAGTGCATCAAGTCTCCATCAAATCACATAAAACATAACAGATCCAACTGTTCGACCATTAAACATCCAAGTTTGCTAACCATTTGAAAAAAGATACCTCTTTCAGCTTTCTTCGAAGACGAAGTACCTTGTGCTTCATCCCAGGATTATCCTCAGTGTCTGCTCGCTCCTCACACCGTTTATAGAAGTGAGGGCGGATATTGTTCCATTCCTTGCTGAAAGCTAATAACCTTCTCCAGTCAGTTGGAGTTGGCTTATCAACCATAAAAACGTCAATAAGTTTGTCACAAACTCGAATCATTTTATGACCATCCAAGGTTTCAACAACATCCTTCCCTTTACTGTTAGGAGATTCATGCATAGCTGTGGGATCAGATTGTTCCATAATTGCCATGTGTTTTTCCACAGAATCATCTGGAACTGCGGTTGCCTCACCAACAACTGCTGTAAGAGAGGCCCGTTGCAGTCTTGTCTTACTAAGAGGCAAGTGGAAACCTGACATATAAAGCATAAATCAATTGAAAAAAGTTTCCCCAAACATTTTATTATTCTAATTTCCTAGCCAGGAAGCACTTAGGGATAAAGGGGAAAGGGGGCCTGAAGCTTGAGAACCTTTTCACGAGATAATAAAAAGCTTTATCATACGCAATACTGGAAAGGGAAAGCATTAGTGGACAAGCACAATAATTTTACTGAGGCTCTAAAGATGTCATCCATAATAATAATTTAGCTTGTTTTTGGCATGTACACTTTACTAGAAAAGAAAATTACAAGAAGGGGTGCTATGCAAAACAGGGAAGAATTAATCTCAACTAATCGGCCCCAGAAACCCCTCTCAATAGGGGAAACAACCTACAAACCAGCCCAAAACACCCTTTAACAAGGGAAAGCCTAAGTAGGAACTAGGGAACATAAATTATCTAAGTGATCCTACATTAAATCTAAGAAAGAAGAATCCTCCCAGTCCTAAGGTAAACCTCAATGACCCAAAAAAAATGAGTAGACATAAAACAGAGAACTGCATGTACAAACCGAAGACCCCTTCAAAACATCTTCTGTTTCTCTATCTCCAAATTGAGAACATAATGCCTCGTGGGATCAACACCAATTTCTTCTTCACTCTCCAGCCCTTGCCAGCAAGTCAACAGCTCTTGTACCTTGGCATAACCCAGGCCATACACCAGAAACTTAATGAGGCATTCCACAAGATCCTATAGAGCAATCTCAGTCCATAAGGAGACGATCAACTGATTCCAGTATTCCACATCCTTCTTACAATAGCAGCACAAGTTCACTAAGAACTTCCTTCTAGTTCTAAGATTATCCAATGCAAGAATGCCCCCCCCCCCCCCCCCCCCCCCCCCTCCCCCACGATGCAGGAGACCGGGAGACTCAGTTAAATCAATACAAAAGTCTTTGGAAGCTCATGTCAACCCGAAGAGCGGGGGAAGAAGCAAGAGTCCCATAAATAGAAGACTGGGTTTAATTATTATTTAATTATTTATAATTTTAATAGGTATCCATATTAGGTTTGGTTAGTGTAAATACAGATGAATGCTTGTCTTTCGAACACTGGATTTTGGATTATTATATTATTGACTGAGATTGGTTTGAAAATATTGTTTTGTGGGAGGTATGATGAGTACCTAGAGGAGATAGGTAATCAGGTAGGTGTCATGACGTGCATTTTCACGAATCATAGGAGAGAGAGAGAGGAGAACCACCATATTTCAGACCTACAACAAAGTAGGCGGTGTCTCTTCTAAGTTGATCATCCATGGGAGTAGTTGCTTAAATGTGGTTGTTGAGTCATCCATTCATGTGTCAAAGAGATGTCTAGTGCCGATTCACCTTCAGGGCTATAAGGAGAGTATTTGGTGTGATGTCATTTCTATGGATGTTGCACATATTCTACTAGGGCAACCTTGGCTATAGACCTGTCAAAAGAGGCCCGGGTACACGGGCCGGCCCGCAAAAAAATGGGCTATGGGCTTTAATATTGAAGCCCATGTAAAGTTAGGCCATTTTGGCCAGACCCGTTTTTGGCCCGGCCCGGGATGGCTTAGCCCGCCGGTGGCCCGGCTCGCCCGTGAACTAATTTTTTTTAGAGGCAAAAACACTGCTACTTGCGAGGCTTGAACACAGGACCTATAAGTTCCTAAATAACTCTCAAACTCAAACCAACTGAGCTACAACAATTGTTTGTTTTAAATGCAATCTTCAATATATTGTTTCTTTCTTTTCGTTCAGGTTTTACTATTACTAAAGTCTAAAGCGTAAAACCTAAATCGTAAATCTCACATTCCCAAATCCCAACTCTTCAAATCAGAAGCGAATGAGTCCCTAAATCGGCAGTTCAACACAAACACAACTCACAAGAATCAAGATCTTTATCGGTCTAATACTCTAATTCATTCCAAACTAGCAAACTTCATCAAACAAAGAATCCGATCCAAACTTCAGGTTTGTATTATCATGTTCTTGTTGAGTTGATTTTCGGTTTAGTACTTTCTTAATATCAGTTCAGATTTTGTTCTTCAATCTAGATTTGTTTGTTTTTGGGTTTAGGTTGATTTGCAATTTTGCATTTTGGGACTTCTCCGAAATTCTCTTTCGAGCCTTCTTCGAAATTCCCTCCCTATTCTCAAACTCTCCATTTTTTCCGTCATTTTATGCGTCTCTTTTTGTCCGGGTCGATTTTGCTTTGCATCATTTGGTGCATTGCTCAAAGGCTCAAACTAAAGAAAATTATAAGATTTTCGTTTCTGTAGGGAGAGTGTACCCCCCCCCCCCCCCCGGTCCCCTAACATAAAGGTTCGGAATCATTTTTTTTGTATCTTATTAATATGCATGTAAATGTTTAATGCTTGAAAAGAAGGCTTTATATCCATGTTCATGCATAAATTTGAGAGAACCAATTCTGGAGTTGTATTAAAAAATTTGTGCTTTTGAATGAATAGGTTTTTGATCTAAATTTGAAGTGCTGAATATATATGTTTCTTATTGCATGTTAGAATGTCAAGCAGGTTGGTTCAATTGGAAAGATTTTTTGACTAATAAATTGTACAATTTTGTGTTGCTTTATTAATTCTCTCTATAATTTTATACTCCATCAGTTCTCCCATTTGTAAATTTTGCAAATGGGATGGGATTCTTATTGCAGAGTGGAGGGGGTATAAATTTATTATTTTGAAAAAAATATTTCAATTATGCCTTTGATGAAAGGGTTTAAAAAATACTTCATTAAAATCTAGTAATGCCATGGGCATGGGCATGGGCATGGGCATGGGCATGGGCATGGAGTAACTTTACTTTTAATATTAGAATCCCTTAAGACAACTGAATATGGTCCCTTCATTGATTTGCTTTCAGAGATGTATCGACAACATCTATAAGATATTAGGGAATCAAACAAGTTGTTTATACAGTGTGTTCAGACATAACTTTCTTTTATGTAATTTGTTATATAGTTGTTTATACAATGCTAATTTTATTTCTTCTATTTTTTTTTTTTGCAGAGTTATTATGGATCGTGTAACAATTGATTTGATTGATGGGGATGTTCAAAGCTCGGATAATGTGACACAACCAATTGACGGTTCAAAGTCAAAACGTGTGAAAAGGGAAGAAAGTTCAATTTGGTGGCACTATGAAAAAAAGATGGATCCAATAACTAAAAAGTTGAGAGCATTTTGTAAAACATGCCCAAAAAGTTATGCTATTGGAGATGGTTGTAGTTCTCATGGGACTAGAAATTTGTACACACATGAACAGATATGTCCCGGTTTAATTAACCAAAATGTGACTCAAATGCATCTAGATCATGAAGGAAAAATGCATCATAGAAAATTTAGTCAGCTCATTTATAGGGATAAAATGGGCTGATGCAATCATGATGCATAACTATCCATTCTTGATTGTTGAACATGAAGGATTACGAAAAGTGCTTAACTATTTGAATCCGGATGTGAAATCGTATACTAGAAACATTGCCAAAGCGGATTGCATTAAAATTTATAAGTTTGAGAAAGAGAAATTGAAACGTGCATTTGAGAACATCCGCGGTAGAATTTGTCTCACTTCTGATTTGTGGTCGTCCGGTACTAGTGAGGGTTATATTTGTTTAACCGCTCACTTTATTGATCATGATTATGTTTTGCACAGTAGGATTATCAATTTCTGTCATTTCCCCCCACCACGTACTGGTACTTTTTTGTCAGAAAAAATCTTTTGAGTTTTTGAAGGATTGGAGAATTGAAAAGATCTTTTCTCTCACTTTAGTTAATGCTACAAACAACTACAACATGCAAAATTTCTTGAAGGCTCATTTGAGAGGAAACTTGTTTTGCAATTGTACTTTTTTCCATGTTCGGTGTTCTGCTCACATATTAAATCTCATTGTTCAAGATGGTTTGAAAATTGCAGCTGAACCTTTACGCAAGATTAGAGAGAATGTCAAATATATTAAGGGGTCTGAAAGTAGATTATTAAATTTGTTGCGTGTTGTGAACAATTGCATGTATCAGTAGAATCGGATTTGCGTTTGGATTGTGTAACTAGATGGAATTCTACATGGGAGATGCTTGATAGTGTTCTAAAATTTAAAGATGTATTCTTTCAATATGCCATGGTTGAATCAGCTTACACAACTTGTCCATCAAATGATGAGTGGGAAATAACACAAGCTATTACCACCTTTTTGAAACCTTTTTCAAAAATTACATAACTTTTTTCGGATACGAGTTATCCAACAACAACTCTGTATTTCTTACATGTGTTGAGGATCAAAGAACTTTTAATGTTGAACAAGTCTTGTGAGATTGAGGTAATTAGAAACATGGCAAATGTGATGTTGCCGAAGTTTGAAAAATATTGGAACGACTATGTTGTTATCTTGTCCATAGCTACTATTCTTGACCCAAGGTATAAGGTGCAATTTGTAAAATTTAAATTGAAAAAAGTTGAGACGGATGAGCATGTGCTAAATAGAAAAGTGGAGAAGATTGTGGATGCTATGAAATCTTTGTACATGGAATATTTAATGGAGTTTTCAAAAGATGATACACAACCTCAAGGTGGTGTCGAGACTTCAACTATTGCCACCACTAACACAAGTGAACATAGTGATGATGAGTTTGATGTAAGTAAATCTTTTATGTATTATAAATTTTTTAATTGTTTGCATTTTTATCTATAAAAATCATGATTTATGTTGATTTAATTTTGTTTAAAATTTTAAATAGGCGTATGTGAGGGAAGTGCAAGGTACTGCATCAACAAGAATGGAATTGGAACAATACTTAGAGGAGAAAATGGTCACTAACAAATCTTCTTTTAATATTCTAGAAGAGTGGAAAAAACTTTCTGAGAGGTACCCAATTCTTATTTTTTATTCTAGTTTTATACCTTTATAATTATTTTATACATGAATAATGACTATTTAGTACTTTCAAATATTATGTTACTATAGATATCCAATACTAGCGAAGATGGCATATGATATCTTATCAATTCCAATTACAACGGTTGCTTCAGAGTCGGCCTTTAGCATTGGAGCAAAAGTTCTCACAAAATATCGTAATTCGCTTCTACCGGATAATGCACAAGCATTAATTTGTGGACGTAATTGGATGTGGATATGACATACAAAGTTTGTTCTAGTTGTAAACTTTTTTACTTGTAGTCTTTTAGTTTAATTTTGGGTATCGATATTTTAAATTGATATTTTTAATATAGATGATGGGCCGACGGACGACCAACTTTTGGTGCCTCTTGTTGCAAATCAAGAGTCAAAGGGTTCTAATGTGACCGAAATTGCAAGTGTTACGAGTGACTAGACATTACTCACTAGTAACTAGTAAGTACTTCATTTTATATGGACTATATATGGAATATTTTACAAGTGAAAGTTATTTTAATTGTGGTGATATAATTATATATTTAACTGTGCAAGTTCTAATTGAATGTTTACTATTTGGTATGCAGTGAAGACTGAAGAGAAAGGGTGCACAGCATGCACAGTATTCTAATTGAAACTATTTAGCCTTCATGGGGGTATTCTTATATTTAATATTTATGCATGGATATTGGATATGGAGCATGTTAGCCTGGATTGGTGGGGGAATAAACCTGATGGATGCCCCTTGGCTTTTTGCCCAACTGCTGAAGCCTGAAGGGATTGTGGTTAAAGGGTGCCCACTGCCCAGTTTTCTGATGAAGCCTCTATGTTCTTTAGAATCTAGCTAAGTTGTTATATTCATTTTGTAATTAATTATACGGTTTATTAGGATTTGGATTCTGCCATTCTGGAAGTTTTAAAGTCTTGTTTTGTCATAAGGTTTTAAAGTCTTGTTTTAAGGTTTCATCATATGGTGTACAGGTGTAGCAAGATTTTGCAAAAAAAAAAAAAGGGAAGCCCGCGGCCCGGCCCAACCCCGGCCACGGGCCTCGCAATTCCAGCCCACGAAAAACTGGGCCATTTTGGCTACTTGGCTATATGATCGTGATGTGACTCATTATGGGAGGACGAACATATGTAGGGGCAGAAAATATCATTAGCACCTGTGAGACCATGAGTGTCGTCCAAGAGTAAACCAAAGGAGACTAGCTTACCTACCCAACAAACCAACTCACTTCATATTCTTAATAGAAAGGGAGTTCGAGTGGAGTGTATTGGATGAGAAGGTTGTGTATGCAATGGTAACTAGAGATGTGAGAGATGTTCCTGAGGAAAGTACTAGAGAGATTCCTAGTGATGTTAGGCAAATTTTACACGAGTTTGTCGATATTATGCCTAGTGAGTTGCCCGATGGGTTACCACCTCTTAGGGACACCCAGCATGCCGTTGACCTTGTTCCGGGGTCTTCTTTACCTAACCTGCCACATTGTAGGATGCAAACTGAGATGAGATGACAAGTAGGTGAGTTGTTAAGGAAGGGCTTTATCAGAAAGAGCCTTAGCCCTTGTGTCGTTCCAGCCTTATTCACCCCTAAGGCTGATGGAAGTTTGAGAATGTGTTGTGATAGCCGAGCCATAAATAAAATCACCATCAAGTATAGGTTTCCCATACCTAGGCTTGATGACATGCTAAATATGATGATTGGGGCTCGTATTTTCACCAAAATAGACCTGCAAAGTGGATATCACCAAATCCGTGTCTGAGAGGGACATGAGTGGAAGACTACCTTTAGAACAGGGAACGGACTTTATTAGTGGTTAGTGTTACCATTTGGCTTAACCAATGCACTCAGGACATCCAGCATGTCGTTGACCTTGTTCCGAGGTCTTCTTTATCTAACCTGCCACATTATAGGATGCATCCCACAGAGAAGATTGAGATGAGATGACAAGTAGGTGAGTTGTTGAGAAAGGGCTTTGTCAGAAAGAGCCTTAGCCCTTGTGTCGTTTCAACCTTATTCACTCCTAAGGTTGATGGAAGTTTGAGAATGTGTCGTGATAGCCGAGCCATAAATAAAATCACCATCAAGTATTGGTTTCCCATACCTAGGCTTGATGACATGCTTAATATGATGATTTGGGCTTGTGTTTTCACCAAAATAGACCTGCAAAGTGGATATCACCAAATCCGTGTCTGAGAGGGAGATGAGTGGAAGACTACCTTTAGAACAGGGGACGGACTTTATTAGTGGTTAGTGTTACCTTTTGGCTTAACCAATGCACTCAACACATTTATCAGAGTAATGAATCAAGTGCTACATCCTTTCATAAGCAAGTTTGTACTGGCCTATTTTGATGACATACTCATTTATTGTAAAACCTGAGATGAGCACTTACTTCACTTGCGAGAGATTGTAGCAGTTCTTCTACGTGAGAAACTATGTTAATTTGAAGAAATATTCTTTTGTTCAAAAGTCATTCATTTTCCTCGGTTTTGTGATCTATAAAGAAGGGGTTTCTGCCGACCCTGAGAAAGTAAAGGTTATTAATGAGTGACATGAACCTTCTAATATTCACGAAGCTCGAAGCTTCCATGGGCTAGCTACGTTTTATAGGAGGTTCATTAGAGGATTTAGTACCATTATGGCTCCCATCACTGATAGTTTGAAAAAGGGAGAGTTTGTTCAGTCTAAATTGGCAACCAAAGCCTTTGTGGAAATCAAGAATAGGTTGACACAGGTACATGTTCTTGTCCTACCAAACTTTAGTAAAGTGTTTGAGGTAGCATGTGACGCTTCAAGCGTAGGGATAGGGGGAATGCTTAGTCAGGAGATAGCATTCTTTAAATAAGACCCTACAAAAGTACTCTACCTATGATAGGGAGTTTTATGTTATAGTCCAGGCAATTAGGTATTGGCGACATTAGTTAATGCATAGGGAATTTGTTCTTTACACCGATCATCAGGCGCTCTAGCACCTTAGCTCCCAAAAGAAGCTAAAGTCATCGACATGCTAAGTGGATAGAGTTTATTAAGGAGTATTCTTTTGTCATTAAGCATTGCAAAGGGACGAAAAATATAGTTGTCGATGCGTTGTGTAGGGTGTCTATCCTTGTCACCTCTTTGAGCGTGAATGTTGTGGGATTTGAGCGCATTATCAAGGAGTACCCTACCAATCGAGACTTTAGTGATATTTATGTTGCCCTGCAGGATCGTAGTTCTCCACCCTCTAGCGATTTTTGTATCCGTGATGGGTATCTCTTTAAGGGCACCAGCTTGTGTATTCCTAGTACATTGATGTGCATTTATTGTGGGAGTTGCAAGCGGGAGGTTTAGCTGGACACTTTGGTTGAGATAAGACCATTGCCTTGGTTAAGGATATGTATTTTTGGCCTAACCTCAAGAGGGATGTAGCTCGTGTTGTTTCTGAGTGCTGCACATGTCAGACTGCTAAGGGTAGGAAGCAGAACACGGGTTTATGTACTCCACTTCTGGTTCTCCATGCACCTTGGGAAGATCTTACCATGGATTTTGTTGGGTTACTAAGGACCCAGAGGGGTCATGATTCAGTTTTTGTTGTAGTGGACCGTTTCACTAAGATGACACATTTTATTCCTTGCAGCAAAACTGATAATGCCTCACATATTGCCATGATTTTCTTTAGTGAGGTAGTGAGATTGCGTGACCATTGACTATAGTTTCTGATAGAGATACGAAATTTATAAGTTATTTTTGAAAAACTCTCTAGAAGAAACTTAACACCATGCTTAAGTTTTTTACTGCTTATCATCCTCAGTTAATCAACCTTTCAACTGGAGTAAGTCCTTTTCAGGCTTACATTGGTTATAAACCTAGGAAACATATTGATTTAGCTCCTCTTCCCATTGCACATAGGGCTAGTGAGTCTGCAGAGTCTTTTGCGCATCACATTCATGATTTGCATGCTGAGATAAGAAAGAAAATTAATTTGAGCAATGAAAATTATAAGTCTGTTGTTGATGTTCATCGCAGTTATCAAAAGTTTAATGAGAATAATCGAGTGATGCTGCAACACCGTGCTGAGAGATTGCCTCATGACACATAGAAGAAAGTGCATGCTAAGAGGATGGGTCCGTTTCGAGTTCGAAAGAGGGTTAGCGCTAATGCATACGAGTTGGATTTTCCGAGTGATATGGGTATTGGTCTTGTATTCAATGACCTTACTCCTTATCATGGACCTTCTGATGATTCCGCCCCCTCTTCCACTTCTCCTACTTCTTCATCCACTCCGCCTACACTTGTTAACCATGATGAGCCTATACTTGTTGCTCCTTTACCTGTTCCACTTGCACCTCCTATTGTTCCTCCACATCGTACAACAGAGATTATTGAGAATGTTTTTGATGAGCGGGTTGTATCGACCAAGCAGGGTGGTTACCGTCAATTTTTAGTGAAGTGGCGCAACAAACCTCCGGATGATTGTACATGAATTAGTGCTGAGGAGTTCCATTAGCTTGATCCAAGCCTTTTGGAGAGATATGAGGCTTTCACTTCGTCAGATGCTTTGTTTTCGCAGTCGGGGAGAGTTGATAAGGATCGATCTGTGAGACGTCGTCATCGTGGATGATTCGTTATTTAGTTATTTATGTATCAGTTATCTATTTATTTAGTTTGTTGGACTTCTTATTTATTAGTTTATTTTGGTATTGAGTTATTTATTTAGAGACCTAATTGTTAATGGGCTTAGGGTTATTAGAGTTTATTTTCTTATAAATATGCTTGTAAGTCATGTCAGACTCTTTACACTTTAATATTGAAATTATCCTAGAGTAGTGGTTCTTCTGCAGTTGGATCATCCTAATTCTTTTAATTTTCCTTATTAATTTACTACTTCCAATTAATTATTTTTTCATCAATTTTCGTCCTATATCAAGGTATTCCTTTTTTCAAAATCCAGTCCCCATCATTGTAGTATTGAGGCTAAACCATACCACCTTCTGCGGCCCCAGACTGTGTTCCAGAACTAGTTTCACATACACGTTCAGTACCTGTCAATCGTGTGTTGTCCCAGCTCAGTCCCAAATCACAGGCCCATGTTCCAAGCCAAATACAGCTTTTAATATTGATCCAACCAAGTCTCGTGGCCTCTTCCTACATTGCCCCTCCCCCCCCTTAACTGCAGTCCACCAAAAACAAAAAGAGAAAACAAAAAGTATTTTTTGGGGTCCCGATCTTTCAAACACTTTCCAAGTTAACCTTAATGCATTTGGCTCACCAATCACCTATTGAGAATAAACTGTGACCGCCAGAAATGCCGTTTGCGGCACCATTCCACTTCCAAGAATTCCGACGTTCACCAGGTAAGCTAGATGCATGATAATTGCAAATAAACCTCCAACTGCTTTCAAATCCTAAGCATGAATGCTTTTATATGGAAACAAGCGGTATCAACTGTCATAAAAATGAAATCAGCCACACAACTTGACTGTTCACAGCAGTCAAGCAAGTCCGGATAAGACGGTGTAACATTGCTCAATGTTTTAAAAGGCGCTAGGCAGGAGGCGGGCGGCCGGGGGCCTAGGCAGGATTTTTAATTTTAAACCAATTTTAATATTTTATCTTATATTTATCCAAACAAAACAATAATATAAAGCAAAACAATTTATAATAAAGATAATAAAGGCTTTTGCTTAAAGTTCAAACACATATCTTTAACGTATTAGTTTTATTCATAAACAAGATTGCTATTAAATAATAAAATTTAAAATTTCAAGAATTCAATTCAATATTAAAACTTAAGAAACTAAACATAAAGTTAAGAATTATATTGAATTAAACTAAATATTACAAATGTATCATCATTTATATAATATGAAGTTGGTACAAATTCAAAAAATTAAAACTATAATAAAATTATCCATTTTGACTTGATCTTGTTCACTTCTTGCTGTGATTTGATATGCTACAACATGCTTTATGAATATGATAAATCATTAGAAAAATAAATATATCAAGATCTGGTTTGAATAGTTATTAAAAATTTTAAAAAAAAATCTCCGCCTAGGCCCCACCTTGCCCGCCTAGGCCCCGCCTTGCCCGCCTAAGCCCACCTAGCCTGTCCGCCTAGGCCCTGCCTAATTTTCTGGAGGGATTTTTTGGCCTAGGCGAGGCGGCAGGGGGGGTCTAGCACCTAGGCGGCCGCCTTTTAGAACGCTAACATTGCCACACAAGAAATCCTTCAAAAAACAAATACAAGATCCATTACCAATCACCAATTAGAAGACTTCCTGATTTTCTCCCAACAACCCAAAATTGATTTCAACAATCCACACCAAAAGGCCCCCTAGGAGCTTTAGGAAACTAAAACTAAATGCATTCGTACTGAAACAACCTCCTCCACAATATATCCTCCTCGATAGCAAATTTCCACAACTATTTTTCTCCTCAAATATGCACAGATTCTTTACACCAAGACCACCACAAGCCAACTGTTATAGATATTCTCCCACCCCCACCAAATGGTACTTACACTATACTACTACTGCTACTATATGCAAAATCTAAAATCACGTATCTGTCAAAATTTAACTTCAAATACATATTTCGTTCAACAACGTAAGAACAACTATTTCAGATACTGGTCCTTTACTCTGTAATTAGATTTCAAGGAAATCATGGGAACACCAATACAACTTACAAGCCAACAAGCAACTTTAACGCAATCACAATTTATTGAAATTCTAATGGAGCCTAAGTTATTTAATGATACTCAGCCCTCAAGTGTTCCAGGAACTGCTTCATGTTACTGTATAAATGTCCAAGAATTATTTGAAGTTTCACCAAAAATAACAACTCTACACCTTCCATTATGTACGGGTAAAATGCAAATGCGGCCACTGAACTTTAGGTGTTTTTGGGTATTGAGCCATTTTTCTTTTGGTCAACGCAAATTGAGAATCTAGTTTGAAATTTTAGGCATGAGACCACCCGAGCACAACTAGATTAACTGTTAGATTGTCCAAAGAATTAAAATTTGTACTAAATCAATTTATTATTATAATAATAATAATAATATTAATAAAAACATAATAATAACAATAATAATAAATAAATAATAAATATAATAATAAAAATAATATTAAATAATAATAGTAATAATAATAATAATAATTGAAAACTCATTTATAATTTGCAAACAAATAATAACTAATGTTTGAAAATAAAAATTATTTTTAGAAAAATTAAAATTAAAATTTAGAAAATAATTAATATTTTTGCAAAATAAGTAAAATTTCATCTAAAACAGATATTTATAATAAATAAATACATAAAAATAAAATAAAATAACATATACTATCATTAAAAATACAAAACATCAATTAAATTAATAAAAAAATCATTCATCAGAATCCACCCCCTTCATCTTCCTCTCCAATCCCGATTAAAAATATCGTCGGAATACAACCCTTCATTGGATTCTACCAACAACATCAAGAGATCAATCATAATTCCACCACAGATCGAACCCATAAAACTAAAGCCTAAATCAATAACAATAACAAATTCTCAAAAATCAAAACCCCATTATCACAAACCTAGAAGTTCCAAATTCAGAAACTAAACTACGAATAGAGTTCTGCAAACGAGTAGTTCAGGATTTATTTTCCATCATTCTACAAATTATATCTTCTAGTTTTTCTGGGTTTTGATACTTACCGCTTGGAATTATAAACCAAATCGGCAAGAGATCAATTTAAGCATTTGGGTATTTCTGATTTCATGGCTACTTTCTAATAAATAGAGAGAGAAAGAGGAGTGACCTGAGACGTCGATGCTGGAATTTGATTCATCCTTTTGGGATTTCGAAGCTAGAACCATAAGAGACCTGTTCGACGACGTTGCTGTAAAGATAAAAGCGACCCCACTGAAGGCGATTCCCATTGCGGCGACTGACTGACGGCGGGTGGAGGAGGGTGAGTTGCAAATATTGGGAAATTGGGCTGCCATAGCTATTGTCGTTGCCATTTCCATCGGACGTAATTCACCAAAAATTCTTTTATTTTTTGGATTTGATTCTTCCTTTCTATTTAAATAATCTTTATTTTATATACAAGCCCAGGCTTAAAGTATTAATCAATCCGCAGTTAATTAACAAGAATGCAAGCCCAGGCTTCTAGTTTGTAAGCCTTTATAATTTGTTTTATAATTTCTGGAAATATCTTTTCAAGTGATATTTTGAATATGGGATATTTTTAAGTTTTAATATTAAGCTTATTTTTAAATATATTCTTTTTAAAATTTGTAAATTAGTTTTAATTTTTTTTAATTTTAAATTTTAAATTTTAATCTATAAATTTGTTAATGTTAATTTTTTAATTAATGTTGATTGTTTAATTTGTTATCCTTTTAATATTTTGTTGGGGGAAATAAATTGATTAGGTATAAATCTTAATTCTTTTGTTAAAGTAATTGTAAGTTTTATGTAGCTCAATTGGTTTGATGACACAAATTTCAAATTTTTGGTTTTAGGTTCGATTCTTGGGGAAACTGAGTTTTTTAACAATTAATTGAAAATGTACATGTAGTGGTCAATGTACATGTGGCGTCTGGGGTTCAATATCCAAATTTTCGAACAGAAAGACTAAAGTTCAGTGGCCACATTTGCATTTTACATACATACCAACAATGTAGTGAACTAAAATAAATTAACAAAAGTATAATGGGAACCTCAACTAAATATCAATTCCAAGTCATAGTCTTGGAACAAAAATCACATTACCAGTATTCAATACTCCCTCTATCCAACTTTATTTAGCCACTTCACTTCGGAACATAATTTAAACAAAACAGGGTTGAATCATTGTATTCCACTAATGAGAATATATTAGACCTGAGCATCAAGAACTGCAGCAGTGCACAGCAAAACAAAACTAATGCAGCATTGCATGCTGAAGTTCAATTCTCCCATCACCAAATCAAGTCACAACTATTACAAACATGCTCCATCCTCCCATGTGCAGAGACTTGGACTTGTTAAACGGAATCGGGGGATGTCATTCTGTTAGTTAGATTACAGTAGTAGCTAGAGTAGTCGTTTCTAATATAAATAGCTTAATGCCAGTAATTTCGTGTAACAATCTCATAATGAAGTTCAATAGTATTTCTATTATTTTCTCTCATTAAATCTCAAGCTAAATAACATAGGGTTTCGAGTTCTTTTAATTTTAGTAAAAAATGTACTCTGTCTGTCCCAAAAATAGAATCCCAATAGCGGAAAGAACAAATTATTCAAAAAAAAAAATAGTCCCTATGATTAAAATATCCTCAAAGTTACCATCACAATTTTATATTATATCATCACTACTAAACTAAACATTCAATAAATTTAGGGATAAATTATAAATATTTAATAAAACTGTAACCTTAAAATTTGCAAATGTGATTCTTTTAGTGGACTGAAGGGAGTCTGTGTTAACTTAATAAAATGAAATTGGGTAATCGATTCAACTCTAGTGGGTCTTCCAATCAGTTCCTTCAAAACTGAACAATACTCCGAAGAAAAAAATATATTTGTTCTCCCTATCAATTACATTCAACAAAATTTCCAACCAAAAATTGAACAATACCATAAAAATTATATACATACATGGATAGAATGTATAAAATGGGATAAAAAACAAGAGAGAGATATTAGTACCTTTAAATTGAAAAACAGTATTTCCACATGAATTTCGGACGAGAAATAAAGACGAAGGGTGGTTTTTGGAAGTGCAAATTGGAAGTTTAACTGGGAAAGAACAGCATGCGTTGAGGGAGACAAAAGCTATGTCCATAGCTATGAAAGTCTCTATGATATGTTCGGATTATTAAGCAAAGGGGTTTTGTTAGGGTTTTAAGAAAAAATTCATGAAGGATGAAGAAAAGTGGGGGAAGGAGAAAGGAAAATTGGCAGGGAAGAACTGCTGAAGTGATACGTCTTACGAGGGCTATCTTATTATTTTTATTTATTTCCGTTTGATTTCAAATCGTTACTTTCTTTTTCTTTTCTTTTTAATCTTGTGCTCCTTCTTATTATTATTATTATTATTATTATTATTTATTTATTTATTTGGTAAGTTGTTAAAAAAGATTTTCTTTTTACTCTATATTTCTATTAATGGCTAAACGACGGATTATCCCAATGTGGTTGTCCCATGGGTAAAATCTGGTCCAAAATTTTCATCAAACTCTCGTCCTCTAATCGCCTGGTTGCCTCCTCAACCAGTTAGTCACTCTCTCATTGTTCATCCAACGCCTATTATGTCTGTTACTAGCATCACAGTCTGTGCCAGTTCGTTGACACTCTGCCCATGCTAGTGATGTGTCTGCATCACAACAGATCCATCAGATTAGCAACGTAGTGCATCTCCCCACACATCCGATTGTTTTCGACGTTAGAAAAAAATTGTGAGTCGAGTTGGATTCGAATTTTTTTCTCTTCCTAAGTTTTGTCCACCCTTATTCTTTTTATTGTGAAAAAGATTTTGAAAAGTTTTTTAGGAAAAGACCAACATGTATCATGTCGACCATTTGAACGTTTTACAGAATCGCCAGTTGGTAGTTTTAAATTGTTGTACCAACTCAACCGAGTTTTGTTTGAAAGAGGCCCAATTGCTGGACACTGTCGAAACTTGATCTTTGAAATCGAAGTTCTAAGTTCGGGGGCTTGGTTAAGTGTGGGGAAGGTGTTAGGCACCCCACAACTCCCGTGTAAACACGGTACCACATCTTTTCAATATTTTTCTTTTAAATATGCAATGTGTGTGTGAATGCTGAAAGAAATTAGGCCTATATTTGATTGATTGAAAGCATGGACAGACTTTGTTAAACCTATATATGAAGGGTTTGATTTAATTTGCAAAAGTCTCTCTTTTAGACAAGATTATTAAAATGATGTTTTGAAAGGTTGATTTTCAAACCCTTACCCTAACATAGGAATTGAAACCTATCGATACTTCAGTTTTATCTTTTCAGCCTTTTAGCTCAATTTTGAATAGTGATTGTCGGGCTGCGAAGCATCCTCGACTACAGAATATATACAAGTGTCGGTCTTCTCATGGACATGACAGCCATCAGAGTGACTCTGACACGACAAACCATTATTCTCATTATGTTGAGACCTTAAACCCAGATAACCATTTTAAGGTCTTTCGGATGTACATTTTATAGAAAAACTGGCATGGTACATCTATAAAGTGAAGTTTATCCATCGTGAGAATCAGATTCCGATCAGTTTGATTGTGAATCACACGATTCCTAGACTCACATAGGGAGACCAATAAATCCTGCACAGCTCAAATATGCATAGAAATATATCCAAATATCGCCAGAACCAATGATTCATCAGTAAATCATGGCTCGCACATGGCCGAAGCGTTTCGTTCCCACTAGATAGCGATCTAAGGGCCGCGAGATGGCTTTCATAAGAAACTAAAAAAATGCTAGATTTAAATAAATCTCAGCCATTCTAGCTTCCCGGTTCTGTCTGAACCTATTTTGAACTGTTTGAAAGCTAGAGTTTGCGAGACTTAAAGAAATCTAGTTCGCCATCAAATGAATATTTAAAGCAACAATTTAATAAAAATGAGTAAAGTGATATATATATATATATATATATATATATATATAATTATATATACGAAAGCTGTAAAGGACGATGAGTTTTCACTCCGATGCCCGGACTGGAATGTAAATAAATAAATATATATATATATATATATATATATATTTATAAAAGCTGTAAAAAGCCACGAAGTGATCCAGACTTGACAGAATGGAAATATATATATATAAAATCGGTAAAGGGCGACAGACATTCTATCTTTTGCCCAGACTAAAATGGAAAGATATATATATATATATATAAAAGCTGTAAAAAAAGCCACAAAATTAACCAGGCTCGACATAATTGAAATATATATATATATATAAGCTGTAAAAGGGCAATGGACATTCTATCATAGGCCCATATATATATAAAAGCTATAAAACAGCCACGAAGTTATCCAGGCTCGATAGAATTGAAATATATATATATATAAAAGCAATAAAGGGCGGTGGGTTTTCACTCCGATGCCCGGACTGAAATGAAAATATATATATATATATATATATATATATATATTTATAAAAGCTGTATAAAAGCCACAGAATGATCCAAGCTGGACAGAAATATAAATATATATATATATATATATAGTTAAATATAGACAAAAAAATAGTCAAACCGGGACTGGAAAGATAACCCAGTCTGGTGAAGGGTGCATATATATATATATATATATATATATATATATATAAAAGCAGTAAACTAACGCAGATTTGACATCCGGGTTTGACAGAATTGGAAAATTAGTATATATACAGTTGAATATATACAAAAAAGCCAAACCCGGATTGGGAAAATAACCCAGTCCGGCGAAGTTGCTAAAAACGCATATATAAGTATATAAAAGCTGTTAGAAGCGACGGATCGTCAATTTGAGTTGTAGAAAGGCTAGAAAATGCGTTTAGGTACTAAAATGTACCAAAAGTTAGCAAAAAGGGCCACGGAACTGAGTTCCGGGCATATTCAAAAAACACAACTTAACGTGCAAGTGTGTAAAAGTGCAAAGAAGTAGTAATAGCTTTCTGATTGTAAAAATACTCACAATGGATTGCTACACGGGCTTTTTGCCAAATCGTAGGCTTTAAACATCCGAATCTACCGGTTAAATTTTGATATGTGGTAGTATGTGGGTATCTACGTGTTAGAGTAAAAAAATTTGGGTTTGGAAGACAAGAATATGGCTGAGAAACGAAACGGGCAGGGGTTCAGAGCGTTTTTCTTTTGTTAAATGAGCTGGGGGTGCACTCATATATATAGACCCGGGAGAAGTAGCTCTACCTGTGGCAGCCGCAGGTATAGGTACGGCTCCACGTGGCAGGTCCCGTTGCATCAAAGTACGTGCATTCCGGGCAACACGAGGTCGAATTCGAAACTTTCTAACTTTTGATCGGAGTGTCCGTTTGAGGTGTGCTGTACCTTTTCGGAAAGCTCTCACCGAGAATGTCGCAATGACATGGGAGAAAACCTTTTTTGAGTCCAAAAAGACGGGTTCATAACCAGGTCTTTGATTCCTCGCAATTTATCCATTGAGCTATCTTGCGCTGTTTCCACTCGGGATCATTGTTATGGTTCATTCTGACCTTGGTGATATCAATTTGGCTTGATTTTGACCGAATCGACTTAGAGTTGGTAAAATAACTATTTTGCCCTTCCCAAGGTTTTCTTCAGTGCTGGCATCGCCTTCACTTATATATATAGACCCGAAAGAAGCAGCTCTACCTGCGGCAGGTGCAGGTAGAGGTGTGGCTCCACGTGGTGGGGCCCATGTGGCTGGTCCCGTTGCATCGAAGTACGTGCACTCCGGGCAACGCGAGGCCGAATTCAAAACTTTCTAACTTTTGATCAGAGCGTCCGTTTGAGGCGTGCTATACCTTTCTGGAAAGCCCTTGCCAAGATTGTCGCAATGACATGGGAGAAAACCTTTTTCGAGTCCAAAAAGACGGGCTCATAACCAGGTCTTTGATTTCTCGTAGATTGTCCGTTGAGCTGTCTTGCGCTATTTCCACTCGGGATCATTGTTATGGTTCGTTCTGACCTTGGTGGCATCAATTCAGCTTGATTTTGACCAAATCAACTTAGAGATGGTAAAATGACTATTTTGCCCCTCCCAGGGGTTGATTCAGTGCTAGCATAGCCTTCGGCTAACTTCTTGGGGGTTGTCTCCAAGGTTTGGATCCCAGTCGATTCTGTTTTTCCTCAGGATTGTCTCTGAGGCTGACTTGGTCCTTCTAGGTTTTTCTTTGGAGACGTTGTGAGGCTTCAGGATTGTTTTTGAAGTTGACCTGGCCTCCCGGGTTGAGACCGGGGATGACCTGTACCTCCCTGGTTGAGACGGGGGCTGACCTGTACCTCCCGGGTTGAGACGGGGGCTGACCTGTACCTCTCGGGTTGAGACCGGGGCTTACCTGTACCTTCTGGGTTGAGATCGGGGCTGGCCTGTACCTCCCGGGTTAAGACCGTGGCTGAATTTGTGACCAGGTATTGAGACCGAGGTTGAATTGGGGGCCTGGTATTGAGACCGGGGTTGATTTAATGGCTCGGTATTGAGACCGGGGTTGAATTGGTGGCCCGCTATTGAGACCGAGGTTGAATTGGTGGCCCGGTATTGAGACCGGGGCTGAGTTGACGGCTGAGATCGGGGTTGAGTTGAAAAGATAGTTTTACCCTCCTACAGTGTTAGTAACAGGGAAACGAAATTTTGAGTGTCTAAAAATGCCCTTCTTTATCATGTTCATGCAATATAGTGGAATGAACAGGATAAAGATTGCTAGACACTAGAAATGCGAATGCAAAGGTAAGGCAAGGCATTGCATGATATGTGATGAATCTTAGATACCTTTGAGGGGTTAGGATCATCATTGAATGTTCACGTCACTCTCTGCTGAGGATAACGTCGTTCCTGTTAACCTTTGGGGAAGCACTGTCAGGCAGTTACTAATAGGACATCAGATTTAAGCTATCACAGACTGTTCTCGTCACTTATTGCTGGGGATGACGTCCTCCGTGATAGCTTTGTCGACTCTGATGGGGATGATATTATTGACGCTACCTTGGTTTGAGACCAATGGTTTCCCACGTCTGTCGATATTCTTCACAAGGCATATTTTCCTTTCGGCTGATGTTGTTGTACCTTTCTGTCGGTTTCTCCGCTGGGGATATATCTCGGTTACCAAGTTACCTTAGTGGGCGCTTCCGATGCCTATCATGACGATAATTTACACTGGTAGTTTGCAACAGGGGTTTAAATCACTAATCCTTCTCGGTGCTCCCTCTAAGTATGTGTATAACAGATTCCATCATCTGTCCTTCATGGGGATTGATTATTATATTGTTTCCATCACCGGATCACTTTTGATGCTTCGCAGGGGGTTGAGCCAATGGCTGATACTTCGTTGGGGTTGAGCCAACGGCTGAACTATCACTGATCTGTACCCGATACTTCGCTGGGGTTGAGCCAATGGCGGACCTATCCTCGATCTGTACCCGACGCTTCGCTAGGGTTGTGCCAACGGCTAAACTATCATCGGTGAGTACCCGACGCTTCGCTGGGATTGTGCCAACGGCTGAATTGTCATTGGTCAGTACCTGATGCTTCGCTGGAGTTGTGCCAACGGCTGAACTGTCAACGTTGAGGGATTCACCCATTCCCGCCTGCAGCTTGAGCTTTTGACAGCAGGATCGATCTCGTGGTTCCCATATACCTCTGACTTTTTGACTGTCGGGTTTGAGGGAGGCTTCCCCACTGGTCGGGAGTTTGTATTGTCGACCCGCATAGTCCCACTTTTGACAAAGGGAGGTTGGGATCTTTACTTAAGAGAGTGTGCTATCCAGAGCATCACGAGGTAGATCCGCATTCCCATTGTTCCTCTTGTTTGGCATCATTGGCCACTAGTCCAGCCACTAACAGACATTCCGATGGAAGGCATAGACGGTTTTACCCTGTCAGAGGGTCCATACAGCCAGGAGGCATTCAGCAGTTGGTGGAGTCCTCGCACGATTGGAGCTCATACTCGTGCCACCTAGTTTATGGCAGATATGGTGTCGGGGTCTGTGATGATGACAGACTGGATAGCTTGCCTCAGGGAGCCTACTCACTTGGACCATATTATAGAACTGACCCAGCAGTTGGAGAGAGTTCATTTGTTTATCAGGCATCTTGGCAGAGATTCATCAGAGGCATCTTCTTTTGATCCATCCAGCTTCGGAGCGGGCCCTTCCACAGGTCCATTTTTCAGCAGTTATACAGGGGCTGATCCTCCCTTGTACCACCCTAACATTCCTGATGGTTGAGACTTTGTGTCCACGGAGGAGATGGAGCAGGTTAACCACCTGAGTTTAGACATTCTGGATCTTTTTGGATAGCTATTGTAGCTATATCTTTTGGTCGGCCACTGTTTTGGCTGTTGGGCGGCTGTGCCCCATTTTGATAGACCACTGTTAGTAGTTGGGTGGTGGTGCCTCATATCCTTGTACTTTTTATTTTGCACTTTATTAGCAGACAAAGATGATGCTTGCAGTAGATAGTTTATTCTAGTTATGCATGATATTTCATATCTATTGCATTATGTTTATCATTGTCCTTATGCATGTATTATGTCATGGATATGCATTTAGATAGATGAGTTCAGCTTTGACCTTTTATGGTCTTGTGATACTGTGATACAGATGTCGTCATCCACCGTCAGCCCTATTGATCACTTGCCACCGTCCTTGGTGGCATCTTCATTGCAGTCGTGGTATGACAGTCTGCCCCTCACAGCCAGAGGGACAGTAGATCAGATGCTAGGGCATTCTCTAGCCCTTCTAGCTTTCCAGGTTTCGTATGGATTTGTGGATGGCGTCTTATCATGCTGGATACCTGATCGACAGGTTTTCTACTTTGGGCTCCACAAGTTGGCTCCTACCTTAGAGGAGTATGAGCGTCTTACAGGCTTGGCATTGGATCTGCCTTTTGCTAGCACAACCATTAGTGACATGCGGAGACCAGTCATGACTATGTCGGGTCTTAGACGCTGAGTTATCACTGAGGAGATTATTGCAGGCCATGTGATATCCATAGACTTTCTGATTGATTGCTTCGACCGGTTAGACAGCTATGGGAGATACGTTGGGGATTTTATCATCTAATTGGATGAGTAGAAGCTCGCCCGTGTAGACGTCTTATTGATGTGCGTCACGACTTATGTTTATATGCCACTACCCTTGGACCACTTGGATGTCGAATTGATAGTCGTGGTTCGGGGCCCTTAGACAAGGTTGCACC
Organism: Panax stipuleanatus; assembly: GCA_020205555.1. NCBI lineage: Eukaryota > Viridiplantae > Streptophyta > Magnoliopsida > Apiales > Araliaceae > Panax > Panax stipuleanatus. The sequence continues at coordinate 156,280,585 of CM035117.1, read as the reverse complement.
ATCCTGCCGATGATATTGGCTGAGACATTGAGGTCAGTTACCCATTGCAGTACCCATCCAGAGGGGTTTTTTAGAGGTAGCTCTGTCCTGTTGTACGTGTGGCTTATGTCCCACTTGCGTCCGATCGGATTATTCAGACACCAGAGGTATTGTTTCACCCATGAGATAGCCATGTCATACTCCTTTCAGCCAGCGAAGTGTTCAGATGTAGAGACATGGTCAGCTTTTCTGTCTGATATTGTGCATCTTTTCTCGATTCTGCCCTGCTCAGGGCTAGTCTCCCCCTATAGCTTCATCACTCATGCATCTGGCATGGATTACCTGCCCCTAGCGGGATTGAGGGGAGTGACCACTTACCATCCTCTAGCAGTTATGGGTCAGTTCGATCAGTTCTAGAGCCTGCTTTAGTTTGAGGGGGCTATTGATCAGAGGATGTCAGCTTCTTCTATGTCGTCTGCCAACTTGATCAGAGTTTATGAGTGTTGGACTCATAGGGAGAGGGCTGATTTCTCTACTAGCCATCCAGATCGTTCTCCAGAGTATGCGGCATGGTTGGAGGCCGATATAGCGCAGCGGCAGTCGTCCAGTCAGCTCCGATTGTGGACTCAGACGAGGAGGAGCCTATGGAGGATCCTGATTCTCCCATTAAGGATGAGTTATTTATGGGTTTGACAGCAGCACTAGTTAGTGATCTGCTGATCATTCCTGCCTGGACAGATCCAGCTTTAGCAGATTCACTAGCTAGGATGACCTTTGAGAGAGATCAGGATAGGGCACTGATATTGACTGCCCTATATGGCAGAGATATAGCTTTTGCTAAGAGAGATGAGGCTCGAGCCACTTGAGATATGACATTGATTGAGAGGGACGAGGCTCGATCTTCTCGAGATGCAGCTTTTGTAGAGAGGGATGAGATCCGATCTGCCAGAGACGCAGCCTTTGAGGAGATTGAGGAGGTTTTGATTGTCAGGGATGCTGCTTTTGTGGAGAGGGATGAGGCTATAGCTTCCCGAGATTTCCACATTGTCGACAATACTGCTCTCCGATCTTATACTCATGGTCTGGCTGTCGAGATGAGTGTTTACATTGATGATCACAGTGCCACTATACAAATGGCTGTGGATGTTTTGGCCTGTATGGAGGCTGAGGGTATTGCGCTTGCAGCGGCTCCTTCATCTTCAGAGAGAGATGCCATGTTGGCACTGTTGGCCCGCTTATCCTTGGGTCTATGGACTAGCTTTATTTTTCCTGCACAAACTAGATCAGCCATTTTTGTCATGTACATGACACTATGTATATATCAAACAGTATTATATATCAGAGAAATATATTTTGATTCACTTCCCTGTTTGGATATGTATTGTCATTGCTGAGTGATTACCACTTCTTTACTGACTTACGGTTGTTGATGTATCTTGAGTTTCTCCTTGATGGACTGACAGTGAGATGTCGGAGAATATCTTAGATGGGCCTGTTGACCATGAAGGCTTGATAGAATTTAGGTTTAATATGGTTCGGTGTCTTGGAACTGGTTTTATTGGTTTTTTTTTTTGTTTTTCTTTGAAGGTCATACCGCACCGTGAATGGCTGCCTACGTACTCCCAGGTGCAAGGAGATCAGGTAATTCATAGTTCAATTTTTGTGTGAGAGGTTTGAGAAGTGTCTCTTTTGAGTTTGGTTTGATGGGTTTTTGAACCTTTTTGTTTAGTTTGACCGCACCAGAAATGGCTGCCTACGTACTCTTGGGTGGAGGGAGATCAGGTCATTCGTAGTTCTATTTTCTAGTGAAAACCGAACTGGCTTGATCGACTTGCAGGGCCAGAATGCGGATATGCATGTGTCTCAGACATAGTACCTTTTCACGGTGTCTGAATTGATGAGCTGGGGAAATTCATTCCTGTCCATTTCTTGTAATCTGATTGCTCCTCCCGTCAATACCTCCTTGACAATGAAAGGACCTTCCCAATTCGAGGCAAACTTTCCTTTGTCTTCGTCTTGATTGGCCAAAACTTTCTTCAGCACCAAGTCGTTTTCTTTGAATTGCCGGATTCAGACTTTCTTATTATATGATCGAGCAATCCTTTGTTGATATAACTGCTCGTGGAAAATGGCTGTAGCCCTCTTATCATCTATCAAGGATAATTAGTGGTATCTCTCTTGCAACCACTGATCTTCTTCTATTTGAGCGTCTATTAATACTTTTAGGGACTCCATTTCTACTTCTATGGGAAGTACTGCTTCCATGCCATAGACCAATGAGTAGAAGGTAGCCCCAGTAGAAGTACGCATTGACGTCCTATCAAGGTTAGAGGCAACAGGTCAGGCCATTCTTTGTGATTGGCGGACATTTTCTGCATGATCTTCTTGATGTTCTTGTTGGCCGCTTCGACAGCACCATTCATCTTGGGCCGATAGATGACAGAATTGAGATGTTTGATGTAGAACTTGCTGCACAGTTCTCTCATCATCTAATTGTTTATTTTCTTGGCGTTGTTTGATACGATCACCTCCGGTTGTCTATATCGACAGATGACATTACTTCTGATGAAACCAATGACGACCTCTTTGGTGATTTTGGGAAAAAAGGCAGCTTCAACCCACTTGGTAAAGTAATCGATCATGGTGAAGATGAATCGATGTCCATTGCTAGCTTTGGGTTTTACTGGGCCTATCACATCTATTCCCCACATAGAGAAAGGCCATGGCAAACTCATATTGTGCAGCTCATTCGGAGGAGCGTGAATGGCGTTTCCATGGACTTGGCATTAAAAGCATCTCCTGACATGATCATCGCAGTCAGCTTTGAGAGAGATCCAATAATGCCCTATTCTTAATATCTTCTTGGCCAGCAGATGACAACTCATGTGTGGACCACAGATTCCACTGTGGACTTCATCCATCAATCTCTGGGCTTGCTCCTTGTCGAGGCATCTTAACAGGCCTATTCCAGCATCCCTCTTATAGAGTGCATCTCTGCTCAGATAGAACTTTATAGCCATCTTTTGAATCCGCTTTCGCTCGGATTGGCTTGCTCCAACGGGTGTAGATCCATCTCGAAGATATTCCTTGATGTCTTGATACCAAGGCTATTTGATAGGATGAATTTCATCTGATACTTCTCCAATGTAATTATCGTATGTCGGGTGGGTTCTTTTGTCTTGTGATTTGGATGTCGGGGATCCTCCTCCTGTCGGATATGCGGATCAATAAAGTCAATGTCGCTAATGCATCAGCGAAGTCATTCCTACCCCGAGAAATATGGATGAAGGTTATGTCTTCAAACTCCATGGATATTTTGGCGACCTGCCTATGATAGGGCAGCAAATGCAATTCTTTGTTGTGATATACCCCAGTGGTTTGTTTGATAACCAACTCAGAATCTCCAAAGACTAGTAGATGTTTGACACCCATGTATTGGGCTAGTTTCAATCCCATTATACAGCCTTCATACTTAGCCGTGTTGTTGGTGTTGACAAACTGCAGCTTGGTAGCCACAGGATATTGTTCTCCTGTACCAGAGATAAGGACTGCCCCATCTCCGGCACCTTCCATGTTTACTGCTCCATCGAAATACATTTTCCATGGTTGGATTGCATTTTATTGAAGATCTTGCTGAATTGTCATGATCCCATCATCCTGAAAATAAGTCTCCAGAGGTTCGAACCCTCCTGATGGTGCTTCGGCTAGTTGATCTACAATGCCTTGACCTTTGATGGACTTCTGAGTCACGTAGACAATGTCGAACAGTTAGAGGATCAACTACCATTTGGACAGTCGACAATTCAACATTGGCTTATAGAATACGTACTTCAGCGGATCCATACGGGATATGAGGTAGGTCGTGTGCCCATGGAGGTAGTGCTGTAACTTCATGGCTGCCCATGCTAATGCACAACATGTCTTCTCGATCAGGGTGTACTTCTGGTCACTGCAGCTGAATCATTTGCTGATGTAGTAGATAGCTCTCTCTTTGCTACTATCATCTTTTTTGTCCTAGCATGCAGCCCATTGCATTGGCATTTACAAACAGGTACATGAACAGGGGAACTCCATTCCTTGGTGGTACCAAGACAAGCGCTTCGATCATCTGCTTCTTGATGGCAAGGAAGGCTTTATGGAAATCTTCATTCCATTTGGTGGAGGAATTCTTCCTTAGTAGCTTGAAGATGGGTTCACAAGTTTCTGTGAGTTGAGAAATAAATCGGTTTATAAAATTGATCCTTCCCAGGAACCCGCGTATCTCCTTCTCTGTTCAGGATACGGGCAATTCAGTGATGGCTTTAATATTGGCAGGAACCAGCTCAATGCCTCTATTGCTCACTAGGAATCCCAACAACTTGCCCGATTTGACGCCAAAAGCACATTTGGCTGGATTCAGCTTGAGGTTGTACTTACGCAACCTGTTGAATAGCTTCCTGAGATGGTCAATGTGATCGTCCTCCTTCCGGGATTTAATGATGATGTCATCCACATAGACCTCTATCTTCTTATACATCATTTCATGAAACAGGGCCATAATGGCTTGCTGATATGTGGCCCCGACATTGATGAGGCCGAAGGACAAACGTCTGTAACAGAAGGTTCCCCAGGGAGTGATGAAAGCTGTTTTCTCCATGTCTTCTTCAGCGACCATGATTTGATGGTAACCAGCAAAGCAATCCACAAAGGAATAAATGCCATACTACGCTGTGTTGTCTATCAAAATGTGGATGAAAGGTACTGGGAAATTGTCCTTTAGGCATGCTTTGTTTAAATCCCTGTAATCTACATATACTCGTACTTTCCCTCTGGGCTTAGGCATGGGAACTATGTTTGACAGCTACTCCGGGTATGTTGATACCATGATGATGCCGGCTTTGAATTGTTTAGCAACTTCTTCTTTGACTTTCAGACTCCATTCAGGTTTCAATCGCCTGAGCTTTTGTTTAACTGGCTTGAATCCATCTTTAATGGGCATTCGATGGATGACAATATCAGTAGCCAGGCCAATCATATCTTCATGTGACTATGCAAACACATCCTGGAACTGTGTTAGGAGTTCAATCAGGTCGGCTTTTTGATCTTGTGTGAGGTCTAGGCCTATCTGGATTTCTTTGAGGTTTTCTGAGGTTCCGATGTTGACGGTGGTGGTTTGGTTGAGGTTTGGTTTGGGTTTGTCTTCGACCCATTCTTTGATCTCCTCGGGCACCTCATAGTCATCTTCATCCTCTTGATCAATCTCCATCAAGTCGAAGTTCAGTTCTACATCAAAGTTGTAGTCACTGTGACAGGTTGGCATCTCATCAGCAGGGACAAACAAATCCAATCTTGGAGTCCTGAAAAAAAATGCTTTCACTTTAATATATGCAACTGTTTAAACATACAAAGCATTTGGCAAAGCATGACAAAAGTTACTGCTATAGTTGTGCAATAAAACAAGCAGTAAATGAAACCATGTTACAGGGCAGCCAGATTCTGCCCTTTTACCCTTTTTGAATGAGGTAAGGGACGCTGCTCCAGTTGTCCAGGGTCAGATCATCATGAACAGGAAGGATTAAGGAATTGTGCTTGTCTGCCTCGTCTCGAATAATGACTGAGACATCATTCAAAATAGGGCCGGGGTTTTTCTTTGAACTGCCTCCTTTCTCTTTCTTGATGCAAGGAATTTGGATCTGATCCTCCTCGTCACTGTCTGGGATATCATCATTCATACATTCGTAGTGTATGAGAACCCGCATGTTAGCAAATGGGTCTTATCCTTCATACAAGAGCTTTTTTTTTCCTTTTTGCTCTCCCCTTCAGACTTTGGGGTCTTTCTTTCACATACCGGTATGATTGGAGGAAACAACATGGCTGATACCACAGCAAGAATCTTCCTCATTGGCTTTACAAAGCCAGCATCAGTAAGGTTTGGCAACAGTATGGTGGAAGCACAAGCCTTAGGGTGCTTGTGTGGGTTCCAGTGGTTTGACCCGAATGAATAACCCAATCCGACTCTCCCTGACTGACTCGGGATTTGCACCGGGCTCTTGATTCCTTGTTGATTCTTTCCTAACCCTTTCCCAGGTTAAAAACCCAAAGATACCATTTCCTGGCCCACTGTCATCACTTCAGGGGAGACTTTAGGCTTCAAGGCTGGTGTCCCAACTGGTAGGTATTGAGTATCACTTACCTCCAAGGCTTGAAAACTAGTAGGTTCAATCCCTGTATCCAGGCTGATCACTGCCACGTCTCCCTGTATGCAGACATGGTATTCTGGTTCGGCATTCACCGTGATTAGGTTGCCATTGATAATGTATTTGAGTTGCTGATGAAGGGTGGATGGAACGACCCCTACCATGTGGATCCATGACCTGCCCAGCAATAAGTTGTATCTAGTGGTGATGTTGAGCACCTGGAAAGACACATAGAAAGTGTGCTGACCAATATCCAGAGGAAGGTCAATTTCTCCCATAGCCTCTCAGCGAGATCCATCGAAAGCCCGGATGACCACATGACTGGTTCTGATCCGGTTTGGGTTGATCTTTATTCTCTCCAAGGTATCGTAGGGATAGATGTTTAGGGATGATCCTCCATCTATTAACACCCCCCGATCACATACCCGGATGACATTACTGCTATGTGCAGTGACTTACGATGGCCCGTCCCTTCTACGGGTATATCATCATCAGTGAAAGATATCACATTGCTGTTAAAGATGTGTTCTATCACATGACAGAATTTCTCGGCATCCACTGTCTTTGGAAGATGGGCTTCTTCCAGTACTTTCACCAGAATGTTGTGATGATCCACTGAGGATAAGACCAAATCTAGAATGAATATCTTCTTGGGTGCATCCTTTAAACTTTGCACCACCTTGATTTTATTGTGTCCCATTTTACTGAGGAACTCTTCGATTTTCTCTTCAGCCACCTTCCCTATGGCCTTGATAACTGAATTGATCACTCGCTAAGGCAGATACAATGGATTCTCCTTGGATATGCTGGCAATGTTGTTTGAAGTTGACCCTTTATCCTTTCCATAGTTCTAGGGAACTCTTTTCAGACCGATCACTGGATACTGGGGTCTGAAAGGCAAGATTAAAGGTTTGGGTGCGGCCACCTTCACAGGATTTTGTGTTTCTTGGACCCCTTTCCCAGGCAGTACTAAGGGTGTTCCGGCTAGCTCCTTCTCACAGGAGATAACATCCACTGTTTCCTGGTTCCAAGCCATGGAAATAAAGAGTGTTTCTTCATTAGGAAGGCCATAATCTTGATTCCCTCTTATTAGTTCACCGCTTTCAATCATGTTTTAAATTAAGTGACAAAGTCCCCAGCAATCTTCGGTGTCATGATCGGGTGCATTGGAGTGATACTGATAGATTTGGTCAGGCTTGAATTTCCTGGATCAAGGATTTACTAGGGGTAATAAATCTACAACCGTTCCCTCATTGATTAACATTTGGAGGATCTCTTTCATAGGTTGATTCAAATTGGTGAAATTCCTTTGAAAGGCGAATTCCCGACCAGCCTAGAACTTCTCCTCTTTGGCCATCTTGTCGGCCCAGGGTTCTCGTTCATGAAACCGGTAATGATCCCTCATAGCAATGGGGCTAATCTCAGGGGTAGGAGAACTTGTCTCCTGTTAGTTGGTCTGATTTATCAGCTGCCTGGTTATCTGATGTTGATATACAATAAATTCTGCTAACTGTCCCACCTATTCCTTAATGGATTTGATTTCCTGTTCCATCAGGAACTACTTTTCTGATAATTCCCAACTGTTTGGGCTTTTGTCACTGGCTTGAGTTGACTCTTAGACGTATCGGAGGTACTTGGATCCTTTTCCATTTTGGGTGCTAATCATGCTGACACTCTCCTCTTTGTGATGAGGGAGGGGATTATCTTGCACGTGCGGCTGCTCGGGTTTGATCACCACAATCTCTTCATTGTCAATCAAGTCTTGGATTTTGTGCTTGAGAGACCAACAGTCTTGTGTAACATGGCCCGGAGCTCCGGAATGGTAGGCACACTTTTTACTTGGGTTAAAATTTCGTCCCCTGGTATTAGTTAGTGGAAGGAGTTGCACAACCTTTTTTTGTGCCGTCAACAGTTTCAGCACGTTCTCTAGTGAATCCCTTAAAAGGGTGAACGTTCTTCGACGCCTAGCCTCCAAATTTTTCTGGAATGGCGGGTTTGAAGGTTGTGCTGAAGCTTGAAAAGGGGAATAGTTCCTCTTTTGAATGGGCATGCTACTTGAATCACCTCTCTGATTCTATCCTTGCAACACTAAGGAAACTTCTTCGTCTTTCTTCTTGTGTGTCCTCCGGAGATTATTCCCATAACTCCCGGATTGAATATGCTCGATAACAGCTTCTAAGGCGGTCAGATCCTTTATCTTCCCAGATTTGAGCCCCATTTCTGTTATTTCACCATGTTTTATCATCTCAAAGAATGGCTTTCCTATGCCTGCTAGGACCCTTTCATAATACGTAGCTTTTTGAATGTCGATGAAGGTCATGACTATCTTAGACTCAGTCATAGGTGGAGTGACTTGTGCCTCCATTTGTCTCCATTGTTGGACATATTCTCTGAATGACTCAGCATTTTGTTTCTTGATTTTGGTGATTTGATACCTGTCTGGAGCCAGTTGAGACTAGAAACTGTATTGATTAAGGAAGGCATGTGCCAGCTTTTCCCAGCTGTGAATTTTAGAGTTGTCCAGACGGGCATACCAGGCTCTAGCCTCTCCGGTCAGACTTTTCTGGAATAACTGCATTCGGAGTTTCTCGTCCTCTGCATAGGAAAAAGCTCTCCAATGAACACCTTTAAGTGAGTGTAGGGGTCTTCTAATCCATCGTATTTTTCAAAATCAGGGACTTGAAATTTTTTCGGGATAATGAGCCCCAGGGAAAATACATAAGTCAGAATAATTGACGCTGCCAAATTCCCCAGTTCCTTTGATAAACCGGATGGTTTCTTCCATCTGTTGTACTTTCTTCAGAATGTCACTAGCTTCTTGTTCTTTGTTGAGGGTGGTGATTTCAGGGGTTTTGTTGGTAGGACCCTGGTTCTGAGGATCAGGAATCTGAGTGTCTGTCTTTCCAGTCTCTTGACTGCCACCAGGTGTAACTGGTTCTGTATGACCCTATGTTTGTTTCCCTTTAAGAGCTTTACTTTGTTCTCTTAAGAAAGTGGCCAATTCGACTATCTGGTTCTTCAGTCCTTCAAACTCTTCCCTAGAGACAGGGATGGATTCTGGCTGAGCACTGGAAGCCATGTTCGGAGATGGACTTAGTGCTTTCTTAGACTTAGATCTAGTGACATGACCAATTTTTCACCTACAACAAACGTAGGCGTGTCAATTTCCTGAGGTAGGTATGGCTAGGATGCATGCCATAATGTGTTTTTAAGGTTTTTTAATTTTATCCTGCAAAACAGAGGTCAGTTGTTTTGAAGACAGGATAATATGACAGGATTTACAAAACATGGAAGGTACATTTACATTGACATTTACATTGGAAATGGAAAATTGAATTAAAAGAGGAAGGCATGAAGAGGCTTTCCTTCAGATTTGGTTAATCAGAGGCTGGCTTATCTTAGGCTACTCTCGTAGCTTTTCGGCATGTAGGTCCCCAGATCATTGCAATCTACTAGAGGGGAAATTAATCCGATCTTTCAACTGGAGCGGATCTGAGTGGTGCTTCTTCATGAGCCCCGAAGACTTATTCGCCCTCGAAGACATTACTCTGTCACCGACGGGTTTGCCTTCTGGTGGAGGAATCACACAACATACATTCACATACAACTTGTCTCACCGTATGCATATGATAACATTGGTGCGAAGCACTAATATAAAGTAGTAAAGCATTCATTCACATTCATTCAATGTAAAGACGCAACATTCACGCATTCATTCAATGTAGAGACGCATCGTTCACACATATGCAGCTATGAAAGGGCGATTTTGAAAAGATTTGAACTCGGCCTAAGCCCTCTACAGTCCCCAGCAGAGTCGTCACCTGTCGACGTCGGGAAAAAATTACGAGTCGAGTTGGACCCAAATCTTTCTCTCTTCCCAAGTTTTATCTACCCTTATTCTTTTTATTATGAAAAAGGTTTTGAAGGATTTTTTAGGAAAAGGCCAACATGTATCATGTTGACCATTTGAACATTTTACAGAGTCGCCAGTTGGTAGTTTTGAAATGGTTGTACCAACTCAACCGAGTTTTGTTTGAAAGAGGCCCAATTGCTGGACACTGTCGAAACTTGATCTTTGAAACTGAAGTTCTAAGTTCGGGGGATTGGTTAAGTGTGGGGAAGGTGTTAGGCACCCCACAACTCCTGTGTAAACACTGTACCGCATCTTTTCAATATTTCCCTTTTAAATCTGCAATGTGTGTGTGAATGCTGAAAGAAATTGGGCCTATGTTTGATTGATTGAAAGTATGGACAGGCTTTGTTGAACCTATATACGAAGGGTTTGATTTGATTTGCAAAAGTTTTTCTTTTAGACAAGATTATTAAAATGATGTTTTGAAAGGTTGATTTTCAAACACTTACGCTAACATAGGAATTGAAACCTATCGATACTTCAGTTTTATCTTTTCAGCCTTTTGGCTCAATTTTGAATGGTGATTGTCGGGCTGCGAAGCATCCTCGACCACAGAATATATACAAGTGTCGGTCTTCTCATGGGCATGACAGCCATCAGAGTGACTCTGACACGACAAACTATTATTCTCATTATATTGAGACCTTAAACCCGGATAACCGTTTTAAGGTCTTTCATATGTACATTTTATAGAAAAACTAGCAGGGTATATTTATAAAGTGGAGTTTGTCCATCGTGGGAATCAGATTCCGATCAGTTTGATCGTGAATCCCACGATTCCTAGGCTCACATAGGGAGGCCAATAAAACCTGCACAGTTCAAATATGCAAAGAAATATATCCAAATATCGCCAGAACAAGGATTCATCAGTAAATCCTATCTCGCAAATGGCCGAAGCATCTCGTTCCCACTAGATAGCGATCTAAGGGCCACGAGATGGCTTTCATAACTGAAACTAAAAAATGCTAGATTTAAATAAATCTCATCCATTCTAGCTTCCCGGTTTTGTCTGAACCTATTTTGAACCGTTTGAAAGCTAGAGTTTGCGAGATTTAAAGAAATCTAGTTCGTCCGCAGAAATGTCAGTGCCGATTCATATCAAATGAATATTTAAAGCAACAATTTAATAAAAATGAGTAAAGCAATATATATATATATATATATATATATATATAATTATATATACGAAAGCTGTAAAGGGCGATGGGTTTTCACTCCGATGCTCGAACTGGAATGTAAATATATATATATATATATATATATATATAAATTTAAAAAAGCTGTAAAAAGCCACGGAGTGATCCAGGCTTGACAGAATAGAAATATATATATATATATATATATATAAAAGCGGTAAAGAGCAACGAACATTCTATCCTTTGTCCGGACTGAAATGGAAAGATATATATAAAAGTTGTAAAAGAGCCACAGAATTAACCAGGCTCGACATAATTAATATATATATATATATATATATATATATATATATATATAAAAGCTGTAAAAGGGCAATGGACATTCTATCCTAGGCCCATATATATATATAAAAGCTGTAAAAGAGCCACGAAGTTATCCAGGCTCGACAGAATTGAAATATATATATATATATATATATATAATAATAATAATAAAGGGCGGTGGGTTTTCACTCCGATGCCCGGACTGGAATAGAAATATATATATATTTATAAAAGCTGTATAAAAGCCACGGAATAATACAGGCTGGACAGAAATGTAAATATATATAAATAGTTAAATATAGACAAAAAAATAGTCAAACCGGGACTAGGAAGATAACCCAGTCCGGTGAAGGGTGCATATATATATATATATATATATAAACAGTAAAATACCACGGATTTGACATCCGGGCTTGACAGAATTGGAAAGTTAGTATATATACAGTTGAATATATAGAAAAAAAGGCAAACCCAGACTGGGAAGACAACCCAGTCCGACGAAGTTGCTAAAAATGTAGATATAAGTATATAAAAGCTGTTAGAAGCGACGGATCGTCAATCTGAGTTGTAAAAAGGCCAGAAAATGCATTTAGGTACTAAAATGTACCAAAAGTTAGCAAAAACGACCACGGAACTGAGTTCTGGGCATATTCAAAAAACGAACTTAACGTGCAAGTGTATAAAAGTGCAAAGAAGTAGTAATAACTTTCTGATCGTAAAAATACTCACAATGGACTGCTACACGGGCTTTTTGCCAAATCGTAGGCTTTAAACGTTCGAATCTACCGATTAAATTTTGATATGTGGTAGTATGTGGGTATATCTACGTGTTAGAGTAAAAAAAATTGGGTTTGAAAGACAAGAATATGGCTGAGAAATGAAACGGGCAGGGGTTCAGAGCGTTTTTCTTTTGTTAAATGAGCTGGGGGTGCACTCATATATATAGACCCGGGAGAAGTAGCTCTACCTGTGGCAGCCGCAGGTATAGGTACGGCTCCACGTGGCAGGTCCCGTTGCATCAAAGTACGTGCATTCCGGGCAACACGAGGTCGAATTCGAAACTTTCTAACTTTTGATCGGAGTGTCCGTTTGAGGTGTGTTGTACCTTTTCGAAAAGCTCTCACCGAGAGTGTCGCAATGACATGGGAGAAAACCTTTTTTGAGTCCAAAAAGACGGGTTCATAACCAGGTCTTTGATTCCTCGCAATTTATCCATTCAGCTATCTTGCGCTGTTTCCACTCGGGATCATTATTATGGTTCATTCTGACCTTGGTGACATCAATTTGGCTTGATTTTGACCGAATCAACTTAGAGTTGGTAAAATAATTATTTTGCCCTTCCCAAGGTTTTCTTCAGGGCTGGCATGGCCTTCGGCTAACTTCCTGGGGGTTGTCTCTAAGATTTCGATCCCAGTCCATTCTGTTTGTCCTCAGGATTGTCTCTGAGGCTAACTTGGTCCTTCCAGATTTTCCTCTGGAGACGTTGTGAGGCTTCAGGATTATTTTTGAAGTTGACCTGACCTCCCGGGTTGAGACCGGGGCTGACCTGCATCTCCCGGATTAAGACCGGGGATGACCTGTACTTCCTTGGTTAAGACCGGGGCTGACCTGTACCTCCTGGGTTGAGATTGGGGCCGACCTGTACCTCCCGGGTTGAGACCGGGGCTAACCTGTACCTCCCGGGTTGCGATCGGGGATGACCTGTACTTCCCTGGTTGAGACCGGGCTGACCTGTACCTCCCGGGTTGAGACCAGGGCTGACTTGTACCTTTCAGGTTAAGATCGGGGCTGACCTGTACCTCCCGGGTTGATACCGGGGCTGACTTGTACCTCTCGGGTTAAGACCGGGGCTGACCTGTACCTCCCGGGTTGAGACCGGGGCTGACCTGTACCTCCGGGGTTGAGACCGGGGATGACCTGTACCTCCCGGGTTGAGACCGGGGCTGAATTGGTGACCCGGTATTGAGACCGAGGTTGAATTGGGGGCCCGATATTGAGATCGGGGTTGATTTGATGGCCCGGTATTGTGACCAGGATTGAATTGGTGGCCCGGTATTGAGACCGAGGTTGAATTGGTGGCCCGGTATTAAGACCGGGGTTGAATTAGTTTCCCGGTATTGAGACCGGGGTTGAATTGGTTGCCCGGTGTTGAGACCGGGATTGAGTTGACGGCCCGGTATTAAGACCGAGGTTGAGTTAAAAAGATAATTTTGCCCTTCTACAGTGTTAGTAATAGGGAAACGAAAATTTGAGTGTCTACAACTGTTATGCTCCCACAAAGAGCAATATGACTGCCCTATCACTGCACGTCTACATGACCAGTGCCTTCGGGTCCTCTAACCACCACACCCCGTCATGTCTGTTGGCAAGTGTCACAACTTGTGCTCGTCCGTTGGCATGTTGTGCACACCCAAGCCATGCGTCTGTCCGTCAACGCCTCTGTCAGTCAGCCCCGTGGTGCCTCTGGCCCAACCGCTTGACTATTGCGCTTATATGTGGGCAACATGCCTCTGCCCTGCCAGGGCATGCCCATGACTAATGCCTGCGCATCGTGTAACCCTCCCGTGCTGCACCCATGCTACGTCCCGCCATGTCTTTGCACGGTTCAGCACCTTGACACCCCAGGTATGACACATGCTTACTCACAAACTTTGTGTAACGCCATACACTTACTGCCTAGCGACTCAACATGTTTTTCACCCACTTGGTTGTCACCTGGTGCTTGGTTAAGTGTTACACCAGTTTTCCACAAGGGTCCATAGTTAACAGTGTATAAACCTAGCACCTAGCATAGTTTAACACACCACACGTATATAGACAAACACACAATATTACAGAGAAATCCCCAATCTTTTATTGCACTCATCAATAAACTAGGATTACACCGACTAGGAATTTAATGTGCAGAAACACTCTTCATGTGATCTCCATGATCCCGTTAGTCATCATGATCCCCATGATATGTCACTACAAGAAATAGGGTTAATTTCTATCGACGTCGGAAAAAAATCCGCAAGTCGGGTCACAACCCGAATCTTTCTCTCTTCCTAAGTTTTGTCTACCCTTATTCTTTTTATTGTGAAAAAGGTTTTGAAGGGGTTTTTTAGGAAAAGGCCAACATGTATCATGTCGACGATTGAATGTTTTACAGAGTCGCCAGTTGGTAGATTTAAAATGGTTGTACCAACTCAACCGAGTTTTGTTTGAAAGAGGCCTAATTACTGGACACTGTCGAAACTTGATCTTTGAAACGAAGTTTTGAGTTCGGGGCTTGGTTAAGTGTGGGGACGGTGTTAGGCACCCCACAACTTTCGTGTAAACACGGTACCGCATCTTTTCAATATTTCCCTTTTAAATCTGTAATGTGTGTGTGAATGCTGGAAGAAATTAGGCCTATGCTTTGATTAGAAGTATGTTTATGCATCGTTGAACCTAGATACGAAGGGTTTGATTTGATTTGCAAAAAGTCTTTGATTTGATTTGCAAAAGTGTTTGATTTGATTTGCAAAAGCTTCTTTTTCCGGTAAGATTATTGAAATGATGTTTTGGAAGCAGGTTTTCAAACCTTTACGCTAACATAGGAATTGAAGCATATCGATACTTCAGTTTTATCTTTTCAGCCTTAAGGCTCAATTTGAATGGTGATTGTTGGGTTGCGAAGCATCCTCGACCATAAAATAAATACAAGTGTCGGTCTTCTCATGGGCATGACAGCCATCAGAGTGACTCTAACACGACAAACTATATTTTTACTATGTTGAGACCTTAAATCAGGATAATCGTTTTAGGGTCTTTTGTATGTACATTTTTTTACAGAAAAACTGGCAAGGTACATTTGTAAAGTGGAGTTTGTCCATCGTAAGAATCAGATTCAGATCAGTTTGATCGTGAATCCCACGACTCCTAGGCTCACATAGGGAAGCCAATAAACCTGCACAGCTCAAAATATGCACAGAAAATGTATATCTACATCTAGATGTCGCCAGAACCAAGTATTCATCAGTAAATCCTGGCTCACACATGACCGAAGCATCTCGTTCCCACTAGATAGCGATCTAAGGGCCGCGAGGTAGCTTTTAAACTGAAACTAGAAAAATACTAGATTTAAATAAATCTCAGCCATTCTAGCTTTTCGGTTCTGTCTGGACCTATTTTGAACCGTTTGAAAGCTAGAGTTAGCGAGATTTAAATAAATCTAGTTCGCCCGCAGAAATGTCAATGCTGATTCATATCAAATGAATATTTAAAGCAACAATTTAATAAAATGAGTAAAGCAATATATATATATATATATAATTATATATACGAAAGCTATAAAGGGCGATGGATTTTCACTCCGATGCCCGGACTGGAATGGAAACATATATATTTATAAAAGCTGTATAAAAGCCACGGAATGATCCAGGCTGGACAAAAATGTAAATATATATAGAAAAGTAATAAAGGGCGGTGGGTTTTCACTCCGATGCTCGGACTGGAATAAATATATATATATATATATATATATATATATATATATATTTACAAAAGCTGTATAAAAGCCACGGAATGATCCAGGCTGGACAGAATGTAAATATATATATAAAAATAGTAAAGGGTAGTGGGTTTTCACTCCGATGCCCGGACTGGAATGGAAATATATATATATATATACATATATATATTTATAAAAGCTGTATAAAAGCCACGGAATGATCCAGGCTGGACAGAATAGAAATATATATATGTATAAAAGCGGTAAAGGGCGGTGGGTTTTCACTCCGAGGCCCGGACAAAAATATAAATATATATATATATATATATATATAAAAGCAGTAAAAAGGCCACAGAATGATCCAGGCCGAACTAGAATGTAAATATATATATATATATAGTTAAATATAGACAAAAAAATAGTTAAACTAAGACTGGGAAGATAACCCAGTTCGGTGAAAGATGCATATATATGTGTATATATATATATATATATATATAAAAGCAGTAAACTACCGCGGATTTGACATCCGGGCTTGAAAGAATTAAAAAGTTAGTATATATACAGTTAAATATATACAAAAAATCAAAACACGGACAGGGAAGATAACCCAGTCCGACGAAGTTGCTAATAACAAAGATGTAAGTATATAAAAGCTATTAGAAGCGACGGATCGTCAATCCGAGTTGTAGAAATGCCAGAAAATGCATTTAGGTACTAAAATATACCAAAAGTTAACAAAAACGGCCACGGAACTGAGTTCCGAGCATATTTAGAAAACGAAACTTGATTTAATATAAACTTGCTGATCGTAAAAATACTCACAATGGACTGTTACACGGGCTTTTTTCCAAATCGTAGTCTTTAAACGTCCAAATCTATCAGTTACTTTTTGATATGTTGTAGTATGTGGGTATATCTACGTGTTAGAGTGAAAAAATTTGGGTTTGGAAGATAAGAAAATGACTGGAAAACAAAACGGGCAGGGGTTTAGAGCGTTTTCGAATTATAAAATGAGCTGGGGGTAAGCTCATATTTATAGACCGAGGAGAAGCGGGTCAACCCGCGGCTACCGTGTGTCCACCTGTGGCTCCACGTGGTAGGGGTCCCGTTGCCTCGAAGTACGTGCACTCCAAGCAATGTGAGGTCCGATTCGAAACTTTCTAACTTTTGATCGGAGCGTCCGTTTGAGGCGTGCTATACCTTTTTGAAAAGCACTCACCGAGCGCGTCGCAATGACATGGGAGAAAACCTTTTCTGAGTCCAAAAAGATGGGTTCATAACCGGGTCTTTGATTCCTCGTAGTTTATCCGTTGAGCTATCTTGCGTTGTTTCAACTTGGGATCATTGTTATGGTTCGTTCTGACCTTAGTGGCATAAATTCAGCTTGAGTTTGACCGAATCGGCTTCAAGTTGGTAAAATGAATGTTTTCCCCCTCCCGGGGTTTGCCTTCAATGTCGGCATGGCCTTTGGCTGACTTTCTAGGGTTGTTTCCAAGGTTTGGATCCCATTCAAGTCTGTTTGTCCTCAGTGTTGTCTCTGAGGCTGACTTGATCCTTCCAGGTTTTCCTCTGGAGATGTTAGGACATTTTAGGATTGTTTTTGAAGTTGACCTGACCTCCCGGGTTGAGACCGGGGCTGACCTATACCTCCCGGGTTGAGACCAGGGCTGACCTGTATTTCCCGGGTTGAGATCGGGGCTGACCTGTACCTCTCGGGTTGAGACTGGGGCTGACCTGTTCCTCTCAGGTTGAGATCGGGGCTGACCTGCACCTTTTGGGTTGAGACAGGGGATGACCTGTACCTTCCGAGTTGAGACTGGGGCTGCCTGTACCTCCCGGGTTGAGACTGGTGCTGACCTGTACCTCTCGGGTTGAGATCGGGGCTGATCTATACTTCCTGGGTTAAGACCGGGGTTGAGTTGATGGCCCGATATTAAGATCGGGGTTGATTTGATTGCTCGGTATTGAGACCGGGGTTGATTTGACGGCCCGGTATTGAGACCGGAGTTAATTTGACAAGATAGTTTTGCCCTCCTACAGCGTTAGTAACAAAGAAATGAAATTTCGAGTGTCTACAGATGCCCTCTTTATCATGTTCATGCAATGTAGTGGAATGAACAGTATAAAGATTACTAGACACTAGAAATGCAAATGCAACGGCAAAGCAATGCATGGCAGGATAAGCGATGAATGTTAGATACCTTCGAGGGGGTAGGGTTATCACTGATTGATTACGTTAGTTTCTACTGGGGATAACGTTACCCGTGACAACCCTTGTTGTAGCATTATCATGCAGTCGCTGGTAGGACATCAAAGTTAAGCTATCCCAGACTGTTCTCATCACTTTCTGCTGGGGATGACGTCCTCCGTGATAGCTTTGTTGACTCTGATGGGGATGATATTATTGATGCTACGTTGGTTTGAGACCAATGGTTTCCCACGCCTGTCAATACTCTTCATGGGGTATATTTTCCTTCCGATTGATGCCGTTGTACCTTTCTGCCGGTTTCTCTGCTGGGGATACATCTCAATTATCGAGTTACCTCAATGTGTGCTTCCGATGTCAGTCTTAATGATAATTTACACCGGTAGTAGGTAATAGGGGGTTGAATCACCAATCCTTCTTAGTACTCCCTCTGAGGATGTGTATAACAGATTCCACCATCGTGGATGGATTATTATATTGCTTCCGCCACCGGATCACTTTCGATGCTTCGCGGGAGTTGCGCTAACGGCTGAGACGTAGCTGGGGTTGAGCCAACGGCTGATACTTCATTTGGGTTGTGCCATCGGCTGAACTGTCATCGGTCAGTACCCGACGCTCCGCTGAGGTTGTGCCAATGGTTGAACTGTCATCGGTCAGTACCTGACGCTTCGCTGGGGTTATGCCAACGACTGAATTATCTTCGGTCAGTACCCGATGCTTCGTTGGGGTTGTGCCAACTGCTGAACTGTCATCGATCAGTACCTGACGCTTCGCTGGGGTTGTGCCAACGGCTAAACTGTCATCGGTCTGTACCCGACGCTTCGTTGGGGTTGTGGAAACGACTGAACTATCACCGGTCTGTACCCGACGCTTCGCTGGGGTTGTGCTAACGGCTAAACTGTCATCGGTCTGTGCCCGACGCTTCGCTGGGGTTGTGCCAACGGCTGAACTGTCATCGGTCAGTTCCTGATGCTTCGCTGGGGTTGTGCCAACGGCTGAACTGTCATCGGTATGTACCCGACGCTTCGTTGGGGTTGTGCCAATGGCTGAACTGTCATCGATCTATGCCCGACGCTTTGCTGGGGATGTGCCATCGGCTGAACTGTCATCGGTCTGTACCCGACGCTTTAAAAGTGGCAGTTTTCGGCAGTTTTGTGCAGTATTTCGGTAGTTTTTCAGCATTCTTCATCATTGGTCCTCGAACATTGCTTTCGAATGAATACCAATGGCTTTCAGGAAGTTCCCCTTTCTGTCAGGATTCCACTGCTTAAACGCAGGATTTCAGGACAAACCGCTCAATCGCGTAGCAATTTTTTTTTCATATTTGACTTTTCGACTCATATAAACTCCGTTTTAACTCGAATCGAACCAGAGGGAGTGGGGCCCACCTTGGGGAGCCGCAGGTAGAGGTGCGGAAGCAGCAAGTGGGCTCGCTTCTACCTGTGTTTTTAAAATAGCCAGCAGCGGGCTCATAAACTCATTTTCTTTTAGAGTTTCAAATGGAATCCGATTTTCTTTTTCAGATCTACGGAGTTCGGGCAGCTTTTTTCAGATTTCGTCAGCGGTTGCGTGTTTTGCACATCTCAAGTAAAGTTTTACATCCTTTTTTTCGCAAGTTTTGACTGTTAAAAGCATGTAAACCACGTAGGGTGCTTTTAGGCGCAATGTATGCCTATATGACCTGCTAAATTTTTTTTGACTTTATAAGTAAGTGTATTTTACTGCAATGCACGTTTTGACATAAGAAAAATCAGATTCTAAGACAGTCATATTTTACTTTTTTTTTTCAGTTTACTTATCCTTTTTGGGGCCTAGTGAGCCGGGATTTTCAACTACAAATGTCCATGGTAATTTGGCTACCATGTGAACTGTACTTTTGATTTTATTTCATAAATATGAACTGTTCCTATTTTTAGGAAGGTGTGCTACTGAATGGCCACCTAGACATGCCTGTGTGCATGTGGACAGTCCATTTTACAAAGTAGACTCTGGCAAAAAAATTTCAAAAGCCCGAGCATTTAATAAACATGCAATTTTGACTCTATTAGGGATTTTAGATTGATCCATGCACGTTTTTAGGATTTAGCTTTTTGAAAAACATGCAGTTTTGACTTTATTGGGGATTTTTGACTGACCCATGCATGTTTTAGGACTTAGAAATGCATAAAATATTGATTTAAATTAATAATTCACAGGTTTTAGGCTTACCACACGCTTTTTGAGGTGATTTGGAGACTTTGTCCAGGTGATGGACCGAGACAGACCCGACAATGCTAGCAGGTTAGTTTTAGGAGTTAGACGGAGGCGAGCTTCTGATGTTCCTCAGCCATGTCCAGCTCGACCGCCTCGCAGATTAGCTGAGTTGGTGATTCGTCCAGCCCAGGATGAGCCGCCGATTGATATAGATGATGAGGAGGCTCCTTTTGCTACTCTCGTCCCACGTCAGGCCCCATGTGCGGAGCTTTCGGGCATTGTTGTGCCAACACAGGAGTTGCTGGGAGACTTGAGTCGTCATCCATTGCGATTTCTTCATGCCAATGAGGTGACTTGAAGTTTTCCTCTCTCTGGATTCTCTTTTTTTTTGCCATTCTCGGGGCACAGGTTTTTGACATGGGTTGGCTCTTAATGCAGGTTTCCGGCTTTACGCAGCCCAGAGGGAAATGGTTCAACGTGCACTCCCTCTACCATACTTTGCACCAGGAGTACTGGGATATCGTTGCCGGCTGGGGGTTTCAGGCCTTCTTCTCTATTCTTCCCAGCCGTTGCCCCTGGGGTTATATAACGGCTCTGTCTGAGCGCTGGTTCCACCAGACTTAGTCTCTTCACTTGTTGGACTACGAGGTGATGATGACGCCTATGGATTGGAGGTTCATCACCGGCATAGAGTTCGAGGGTGAGCCCGTGCTTGTTTTGGCAAACATTACGCCCACTGTCGTTAGATCCCTGCTGGGAGTTCCTTTGTCGGAGCTCAAGGGTCGGACGGTCTGATCTGGTCCCTTGAGCATAGATGCCTAGAGTGGGGCTTTACTTGAGCCTCCGCTTGATGATTAGAGGGTTAGGGATCGCATCCTGAGGCGATTGTTTCTGGTGATCATCAAGGGTTATTTTTTGGCGGACAACTCATCGACGGTGTCCCTCGCCTTGGTCAATGCTACCCGACATGTAGAGCGCCTCAATGATTTTGATTGGGGTTTCTACACCTTTGCCTATTTTCTCCGAGGTATGCGCATGCTCTCGGAGGGTTTGACGGAGGCTTGGTTAGGGTTCTACCCATTTCTGCTGGTGAGTACATCTTTCTTGTACCTTTTTGATTTCTGCATTTACAATTGTCAGTCTTAGTCACTGAGGACTTTTGATATTTACATAGCCAGTTCTGGGTGTATGAGAGGCTTCCTTGCCTACGGCCCACAATTGCTTTAGGTCTGGAGACCTATCCCCGGGGACGGCGTTAGCATCACTCCACTCTGACGGAGGTCCCTGTTGCTGAGGATTTTACTCATTCCCGCCTGCAGTTGGAGCTTTTGACAGCTGGAGCGATCTCGTGGATCCCATATACCTCTGAGTTTTTGACTGTTGGATTTAAGGGAGGCTTCCCCACTGGCCGGGAGTTTGCATTGTCGACCCGTAGAGTCCTGTTTTTGATAAAGGGAGGCTGGGACCTTTATCTAGGATAGCGTGCCATCCGGAGTATCATAGGTCAGATTCGTATTCCCTTTGTTCCTCCGGTTTAGCATCATTGGCCATTAGTCCAACCACTGACAAATATCCCTATGGAGGGCGTAGACGGCTTTACCCTATCAGAGGGTCCTTACAGCTAGGAGGCATTCAGCAGCTGGTGGAGTCCTCGTACGATTGGAGATCAGACTCATGCTACCCAGTTTATGGCAGACATGGTGCCTGGGTCTATGATGATAACATACTGGATAGCTTGCCTCAGGGAGCCTACTCACTTGGACCAGATTATAGGACTGACCCAGGAGTTGGAGAGAGCTCATTTGTTCATCAGGCATCTTGGCCGAGATCCATTAGAAGCATATTTTTTTGACCCTCCAGCTCAGGAGCGGGCCCCTCATCAGGTCCATTTTCCAGTAGTTTTGCAGGGGCTGATCCTCCCTTGTACCGCCTAGACATGCCTGATGACCGCGACTTTGTGTCCACGGAGGAGATGGAGCAGGTTAACCACCTGAGTGTAGATATTTTGGATCTTTTTGGATAGCTATTGTAGCTATATCTTTTGGGTCGGCTACGATTTTGGCTGTTGGGCGGCTGCGCCTCATTTTGATAGACCACTGTTAGTAGTTGGGTGGTGGTGCCCTATATTCCTGTACTTTTTATTTTGCTTTATATTTATCAGACATGGATGATGCTTGCAGTAGATAGTTTATTATAGATATGCATGATATTTCCTATCTATCGCATCATGTTTATCATTGTCATTATGTATGTATTATGTTATGTGTATGCATTTAGATAGATGAGTTCAGATTTGACCCATGAATGGTCTTGTGATACAGTGATATAGATGTCGTCATCCACCGTCAGTCGTATTGAGCACTTACCACCATTTGTGGTGGCATCATCCTTGAGATCGTGGTATGAGAGCCTACCCTTCCCAGCCAGAGGGGCAGTGGATCAGATGCTAGGGCATTCATTGGCCCTCATAGACTTTCAGGTTCCGTACGGGTTTGTAGATGGCCTTTTACCTTTTTGGATACCCGAGAGACAGGTTTTCCGCTTTGGGCAGCACAAGCTGACTCTGACTTTAGAGGAGTATGAGCGGTTCACTGGTTTGGCTTTAGACTTGCCCTGTGCTCGTACTGCGATCAGCGATATTAGGCGACCGTTTCTTCGGATGTCGTGTCTACGTTAGAGTGTAGTTTCAGATGAGATAGTTTATGGACATGTGATCTCTATGGACTTCTTGATTGATCATTTTTGCCGGCTGGACAGCTACGATCGTCATGCTGGAGATTTTATTATCTCGACAGAGGCATAACATTTGGCCAGGATAGATGTTTTGTTGATGTGCATAGTAGCCTACGTCTATATGCCACTTCACTTGGACCACCTGGATGTCGGATTGATAGTCGTGGTTCGGGCTCTTAGACAGGGTAGCACTATTCTTCTGATGATATTGGCCGAGACGCTGAGAGCAGCCACCCACTGCAGTACCCACCCGGAGGGGTTTTTTAGAGGCAGTTCGGTCTTGCTATACGTATGGCTCATGTCCCATTTACGACCGATTGGATTTTTCAGACACCAGGGGTACTGTTTCACCTGTGAGATAGCCATGTCTTACTCCTTTTAGCCGGCGGAGTGTACCGACACAGAGACATGGTCAACATTTCTATCTGATATTACGCATCTATTTTCGATTCTGCCCTGGTCAGGGCTAGTCTCCCCTATAGCTTCATCACCCACGCATCTGGCATGTACTATTTGCCCTTAGCGGGATTGAGGGGAGTGACTACTTACCATCCTCTGGCTGTTATGGGCCAGTTCGATCGGTTTCAGAGCCTGCATCAGTTTGAGGGAGCTATTAATCAGAGGATGTCAGCTTCGTCTATGTCATCTGCCGATTTGATAAGAGTGTATGAGTGTTGGACTAATAGGGAGAGGGTTGATTTCTCAAGTAGCCATTCGAATCGTTCTCCAGAGTACTCAGCGTGGTTGGAGGCAGATATAGCATCAACTGCATTCATCCAGTCAGCTCCGATAGTGGATTCAGACGAGGAGGAGCCTATGGAGGATCCTGATTCTCCCACTAAGGATGAGTTGTTCATGGGTCTTATAGCGGCACTAGTTAGTGATCCGCCGATCATTCCTGCCGGGACATATCCAGCTTTGGCAGACTCACTAGCTAGGATGACCTTTGAGAGAGATTAAGCTAGGGCACTGATGTTGACTGCCCTGTCTGGCAGAGACATATCTTTTGCTGAGAGAGATGCAGCTCGAGCCACTCGGGATATGACATTGGTTGAGAGAGATGAGGCTCAATCTTCTCGAGACGCTGCTTTTGTCGATATAGAGGAGACATTGATTGCCAGAGATGCAGCTTTCGCAGCGAGGGATAAGATACGATCTACTAGAGATGCAACCTTTAAGGAGATTGAGGAGGTTTTGATTGCCAGGGATGCTGCTTTTGCAGAGAGGGATGAGGCTATAGCTTCCCGGGATTTCCACATTGCCGACAGTACTGCTCTCCGATCTTATACTCATGGTCTGGTTGTCAAGATG
This sequence comes from Panax stipuleanatus, assembly GCA_020205555.1. NCBI lineage: Eukaryota > Viridiplantae > Streptophyta > Magnoliopsida > Apiales > Araliaceae > Panax > Panax stipuleanatus. The sequence continues at coordinate 156,256,137 of CM035117.1, read as the reverse complement.
AGTGTTTATATTGATGATCACAGCAAGACTATGTAGATGGCTGTGGATGTTCTGACTCGTATGGAGGCTGAGGGTATTACACTTGCAGCAGCTCCTCCATCTTCAGAGAGAGATGCCATATTGGCATTGCTGTCCTGCTTATCCATGGGTCTATAGACTAGTTTTATTTTTCCTGCACATACTAGATCAGCCATTTTTGTCATGTACAGGACACTATGTATATATCAAACAGTATTATATCAGAGAAATAAATTTTTGATTCACTTCCCTATTTGGATATGTATTATCATTGCAGAGTGATTACCACTTCTTTCATGACTTGCTGTTGTTGATGTATCTTGAGCTTCTCCTTGATGGACTGACAGTGAGATGTCAGAGAGTATCTCAAATAGGCCTACTGACCAAGGAGGCTTAATAGTTTTTAGGTTTCATATGGTTTCGATGTCTTGAAACTGATTATTCTTGGTTTTTGTTTTTTCTTGAAGGTTAAACTGCACCTTGAATGGTTGCCTATGTACTCTCGGGTGTAGGGAGATCAGGTCATTCGTAGTTCAATTTTGGTGTGAGAGAGGTTTGAAGAGTATTTATCTTGTGTTTGGTTTGATGAGTTTTTGAATATTTTGTTTGGTTTGACCGCACCATAAATGGCTGCCTACATACTCCCGGGCTGAGGGAGATCAGGTCATTAGTAGTTCCGACTTCTAGTGAAAACTGCACCTGATTTAATTTGTAGGACCAAGATGCGGGTATGCATGTGTGATAGTAGTGTGCATACAAGCCAATCATGTATGATGATAAAGCACGTACTTTGTAAACAATCTTATTTATTTATTAATAAAATATTCATTTATTAAAGGCATTTAATTATCTACATGTTGCTGTTTTTATAATATGTAAATAACCCATAGTTTTAAGCAATGCTTTTAGAATCATGATGATGATCATGCTAATGAGATCTAAATTCTTAGAAAGTTTTAAAACTAAAATAGTTCCCAATCGTGGGATTACTAAAAAGGGAATTAGTAAATCCGGATAGATTGGTACATATGTTGCTTGCTCATTGGATGAGGATGATTGATCTCATGATCATTTGTGTGGAGACACTAAAGTAAGTATGTAGGTGCTTATTGGAGAATAAGTTCACTGAACGTGATTCGCTATGGAATACCTAATGGAGATTTATTCGCCTGTCAATAGGAATTCCTAATGTGATAGTAGTACAAGTAATCCTTGGACTTGAGATCATCATAGTATCTTGTATGTAACAAATTATACTTTGACTTATTCCTTAAGACCTTTTAAGGCATATATAGGGTATGCTTGGGTATAATGAGTTACATATGGAGATAATGAATGATCAATAAAGAATCTACCACCTCTAGTAAAAGAGGAGATATGTCCTATGTGATTCGTTAAATGACAACCCAGGAATCCTTGGCCAAGGTGAAATGAAATTAGAAAGGAGTTTCTAATTTGCATTATTTGGAGTTGTGCATTTTCTAATCGAAATACATATAATTAAATAAAATAAGACTTGACAGTAAATCCATGTCTTATATTTAATTGGGACATTGTATGGTGGAAGGATTGAATTGTACGGTAACTATTTACTCACAGGTTCTTTTTGATTAATGTTGAAATCTATATTATCTGGAAAGTCGTTGATCGCTAGGGAGGCTTATCCCTATTGTAGAATAAATATTATTTATTTAAATAAATTATTAGTTTAATTTATTTATTTAAATAAGATTAAAATTGTTTTAATTGATTTATTCACAACCGGTTTAATATGGAGAACCTAAAGGGTCACACCATAAAAGGAAGAATAATTATTTAAGAATGTAATGGCATAATCGTAATAATGCATTAAGTATAATTAATTTAATCTATGGTGATAGAATAAATTAAATAGCTTAATGTTTATTATTTAATATTTTAAAAATATTAAATATAAATTAATAAGAGGAGTCTTATTAATATTATTACAATTATTATTATTTTAATTTCTAAAGGAGTTTAGTAATTAATTTAATATTTAGTACTCTCATTTATTCCTAATAAGATTAGGAGACAAATTAATTAAATGAATTTAATTAATTATTCCCATGTGGTGGGAAGCCTAAATTAATTAAAGGAGTTTAATTAATTAAAAGAAATCCCATGTCTAATAGGATTAGAAGGGTTGACCAATGTCTATATAAGAGAAGTCTTATAATAGATATTAGTTGATGCAATTCCAATTGTTGGAGAGTACTCCTTTTCTATAGAGGATAGAAAACTAAGGTTAAGCCAAACACCCTCCTTCTTGATAATTCATCTTCCTTGGTGGATCACCTCTAGAGGCCAAACACTTGGGTGGCTAACGTTGATCAAAGGAAGGAATCTAACCCGGAAATTCAAGGAGATCACGAAGAACAAGGAGTTGAACTAGTACCTGTGGAAGCTTCGTTCTACAAGGGTATGATTCCATAACTTCTTATTTATCGTTTTAAATTAATAATTTGCATAAAGGATGATCCGGGTAATGGTTTTGTAGAAATTTTTTAAACTCTGATATACCATGCTTCCGCTAATTTTTGCAATTTGATTGCATCACGATTTCGTACAAACCCAACAGTGGCATCAGAGCCAAATCTTTATGCAATTATTAATTTATTTTTGATTTCATATACATATGGGTATGTATTTAAAATAATTTATTGGGCATAATTTTATTGTATAAAATTATATTTTTTAAGAAAAAAAAAAAGACTTTTTTTGGGAAGAATCACAATTTTTTTTTTGGTGCTAATCTTGAATTCTGCAAAGAAAAGGTGTTGTCTCTTTCTTACTCCAAAAAGAATGTGACCCATCAAGAAAAGACTTTTTTAATAAACCTGCAGGACTCTTTTAATAAAAGAAGGTGACTTTTTAAAAAAACAAATAAATATGATATATTTATATATTATATTCTAAATAATTTTATAATTAAAATAAAGAGTTTATTTTAATCTTGAAATTGGATTTCATGCAATTTAAAATTGCCCATTAAATGATACTCATATATACATGGAATGTTTTAATTCATGAGATGAATATTTATTTATTAATATATATGGTGATATGTATGAAAATAAATGGGGATTGATTATGGACTATTTGACCAATGTGATTGGATTTTATTTTAGTTGAATGCTTGAATGAATGGGTTTTATTAAATGGGGTCTGCGTACCTCGTCTTCTCTAATTTTTTTTTCTTGATGTAAAATTCTATCTCCCTCCTATGTACTTCCCCTTGACTGTTGATCAAGGTTTCTATTTAAATTAAATAGTTTAATGTAATAGAAATAGTTAGAATTATCTTTAAAAATTAGAGATCAAGGAGCAAGGAGCGCGTGAAGACCCGTTTGTATGGAGCCCGGGTTTAAATGTAATAGTTACGTTTAAATTTAAATTCTTGCACCCCTAGGTTTGACCTTTTGGTTCACTTGGTGGCTCTAGTGAACCAAACTAGAATAAAAGTCCATAATCAATCCGGGTAGAATATAGTATTCTATATTGCATGCTAAATATTATATATATTATATTTTATGCAAACATGCTTCGCATGTTTAATAAAATGACGCGTATTTTATATATATATGTGCATGCGCGCTAAACAAGATGAGACAAATAATAACAAACCCCTCAAAGAAATAATATTAAGTCCGAAGCGTTCAAATGATATTTGGAATATTGAACGTCGCCTTCTAGCATGATAAATTAATAGAGTATTAAATATTTAATATGAGCTTGTTGTGCTATCCACAAGGCGAGTATTGCGTATTTAAGATGTTAATTAATCACATTTGATGCTTATCAAGAAAATTGAACGATCTAGTCTTGTTGTGCTATCCACAAGGACGAACATTTTTCTTTTTTGAATTTATGGAAGTGCTAGGCTGGACTTAACTTAAATCATTTTAGTTCGGATGTGCACACACTTGACCATTATGATTTAAGAGGCAAAATAAAAGGAATTACATGGTGATGTAATTGACAAGAGTTGTCTACCTATTTATTTATATATCGCTTGTTGTGCTATCCACAAGGTTATATACATTTGAAATGGGATCCTTATTCTCACTAGCAAATCTTTAATTAGATGTTGCCGAACTATATACGTGAGGGTAATATAGTTTGATGAAAATAGTGGGAGATACCAATTTAAAATAAAGACCTAAATTTATTTTGGTATGCAAAATTAATAAAATGAATGTTTGCTAAAATGTTGTTTTTCACAGGCAGAATTTTAAAAATGTCAAAATCACTAATTTCACTGCGAAGCATACTTGATGCTAATAAGCTTACCGGGCCGAATTATACGGACTGGCTAAGAAATCTGAGAATAGTTCTCACTGCTGAAAAGATTTTTTATGTCCTAAACTCACCTGTCCCTGGAACTGTTTCAGAAACAGCCTCTGAGGAAGAGATTGCCACCATTGTAAAGTGGCAAGATGATGCATCTGTGGCTCAATGCAACATGCTCGCATCCATGAATAACGAGCTTCAGCGTCAGCACGAAAATATGGATACTCCTACTATGTTGATTCACCTCAAGGAATTGTATGGTGAACAAAGTAGGACTGCTAGATATGAGATATCTAAGGAGCTCTTCCGATCTCGAATGACCAAGGGCAAAGCGAACATAAAGGAACAAAAGAAATCTGATCCAGCTAGCAAAGGAATGTGCTTCCATTGCAACGAGCCGGGTCATTGGAAGAGGAACTGCAAGAAGTTTCTGGCAAAGAAGAAGCTTGGAGAAGCTTTGACTTCCAATCAAGGTTTGTTCATGATTGAAATTAATTTTTCAGAAAGTCAAAATTCTACTTGGGTATTGGATACCGGCTGTGGTTCTCACATATGTAATAATGTGAAGGGACTGGTCAGAAGTAGAAAGCTGAACAATGATAAGGTGATCCTACGAGTGGGGAATGGAGCAAAGGTTGCTGCATTAGCTGTAGGAACTTATTATTTAGCAATGCCTTCGGGCAAGTCCATTTATCTTAATAATTGTTATTATGTTCCGAATATTATTAAAAACATTATTTCAATTTCTGTATTGGATATGGAAGGATTTAACGTTGTTATAAAGAACAATAGTTGTTCTATTTATAAAGACGATGTTTTATATGGTGTTGGAAATTTGCAAAATGGACTTTATACACTTGACTTACAAGAAAATATTTTTCAAATTGAACAAACTAAGAAAAGGAAAAGAGATGATATTAATTATACCTACATGTGGCACTGTAGACTAGGTCATATCAATGAAACAAGATTATCCAAGTTGCATAAAGATGGGCTCCTCGAGCTATCTGATTATGAATCATATCCAACTTGTGAATCTTGTCTCATGGGTAAAATGACTAAATCTCCTTTTAGTGGAAAAGGAGAAAGAGTTACAGAGTTGTTGGCATTGATTCACACAGACGTTTGTGGACCTATGACAACAAGTGCACGGGGTGGGTATTCTTATTTTATTACTTTCACTGATGATCACTCAAGATTTGGATATGTGTATTTAATGAAATACAAGTCAGAATCATTTGAAAAGTTCAAAGAGTTCAGAAGTGAAGTAGAGAAACAAACGGGCAAGAGTATAAAGATACTTCGATCAGATCGAGGTGGAGAATACTTAAGCGGTGAGTTTCTCAATTGTCTCAAAGAAAATGGTATAATCTCACAATGGACTCCTCCAGGTACACCACAGTTAAATGGAGTATCTGAAAGGAGAAATCGAACACTGTTAGACATGGTTCGATCCATGATGAGTTTTACCGACCTTCCAATTTCCTTCTGGGGATATGCCCTAGAAACGGCTGCATACCTAACAAGGTACCTACCAAATCCGTCCCAAAGACTCCATATGAGATGTGGAAGGGGAGGAAACCAAATCTTAAGCATGTTAAGACTTGGGGTTGTCCAGCTTATGTCAAAAAGTTTGAACATGAGAAGCTACAGACTAAATCCGAAAAGTGTAGATTTGTGGGATACCCTAAAGAAACTGTAGGGTATTATTTCTATCATCTAACTGATCAAAAGGTGTTTGTTGCGAAACATGCTGCCTTCTTGGAAAAGGAGTTTATCCATGAAGGGGTCAGTGGGAGTAAGATATATCTTGAAGAAGTTCAAGAACCACAAATTACTACGGATCAAAGTCAGGTACCTGACCAAGTAGAAGAACCTACTATACCACACCCTGTTCGTAAATCTGGGAGAGTACCGAAGATACCTGAGAGGTATGGATTCGTTATAGAGGATGACGATGAGGTACACATCATGAATGATGATGATCCATTGAATTACGAACAGGCCATGAGTAATAAAGACTCAGGGAAATGGCTTGAAGCCATGAAATCCGAAATGGACTCCATGTATGAAAACAAAGTATGGACTTTGGTTTCACCACCTGAAGGCATTATGCCTATTGGGTGTAAATGGGTCTTTAAAAGAAAGACTGGAGCGGACGGCAAGGTGGAGACCTATAAGGCCCGACTGGTTGCAAAAGGTTTTAAACAAAGACAAGGAGTTGATTATGATGAAACCTTTTCACCAGTAGCTATGCTCAAGTCCATTCGGATTTTGCTTGCGATTGCAGCTTATAACGACTATGAGATCTGGCAGATGGACGTGAAAACGGCCTTCCTCAATGGGAAACTTGAAGAGGATGTGTATATGACACAGCCAGAGGGATTTGTTTCAAAGGTTGGAATAAATCAAGTCTGTAAGCTGCAACGATCCATTTATGGATTGAAGCAAGCTTCTCGTAGATTGAACATTCGTTTTGATGAGACAATCAAAGAGTTTGATTTTATCAAAAATGACGATGAACCATGTGTGTACAAGAAGGTTAGTGGGAGCGCTGTTTCATTCCATGTATTATATGTTGATGATATATTACTGATACGGAATGAAATTTCTATGCTAAAATCGATAAAAATAAAGTTGTCTAAACATTCCTCCATGAATGATTTGGGTAGAACATCCCACATTGGGGATATAAATCTGTATTAATAGATTTAAAAGGATGTTCGGCTTAACCCATGGAAACGTATATTCATTAGATGCTAAAGGCGTTTAGCATAGCAACTCCAAAAGGTGCCTCATGATGATGAGCCATGGAGTGTATCTCTCTAAAATTGTCCTCAGTAAAAGAGAGATCGCATAAGTAACTATTATGTATGCAATGAAATATACAAGACTTGATGTTGATCAGTCATATTCTGGAGAAGATCTCTGTGAGACAGTGATAAACATCTCAAAGTACTTAACTGACACTAAGGATGTCATCATGACACATGATGGGTCTGAATTAAACTAGAAGACTAAACAGACTCAAGTTTTCAGACTGACCAAGACGACAGCAAAATCCACTTTATGGTAAGTCGTTACCTTAAAAGGTGGTGCAGTAAATTGGAAAGGTTTCAAACAGCAAAAGTTGCTGGGTTAGTGACAAAGACAAAGTATATAACTGTAAGTGAAGCTGCAAGTTGATGTTTCGGATGAAAAGTTCATTACAGAACTAGGAATAGTTCCTAAGTCTCATCTTGAATCTAAACATGTGTTGCGGCACTTTGATTAAAAAAAAATCATTGAAAGAGGAGAGTGTAGACTCTCAAGACAACATTGCAGATCCATTTACTAAAGCTTTAACACAACAGCAGTTTGATCGTCACTTAGAGAAGATGGGTATGAGATACCATGGCGATTGGCTTTAGTGCAAGTGGGAGATTGATAGTAGTGTGCATACAAGCCAATCATGTATGATGATAAAGCACGTACTTTGTAAACAATCTTATTTATTTATTAATAAAATATTCATTTATTAAAGGCATTTAATTATCTACATGTTGCTGTTTTTATAATATGTAAATAACCCATAGTTTTAAGCAATGCTTTTAGAATCATGATGATGATCATGCTAATGAGATCTAAATTCTTAGAAAGTTTTAAAACTAAAATAGTTCCCAATCGTGGGATTACTAAAAAGGAGATTAGTAAATCCGGATAGATTGGTACATATGTTGCTTGCTCATTGGATGAGGATGATTGATCTCATGATCATTTGTGTGGAGACACTAAAGTAAGTATGTAGGTGCTTATTGGAGAATAAGTTCACTGAACGTGATTCGCTATGGAATACCTAATGGAGATTTACTCGCCTGTCAATAGGAATTCCTAATGTGATAGTAGTACAAGTAATCCTTGGACTTGAGATCATCATAGTATCTTGTATGTAACAAATTATACTTTGACTTATTCCTTAAGACCTTTTAAGGCATATATAGGGTATGCTTGGGTATAATGAGTTACATATGGAGATAATGAATGATCAATAAAGAATCTACCACCTCTAGTAAAAGAGGAGATATGTCCTATGTGATTCGTTAAATGACAACCCAGGAATCCTTGGCCAAGGTGAAATGAAATTAGAAAGGAGTTTCTAATTTGCATTATTTGGAGTTGTGCATTTTCTAATCGAAATACATATAATTAAATAAAATAAGACTTGACAGTAAATCCATGTCTTATATTTAATTGGGACATTGTATGGTGGAAGGATTGAATTGTACGGTAACTATTTACTCACAGGTTCTTTTTGATTAATGTTGAAATCTATATTATCTGGAAAGTCGTTGATCGCTAGGGAGGCTTATCCCTATTGTAGAATAAATATTATTTATTTAAATAAATTATTAGTTTAATTTATTTATTTAAATAAGATTAAAATTGTTTTAATTGATTTATTCACAACCGGTTTAATATGGAGAACCTAAAGGGTCACACCATAAAAGGAAGAATAATTATTTAAGAATGTAATGGCATAATCGTAATAATGCATTAAGTATAATTAATTTAATCTATGGTGATAGAATAAATTAAATAGCTTAATGTTTATTATTTAATATTTTAAAAATATTAAATATAAATTAATAAGAGGAGTCTTATTAATATTATTACAATTATTATTATTTTAATTTCTAAAGGAGTTTAGTAATTAATTTAATATTTAGTACTCTCATTTATTCCTAATAAGATTAGGAGACAAATTAATTAAATGAATTTAATTAATTATTCCCATGTGGTGGGAAGCCTAAATTAATTAAAGGAGTTTAATTAATTAAAAGAAATCCCATGTCTAATAGGATTAGAAGGGTTGACCAATGTCTATATAAGAGAAGTCTTATAATAGATATTAGTTGATGCAATTCCAATTGTTGGAGAGTACTCCTTTTCTATAGAGGATAGAAAACTAAGGTTAAGCCAAACACCCTCCTTCTTGATAATTCATCTTCCTTGGTGGATCACCTCTAGAGGCCAAACACTTGGGTGGCTAACGTTGATCAAAGGAAGGAATCTAACCCGGAAATTCAAGGAGATCACGAAGAACAAGGAGTTGAACTAGTACCTGTGGAAGCTTCGTTCTACAAGGGTATGATTCCATAACTTCTTATTTATCGTTTTAAATTAATAATTTGCATAAAGGATGATCCGGGTAATGGTTTTGTAGAAATTTTTTAAACTCTGATATACCATGCTTCCGCTAATTTTTGCAATTTGATTGCATCACGATTTCGTACAAACCCAACAATGTGATTCAGACATAGTACCTTTTTATGGTATTTGAGTTAATAAGTTGGGGAAATTCGGTCCCGTCCACTTCTTGTAATCTGATAGCTCCTCCCGTCAACACCTCCTTGACAATGAAAGGGCCTTCCCAATTAGGGGCAAACTTTCCTTTGGCTTTATCTTGATTGGCCAAAACTTTCTTTAGCACCAAGTTATTTTCTTTGAATTGCCATATTCGGACTTTCTTGTTGTAGGATAGAGCAATCCTTTGCTGATATAACTACCCGTAGAAAATGGCGGTAGCCCTCTTTTCATCTATCAGGGACAGTTGGTGATACCGGTCTTGAAACCACTGATCTTCGTCCATCTGAGTGTCTATTAACACTCGCAAGGACTCCATCTCTACTTCTATGGGAAGGACTTCTTCTATGCCATAGACCAATGAATAGGGGGTAGCCCCAGTAGAGGTACGCATTGATGTCCTGTATGCTAACAGGGTTAGAGGCAGCAGGTCAGGCCATTCTTTATGATTGGCTGACATTTTTTGCATGATCTTTTTGATGTTTTTGTTGGCCTCTTCGACAACACCATTCATCTTGGGCCGATAGATGACGAAATTGAGATGCTTAATGTGGAACTTGCTATATAGCTCTTTCACCATTTGATTATTTAGGTTCTTGACGTTGTCTGATACGATCACCTTCGGTTGTCCATATCGACAGACGACATTGTTTCTGATGAAACCAATGATGACCTCTTTGGTGACTTTAGGAAAGGAGGCAACTTCAACCCACTTGGTAAAGTAATCGATCATGGTGAAGATGAATCGATGACCATTGCTGGCTTTTGGTTCTACTGGACCGATCACATCCATTCTCCACATGGAGAAAGGCCATGATGAACTCATGTTGTGTAGCTCATTTGAAGGAGCGTGTATGGCATTTCCATGTACTCGGCATTGAAAGCATCTCCTGATATGATCGTCACAGTCAGATTTGAGAGAGATCCAATAATGTCCTGTTCCTAATATCTTCTTGGCCAGCAGATGACCGCTCATGTGTGGACCACAGACTCCACCGTGGACTTCATCCATCAATATCTGGGATTGCTCTTTATCAAGGCATCTCAACAAGCCTATTCCAGTACCCCTTTTGTATAATGCATCTCCGCTCAGATAGAAATTCATAGCCATCTTGTGAATCCTCTTCCTCTCGGATTGGCTTACCCCAGCGGGTGTAGATCCATCTCAGAGATATTCTTTGATATCTTTATACCAAGGCTGTTTGATAGGAGGTAGTTCATCTGATATGTCTCCAATGTAATTCCCGTATGTCGGGGCCTTCTGACTTGTGAATTTGATGCAGGGAATCCCACTCCTATCAGATATATGGATCAAGGAAGCTAACGTCGCCAATGCATTAGCGAAGTTATTCCTTCCCCGAGGTATATGGATGAAGGTTATGTCTTGAAAATCCAGAACTATGTTAACGACCTGCAGGTGATTGGGCAGCAAATGCAGTTCTTTGGTGTGATATGCCCCAGTGGTTTGTCTGATAACCAACTCAGAGTCTCCAAAGACCAGTAGATGTTTGATACCCATGGATTGAGCTAACTTCAACCCCAGTATGCAGCCTTCATACTCGGCTGTGTTGTTGGTGTTGCCAAATTATAGTTTAGTAGCCACAGGATATTGTTCTCCTGTACCAGAGATAAGGACTGCCCCAGCTCCGGCATCCTCCATGTTTATCGCTCCATTAAAATACCATTTCCATGGTTGGACTGTATTCTCTTGTTGGAGTTGTTGAATTGTCATGATCCCATCATCTGGGAAATAGGTCTCCAGGGGTTCAAACCCTCCTGATGGTGCTTCGGCTAGCTGATCTGCAATGCCTTGACCTTTGATAGACTTCTGAGTTACGTAGATAATGTTGAACTGTTATAGGATCAACTGCCATTTGGATAGTTGACAATTCAACATTGGCTTGTTGAATACATATTTCAGCGGATCCATGCGGGATATGAGGTAGGTGGTGTGCCCATGGAGGTAATGTTGTAACCTCATTGCGGCCCATGCTAACGCACAACACGTCTTTTCGATCAGGGTGTACTTCTGTTCACCACTGCTGAACCTTTTTCTGATGTAGTAGATGTCTCTCTTCTTGCTACTATCTACTTTCTGTCCCAGCATACAGCCCATTACATTGGCATTGACGGACAATAACATAAATAGGGGAACTCCATCCCTTGGTGGTACCAATACTGGTGCTTTGATTAGCTGCTTCTTGATAGCAAGGAAGGCTTTCTGACAATCCTCATTCCATTTGGTGGAGGAATTATTCCTTAGTAGCTTGAAGATGGGTTCACAGGTTGCCGTGAGCTGGAAAATAAACCTGCTTATGAAATTGATCCTTCCTAGGAACCCGCGTATCTCCTTCTCTGTTCGAGGTACTGGCATCTCAATGATGTCTTTAATCTTGGCAGGATCCAGCTCAATACCTCTATTGCTTACTAGGAATCCTAATAACTTACCTGATTTGACGCTAAAAGCACATTTGGCGGGATTCAGCTTGAGGTTGTACTTGTGCAACCTATTAAATAGCTTCCTGAGATGGTCAAGGTGATCATCCTCCCTCCGGGATTTGATGATGATGTCGTCCACATAAACCTCTATCTCCTCGTACATCATGTCATGAAATAGGGCCATCATGGCTCGCTGATATGTGGCTCCGGCATTGATGAGGCCAAAGGATAGTCGTCTGTAGCAGAAGGTTCCCTAGGGAGTGATGAAAGAGGTTTTCTCCCTGTCCTCTTTAGCAACCATGATCTGGTGGTAACCAGCAAAACAATCCAAAAATGAATACATACCGTACTGTACTGTATTGTCTATCAGGATGTGGATGAAAGGTACTGGAAAATTATCTTTGAGGCAGGCTTTGTTCAAATCCCGGTAATCCACGCATACTCGTACTTTCTCTTTGGGTTTAGGTACGGGAACTATATTTGACGACCACTCTGGGTATGTTGATACCATGATGATACCGGTTTTGAATTGTTTAACGACCTCTTCTTTGACTTTCAGACTCCATTCAGGTTTCAAACGCCTGCGCTTCTGTTTGACTGACTTGAATCCATCTTTGATGGGCATTCGATGGATGACAATATCAGTAGATAGGCCAATCATGTCTTCATGTGACCATGCAAACACATCCTGGAACTGTATTAAGAGTTTGATCAGGTCAATTTTTTGATCTTGTGTAAGGTCTAAGCTTATCTGGATTTCTTTGATGTTTTCAGAGGTTCCTATGTTGATAGTGGTGGTTTGGTCGAGGTTCAGTTTGAGTTTGTCTTCGACCCATTCCTTGATCTCCTCGGGCACCTCATAGTCATCTTCCTCCTCTTGACCAATATCCATCAAGTCAAAGTTCAGTTCTACATCAAAGTTGTAGTCATTGTGGCAGGTTGACATCTCATCAGCAATGACAAACAAATCCAATTCTGGAGTCCTGAAAACAAAAAAGCTTTCACTTTAATATATGCAACTGCTTAAATATACAAAGCATTTGGCAAAGAATGACAAAAGTTACTGCTATAGTTGTGCAATCAAAAGTAAGCAGTAAATGAAAGCATGTTATAGGGCAGACGGACTCTCTACCTCTTTACCCTTTTTGACTGCGGCAAGGTATGCTACTCCAGTTATCCAGGGTTAGATCCTCATGAACAGGGAGGATCAAGGAATTGTGCTCGTCTGCCTCGTCTCGGATAATGACTGAGACATCTTTTACAATAGGGCCGGGGTTTTTCTTTGAACTACCCCCCTTCTCTTTCTTAATGTGAGGAATTTGAATCTGATCCTCATCGTCACTGTCTGGGATCTCATCATTCATACCCTCGTAGTTTATGATAACCCGCATGTTAGCAAATGGGTCTCGTCCTTCGTACATGATCTTTTCTTTCCCCTTTTTACTAACCCCCTCAGGCTTTGGGGATTTTCTTTCCCCGACCGATATAATTGGAGGAAACAACATGGCTGATATCACAGCGGGGATCTTCCTCACTGGATTTATGAAACCAGCATCAGTGAGATTTGGTAGCAGTATGGTGGAAACATGAGCCTTAGGGTGCTTATGTAGATTCCGACGACTTAACCCGGATGAATAACCCAATCCGGCTCTCCCCGACTAGCTCGAGATTCGGACTGGACTTGCAATACCTTGTTGATTCTTTCCTAACCCTTCTCCAGGTTGGAAACCCAAAGATACCATCTCTTAGCCTACTGTCATCACTTCAGGGGAGACTTTAGGCTTCAAGGCTGGTGCCCCAACTGGTAGATATTGAGTATCACTCACCTCCAAGGCTTGAAAACTAGCAGGTTTAATCCCTGCATCTAGGCTGATCACCGACATGTCTCCCTGTATACAGACAGGGTATTTCGATTCGACATCCGTTGATAATGTATTTGAGTTGTTGATGGAGGGTGGATGGCACTGCCCCTGCCATGTGGATCCATGGCCTGCCCAGCAACAAGTTGTATCTAGTGGCGATATTGAGCACCTGAAAGGACACATAGAAAGTATGCGGACCAATCTCCAGAGGAAGCTCTATTTCTCCCATAGCTTGTCGGCGAGATCCATCGAAAGCTCGGATAACCACTGATAAGTACACAATATTCATGATTTTTTATTCCTTTATGTTTGGTTTTATTGCATATTTCATGTGTATACGAGTTTAATAAGTTGTTTATTGTTTTCAGGTGAATTAAAGTTAAAAGGATGGAAAAAAGTTGATTTGGAGCTGAATTGAAGAGAAAAAGAAAATTTGGAAATCTTGGATTTTTGAAAAGTTTCTAAAAGCAGATTTTGGCATCTTTCTACATGGAATTGGATTGATATTACTATTAGAATTAGGATTGCTTTGGACTGAGATTTTATTTCCTTATTAGATTTTATTTCTTTATGGAAACTAGTTATGATTTGTAATTCTTTTTAGAATTTGAGTTTCTAGTTCTTATAGAATTTAGGACTTTGTCTAGCACTATAAATAGATGTAATAGTCAAGGTATTCTACCATTCAGTCATATTCTATTTTTTATCATCTACAACATTGAAGACATAGGCATCAATTCAGTTCTAAAGGGATGTTGAACCTTATTCATAATTAACGGTTTGATCAAGTTTACTTTATTTATTCCTTTTTGCATGAGATTTATTTTGATAATCTATGTTAACTTCTTGTATGTTATTCAATCTACTAATTTGGTTTCTGCAGAATTAAATTAGCGAATTGATATCATCTGCTAGATTAATATTGGTATTACGTGTAATTGATATCTGTCTTCATCACAAGTAGCAAATTAGTGATATTAATTGTGGACAAGCTTTTGTGTATTGCTAAGGTTATCAGGAAACAAGTTAAACAAATCAAGCTTATGTGTTTGTTACTTGGATTAGCCTAATTCTCTATTTCTAAATGCTTTTGTTATATTAAATCTAGAGAGCTTGTTCTAGGTTGTATTACAGTTAGAATCTGGTGAAGAGCTTGTTTCATATAGTGACGATCTAAGGAGAATTTCGTGTAGCAGAGCTTGTTGATATCTAGGGCTAATAGTTTCATTGAAGGATAAATACTGTAAAACTTGATTACTCCATAATTCTGAAAAGGTGATACTAAACTGAAGATTTTTATTCATTGTTAATTCTTATTAGTTAATTCTTGTTAATTTAGTTAATCAATTTAAAATCCCCTTTAATTAGAAATTATAGGATAAATATAAAACAAATCACTCTCTGTGGGATCGATCCTTGCTTACTACTGTGCTAATTGTTTGAATTTTTAAAGTGAAAATGAGGTTAATTTAGGAGTGTAAACGACAGCTCCCAACCATATGACTGGTTTTGATCTGGTTCAGGTTAATCTTCATTCTTTCCAAGGTAGTGTAGGGACAGATGTTGAGGGATGATCCTCTATCTATGAGGACACCTCCGATCACATACCCGGAAGACATCACTGGTATGTGTAATGACTTGCGATGACCTGTCCCCTCTGCAGGTATATCATCGTCAGTGAAAGATATCACATTGCTGTTGAAAATGTGTTCTACCACGTGACGGAATTTCTCGGCATCCACGGTATGTGGCAGATAGGCTTCTTTCAGTACTTTCACTAGAATGTTGCGATGATCCACCGATGATAGGACCAGATCTAGGATAGACATTTGCTTGGGTGCATCCTTCAAACTTTGTACCACCCGAATTTTATTGTGTCCCATTTTGTTGGGGAACTCTTCAATTATCTCTTCAGCCACCTTTTCTTTGGCTTTGATGACTGATTTGATCACCCGCTGAGGCAGGTACAATGGATTATCCTTTGGTACAATGACAATGTTGTTTGAGGTGGAACCTTCGTCATTCCCGTAGTTCCATGGGACCCTTTTCAGACTGATAACTGGATACTGAGGTCTAAAGGGCAAGATTAAAGGCTCGGGTGCGGCCACCTTCACAGGATTTTATGTTTCTTGGACCCCTTTCCCTGGCAGTAACTAAGGGTGTGAGAGATGACTCTTTATTATAGGAAATAACAGCCACGGTATCCTGATTCCACGCAGTGGGAATAAAGAGAGTTTCTTCATCTGGGAGGCCATAATCATGATTCCCTCTTATCAATTCATCGCTTTCAATTATATTCTGAATCAGGTTACAAAGTGCCCAACAATCCTCAATATCATGGCCGGGTGCATTGGAGTGGTAATGACAAGTTTGGTCAGGCTTGAATTTCCTGGATCGTTGGTTTAATGGAGGTAATAAATCTGTAACCATTCCCTCGTTGTTTAACATCTGGAGGATTTCCTTCATCGGCTGGTTCAGGTTAGTGAAATTCCTTTGAAAGGCGAATTTCCTACCAGCTTGGAAATTTTCCTCTTTGGCCATCTTGTCGGCCCAGGGTTCATGCTCATGAGACCAGTAGTGATCCCTCATGGGGATGGGACTGATCTCCGGTGTGGGAGGATTTACATCAGATTGGTTGGTCTGGTTCATCATCTGTCTGGTGATCTAATGTTGGTATACAACCAGTTCTGCTAACTGTTCAATTTGTTCCTTGATAGACCTAATCTCCTGCTCGATCAAATATTGCCTTTCCGAGACTTCCCAACTGTCTGGGCTGTTGTTGCTGGATGGAGTCGACTCTCCCACATAACGGAGGTATTTGGATCCTTCTCCAATTTTCGTGTTGATCATGTTGACATTTTCCTCTTTGTGCTGAGGGAGGGGATTATCCTGTACGTGCTGCTTCTCGGCCTTTGTCACTACAATCTCTCCGTTGTCAATCAAGTCTTGAATTTTGTGCTTGAGAGACCAACAGTCTTGTGTGTTATGGCCCGGAGATCCAGAATGGTAGGCACACTTCTTGCTTGGGTCGAAATTTTGCCCCCCAGTGTTGGTTGGTGGAAGGAGTTGCACAATCTTTTTTTGTGCAGTTAACAATTTTAGCACATTCTCGAGTGAATCCCTAACGGGGTGAATGTTCTCCGACGTCTGGCCTCCATTGTTTTCTGAAATGGAGGGTTTGAAGGCTGAGCTTGAAAAGGTGTATAATTCCTTCTTTGAATGGACATATTGTTGGGTTTGTACGAAATCGTGACGCAATCAAATTGCAAAAAATAGCGGAAGCATGGTATATCAGAGTTTAAAAAATTTCTACAAAATCATTACCCGGATCATCCTTTATGCAAATTATTAATTTAAAATGATAAATAAGAAGTTATGAAATCATACCCTTGTAGAACGAAGCTTCCACAGGTACAGGTTTAACTCCTTGTTCTTCGTGATCTCCTTGAATTTCTAGGTTAGATTCCTTCCTTTGATTAACGTTAGCCACCCAAGTGTTTGGCCTCTAGAGGTGATCCACCAAGGAAGAGGAATTATCAAGAAGAATGGTGGTTGACTAAACCTTAGTTTTCTATCCTCTATAGAAAAGGAGTACTCTCCAATAATTGAAATTGCATCATCAAGTAATATCTATTATAAGACTCCTTTTATATAGATATTGGTCAACCCTTCTAATCCTATTAGACATGGGATTTCATTTAATTAATTAAACTCCTTTAATTAATTTAGGCTTTCCACCATATGGGGAATAATTAATTAAATTCATTTAATTAATTTGTCTCCTAATCTTATTAGAAATAAATGAGAGTACTAATATTAAATTAATTACTAAACCCCTTTAGAAATTAAAATAATAATAATTATAATAATATTAATAAGACATCTCTTATTAATTTATATTTAATATTTCCAAAATATTAAATAATAAATATTAAGCTATTTAATTTATTCTATCACCATAAATTAAATTAATTACACTTAATGTATTATTACGATTATGCCATTACCTTCTTAAATAATTATTCTTCCTTTTATGGTGTGACCCTTTAGGTTCTCCATATTAAACTGGTTGTGAATAAATCAATTAGAATAATTCTAATCTTATTTAAATAAATAAATTAAACTAATAATCTATTTAAATAAATAATATTTATTCTACAATAGGGATAAGCCTCCCTAGCGATCAACGACTTTCCAGATAATATAGATTTCAACATTAATCATAAAAGAACCTGTGAATAAATAGTTACCGTACAATTCAATCCTTCCACCATACAATATCCCAATTAAATATAAGACATGGAATTACTGTCAAGTCTTATTTTATTTAATTATATGTATTTCGATTAGAAAATGCACAACCCCATTTAATGCAAATTAGAAACTACTTTCTAATTTCATTCCACCTTGGCCAAGGATTCTTGGGTTGTCATTTACCGAATCACATAGGACATATCTCCTCTTTTACTAGAGGTGGTAGATTCTTTATTGATCATTCATTATCTCTATATGTAACTCATTATGCCCAAGCATACCCTTTTATATACCCTAAAGGGCTTTAAAGAATAAGTACAAGTATAATTCATTACATACAAGATACTATGATGATCTCAAGTCCAAGGATCACTTGTACTACTATCACATTAGGAATTTCTATTGACAGGCGAGTAAAACTCCATTTAGGTATTCCATAACGAGTCACGTTTAGTGAACTTATTCTCCAATAAGTACCTACATACTTGCTTTAGTGTCTCTACACAAATGATTATGAGATCAATCATCCTCATCTAATGAGCAAGCAACATATGTACCAATCTATCCGGATATGCTAATTCCCTTTTTAGTAATCCTACGATTGACAACTATTTTAGTTTTAAGCTTTCTAAGAATTTAAATCTCATTAGCATGATCAACATCATGATTCTAAAAGCATTGCTTAAAACTATGGGTTATTTACATATTATAAAAATAGCACCATGTAGATAATTAAATGTCTTTAATAAGTTAATACTTTTATTAATAAATAAATAAGATCGTCTCCAAAGAAGATGCTTTATCATCATACATGATTGGCTTGTATGCATACTACTTTCACATATTGCTTGAATCACCCCTTGGATTCTGTCCTTGCAATACAAAGGACACTTCTTCATCTTTCTTCTTATGTGCTCTCCGGGGATTACTCCCGTAATTCCCGGACTGGATATGCTCGGCAACGGCTTCCAAGGCAGTCAGATCCTTGATCTTCCCAGACTTTAGACCCATTTCGGCCATCTCTCCATGCTTGATCATCTCAGAGAATGGTTTTCCTATGCCTGCTAGGACCCTCTCGTAATATGGAGCGTCTTGAATAACGATGAAGGTCATGACTATCTCAGACTCACTCATGGATGGGGTGACTTGTGCTGCAACTTGTCTCCATCGTTGAGCATATTCTCTAAATGACTCAGTACTTTATTTCTTAATTTTGGTTATCTGGTATCTGTCTGGAGCCAGCTGAGACTGAAAACTGTATTGACTGAGGAAAGAATGGGCCAACTCTTCCCAGCTGTGAATTTTGGAGTTGTCTAGACGGGCGTACCAGGCTCTAGCCTCTCCGGTCAGACTCTTCTAGAATAACTGCATTCGAAGTTTCTCGTCCTCTGCATAGGATTCAAGTTCTCCAATGAACACCTTCAAATGAATGTAGGGGTCTCCCAATCCATCATATTTTTCAAATTCAGGAGTTCTAAATTTTTCGGGATAACGAGCCCCAGGGAATATACAGAGGTCTGAATAATTGACACTGCCAAATGCCCCAGTCCCTTTGATAGACCGGATGGTTTCTTCCATCTGTTGTACTTTCTTCAGAATGTCACCAACTTCCTGTTCTTTGTTGAGGGTGGTGATTTCAGGGGTTTTGTTAGTTGTGTCCTGGTTTTGTGGTCCAGAAATTTGAGTATCTGTCTTTTCGGTCTTTTGACTGCCACTACTACCACCAGGTGTTCCTGGTTCTGTGTGAGCTTGGGCTTGCTTCTCTTTAAAAGCCTTACTTTGTTCTCTCAGAAAACTGGTCAATTCGGCTATCTGATTCTTCAGTCCTTCAAACTCTTCCCTAGAGACAGGGGTAGATTCTGGCTTAGCACTTGAAGTCATGTCCGTGGATGGACTTAGTACTTTCTTAGACTTAGATCTAGTAACAGGACCAATTTTTCACCTACAACAAAATGTAGGCATGTCAATTTCCTAAAATAGGTAGGGATAGGATGCATACCATGATGTGTTTTTGTGGTTTTTTAATCTTATCCTACAAAACCGAGGTCAATTATTTTGATGACAGGATGACAAGATGTATATAACAGGAAATGTAAATTTTCATTATGATATTTACATTGTGCTCCTTTACATTGGAATTGAAAACTTGACATTGAATTGAAAGAAGAAGGCATGAAGAAGCTTCCCATCGAATTTGGTTAATCATAGGCTGACCTATCTTAGGTTACTCTCGTGGCTTTTTCGGCATGAAGGTCCCCAGATCATCGCAATCTACTAGAGGGAAAATTAATCCGATCTTTCAACTAGAGCGAATCTGGGTGGTGCGTTTTCATGAGCCCCGAAGACTTATTCGCCCTCGAAGCCATTACTTATCACCGACTGGTTTGCCTCCTGGTGGAGGAATCACACAACATACATTCACATACATCGCATCTCACCATTATATATATGATGACATTGGTGCGAAGCACTAATATGGGTGCATAGCACTAAAAAAGCAGGAAAACATTCATTCACATTCATTCAATGTAAAGACGCAGCATTCACACACAAGTAGATTTTAAAGTGAAATTTTTGAAAAGATTTTGAACGCGGCCTAAGCCCTCTACTGTCCCTAGCAGAGTCGCCACCTGTCGACATTGGGAAAAAAAATCTGCGGGTAAGGTCACAATCCGGATCTTTCTCTCTTCCTAAGTTTTGTCTACCCTTATTCTTTTTATTGTGAAAAAGGTTTTGAAGGGGTTTTTTAGGAAAAGGCCAACATGTATCATGTCGACGATTAAATATTTTACAGAGTCGCCAGTTGGTAGATTTGAAATGGTTGTACCAACTCAATCGAGTTTTGTTTGAAAGAGGCCTAATTGCTGGACACTGTCGAAACTTGATCTTTGAAACCGAAGTTTTGAGTTCAGGGCTTGGTTAAGTGTGGGGAAGGTGTTAGGCACCCCACAACTCCCGTGTAAACACGGTACCACATCTTTTTAATATTTTCCTTTTAAATATGCAATGTGTGTGAATGCTGGAAGAAATTGGGCCTATGCTTTGATTGGAAGTATGTTTATGCACCGTTGAACCTATATACGAAGGGTTTGATTTGATTTGAAAAAGTCTTTGATTTGATTTGCAAAAGTGTTTGATTTGATTTGTAAAAGATTTTTTTTCCGGTAAGATTATTGAAATAATGTTTTGGAAGCAGGTTTTCAAATGCTTACGCTAACATAGGAATTGAAGCATATCGATACTTCACTTTATCTTTTCAACCTTAAGGCTCAATTTAAATGATGATTGTCGGGCTGCGAAGCATCCTCGACTATAAAATAAATACAAGTGTCGGTCTTCTCATGGGCATGACAGCCATTAGAGTGACTCTGACACGACAAACCATATTTTCACTATGTTAAGATCTTCAATCCGGATTATGAAATGAGCTGGGGGTGAGCTCATATTTATAGACCCAGGAGAAACGGGTCAACCCACGGCTATCGCGGTTCCACCTACGGGTTCACGTGGCAGGGGTCCCATGGTAGGTCCCATCGCTTCGATGTACGTGCACTCCGAGCAATGTGAGGTCCGGTTCGAAACTTTCTAACTTTTGATCGGAGCGTTCGTTTGAGGCGTGCTATACCTTTCTGAAAAGCCCTCGCTGAGCGCGTCGCAATGATATGGGAGAAAACCTTTTATGAGTTCAAAAAGATGGGTTCATAATCGGGTCTTTGATTCCTCACAGTTTGTCCGTTTAGCTGTCTTGCGCTGTTTCCACTCGGGATCATTGTTATGGTTCGTTCTGACCTTAGTGACATCAATTCGGCTTGAGTTTGACCGAATCGGCTTTTAGTTGGTAAAATGACCATTTTGCCCCTCCCGGGGTTGCCTTCAATGTCGGCATGGCCTTTGGCTGACTTCCTAGGGTTGTTTCCAAGGTTTGAATCCCATTTGAGTCTGTTTGTCCTCAGCTTTTTCTCTAAGGCTGACTTGGTCCTTCCAGGTTTTCCTCTAGAGATGTTAAGATGCTTCAAGATTGTTTCTGAAGTTGACCTGACCTCCCGGGTTGAGACCAGGGTTGACCTGTACCTCCCAAGTTGAGATCGAGGCTGACCTGTAGCTCCCGGGTTGAGATCGGGGCTAACCTGTACCTCCTGGGTTGAGACCGGGGCTGACCTTACCCTCCCGGGTTGAGACCGGGGCTAACCTGTACCTCCCGGGTTGAGACCAGGGCTGACCTGTACTTCCCGGGTTGAGACCGGGGTTGAGTTGATGGCCCGGTATTGAGACTGGGGTTGATTTGATTGCCCGATATTGAGACCAGGGTTGATTTTACGGCCCGATATTGATACCGGGGTTGATTTGACAAGACAGTTTTGCCCTCCTACAGTGTTAGTAACAGGGAAACGAAATTTCGAGTGTCTACAATTTCGACGGATTTATTCTCGATGAAATTTATTCCCACAGAAGTACTATATCTTAGACATAATGTTTTGTCGGCCATAATTCAGTCGAAATTAGTATATCCCTGATCGAATTCCGTCGTAATTAGACACCATCCTTGGCGCGAAGTGATCCCACCAGCACGCAAAGCAAATCCATCGGGATTATGTTAAGTTCGACGGAATAATCAGTCGAAAATAAATTAATGTCGACGGAAGTAATTTCGACGGAATTCCGTCGAAAATAAACCCTTTTTTTAATAGAACCAGAAGCCATATTCGCTTCTGCTCATTCTTTCCTTCTTCTTTTTAACAGCAGCGCCATCTCCTCCTCTTCATCTTCTATGTTCATTTACGCCATACAATCATTTAAGCCCTAATTATTCTTCTCAACTTCTGTGTTCATCTATTTTTAACCCTTAATTTAGGTTTAAACTCCCAATTTATTTCCATAAATAAACCCTAAGATTTTCAGACGGAGGCTACTTGGTGGTGCGCAACGGCGAGCTTCTAGCTATTGTATTCTTCTTCCTCCATTGTTACCTTCAATTTAAAGGTTAGATGTTAATTGTTTTTGTAGTTAGGGTTAAGAAATCCTAATCTTTTTTTAGCTTTATTTTTTTTATGCTTTGGATAACCTTCAAGTAGCATTTTTTAGTTATTTTGTTTAAGTTTGGATAACACACTTCGTTGTATGCTTTGGAGCTTGTTCATGTTATTTTTATTGTATAAATTTGAAGTTGTATGATGAATCTGTCAGTGAATTTTTGTAATTAGGTGTTCGTGTAATTTGAATGTTTGGAGATTAAGCTTGTTAATGTTACTGCCTATTTAATTTTCAGATTTGAGTATAAATATACAAGTGTTGAATTGTATTGTTGAATTATATATACTTGTTGGTTCATCAGATTTGTTGATTATTTGGTGTTGGTATTGGAATTGGAATTAGTATTCTGTCTTCATCTTGTGGATTGCCATATTTGTCAAATGTGTCATATTTGTTATATCCGACGAAATTCTAGACGGAATTTCTGTCAGAATTCTGCAATTGCAACATATGTGTGCCCTTATTTATTATATTAATATATACTTACTTTCTCAATACTAAAATACACTAAGTAACATTTATTTAGTTTCCTACCTAATAAACTGAATTGAACTAAGTAGCACTTACTTAGTTTTGCACTAATAAATAAAAAATAATTATATGATATAATATAATATAGTACAAAATAAATAATTATAAAAAGTAATTTAATTTAATTTAAGACAATATAATCTAAATAAATTAAATTAAATTATATGAAATAATATAATATAATATAATATAATACAATTTAAATTAAATTAAATTTAAAATAAAATATAATTTAATTTAATTTAATATAATTAAATATAACTTAATTAAATTTTATTAATTTAAATAAAATAGGATAATATAATTCAAAATAAAATAAAATAAAATAAATTTAATATTATTTAATTTAATTTAATTATACTAAATTAAATAATATAATATAATATAATACAAATTAAATTTAAAATAAAATAAAATAAAAAAATAATTAAATTTAATATAATTAAATTTAATTAATTTAAATAATATAATATAATATAATAAAAAATAAAATAAGATTAAATAAAATAAAATAAATAAATCAAAATATAATATAATATAATATAATATAATATAATACAAAATAAAATAAATAAATAAATTTAATATAATTTAATTTAACTAAATAAAATAAAATAAAATAATATAATATAATATAAATTAAATAATATAATATAATATAATAAATTAAGTAGCATTTACTTAGTTCCACTGCTATACATAAAATAAAGTAATAAACTAAGTAGCATTTGCCTAGTTTAACACAATTAAAATCTGAGTAGCATTTTCTCATAAATTAAGTAGCATTTGCTTAGTTTCCTATTGTTAAAATAAATTAAGTAGCATTTGCTTAGTTTTTCACAATTAAAAGCTGAGTATCATTTTCTCATAAACTAAGTAGCATTTGCTTAGTTTTCTATTAGTAAAATTAACTAAATAACATTTTCTTAATTTGCTACAATCTTCAATAAACTCAATATATACATGTGTATGTAATATTAATAGGAGCTTAGAAACCCGTTTGACATTCACTCATTAAGAGTGAATGTCGAATAGTCTCCAGTTTGGGATTGTTACTAGATGTTGTCTTTCACTTAGGTCGGTGCCAATTCACATGGTACGTTTTTATAAACTTTTGAGGATTTTTCAGCTGGTGTCTCTACATGTTCTATGAGTGCATACTTAGACTAAGTTGTCCTGGTCTATTTCGTGTACTTGGAAACCATGGGGAGGTGCTGCTGAAGTTTTCTTAAAATAGAAGAAACGTGCTCAAGATTGGCACTAGTGAGGAGACGCATCTAGGAACGGGATAGAAGCTTAACCCCTGTAGAGTGGAGATATATACTTGGAAAACTAAATTCATGCATGGACCACATTCATGAATATTCTTGTTCTAATTGGGTATTTTCTTCAATTAAAGAAGGCAGCCGACCGGAGTTGGATGTACCGTAGGATACGGATTGATGGGATGGGATTAGTTGATGCATACCGTGATGGGGTGTGCAATTTTATGAACAAAGCAATAGAACATGCTGATGATTCAAACGGAAAGATGAAATGCCCGTGTCTCAAGTGTAAAAACATGATTTGGAAGACTGCCGACGAAGTTAAATTTGACTTATATTCACGTGGGTTTGTGGATGTGTATTCTGTATGGATTCATCACGGGGAATCAGCTGAGTTTAGAGAACTGACAGACAGTACTGTAGACCAACCAGTTCACGGGGATTCGCAATCAGATAAATATGATGTTGTGCAGATGTTGGTTGATGCGTATGGCCCTACTAATATTGATTGGGCTGAAAAGGAGCATGCGTCAAGCAGTGCTCAGTAAAAGCCAAATGATTCAGCTGCTGCATTCTACAAGATGCTATCTGTATCGGGGGTCCCATTGTATCCTGTATCCTGGAAATGACAAACACACCAGGCTATCTGCAGTGATGAAACTTTTATACTTCAAGAATGAGCATGACTGCAGTGAGAGAGGATTTAATGATTTGCTTGCTATTTTCAGTGAGTTCTTACCTAGGAATAATACTCTGCCCGCGAATTACTATGAAGTGAAGAAGATGGTTAAGGGGTTGAATCTCGGGTATGAGAAGATCGATGCTTGTGAGCAGGATTGCATGTTATACTATGGGGAGGACAAAGATAAGGTGCAGTGTGATATCTGTAACTTGCCTCGGTACAAGATGACAAAACGTGGGGGGAAGGAGAAACATGTTCCAAAGAAGATATTACGGTACTTTACTCTTGCGGCGAGGTTGCAGCGGCTATTCATGTCTTCGCACACTGCTGAGCATATGAGTTGGAATAGAATAGGGGATATCGTGTCTGGTCAGCTTACCCACCCTGCAGATGGAGATGAATGGAAGAAGTTTGATTCTAGTTTTCCAGAATTTGCTAAGGAAGTTAGGAATGTGAGGCTTGGCATGGCTACAGATGGCTTTTTTCCATTTAATAATTTTAGTCAGCCTTACTCTGTTTGGCCAGTGATCATAGTAGCTTACAATTTTCCACCGTCAATGTGCATGAGAGATCCATATCTTTTTTTAACTTTACTCATACCGGGGGATAAGAGTCCTATAAAAGACATCAACGTGTACCTCAGGTCGTTAGTCGATGAACTTAAGATGTTGTGGGAAACAGGTGTTCAGACTTATAATAAGGCTATCGGGCAGAATTTTATTATGAAGGCAGCATTGTTGTGGACTATTACTGACTTTCCGGCACTAGGGATGATCAGTGGTTGGTCAACTCACGGGAAGCTGTCATGTCCATTTTGTATGGGGGATGTGCAAGGCACACAAATACATCATGGGTGGAAAACTAGTTTCTTTGGAACTGCTCGTAGATTCTTGCCTGTTGAGCACAGTTATAGAAAGATGTCTACATAGTTCAATAGAAAGACAGAAGAAGGGGGTTGTCAACTCTAGCGTTGTCGTGTTGGGAAGCTGTTACCAAGATTTTTAGTCCAATTACTATGGAAGATTAGAGGAAGTTGTTGAGCTCAAATATCCTGGGGGTAAAAAGGTCGTTACATTTAAGTGTTGTTGGTTTGATAATGCAAAGGGTGTTAAAGTTGATCATAATAGAATCGTCACAGTAGATATAAAGTCAAAGTTACAGTTTGATGACGTATTTGTGTTAGCCAGCCAAGCAACTCAAGTGTACTACGCCCCTCATGTCATAAATTGTAGACCCCCCTAGTATATAGTTGTCATAACGAGGACTCAGGCATTTGATGGTACTAATTTGTCTGGAACGGATGACCTGTTGCAAGAACAAGTTAGCAATCCCAGCCACATAGTGCTAGATGATGACAATGTGTTGGTAGATCATGTCTTTGACGTACCCGATGTTGACGAAGTCGAGGAAGATGTGGTTGTTAGTTCGTATGTCGTCGTAGAAGATGATACCGAGGAAGAAATTGATACGCAAGAGGAAGGGATAGAATTAGAGGATGAACATGATTTTGATTCTGATAGGTTTTGTAAGACCCCAAAATTTATGAATAAGATTTAATTTTCTTTATATATTATTTTGAAATAGTAAGGTGTTGATTTGATAAATGTGATAAGTTATGGGTGAGATGTGCAAAGTTTACAAAGTAAGCAAGTGGTTATAAAATATTCGTTGTGTCGAGGAATATTCGTTTGGTCGAGGAATATTCTTTTTATCGGAGAATATTCGTAAGACGACGTAGTCATTGGTGGGCCCTACAACGAAATGAATGTCGGATATAGAAAGCGACAGAAGTAACCTTTGTATAAAAATAACGGCAAAACTTTTACCGTTAAACTGTTAAAATACCCGGTGGTTAAAATACAGTAATACGCGGTGTTGCACAGTAGCACATGGTATTGCACAGTATTTTGAATTATTGGTTCTTACGTAAGAAGTCACTCATTCAATAATTGTTACAGTAATTACTGTTCAATATTTTATATTATTGATCCAATAATTGCTATATTGATATTTTATATTAGTGATTCAATAATTGTCATTGCGCAGTATTTTAAATTATCAAATCAATAATTCATATTATTTGAATAATATTATTAGATAGCATTATTGACAATGTCTAGAAAGTTCTGTCGAGGAAAGGGGTTAGGTTATATAATTGTGTGTCAATGAGGAGAAATCCTTATCGGAAAGCCCCCTCTTTCCTGGGAACGACTTGGTTGTCAATATTGTAGTTCTGTAATATTATTTGTGAATAATTAATTTTTGATATATATGATAAGAAAATATTTATTCAATGTGAATTTAAACGGATGAATTTTTAGTATGTGACATTTGTTGAAAGTTGGTATTTTATCTTTTCTGATAAAATAATTCAATCAAATATATTATTATAATATTACATTATAGTAGTATGATGTGATTATATAATAGTATGATTTTTATAATTTAAATGGTAACATTATTATAGTAAATTTATGGTATAAAAGTAAAATGAGGTAGAAGAGAACAAATTGAATTTGAATTCTTATGATGTAAGCAATGATGTCATCGGAACGATGAGGTAAGTAATGATGTCATCGGAACGATAAGGTAAGCAATGATGTCATAAATTATAGCAAAAAGACTATTTTACCCTTACTCTATCGAGCCTATAAATAGAAGCTCATTTCTTCATTATTTCTAACCAATTCACTAAAGCTATAGAGAGAGAAAGTATAGAGAGAGTAAGAGAGAAAGAAGAAGAGTACTCTGCTATTACACTAGTGCAGTCTCCAAATTTTTATTAAGGTAAGGGGTATTATTTCTTTCGTATTCATGAAGAGAGTTGTTTTCTTTCAATACTCGTAAGGGTTGTTATTCCATTTTTTATTATTCTGTTGGAATAACCTGTCTACGCGGACTACCGCATGCATGGTAAAATCCTGTTGTTATTCTATTCTTTATTATTCTGTGGGAATAACCTGTCTATGCGGACTACCGCATTCCTGGTGAATAACCCTTCGTATTCAGTTGTTATTAAATTGTGGAAATAATCTGTCTGAGCGGATTACCGCCTGACGGGTGAAAATCCTATTGCAGTTCGTATTTTGTTTCATTTCAGATTCCTAACTCTAAACTTACTACGGTAAGTATTGCTTCTATAATTCCTGAAATGATCAGAAATTCCTTAAGTTTTGCGCTTCATCTAATATCATTTCACTGGAATATTGGTCTGAACTTTCTTGTGAAATTTTTATCTTTTCATGTCGAGTTACTATTCACGAGTTACTATTCATGAGTTACTATTCATGGTAATTTTTTTTTCCAAATCATCTTTGATTGGATCCAGGTTTTGATTTTCATTCTTGAACTCTGGATAAATTCTCTAATATTTGTCCTTTATCTCACTGGATTCGTTATTTATATTATTTTTCATCATCCTCAGTCCTAAATGGTGATATAATTGAATATCTTTGGCCTGTAGTACAAAGATGAATGATTACACTACAAGAAAAGAGGCTATCAGCGACCAAAGGTATCAGCGACCGCAAAATTCAGTCGCTAGTAGTGGAATCAGCGACCGCCTTTGGCGACCATCCTAAAATCTGGTCGCTAGTTTATATCTGCGACCGCATGTGGTCGCTATTCGGTCGCAGGTGTGTTTTTACCGCCTAAAAATTGGTGTGAATTGCTCGCGGGCTTTTCTTCAGCTACCACGGAGTTACAGCGACGGCATGCGGTCGCTGATTCTTTTAATTGTTCTGAGCAACAGGCCTGGACAACAAACGCGAAACAGAAAGAAAAAGAGGGAGACAGAGAAGGCGAGAAGAGGGAGAAGAGGGAGAAGAATAGGGAGAAGAGGAAGAAGGGTTTCTGCCACCCATTGCTACCGCCTCACCGCCACCGCCCGCTGCTACCGCCGCCGACACTTAGGTATATATTAGTTATACTATGAATGATTTTGTTATACAATGAATGATTAATTTGGGTAATGCATACATATATGCATTGATATGTTGCTATGAATATATATATATATATATACATATATACATGTTATTATGTTGATTTGTTGCTATGAATATGTATATATATATACATAAATTTGATTAATTTGGTGTATGTATATTCTATGTTTAAGAACCCTTAATTAGGTTTAATTTGGATAATTAGATTTAATTTGGGTAATTAGGTTTAATTTGGGTAATTAAGTTTAATTTGGGTAATGTATACTATATATATATTCTTTGTAACATTACTAAGTTACCATTTACTTAGTTTTTAACTAATAAATAAATTAAAATTAAATTAAAATAACATGATATAATATTTGACACATGCATTACTTAGTTTCTCTCATACTAAATTTAGTAACATTTAATATTTGACATATAATATATATTAAATATGATTAAATATATAATTAAATTAAATTATAATATCATATAAATATAATATTAAACTTAAATAATATAAAATATATTATTATAATATAATATAATATAGTAAAATATTATATTAAACTAATATAATATGGTGTTGTGTTTGAACCCCACTTAATCCAAATTCTAAAAATTCCAAATAAAACAGGGAATAGTTATCAAACAAGCAAGTTTCACACTTTGTCAATTATCATATGGTGTTGTGTTTGAACCCCATCTATTAGACTAAATTCATTAACTGCTGGTTCAGAAACCATCAACCACAAAGTTTGTCCAAAATATACCAACAATTAGTTCATGGGACATCTTGCATAACAGAACAGCTAGAAAATAGTGCCTAATACTTTCAGGTACAAAACATAATCTTAATATAACCTACTACAAACTTGCTTCAAAAAAGAATAAGAAAATGACGAAAGTATTCAGACAAGAGAATTCAATGCGTCGCCAATCAACTAGTTTCCTTTGAAGCTTGAAGATGGGAGAAGTATGGTTTGAACATGTATGGTTGGAGCTGTGTTGTTGTTTGAACACCCTCAAATAATAACAGCTTACATGTATGTTGAAATGTTAATCATATACGTGTATATGCTCAAGTCATATGTTTACAATTATGCTTAAATGTTAATCATATGCTTACAAGTATGCTCAAGTCATATGCTTACAAGTATGCTCAACTCATATGTTTACAAGTATGCTCAAGTCATATGCTTACATAAAGATACATCTATATGTATTTATATGCATCATAAATGACATTGGGCTAATTGAAAATATCTAACAAGGGGATACAATAATTCTTGTTTGCAATAGGTACCGTGGTATCATGGACCTTTATTCAGACCGTAGTTGGATGAGAAAACGAAAGTCAAGTTCCCAGATAGGTGCTACAACTGAATTTAGAACTGGTTGTCAAGTGTTTCTGGATTATGCATATAGTCACCCGGAATGTGTGAATGGTCAGAACAAGATAAGATGCCCTTGTTTGAAGTGTAAAAATCAAAATTATATGGACAGAGACATAATAAACTATCATTTACTTGTTTCTGGGTTCATGAGAAATTATGAAGAATTCTGGTGGGCACATGGGCAGAGAAGAGATAGTGGCCATGCACAAGTACACACTCTGGGCAGCAGTACCCATCGTATGAATGCCATGGTTCATGATATTGCAGGGCTGGATTTTGATTGGGAACAAGGCAGAGAGCAACCTATGAATTCTGATGCCAAAGCGTTCTTTAAGTTGTTAGACTAGGGTAACGAGCCGTTGTGGCATGGTTGCACCAAGCACACTACATTGTCTGCAGTGGCGACATTACTTAACATCAAAGCTGATCACAACATTAGCCATGAGTGTTTTGAGTCGCTATTGAAGGCCATTAAGAGTATGTTTCCTGACGATGAAAAATTACCCGATAACTACTACTGTAAGAAAATGGTGAAGAAGTTGGGTCTTGGATACCAAAAGATCGATGCATGTTCGAACGATTGCATGTTGTTTTATAAGGAAAATGAACAAAAGACAAGGTGCACGTTTTGCAGTCATGATCGGTTCAGGCCTAATAAAGAGGGTGTGACTACAAAAAAGACAAGTATACCTTTTAAGATTTTAAGGTATTTTCTAATTACGCATCGATTAAAAAGGTTGTACATGTCTTCAAGAATAGCTGAACATATGACTTGGCATTCGAAATCTCCAGCTAAAGATGGAGAACTTAACCATCCCGCAGATGGGCAGGCTTGGAAGGATTTTAACTTAGCACATCCTGGGTTTGCATTGGAATGTAGAAATGTGAGGCTTGGTTTGTCCACTGATGGATTCAACCCTTTCGGCCACTCAGCTGTTCCATACTCATGTTGGCCTGTGATTGTTACTCCGTACAACTTGCCTCCGTGGATGTGTATGAAACAACCATACTTATTTCTTTCACTCGTGGTTCCTGGTCCTAAGAGTCCTGGAAAGAACTTAGATGTTTACTTGAGACCTCTTATAGACGAGTTGAAGGTATTATGGGAGGATGGAGTACAGACTTGGGATGTTGCAACGAAAATAAATTTTAACCTTAGGGCAGCGGTTATGTGGACTATAAGTGATTTCCCTGCCTATGGTATGTTAGCTGGATGGAGTACACACGGGAAGTTGGCTTGTCCGTATTGTATAGAGCATACAAAGTCTTTCAATCTATCAAAAGGTCAAAAGCCTTGCTGGTTTGACTGTCATCGTTGTTTCTTGCCGGTAGACCACCCGTTTCGAAGAAATAGAGAACACTTCAGGAAAGGGAAAGTAGAGAATGATATGCCTGCATCGCGATTGTCAGGGACAGAGATGCGTGACTGTGTGATGAGATTGCCGGTTATCCCATTTGGTAAGATTGATGCCACAAACATAATCAATGGGTTTGGTGAGTTTCATAACTGGGTTCGAAGAAGCATCTTTTGGGAATTGCCTTATTGGTCTACAAATTTGATTCGTCATAATCTAGATGTGATGCATATTGAGAAGAATGTGTTCGACAATGTGTTTAACACCGTAATGAATGTTACGGGGAAGACAAAATATAATGATAAGGCATGTTTGGACATGAAAGATATTTGTAAGCGTCCTGAATTAGAACTTTATGAATCTCCTAATGGTAAGATTGTCAAACCGCATGCAAGGTACACATTGTCCAAAAAGCAAGTTAAAGATGTGTGCACATGGGTTAAGTCTCTGAAACTACCAGATGGATATGCGTCAAACATTGCAAGGTGTGTTACGGGTGGAAAATTGCAAGGGATGAAGAGTCATGACTGTCATGTGTTCATGGAGAGACTCATGCCTATAGCATTTTGGGATCTGCTTGATAAACCAATATGGGATGCTTTGACGGATCTTAGTCGTTTCTTCAAAGACTTATGTTCAAAAACATTAAATGAGAAGGACATGTCTGCACTTGAGAAGAACATCATAGAGATCACGTGTAAACTGGAAAAAATATTCCCGACTGGTTTTTTTGACTCCATGGAGCATTTGCAAATCCATCTTCCCTATGAAGCTCGTGTTGGGGGTCCAGTTCAATATACCCTTTCGAGAGGGTGATGGGAAACCTTAAGAGGAAGGTTAAGAATAGAGCTTATGTCGAGGGGTCGATATGTGAGGCATACAGTTTCGATGAGATATCTACATTTGTCTCAGACTATTTTCCGGACGAAGTCTTGACAAAGGCCAATCGAGTCTCGAGACATGATGATGGGGGAAATGTTGAACCAAATGGTCGGCTTTCTGTATTTGGTCTATCTGGCCGCGCTTATGGAAAAGGGAAGCGTATATTCCTCTCTGAGCAAGAATTACATGCTGCACATACTTACATTCTTCTCAATTGCGAGGAGATTGACGAATTTGTGAGGTACACACGTAAACTTGAAAATTTATCCCTTAACTTTTAATGACATGTAATATACATTCCAATATATTAATGTTTATAACATTGTATAGATTGTACGATGACGAGTTAAAAGTGAAGCATCCCGGCATAACTGATAAAGATATTCAAATCAATCGTGATAAAAAATTTGCACTTTGGCTAAAGGACAAAGTAAGTTCAATTTCTTAAGCATGACATATATATATATATATATATATATATATATATATATATATACTCCATATTAACGATGACTTCATTCAATAAGATGGAGTTTTTGTAGGCTTTGACTGAGGGATCAACGATTCCGCTAATGTACAAGTCCTAGCTGTGGGACTAGACAGAGACCAAGTCAGCCGCAATGGTTACAAAATAAATGGTTGTGAATTTCATACAAAGGCATATGGGCGCGGTAAAAGAACAACAAACTCTGGAGTGTGTGTCCAAGGAGATTGTTACAATGAGCTTGGTCGTGCCTTTTATGGGGAGTTGGAGAAAATCGTAGAGTTGTCGTATAAGAGCACATACGGGGGTCATATTAACTTGTTCAAGTGTCATTGATTTGATTCAGAAAAAGGGATACGTGTTGACAGACATGGAATCGTCGATATTGACCTCCATAGGTCTGCGTACTCCTACGAACTGTTTGTTTTACCAACTCAAAAAGTACAAGTATACTACACTCCTAGTCCTGTTAGGAAAAGGAATAGACCACCTACAGATTGGCAAGTTGTAATTCATACTCCTGGGCGCAGTCGTGTAGAAGTAGTTGATGGGGAGATTTACCAAGAGCAGATGCTTCATGCTCAAACTATAATAAATGTGGAGGACGACAATGAAGTAATCCAGTTAGATGGTGGAGATGAACCACATGAATTAGTTCCTGAGTCAATACTTGTGTTAGATGACATTGATACTGAGGAGGAAGAGTTACTAACTGAATCTGACACTGAATCTGAAGTAGATGATGGTTATGAATCTGCAATACGTATACAAGATGATTCTGAATCAGACATTGACACTTGAACAAATGAAATGTATGTTTAGCATTACATGTTTAGCATTTTCTGTCATTATTGTCATTTTATATTCATATATATACATGTAATCAAATATAACTCATACTAACATCTTTATATCACTGACATGTTTATGTACTTAACTATTTAAATGCAATTTCCTGTCATTATTGTCAATTTATATTCATATATACATGTAATCAAATATAACTCATACTAACATCTTGAAATTTGTAATATATAGATGGCTTCTGAAGCAGCGCAGAAAAAGCGCGGCTTGGGTAGGGGGCCTAATCATGTGCCCAAGGCCCTTACTAATTCGGATGATCGAATTCTTATTCAGATTCGTCCTCCTCCGAATAGCATGTACGTCCCGCATCATTTATATATAAGCATTTTAGATTTCATTTATACAAGATATATAACTAATGTAAATTGCTTTAATATATCTACTTATCTTTGATGTAAATTGTTGTATATTATAGTAATTTTTTAGATAATAAGATCGTCAAGTGCATATCACAGCTGTGCTTACAGAATTGGCCCACACCTGTGATTACGTGGGTGACCACACCTATCGCCCACAAGGATGCAGTTTGGGCTGAATTTCAGGTATTTTTTTAATTATGACAGATAATATAATATTCTAAGGATAATTGTTTAGTAGTGTTGGATTATATGTTAAAAGTACCGTTTTAATATTATTATTGTTGTTTTATTTGCAGAAAAGGTATAGATGGGATGACGCGCAGGCTTCAGTGATACAGAAACTATTCTGGCAGAAGTGCGCCGCCCGCACCAAAGATAATTTGAATAAAGAACGACAAAAAGCCCTTCACAATGCATCGATCGACCATCCAGGCCAGGGAGAGGATTACATGCACGAGCATAGCCCCTGGTGGTGCACCCAGTCCATATGGGCTGAGATGTGTGCCCAATGGAGAGATGAGACCTAGGTCAAAAGACGCAAGACTGCCGCCCCTAACAGATCCTCGGGTGTACTTGATGGCGAAAAGGCTAAAGGAACCTACAGAGGCGGCCGTATTTCACAGTTGTAGCATATCACTGCCAGGGTAAGTATAAATAGTTTTAATATGTTTACAATTATGAATTATAGAATATCACATGTTTACTTAGTAATATTTGAATATATTTTGTATAGGAGTCTCAGTCTCAAGGTCAGCTTATCCATTGGCTGGATGTGTACGTGGCCACCCGTGATGGTCTGCCTGATGCTGTTCAGATAGCGGTAATAAGTTTTAACAACTTGATCTTGTTTATCAAGTTTTACGTCATTCTTTAGAATTTTACCAATTTATTTTTAACTATTTAATTGTTAACATGATGACAGGATACTTATAAGCGTTTATTGAATTAGCGCTATCCTGAAGGCACCCCACGTCCGCCAATTGATCAAGAATTGTGGGAGAGGGCGTCTATTGTGAAGAAGAACTACGTCAAAGGTCAAGGACAACGACGACGCCCATCCTTCAGTGGCTCAGGCAGCTCTGCTACCCAATCTTCACAGTCATCGAGTCATCCAGCTATTCATACTCCTACTGACTGTGTGAGAGCTATATGTCGAGATCGTGATCTTCTAAAGATACTGGGTCGGCATTTGGCGGCTCTGAGTGCTGATGAGTTAGCTGATGCAGTGGCGGCAGCAGCAGCATCACAGCATGGGGATGGCGACGAGGTAATCAATCTTATTTATTACAATCAAAGTAGTGACTTATATATATATATTGTTGTGTTTAAAAACAACTGTATATTGTCGTAACACCAGTATCAACATATATACTATATTATATGTAATTTGTTTTATTATTTTGTTAATTACAGGGTGATCAAGATCAAGGAGAAACTAATTTGGACAATGATGCTTGACGACTGATTTAGTGTTGTTTTGAAGTTATTTGAGAATCTTTTACTTTTATATTCATTCTGTGGATGTCTGTATGTTGCTTAAAGATTAGATTTGTTTATATTTATTCAATTTATATCGGTTTTTAAAGGTTTATATAGTTTATATACTAGTTTGGTGTATGTGTCGGTAAATGGACGATGGATATGTTATATTGTTGTGCATGTTTATGTGTTGGGATAAAACAGGTACAAAACAGGTATATAAACTGTACCTGTACAAAATAGGTACAATTTTTTGGGAATTCTGCAAAACAGGAAAAATCTGGGTTCCAGGTTTTTTTACATCAGCGACCGCAATGACAATATCGGTAGCTAATCTCGGTTGCAGATACTTCGGTCGCTAATAGTGGTCACTGATGTGCATTCTAGCGACCAGAATTTATGCGACGCCTATCAGAGACCGCATGCGGTCGTTGATAGGCGGTCGCAGATAGGCTTTTTTCTTGTAGTGTTACTTGATGAATATCTTTAGCCTGTAGTGCAAAGATGGACAGGTGTTGAGATGAACATGACCAACTGGTGATACAAATGAATATCTTTGGCCCGTAGTGCAAAAGATGAATATTTGATTCGAGATGTATATTGATTGATGTTACAGGGATAAAATATTGATGATGGACTTTTAAATCAAAGAAGATAGTAGACATCATTCTCTACTTAACTCTTCTAATGAATTGTTATTTCCGCTGCGAATATTGATCTAAAATGTGTTGTTCATAATATTTTATCTGATTTATTGAAGGCTAACAATAATTTGTTTTTCATTATCTTAGTCATAATATTCTTTACTGGGCTAGTTGAGCTCACCCTTTTCTTTCATTGTTCTCTTCAGGAAATGAGAATATCGCGAGTATTAGTCGGGGAATGGAGTGATGGTCCGAGTTAGAGTTGTAGAAGTCCTCACTATTTTTTTTGTAAAATAGTGATATAATAAATGTAATGAGGACTTAGTTTGAATGTTTATATTTTTTACATATCTGTATTGACACTCACAGTTGTGTGGTCGTATTTTGTACGACCGTTTGATATAAAAGATTGTATTTGGATTTTGTTGAGTGTATTTGGCGACTCAGAATGGGTTGGGTTGATTGGACCTATTTTGGGGGTGTCACAGTTGGTATCAGAGCTTAGGGATTTGATCTTTGGCGGAGATTTAGGAATAGAACTAGGAGGGGAGAGACGAGTAAAACCTTCACTAGTGTGTACTACCTAAGCTTATTTGGTATTTAATTGGTCGTTTGAAACATAGGGTTAATATGTGATATGTTAATTTATTTGATTAACCCTTGTTTTGTGGCAGTATTTGAGAATGACAGCTGAAAATCTAAACAATGAAGTGAATGAGACCGTTGAGACACCTTTAATCACCAACCAGGAGAACGTGCAACAAGTAGACAATATTCCTTCTGGAAATGACACCACCGATCAAACAATGAACGATGGAATGTTTAGAAGCTTTTTGCAGTTCATGCAAAATCAGACGAGGGAGACTCGTGTTCATAATACAGGTGGAAATAACAACTCGCGGCTTGTCACTGCCAAGCAGTTTAAAGAGTTGGGACCACCAGAGTTTTTGGGAAAGCCAGATCCAATCAAGGCGGAAACGTGGGTTAGCAAATTACCAAGATATTTGATGTCTTAGGATGCACGGAAGAGCAAAAGATTCCATTCGTCGCGTTTATGTTCCGTGGAGAGGCAGATTACTGGTGGGAATCTGTGAAGCGTACCCAGCCTGCCGCACTCAAGATGTCTTGGGAAGCGTTCTAGAAACTGTTCAATGACAAGTACTTTTCCTAAAGTATTCGTCATATGAAAGAGGTAGAGTTTATTAAACTGGAACAGAACAACATGTCTGTGTCCCAGTACGAGGCTAAGTTCACGGATTTATCCCGGTCTACATCTCATTTGGTGGAGAATAAGGAACGTATGACGCGGATGTTTCTGAGAGGTTTGAAACCCGAAATTCGTCAATACCTCATTTCTCACAATTTTTTTTTATATTCAGATGTTGTGAACAGGGCTCAATTATTAGAGCGAGATAATGAGTCTGTTCAACCAAAGGACAACCAGAGTCGTACCGGTGGCAGCAGTCATCGGAACAACGATAATCGACGTGGAGGAAATTATTAGGCTAGAAATGGTAACCACTTTGGTGGTAATCATGGCCAGGATAATAGAAGAAGTGAGTCGGGGGGAGATTTCAAAAAGAAAAGGTACAACAATGACAACGTGAAGACGTCGACAGCAGCACCAACATCAACAACCGTTTTTAGGGGATGAGAACGACAACCGATCGTATGATACAAATGAGGAGAAGAGGGACACATCAGTCCAAACTGCACACAGCAATCCAAGTTATGTTATAACTGTGGAAAGGAAGGTCATATAGCTCGAGATTTTCCTATAGCAAAACCACGTCTAGCGGGGGTGGTGGTTCCAAAGGCTGTTCCGGATAAGTCAAAGTTGGTGGTTCCTAGAAGAGCGTTTGTCGTGACTACCCAAAATACGAGGAACCCGAACGAAGTTTACACGGGTTAGTTAATCGTACACTTTTGCGAAGTCTATACCTTATTAGATATCGGTTCTACCCATTCTTTTATTTCACCTACTTGTGCTCAATGTTTGAACTTGACTTCTAAGAAATTAGACTTTGACTTATCTGTTAAGACTCCGTTGGGGGAAACCTTCGTTACATCTACAGTTTACAAATCTTGCTTGATTTAAATTGGCACCCTCACCCCCTACCTGTTGATCTTATATCTTTGAAAATACTTGCATTTGATGTGATTTTAGGAATTGACTGGTTAATCACTTATCATGCCAAAATTGATTGTTTTCGTAAGGTTGTTAGTTTTCATATTCCTAATCAACCTATTGTGCGAATCCAAACCACCAAACCACTAAAATCAATCAATGTCATTTCAAGTCATAAAGCTATTCGTTTATTAAAAAACGGATGTCAAGCTTTCTTAGCCCATGTCACTGATTTAAATCAGAATACATCAGATTTGAATGATATTTTTGTTGTTAATGAGTTTCCTGATGTATTTCCCGAAGAACTTCCCTGTCTACCCCCAGAACTTGAAGTTGAATTCTTTATTGACCTTGAACCCGGTACAAAACCCATTTCTAAAATCCCATATCGAATGGCTCCTATTGAACTTCAGGAGTTAAAGGTCCAACTACAGGAGTTGTTAGACATCGATTTTATATGTCCTAGTACGTCTCCTTGGGGTGCTCCTGTTTTATTCGTAAAGAAGAAAGACAGTAGTATACGACGTTGTATTGACTATAGGGAGTTGAACCATGTCACTATCAAGAATAGAAATCCGTTACCTCGTATTGATGACCTGTTCGACCAATTGCGATGTGCTATGGTTGAAGCACCATGAGGGTCACAGTTAGTATTAAATATTTGGATCATTTCGTGGTTGTCATTATTGATAACATCCTAATATACTCCAAAAGTCTCAAATATTTCTTTACTTAGAATGAACTCAATATGCGA
Source organism: Panax stipuleanatus (assembly GCA_020205555.1). Lineage (NCBI taxonomy): Eukaryota > Viridiplantae > Streptophyta > Magnoliopsida > Apiales > Araliaceae > Panax > Panax stipuleanatus. The sequence continues at coordinate 156,216,123 of CM035117.1, read as the reverse complement.
AAACGACGTTGGTTGGAGCTGTTGAAAGATTACGATCATACCATCCTGGAAAAAGCGAACGTGGTAGCTAACGCGTTGAGTAGAAGATCGTATGCGGATACAAGTGCGATATTGTCAACACGAAGCCCATTTTGTATGACGTACAAAGGATGAAGATAGAGTTAAAAACTCCGGAGACCCACGTAATGATGTCAAATATACGCGTAGAACCAGCTTTAATAGATAGAGTTAAAGCTGTTCAATCTACAGATCTTGAGCTGACGAATATGAAGAAGAAGGTGCAAGAAGATACTATTTTCGAAGCAAGAATCGATGAAGAGGGAATACTTCGAGTTAAATCCAGACTTTGTGTTCCTAACGAATCTGAATTGAAGTATAGAATAATGATGGAAACACACAACACACCATTCGCAATCCATCTTGGAAGTACCAATATGTATCGTGATCGTCAACATACAATTTGGTGGAGCAATATGAAGAAAGAGATCGCGGAGTTTATCTCGAGGTGTTTAATATGTAAACGTGTCAAGGCGGAGCATCGAGTGCCAAAGGGTCAGTTTGTAAAAAGTTATGGATACCTATTTACGATTCATTGGTCCATTTGAGATCCTTGACCGAGTAAAAAAGGTGGCCTATAGACTCGCTTTAACTCCAAGCATGTCTCGTGTTTATAATATTTTTCACATATCTGTGCTACGTAAATACGTGAAAGACCCAAACCACATTATTGAGTTAGAACCAGACGAGATAGCCAAAGATTTAACGTACGAGGAGATACCTGTCAAGATTTTGGATAGGAAGGAGCATGTCCTACGTTCAAAGGTTATACCTCAAGTTAAAGTTTTGTGGAGGAACCATGATATCGAGGAAATGACCTGGGAGTTAGAATTAGAAATGAAAGCGAGGTATCCTCACCTTTTCGACATACCAGGTACGTACATCAATTTTGAGGACGAAATTTCATAAGGAGGGGAGGTTGTAAGACCCCAAAATTTATGAATAAGATTTAATTTTCTTTATATATTATTTTGAAATAGTAAGGTGTTGATTTGATAAATGTGATAAGTTATGGGTGAAATGTGCAAAGTTTACAAAGTAAGCAAGTGGTTATAAAATATTCGTTGTGTCGGGGAATATTCGTTTGGTCGAGGAATATTCTTTTTGTCGGAGAATATTCGTACGACGGCGCAGTTATTGGTGAACCCTACAACAGAATGAATGTCGGATATAGAAAGCAACAGAAGTAACCTTTTTTATAAAAATAACGGCAAAACTTTTACCGTTAAACTGTTGAAATATCCGGTGGTTAAAATACAGTAATACGCGGTGTTGCACAGTAGCACATGGTATTGCACAGTATTTTGAATTATTGGTTCTTACGTAAGAAGTCACTCATTCAATAATTGTTACAGTAATTACTGTTAAATATTTTATATTATTGATCCAATAATTGCTACATTGATATTTTATATTAGTGATTCAATAATTGTCATTGCACAGTATTTCAAATTATCAAATCAATCATTCATATTATTTGAATAATATTATTTGATAGCATTATTGACAATGTCTAGAAAGTTCTGTCGAGGAAAGGGGTTAGGTTATATAATTGCGCGCCAATGAGAAGAAATCCTTATCGAAAAGCCCCATCTTTCCTAGAAACGACCTGGTTGTCAATATTGTAGTTCCGTAATATTATTTGTGAATAATTAATTTTTGATATATATGATAAGGAAATATTTATTCAATGTGCATTTAAACGGAGGAATTTTTGGTATGTGATATTTGTTGAAAGTTGGTATTTTATCTTTTTCGATAAAATAATTCATTCAAATATATTATTATAATATTACATTATAGTAGTATGATGTGATTATATAATAATATAATTTTTATAATTTGAATGGTAACATTATTATAGTAAATTCATGGTATAAAAGTAAAATGAGGTAGAAGAGAACAAATTGAATTTGAATTCTTATGATGTATGCAATGATGTCATCAGAACGATGAAGTAAGCAATGATGTCATCGGAACGATGAGGTAAGCAATGATGTCATAGGATCGATGATGTAAGCGATGATGTCATAAATTATGACAAAAAGACTATTTTACCCTTACTCTGCCGAGCCTATAAATAGAAGCTCATTTCTTCATTATTTCTCACCAATTCACTAAAGCTATAGAGAGAGAAAGTATAGAGAGAGTAAGAGAGAAAGAAGAAGAGTATTCTGCTATTACACTAGTGCAGTCTCCAAATTTTTATTAAGGTAAGGGGTATTATTTCTTTCGTATTCATGAAGAGAGTTATTTTACTCGTAAGGGTTGTTATTCTATTCTTTATTATTCTGTTGGAATAACTTGTCTACGCGGACTACCGCATGCATGATAAAATCCTGTTGTTATTCTATTCTTTATTATTCTGTGGGAATAATCTGTCTACGCGGACTACCGCATGCCTGGTGAATAACCCTTTGTATTCGGTTGTTATTAAATTGTGAAAATAATCTATCTGAGCGGACTACCGCCTGACGGGTGAAAATCCTATTACTATTCACGAGTTACTATTCACGATAAAAAAATAATTTTTTTTCCAAATCATCTTTGATTAGATCCAAGTTTTGATCTTCATTCTTGAACTCTAGATAAATTCTCTAATATTTGTCCTTTATATCACTGGATTCATTATTCGTATTATTTTTCATCATCCTCAATCCTAAATGGTGATATAATTGAATATCTTTGGCCTGTAGTGCAAAGATGAATGATTACTTGATGAATATCTTTGGCCTGTAGTGCAAAGATGAATGATTACCTGATGAATATCTTTGGCCCGTAGTGCAAAGATGGACAGGTGTTGAGATGAACATGACCAACTGGTGATACAAATGAATATCTTTGGCCCGTAGTACAAAAGATGAATATTTGATTCAAGATGTATATTGATTGATGTTACAGGGATAAAATATTGATGATGGACTTTTAAATCAAAGAAGATAGTAGACATCATTCTCTACTTAACTCTTCTAATGAATTGTTATTTTCGCTGCGAATATTGATCTAAAATGTGTTGTCCATAATATTTTATCTGATTTATTGAAGGCTAACAATAATTTGTTTTTCATTATCTTAGTCATAATATTCTTTACTGGGCTAGTTGAGCTCACCCTTTTCTTCCATTGTTCTCTTCAGGAAATGAGAATATTGCGGGTACTAGTCGGGAAATGGAGTGATGGTCCGAGTTAGAGTTGTAGAAGTCCTCACTATTTTTTTTGTAAAATAGTGCGATAATAAATGTAATGAGGACTTAGTTTGAATGTTTATATTTTCTATATGTTTATATTGACACTCACAGTTGTGGTGTCGTATTTTGCACGACCGTTTGATATAAAAGATTGTATTTGGATTTTGTTGAGTGTATTTAGCGACTCAGAATGGATTGGGTTGATTGGACCTATTTTGGGGGCGTCACAGGTTTGTCGACGTACTAAGTTTTAACTAATTGTTGTTTTGTAAATATTTTACTAATAAAAATGAGTATTAGAATAAATTAATTTGCAATTTAATAAGTTAATGTTTGTTATTTTAGTAGTACAGTTATGCCTAGAAATAGCGGTGGAGGTCGCCGTGGTGGAGGATGTATAGGTGGTGTACTGTCGCAGACAACCAAAAATAAAACCTTACTGCGAAAAATAATTATGCAGTAGTGCAAGTAAGAGTCGATCCTACAGAGACTGATTAATCTATTTTTATATACTTTATATTCCAAAAGAGGGGGATTTATGATTGTTATTAATTAAAATAATCTAAGGTGTAAAATACTATAACGAATTAAATCAAAAGAACAAACCTTAGGTTAAGTCAACTTCCACCTCAGAAACATACACTGATCATTGACTCAAGCATACACAATTAATATTTTGAATATTCATCGTTAGAATCACTTCCATGTCTTTCCTTAATTTTAGTTAGATAGAAACAAGCGATCTAAATAACCCTAATTACTAAACAACTTCAGACAAGAGCTAAAAGTTTAATCTAGTAGAAGCTTTAAGAATTAGAAAAATCGATGACGCTAAACAACACAAGCACAAGCGGTTGCATTTAATTCAGTCGAATATTCTTCCTAAGATATAATAATCTCATGATCTGCAGTCAATTATTAATCTTAGTTGCTTCGCAAATTAGAGTGACCAAACAATTACGGATTCGATATCTAATTTAGCAGTAGATTTCAATGAATAACAAACTAGTGTGCACCCTAGAAATTAATCAAATCAATCATATAATTCAAGCACAACAGAATAAACAATACTCAAATATTAATTGAACAATTAAAATCAATTAGATCTCACAGTGTTATATTTCAAGGCTTCCGTCTCCTTAATCCAAGAACAAGAGTTTATCCGCACATGGCTATTGAAAATCACCCAGAAAAATAGAGAGAAGAAGTATATTATTTAATACATGACATCCCATATGTTTGCTTCAATCCCTTTTTATATTGTAAAATATCAACCCTAATTATCCCTTGTTGTTGCACGATTCCATCACGCGAACGAAAATTAGCAGCAGAAATAACGCCTCCCCGCTGGGGCGGGTCCTTCAGGTGTACATCTCCCGCTGCGGCGGGTTAGTCTACTGTTCAGAGTCCACTTAACTTCTTATTTCGTGAACTGCTCAAATCCTTGCCAGCTGCTTATTAATTCATGGGCCAACATGTGATATTTAATTAAGCTGCTTGTTGCTTTCCTTCTAATTTTGTGACCCATTCCAAGCTGCTAATTGTTTTGCATGATAATGATTGCATAATGAACCAAACCGTGGCCCACCACCATATTCCTTTATTTGCCATTCCCTTAATTGCTTTGCAAGCAATTCGTGACTAGCCCACTTGATCCAGCTGCTACACGTGAGCTTTTCCAATTCATTTAATCCCTGGCCCACTTCTTTCATTCCTTTGCAAGCTTATTTCAATTCGTGAGGTGCTTGGAATGTGAGCTGCTTTAATTCAATTCCCTTGCAGTTCCTTTCTTTTGTCAACTGCTAAGCCCATTTCGTTCACTTGATTCAATTGTACCTAAAATAACAAATATAAGATAAATGAATATACTTGGGTACAAAAGAGATATAAAAGATTAAATATTAAGGGAATAAAATACAACATATTTCATTCTTATCAAATTCCTCCACACTTATCTTTTGCTCGTCCTCGGGCAAAACAAACATAAACTATAACACAAAATCGCCAAACTTGAGCCATGCGTTAATATGAATTTCAACCTTGACCTCAAAGATTCAAAACAATAACTATTGGAAAACTTCAAAATAATGTATCATCTGAAACCTAAATTTATCTATAAATCTTACTTTATTCTCAACCCCTTGTGCGTGTGTGAATCCACCTTTATCAAACTAATCAGATTACAGAGAGATTTATGAAATCAAAGCCTTAAAGGAGAAAGATAAACTCAACCACTTGTTTTCCCACCAATTTTCAGTTATCATCAGTAGATAACATCAAAGGATCAAAAGGCTTTTCTTTCTTTCTTATTTTTTTCTTCTGGTAAGTGCATTTTATGCTCCATCTTACCCGCGAGTGCGTTTTACGCTCCTTCTCGCATGTCACATGTTTATGAGTGAGTGCGTTTTACGCTACATCTCAGCCCACCACATGAATCATTTCTTTTCTCTTTTAATTTTTTCTTTCAATCTTGCAAACTTTGCCTAAATCATTTCCCTTTTCTCAAACAATACCTTATATCCACTTCAAGTGGTGATCAAACAATTGAGAGAGTTCAAAATTTCTTCCCTAGACGTTCAATCAGATAAATTTCTTTCAAGTCAAAACTAGGTCGAACAAATGGATATGTGCTTAATAGTGAATGGTCTTAAATAAATTAGTGATCAACAAAGAAAATCAAACTTAGATTACCCAATGTTTATCAGTCCTCCCAGAAGTTATTGCAAAGAAATCAAAATTCTATCATTGGTCAAGAATCAAAATCCAAATTAACTTATTTCTCAAGTGACACATCCTAAAATTACTCCATTTTCGTAGGAAACACGATTACATTTAGCATGTGCAACAAGCCTTTAAACCCCAAGGTTACCCCAAGTGGACGAGTTTTGTCTCGTGAGGGTTTGCAGTGAATATACCCACAAAATTCAAAAAAAAAAAAAAAAAAAAAATTGAAAAATATCCTAAATAATAATAATAATAATAAGTATCCTAAATCCTTCCCCCACACTTAAAACTTACATTGTCCCCAATGTAAACTAAAATGCAAAGAAAAGTAAAGAGATACTCCCCTATGGGTTGCCTCCCATGCAGCGCTTTTGTTTGTTGCCTTTGGCTCGACTCGATATTGCCTTTGAGTTAATCTGTATAAACCGGATCCTCAAGGTCCACATTCTCCACCTTTTCGTCTTGGAAACCCTCATGGAAATAGTTAAGTCGATGACCATTCACCTTGAACACTTTAGAAGTTGCCAAACTTTTGATTTCAACTGCACCATGCGGGAAAACATTAGTAACAACAAAAGGTCCATTCCAACGAGAACGTAACTTACCTAGAAACAAACGAAGCCGTGATTGGTAGAGAAGAAATTTTTGACCAATTTGAAATTCTTTCCTAGATATCCTTTTGTCATGAAAAGCTTTCATTTTTTCCTTGTAAATCTGTGCGCTCTCATACGCGTCATTACGAATTTCCTCTAACTTCTGTAATTGCAACTTCCGGTGTTCTCCACTTTCATCCATATTCATATTTAAGCTCTTAATAGCCCAATAAGCCTTATGTTCCAACTCAACGGGTAGGTGACATGGCTTCCCAAACACTAATCTATAAGGTGACATACCAATGGGTGTCTTGAATGCAGTTCGGTAAGCCCATAAAGCATCATCCAAGCGCAAACTCCAATCTTTTCTACTTGGGTTAACTGTCTTTTCAATGATTGCCTTGATTTCTCTATTTGACACCTCTGCTTGTCCATTGGTCTGCGGGTGATAAGCAGTCGACACCTTATGAGTCATATGGTACTTCCTCAACAATGCTCCCACTGTTCGATTGCAAAAGTGAGTCCCTCGATCATTGATTAGAGCTCTTGGAAAGCCAAACCTAGAAAAAATGTTAGACTGAATAAAATCTGCAACCACTTTAGAATCGTCAGTCCTAGTGGCTTTGGCTTCCACCCATTTCGAAACATAATCAACAGCGAGTAAGATATAAGTACAACCGAAAGAGACAGGAAACGGTCCCATGAAATCAATTCCCCAAACATCAAAAATTTCACAATATAATATGGGAGTTTGCAACATCTCATTTCGTTGGGAAATATTACCTGTCTTTTGACAATTATAGCATGACTTACAAAACAGATATGAATCTTTGAAAAGAGATGGCCAAAAGAAACCACATTCCAATACTTTCCTTGCTGTTCTCTTGGTTCCAAAGTGACCTCCACAGGCATCAGTATGACAAAAAGTGAGAATAGAAACAATTTCACTTTCAGGGATGCATCTTCGTATCACTTGGTCGGCACAGTGCTTCCATAAGTAAGGATCATCCCATACATAGTGCTTGGCATCACTTTTGATTTTATCTTTTTGAGCCTTAGACAAACTAGAAGGTAAGATGTTAGTAGCCAAATAATTCACAATATTTACATACCATGGCATGGTTGTGCTTGTAGAAAATAATTGTGCATCGGGAAACTCTTCTTTCAGTTGAAGTTCATCATGCACATTCACTAAGCGACTCAAGTGATCCGCAACACTATTCTCATCTCCCTTTTTTTCCTTAATTTCCAAGTTAAATACACTCAAGAGAAGTATCCATCATATCAATTTTGGTTTTGCCTCTTTCTTTGTCATCAAGTAACGAAGAGCTGCATGATCAGAATATACAATGACTTTAGTACCAATCAAATAAGATCGAAATTTTTCTAAAGCAAAAACAACAGCTAAAAGCTCTTTTTCTATAGTAGAATAGTTTTGTTGGGCATCATTCCAAGTTCTCGATGCATAATAAATGGCATGTGATGCTCTTCCGATTCTTTGGCCCAAAACAGCTCCTACGGCGTAGTCACTTGCGTCGCACATTATCTCAAAAGGCATGGTCCAATCAGGCGGTTGAATAACTGGAGTGGATGTCAGTGATTCCTTCAATTTATCACTTGCGACACTTCTCGTCAAACTCAAACTCGGCATCCTTTTGTAGTAGACTGCATAGGGGTGATGCTATTTGGGAAAAGTCCTTGATGAATCTCCGATAAAAACCTGCATGTCCAAGAAAAAAATGAATTTCCCGAACACTAGTGGGATATGAAAGAGATTGTATAATGTCAACTTTAGCTTTATCTACTTCAATTCCCCTAGATGAAACAACATGACCCAAAACAATACCTTGTTCAACCATAAAATGACATTTTTCAGAGTTTAAGACAAGGTTAGTTTCTATGCATCTTTGAAGAATAAGTGTAAGGTTATGCAAACATTTATCAAATGAGTCTCCATAAACTGTAAAATAGTCCATAAAAACTTCCATTATATGCTCAATATAATCTGAAAATATGCTAACCATACACCTCTGAAAAGTAGCCGGTGCGTTGCAAAGTCCGAAGGCCATGCGGCGATATGCGAAGGTACCAAACGGGCATGTGAAAGTAGTTTTCTCTTGGTCCTCTAGGGCAATTGCAATTTGGAAGTAACCTGAATAACCATCAAGAAAACAATAATAAGAATGACCAGCTAATCGTTCAAGCATTTGATTAATAAAAGGTAATGGAAAGTGGTCCTTGCGGGTTACAACATTTAATTTTATATAATCTATACAAACCCGCCACCCATTTTGAACTCGAGTGGGAACCAACTCGTCATTCTTATTCTTCACAACAGTTATTGCAGTCTTCTTAGGGACCACTTGAACTGGGCTAACCCAACTACTATCTCAAATAGGGAGATCACTCCGACGTCAAGAAGTTTGAGAATTTATTTCTTTATGACATCCATCATGGGAGGGTTCAATCTCCTTTGTGGTTGACGGGAAGGTTTCACTTCATCCTCCAGCAAGATTTGATGCATGCATGTAGAAGGGCTTATTCCTTTAATAACAGCTATCGTCCATCCAATGGCCTTCTTATGCTCTTTTAGAACATGCATGAGTTTCTCTTCTCGTGATGCACCAAGTGTATTGGAGATAATCACTGGTAATGTTTCTCCCTCTCCAAGGAATACATATTTGAGATGACTAGGAAGAGCTTTTAAATCTGGAAGCGGTGCCTGCAGAACAGAGGGTAAAGATTTCTCGTTAGAAATTGGCAATTCAACATAGCAGATGTTACCTGATTTTGGAACGTCAATCAAAGCTGTTACAGTTGATTGCAACTCGGTACTCAAGGTCAAATTTGCACTTTCTTCATCAATGTTTTTACTAAGTGCAATTTCCAATTCATCCTTCCCATCAAGTTCAAAGACTTCCTGTGCTAAAGAGTCAATCACATCAACTGAATAAACAGAATTATCATCAGTGGGATATCGCATGGCATCATAAATATTAAACTTAACAATTTCGCCATCAAATTCCATCGAAAATGTACCACTATGAACATCTATTTTAGTATTTGATGTTTTTAAAAATGGTCTTCCTAACAAAATAGGAGTGTTTTGGTCACCGTTTTCCATATCAAGCACATAAAAATCAGTAGAAAAGATCAAATCATTAACTTGCACCAGAACATCCTCAACTATACCTTTGGGATAAGCATTAGGTCTGTCAGCCAGCTGTATTACAATTCCAGTTTTACTCAAAGGTTCAAGTGATAAAGTAACATATATAGAATATGGCATGACGTTTATAGAAGCTCCTAAGTCTAGTATGGCTTTGTCAAATATGGTGCTACCTATTGTGCACAGAATAGTGAACATGCCTGGATCTTGGCACTTAGTAGGTAGTTTTCTTTGAATGAATGCTGAGACATTTTCCCCTACTCTTACCTTTTCATATTTTTTAAGTTCTTGTTTCCTCTTGTGTGTACACAGTTCTTTCAAAAATTTAGCATAACGAGGTACTTGTTTAATAGCATCTAGCAATGGAATATTTACCTCGCATTTTTGAAAAGTTTCATACAAATCTGAATTTTTCTCATATGTTCTATTTTTTGTTAAAACAAGAGGGAAAGGAGGTACCGATTTATATTCAGAGAGAGGAGAAAATTTACGCTTAGGTTCATCTTTGTCATTCAGAACACTACTGTCTGCTTCGTCTTTTTCCATATCTGCCTTGTTTTGATCTTGTAGTGTAGGTACTGTCTTTTCTGGATTTGCTATCTCTTTACCATTCCTCAAAGTGATTGCACTTGCATTTTCTTTTGGATTCACCACTGTTTGAGAGGGTAATTTTCCAGAGTTTTGCGCTTCCAATCGACTGATCGCAGTCGCCATTTGTCCCACTTGCGTACCCAAATTCTGAATATTTGCCCTTGTTTCCTGTTTAAAATTCAAAGTGTTAGTGGCAAGTGATTTAACAATATCTTCTAAAGACATACTAGGGTTAGAAGATTGGCCCTGTTGTTGTCTATTGGGATACGATGGTTTGTATTGCTGCTGATTTGGAAAAGTCTGAATTGCGGGTTGAGTTGCTTGTGGATTTCTATAGCTAAAGTTAGGATGATCCCTCCATACAGAATTATATGTATTTGAAAAGGGATCATATTTCCTTTGTGGTTGTCCAGGAAAACCTCCTGCTGCATTTTCCTGCTCAACGTATTCCTCTTGAAGAGTTGGGCATGCATCTGTCGGATGTCCTACTATAGCACAAATCCTGCAAACTTTTACCTGCTATATGTTACCTGCACCCATTTGACGAATAAGAGAAGTTAAACTCGCAAGTTGTTGTTCAATAGCAGAAATTTGTACCTCACTAGAATTCTTAGGTGTAGAATCAAGTCTAGTGCCAAATTGTTGAGAGTTGGTTGCCATATTTGCAATTAGATTTCTTGCAGCCTCGGGGGTCTTATACACCAATGCTCCGCCACTAGCAGCGTCAATCATGCTTCTGTCTGTACAACTAAGACCTTCATAAAAGTATTGGATGAGAAACTGATCACTGATTTGGTGGTGAGGGCAACTGGCACATAATCTCTTAAAACGTTCCCAGTACTCATGTAGGGATTCTCCGTTGTTCTGCCTTACACCACAAATTGACTTTCTAATGTTGGCCGCCCTTAAAGCTAGAAAATAATTTTCTAAGAATAGTCTTTTAATCTCTTCCCATGTAGTGATGCTTCCGGAGGGTAGATAATAAAGCCAATCCTTAGCTGAATCTTTCAGAGAAAATGGGAAGGCTGTTGGCTTGATTTGCTCTTCGGTTACTCCGGTGGATTTTATACTTGTGCATACCACATGGAATTCCTTCAAGTTTTTGTGGGGATCTTCACCTGCCAAACCATGAAAAGAAGGTAGAAGATGTATCAATCCAGATTTCAATTCAAAATGAGTATTAGTATCAAGATTAGGGAAATTTATGCATAAGGGTTGTTGGTTCAAATCAGGAGCTGAAAGCTCTTTCAGTATTCGATTTGCTGCCATGGCTTCCTGTTCTACACGATTTTCCCGAGCTTCCTTCCTTAATCTGCGACAAGTTCTCTCTATCTCTGGATCAAACTTTAAATCACCTTGATTAGTAGATCGAGTTTCAGGCATAAACAATCAAGGAAATTCAAATTACCTAAAAAAAATAAAAATAAAATAAGGATTACAAAAAAATAAACTAAAATCAGTCCCCGACAGCGGCGCCAAAATTTGGTGTGCTGTCGCAGACAACCAAAAATAAAATCTTACTGCAAAAAATAATTATGTAGTAGTGCAAGTAAGAGTCGATCCCACAGAGACTAATTAATCTATTTTTATATACTTTGTATTCCAAAAGAGGGGGATTTTTGATTGTTATTAATTAAAATAATCTAAGGTGTAGAATACTGTAACGAATTAAATCAAGAGAACAAACCTTAGGTTAAGTCAACTTCCACCTCAGAAACATACACTGATCATTGACTCAAGCATACACAATTAATATCTTGAATATTCATCGTTAGAATCACTTCTATGTCTTTCCTTAATTTTAGTTAGATAGAAATAAGCGATCTAAATAACCCTAACTACTAAACAACTTCAAACAAGCGCTAAAAGTTTAATCTATAGAAGCTTTAAGAATTAGAAAAATCGATGAAGCTAAACAACACAAGCACAAGCGGTTGCATTTAATTCAGTCGAATATTCTTCCTAAGATATAATAATCTTATGATCTGCAGTCAATTATTAATCTTAGTTTCTTCGCAAATTAGAGTGACCAAACAATTACGGATTCGATATCTAATTTAGCAGTAGATTTCAATGAATAATAAACTAGTGTGCACCCTAGAAATTAATCAAATCAATCATATAATTCAAGCACAGAAGAATAAACAATACTCAAATATTAATTGAACAATTAAAATCAATTAGATCTCACAGTGTTATATTTCAAGGCTTCCGTCTCCTTAATCCAAGAACAAGAGTTTATCCGCACATGGCCATTTAAAATCACCTAGAAAAATAGAGAGAAGAAGTATATTATTTAATACATGACATCCCATATGTTTACTTCAATCCCTTTTTATATTGTAAAATATCAGCCCTAATTATCCCTTGTTGTTGCACGATTCCATTATGCGAACGGAAATTGGCAGCAGAAATAACGCCTCCCCGCTGGGGCGGGTCCTTCATGTGTACATCTCCCACTGGGGCGGGTTAGTCTACTATTCAGAGTCCACTTAGCTTCTTATTTCGTGAACTGCTCAAATCCTTGCCAGCTGCTTATTAATTCATGGGCCCACATGTGATATTCAATTAAGCTACTTGTTGCTTTCCTTCTAATTTCGTGACCCATTCCAAGCTGCTAATTGTTTTGCATGATAATGATTGCATAATGAACCAAACCGTGGCCCACCACCATATTCCTTTATTTGTCATTCCCTTAATTGCTTTGCAAGTAATTCGTGACTAGCCCACTTGATCCAGCTGCTACACGTGAGCTTCTCCAATTCATTTAATCCCTGGCCCACTTCTTTCATTCCTTTGCAAGCTTATTTCAATTCGTGAGGTGCTTGGAATGTGAGTTGCTTCAATTCAATTCCCTTGCAATTCCTTTCTTTTGTCAACTGCTAAGCCCATTTCGTTCACTTGATTCAATTGTACCTAAAATAACAAATATAAGATAAATGAATATACTTGGGTACAAAAGAGATATAAAAGATTAAATATTAAGGGAATAAAATACAACATATTTCATTCTTATCAATAGGATCGGGTGACTGCTCCCAGGGCGGGTCATCTTCATTATCTGCTAGTGAGTTAATTCCGTTTCGGCGCAATCACACTCATTTTCATTAGTTTTTTATAGTTTATAAAAAAGCCCATTTAATATTTTTTCACAATATTGACATAACTTAATTATACATATAGATGTTATACGTCGACATCATCGAGGGCCTAACCTCGGTTGATTAGGTCGTCCGCTGGTAGTTCCCGAGACCGTTCAGGTTGACGTCATCTCGTCGCAGTAAGTTCAACTTTAATATATCATGTTCAATTAAAATGATATTATTATGTGATTACAATTAAAATAATCCATTGCCTTTTTGAATTCTAGTATTATGGACCCTGTCTCTAAGGCAACCATACACGCCATATGCATGACGCATCTGCCGAATGGCTGCAAGCTATTTAGCCAGTACGCGCAATATGATCCCCTTTTTATGGTGACAGTGTTGTGCGAGTTTCACGTAAGTCAAATTACATATGATAAATTAAAAAGTTGATCCTAGTTATTTACATATTATTCAAATTTTTACTAATACGTACGTTATGGATTTGTTATAGACATATTACAGATATGAGGAGGGCATCTCCTTGGCAGTCGGCGATGATGTCGTTATTGCACACATCTCAAAGAACTATGTCGGCTGGCTGTACGAGATAACGCAGAGGGTAGCCCGGGCAGTTGAAGCCCATAGCGGGATTACTATACAATAGCATCAGTCGTCTGCCATATTAGATGCAGCATGGGCGGCCATGTGTACGTATTGGGATGATGCTGCTTTCAAGATAAAGTCCGAGCAGATGAAGAAGAATCGAGGCAAGCTCCGGATTGTACATACTTCTGGATCGCAGTCATTTCAAGAGGTTAAGTCGATATATATCTATATTTATTGAGGATCTATATATAATAAGGTAATGTGATATTAATTAATGTATGCTTTAGGCCATGCGGAGCAGCTTAGGTCGTCCTCCTACTATGGTCGAGTTTTGGGATAGAGTCCATACGGCGAAGGTGTCGACTTCGGCGTCGACGATGTTTCTCGCAGCGTTAGCTATACGGGTAATACATTTACTATAATAATTGTTAATTAGGATTATATTACGTAATTTATATGATAATGCTGAGTTAACTCACATGTACATATATTAAATTACAGGACCGGTTTTAGAAGCTCCGGGCCCAGCGTATAGCTGAGTTGCAGGCTGCTAGGGGAGATCCCAAGCCGTTAGATTCCACCATCCCTCAGCTCGAGATTAGTTTATCTCAGGATAAGGAGACAGCTCTTTGGGTCGAGTCTCAAGATCCTCCCAGTAGCACTACCAGCCGGTATCAAGTGCTGGGGTTGCCAAGGATACCAACCTATACACTACCTGGAGGTATAATATTTTAGTTTATTTATCGTTTTATGAATAAAGCGAACATATAATATTATTAATGTTATATTTATTTTTGCAGGCTCTAGCCAGCGTCTACGTCCGAGAGCCCCCGTGAGTGAAATTAGTATGCACACAAGCCAATCATGTTTGATGATAAAGCATATACTTTGTAACAATTGTCGACGTTGGGAAAAAATACGGGTCGAGTTGGATCCAAATCTTTCTCTTTTCCTAATTTTTCTTTTTCTACCCTTATTTTATCTGTTTTATGAAAAGGGTGAAGTTGTTTAGGAAAAGGCCAACATGTATCATGTCGACGATTTGAATGTTTACAGAGTTGCCAGTTGGTAGATTTGAAATGATTGTACCAACTCAACCGAGTTTTGTTTGAAAGTAGGCCCAATTGCTGGACACTGTCGAAACTGAATCTTGAAACCGAAGTTCTAAATTCAGGGGCTTGGTTAAGTGTGGGGAAGGTGTTAGGCACCCCACAACTCCCGTGAAAACACGGTACCGCATCTTTTCAATATTTTCCTTTTTATTTGCATTGTGTGTGTTGAAAGAAATTGGGCCTTTGTTTGATTGATTTGAAAGTAGTGCTTTGCTTCGTTGAACCTATATACGAAGGGTTTGATTTGATTTGCAAAAGTCTATTTTTAGACAAGATATGAAAATGATGTTTTGAAAAGAAGGCTTTCAAACCTTTACGATCTTATAGGAATAAAAGCCTGTTGATACTTCTATTTTTTATCTTTTCAGCCTTTTGGCTCAATTTGAATGGTGATTGTCGGGCTGAGAAGCATCCTCGACCAAAAAATATATACAAGTGTCGGTCTTCAACGGCTGATGTGACCGGACTGTTCCCGATGCTTAGCTGGGGTTGTCGCCAGCGACTGACAGTGTCAGGCAATCTAACCTTCGCTGAAGTAGCCTTCAACAACTAATGCCACCGGACCTTTCCCGATGCTTCGCTGGGGTTGTCGCCAGCGGCTGAGATGTCAGGCAATCTGACCTTCGCTGAAGTAGCCTTCAACGGCTGATGTCACCGGACCGTTCCCGATGCTTCGCTGGGGTTGTCGCCAGCGGCTAAGATGTTAGGCAATCTAACCTTCGCTGAAGTGGCCTTCAATGGCTGATGTCACCGGATCGTTCCCGATGCTTCGCTGGGGTTGTCGCCAACGGCTGATAGTGTCAGGCAATCTGACCTTCGCTGAAGTAGCCTTCAACGGCTGATGTCACCGGATCGTTCCCGATGTTTCGCTGGGGTTGTTGCCAGCAGCTGAGATGTCAGGCAATCTGACCTTCGCTGAAGTGGCCTTCAACGGCTAATGTTACCGGATCGTACCCGATGCTTCGCTGGGGTTGTCACCAGTGGCTGAGATGTCAGGTAATCTGACCTTCGCTGAAGTGGCCTTCAACGGCTGATGTCACCGGATCGTTCCCGATGCTTCGCTAGGGTTGTCGCCTGTGGCTGAGATGTCAGGTAATCTGACCTTCGCTGAAGTGGCCTTCAATGGCTGATGTCACCAGATCATTCCCGATGCTTTGCTGGGGTTGTCGCTAGCGGCTGATAGTTTCAGGCAATTTGACCTTCGCTGAAGTAGCCTTCAACGGCTGATGTCACCGGATCGTTCCCAATGCTTCACTAGGGTTGTTGCCAGCAGCTGATACTGTCAGGCAATCTGACCAATCTCAACATGGGGGTACTCTTTCTGACAAATCATACCCTCGGATCAATCTGGATGCCTGAATACAGTCAGAACCTTTCGTTCATACCGGCGGACCTTCCCGATGCTATAAAAGTGGCAGTTTTTGGTAGTTTTTCGCAGTTTTTCAGCAGTTCTCATCATTGATCCCCAGATATCACTTCGGGATGATAACCAATGGTTTCCATAAAGTTCTTATCTTTGTCAGACCCTCGCCGCTTAAACGCAGGATTTCAGGCCAATCCGCTCAATCGCGTAGCAATTTTTTTTTTTGGATTTGACTTTTGAGCTCCTGTAAACTCCGTTTTCACTCAAACTAGACTGAGCCAGAGGGGTTGGGTCCCACCTTAGGGAGCCCCAGGTAGAGGTGCGATGGGCGCAGGTGGGCCCGCTCCTTCCTGTGAGTTTAAGATGGGCATCAAGGGCTCTCAGAATTCATTTCAGTTTTTGAATTCCAATAGAAATTCAATTTTCTTTTTCAGATCTATGGAGTTCGGGTAGCTTTTTTTAGATTCTGTCAGCGCACACACGTTCTACACATCTCAGGTAACGTTAAAATTCTTTCTTTTCCAGTTTTAACCGGTAGAATGTTGTAAACTACGTAGTGTGCTTTTAAACGCAATGTATCAAAAATGTATTTTTATATGACTTGATAAAAAAATTTAGACTTCATAAGTATGCATATTTTACTGTGATGCACGTTTTGATGTAAGAAAATTTGAACTGAGACAGTTAATTTTTGTCCGTTTTGATCAGTTTACTCATCCTTTTTGAGGCCTAGTGAGCCTGGATTTTTAACTAAAAAATGTCCATGGTAATTTAGCTACCATGTGAAGTTTATTTTTGATTTTTTTCATAAATATGAACTGTTTCTATTTTTGGGTAGGTGTGCTACTGAATGGCCACCTAGTCATGCCTGTGCGTATGCAGACAGTACATTTTACAAAGGAGACTATGACAAAAAAAAATTCAAAAGCCTAAGCATTGAATAAACATGTAATTTTGACTCTACTAGGGATTTTGGTTGACCCATGCATGTTTTAGGATTTAGAAATGCATAAAATACTGATTTAAATTAATAAGCCACAGGTTTTAGGCTTACCTCACCCTTTCTGAGGTGATTTGGAGACTTTGTCCAGGTTATGGAGCCAGATAGACCTGACAGTGCTAGCAGGGTCATCCCAGGAGTTAGACGAAGGAGAGTCTCCGATGTTCCTCAGCCACAGCCAGCCCAGCCGCCTCGCCTGAGTCACTGATTCGTCTTATCCGGGTTGATCCGCCGTTAGATGTGGACAACGAGGAGGCTCCATTTTTTGATCCTACCCCAGCTCAGGCTCCACGTGCGGAGCTTCCAGGCATTGTGGTGCCACTTTAGGAGCTGCTGGGAGATTTGAGGCGTCATCCATCGAGATTTCTTCATTCCAACGAGGTTTGATATTGGTTGGCTATTTGATACAGGTTCCCGACTTTACGCAGCCCAGAGGGAACTGGTTTAATGTGAATTCGTTGTACTACACTCTGCATCGGGAGTACAGGGCCATTGTTGACACCTGGGGGTTTCAGGCGTTCTTTTCTATCCCTCCCCGCCGTTGCCCCTATCTAAAGGCATTATCTGAGCGTTGGTTCCACCAGACTCAGTCTCTCCATTTGCTGGATTGGGAGGTGATGATGATGCCTATGGACCAGAGGTTCATCACAGGGATATAGTTCGGAGGTGAGCCAGTGCCAATTATGGCAGACATTTCCCCTACTGTCGTTCGGTCCCTCTTGGGGTTCCTGCGATGGCCATCAAGGGTCGGACGGTCCATTCTGGTCCCTTAAGCGTAGATACCCAGAATGGGGCTTTGACTGAGCCTCTGCCTGATGATCAGAGGATTAGAGATTGCATCCTACGGTGACTATTTTTGGTGATCAACAGGGGTTGTTTCCTTGCGGACAACTCTTCGACAGTATCCTTTGCCCTAGTCAGTGCCACTTGACATGTGAAACGCCTCAGTGATTTTGATTGGGGTACCCTACACCTTTGTCTATTTCCTCCAAGGGATGTGCATGCGCTCGGAGGGTGTGATAGAGGCTTGGTTAGGCTTTTACCCATTCTTACTAGTGAATACATCTCTCTTGTACCTTTTTGATTTTCTCATTTATATATATCGGTCTTTATCACTGAGGACTTTTGATATTTGCATGGCCAGTTCTGGGCATATGAGATGCTTCCTTGCCTACGTCCTGCCACTGCTCTGGGCTTGGAGACCTATCCTCGGGGACGGCGCTAGCATCACTCCACATTGACGGAAGTCCCTGTAGCTGAGGGATTCACCCATTCCCGCCTGTAGCTTGAGCTATTGATGGCCAAATCAATCTCGTGGGTCACGTACACCTCAAACTTTTTGATAGTCGGGTTTGAGGATGGCTTTCGCACTGTCCGAGAGTTTGCATTGTCCACCCGCAGAGTCCCATTTTTGACAGAGGGAGGTTAGGAGCTCTATTTAGGAAAGCGTCTTATTAGGAGCATCATGGGGGAGATCCGTATTCCCTTTGTTCTTCCTGCTTGGCATCACTGGCCACTAACTCAGCCACTCACAGACATTCCTATGGTGGGCGTAGATGGCTTCACCCTGTCATAGGGTCCTTATAGCCAGGAGTCATTTCACAGCTGGTGGAGTCCTCGTACTATTGGGGCTTAGACTCGTGCCACCCAGTTCATGGCAGATATAGTGTCGGGGTCTGTGATGATGACAGACTGGATAGCTTGCTTGAGAGATCCGACTCATCTGGACCAGATTACAGGATTGACCCAGCAATTGGAGAGAACATATTTGCTCATCAGGCACCTTGGCCAAGATCCATTAGAGGCAGCTTCTTTTGATCCTTCCGGCTCTAGAGCAGGCCCTTTCATAGGTCATGTAACGAATGAGATTTTGTATATTTAATTGTAAATATGTATTGAAGTAAATAAATATTTTAATTGATTTATTTATTGAGTTAAATAAAAAATTTATGGGATTATGTTATGAAGTAATTTAGTTAAGTGCAATATGGTTAATTAAATTGATGTGTAGGTAATTGTGTGGTTTAGTTCTAAATTAATTGAGAATAATTAAATTAGATGATATTATGTGGTATGTGTTACATGAGATTATGA
This sequence comes from Panax stipuleanatus, assembly GCA_020205555.1. NCBI lineage: Eukaryota > Viridiplantae > Streptophyta > Magnoliopsida > Apiales > Araliaceae > Panax > Panax stipuleanatus. The sequence goes on along the minus strand of CM035117.1, from coordinate 156,196,538 downwards.
TTAGCGAGTAATTATAATTGTGTAGCAATTTAGTATTATGTGGCAATTTTAATTAATTAATTAATGTTAGCTTGTATTTAATTAAATTAGAAGGTTGAGATTTAATTAAATAAAGTGTAATATTTAAACTATGTGTTAAAATAATTTATCAAAATAAATAAAAAGGGTTTTAAATTAGTTTTATCAAACAAGGCCCTTACACCTATTTTAATCATGTTTTACCAAATGATGCCTTAACTACCAAAAATCTACTTTTGAAAATAAATGATTTTGGCCAAACAAAGCCTTATGGTTTTTGATTTTCAAAAACTAAGTAACTAATGTCTTTAATAAGGGTATTATTCTTATATCAGTTATTATATTATAATTATATGTATATTATACCTATATCAGTTATATGTATAATATCTATTATACGTTAAGTAAAATAGAGTTAGGAATAACAGAGAAAGAGAGAGAGAGCAGAGAAAGAAAAGAGAGAAGAAAGAAAGAAGGAGAAAACTCTGTGATTTTATAAATGAAGAATCACCATCATCATCTTCCTTGAAAGCTAGAAAGGGTATAATCCTAACTCCATAGTTACTAAATTATGTTCTTCATTGTTTTCATACAACACTACAAAAAAATGGTGATTTTGCAACAAACAGTTTTCGTTGCTAAAGGTGCGAAATTTCGTTGCCGAAGACCATTTGCAACGATTTTTCGGTCGTTGGACCATTCGTTGCGCAATGAGCGTTGCAAATTCTCTAGCAACGAAATTTTTTTTTTCGTTTCCAAAAGTGAGATATTTCCCAACGAAAGCTTGTTTTCGTGAAAAATCATAGATCATTTTGCAACGAAATATTTCGTAGCAAATTTATTAAAAAATTGTTACTGAAAAGCAACTTTCGTTGCAAAATCCGCATAATTTGCAACGAAAAGAATTATTTTTTTTGCCAATGAAGATGAAATTCGTTGCATTTGATACACATTTGCCAACGATATTTGTCATTGATGAATAATATGGAAATTGTTGCCTTAATTAATTTTCATTGCTAATTATATACTTTTTAGTAACGATGTTCGTTGCTAAATGTATAAAATAAATTGATCTTATATTAATTTGCAACAAAATATTTTATTGCTATTGATTTTGATATGGATAATTATGATCAATTAGCAACGATAATGTTCGATGCTGCTTATTTTTCGAAAGCAACAAAAATTGTTGTCAATTAGCAACAAAACTATACGTTATCGTTTGCTTTATATGTGCAACGAAAATTGTTATGATTTACAACGATATAAATGTTTTTTTTTCTTTTTTATGTAACGAATGTCGAAATTATTTTACAAAAAAAATAAATCGCGACTCAATGATCCCATAACAAATTATGGTCAAAATACAAAACAAAAAAACTCGAATATTATTAACTAAATAAAATCATTCAATACATAATCGTTCATCAACTTTACAATCAACCATCTAAACATGCCACAATTCTTTAGTCACAATATCGTTGTTCAGGCATGAAATGATAAAGCATTTTCAATATGTTCTTGAATGCATATAAAATAACAAAATGTGCTATTGAAAAAACTAAATGAAAACCTTCAAACTTGTTACGCCGGGCTTTACTAGCTTCAATATACCTAAAAATAGTTTAATGGAACATATTGAAAATATTAGTAATAAACAAGTAAAGCACAAGGAAATTAGAAAACATACAATTTCTAGAGAAGCTCAGGTGGTCCCAGAAACACCATGAGGTAGACAACATAACTCCTAAATGCAATATTCAACACTAAAATTTCCCGCAAAATATCAATAATCATGAAAAGAGAAAGAGAAATAACTTATCAAAGTAATATATTTTTACCTCATGTTCCTTCCTATTTTATTTATTTATCTAATTTCCTTTTGTTTGATTAGATTGCTATAAGGTACAAATTGAACTGTGAACACACTTCATGAATTATTAAAATTCACTCACACATTTATAGATAATGATGACTATGCCTTTCCCTTAGACTATTTCTCGAGCTAAAGAGTGTCATCCCACATATGGTAAATGCTTTTTCCTCGAAAAATTTCTTCCCAAACCTGAAGTCCACTTGGCTACAATGCAACAAGAATATAAATTATAATTATCCATAATATGTTTTTAGTTGCATGTCTTCATTATTACAAGAGGTAAATATATATGTACACATTAAAATATTTAATACAAATATCAATACACAAACTTCCCACAATTAATAACATGACAACACCAACCTGCAAATGTCCTGTCCGATCAAACATTAGAGCATCTGGTGACACATCTTTGAAAAGAACCCCCAATCTAAAAATTACACAAGGAATAGACTGAATAGTTTGCAATCATTATATGTGCATCATTCTTATCAATAACCTTACTCTGAAGATGCAACAGTTAATCCAGGAGAGGCAAAAAGTTTAAATCCTCACTAGCCAGTTCATCGATGCTTATACATCATATAATAGTAACCGGCTACCCGCTATAATAGTAAGACCATAATTTCTAAAAGGCTAATTGGAAATTAAGTAACTAAGAGACAAAGAACCATAACACATTCACATAAACATTTGTTCTGAAAATGAGTCCAAGGGATTTAATATTACAGTAAAAGGATTTGCAAAGACTTGGGGATCTATATAGGCAAATAAAAAAGTTAATGAAGGCTTAAAATATATATAGTTTGATATTCTCAATGACAATTCAAGCAAAGCCAAACTCAATACATTAGCAAGAAATGAAGTGTTCTCAAGTCGAGAACATATACCAAGAGAGATTCTTACATCAACCACTGCAGTATTAATCAAGGTAGGCAAGGTTACTCTTGCACAAAATTTATATCCAAATTCAAAAAAACAATAAAGGGAAACATTTGAATTATATAGTCACGGAATCTCTGTGCCTAAGGTTATATTTACAACATACAAGCTTAACAATTATCAACTACAGTCAATAACATACTACAATCACATAATAGGGAATCTTTACCTATTGGTCTAATGAAGCACATATTTTATAGTTAAAATTGAATTAATTATCACTAGAGAATATACAAAGTCGATCAAATTAGTAGACAAATCAGTAAGACTCTGGCAGCTCCTGCTACACAAACTGAAAACAACCACATCAATGATGCAAAGACCTGAATATAAACCCAGCCTAATATGTGAAACATATTAACTATTGGTGTTCATTAAAGTAACAAGTGTACCTTAGACATTGCACGTTGGGCAAAAAAATATGAACCAGACCTCTTGAAGTGTCTGTTAGCACTAAATCCTTGAACACTTTGGGTTCCTGAAACCGTTACATAGTTTCTTAGCTTGTATGATATATTGAAAATTTTCTACTAAAAAAGAAAGTCCAGTTTTAGCAATAAAAATCACGGGATAGTTAAACAAACCAACAAGTTAGTCCGAAATTCTTTGACAATCTTTGAGCAACATTCTAAGTACAAATCATGAAAACAAACTGGATCAAAGCGAAAGACACTCTAACATGATAATATTTGTACGAAACTATGGAATACAAAATTGTTTTGACAAGTCCCTATCCTCCCTCTCACCCTTTTCTCTAGACTGGAAGGGAAAATAGATAGAAAATAAATCAAGATACTTGATGCCAAAATATTTACTGAAAAGTCTCCAAATTAATATTGGCACTTTTCCATTAGTATTAATGATGAATTGAGTGCAACAAATAAGTCACAAGTATATTAAGTCACAAACAACACCAAAGACTTGCCTTTCCTTCTGCTGCACGAGCAGTAAGTGCAATTTTTAGTCGTAGTCGACGAGCCTTCTTGTTCAGCTTGATAGCATGACTTCGTGGCTTTGGTCCATGCCTCCACTGTACCATAAACAAATACATCAAGATACATCCCCAGAATTCTTATCCAAAGTAATGTCGAATGACTAGTAATATGGTTAACTGAGGTCCGTGCTTTTTCCTTGCTCGATCTATATGCCCTTCTGTGGCCATGGTTTTTGCCAGTCCCGCTGACCTCACTAATAGTTTTTGTTGAATAGGTTCCCTGCAGAACATCAATAGCAACTCCCAATTCAATTACAACAGCTCAAAGTGCGACTATCAATTATGTTACGAGGAAGATTAAACGTTTATTGCACTAAAAAATATATTTAAATTTTATGTGATAAATAGGAGAAAAGGTGAAAAAATAGATCAAGTGACTCAATAATTTCAACAGATGCAACAGGTTCGTGTCAATCATTTGGCTCAGCAAAATGACGGGAACATAGACTTGTGCTTCCCAATGGCCAACACACAAATCTTGAGCTAACTGCCCATACTTCAAATTCCTAACCAAAAGGATTATTTAATACATGTTGTTTTGCAAGTCTATCTTACTACACGGTGAACAATATCCTTCCAAATAGGTACATCAAAAACATCACCAGTAAAAACCATAAAGCCTTTATCTTCATTATGAAAATTTGTTATTGGGATTACCAAGTCCTTGTGAGTCCTGCAATGAAATGAATGAATAATCAATAAAAAGTATTGGTCTACAACAGTTTGTATAAAAAGAAACCATATGCAATCCTTTCCAAGGCAGTAATATCTAGAAGATGGCAAATGCTACATTTCCAATTTGCAACTTTTTTTATTGGGACATTTCAGGATATAAATCCACTTGAAAAATCAAGGTATTAATTCCCACTACATTCAAATTATTATTTTTTTCTTTGTCGTTGATTATGCTAAAGTCAAAGTTTAATTATACGTTCAAAGGTTGAAACTCAATTTGAAACAAAGATAGTGCAATAGAAGACGACAAAGTTATAATTTAGAATCACCTGACTATCATGTAAAATAATATAATCTTCCTAATGGATCTAATATGTGAATCAAATATGTGAATCAGTAAAGAAATAGTTTAACAATAACTTCAAATACCTTGCACATAATTACAAAAAAATTATGATTAGATAAGTTAAAATCATGTTTTCAAAAGCCTAGTGAAAAGATCAAATTCATTATTATCTATTTTTGACAGCATTCCACAGGGTTAAATCATGCATAAGTCATGAGTGGTTTCTTGCACACAAATAAGCTGAAACGTAAGAGCCCAATCACAAAAATCTGAAGTTATTACTAGAAAATGGGTAAATATGTAATAACGTATGTAAACAGAACTTTTTTATTTTGCAAACACATGTAAACAGAACTTTGTTAATAACATGAGAATTAATAACATCATCAAAAGTATAGATAAAAAAACAAGCGAGTGCCTTGTACATTGATGAATCAATATCTCTTAAAAAAACTAGAAGAAAACATTCAGTTGGCTCAAGGTCAATCCTCAGTTGATGGTTCGTGACTGCATGGTGGTTCCAAAGTTGTAATGACATTGCCAGAAAGAGAATCACAGAACCCAAGTTCATGGTAGCCTCACACATACATAAGAAGCACTAAGCGAGTGCCTTGTACATTGATGAATCAATCTCTCTTAAAAAAAAAATCTTTATAGCAGAGTAGGAAAACCAGTGTTTTAGAATGAATTTGAATGTCCCCTTTGGGATTGCTCATTAACCATTATGTTGACCTAGGTATCATACAATATTTTATATGCCATGTATTGCATTAAAACGGTGGTAGTCTAACATGTGCAGTGATCACGTTCATTGATAAGAAACTAAATTGCAATGAAACCAAACCAAAGAAATGTATTGGTATTACCTGGCTCATAAACTTCTGGATAAATGGGTCTCAAGACACAAGTTGTTTTGATCTTCTTTGTAAGTAAGAGCTGCGACAATTGAAATAATTAAATATAGTTGTAGTGGCCACTCTAGTAAGAGCTGCGACAATTGAAATAATTAAAGACACCGTGTTTTTGAAGCATCTGTCTTCAGCAGCTAGTGCCCGCTGTGCAAAGTGTACATTCCCTATAGGAAAACCTTTGAATGCCCACATAACAGGGTCATCTAACCTGTGATTTTACAAGGTAAGTTCTAACCAGGCTAACCACGAGTCAATAACAACGTTCTTCTTAAAATCTATTTGTAAAAATAATCTTCATAGAGACTACTTTTTAAATACAAAATGAGGATAAGGAAAGAAATCAGGAAATTCATCACTAATGTCAATTACTTGAATATAAGGCCATATAATATTATCTTATCCATCTTAATAAGGACAGTAAACAGGAAATTATTTTTCAATTTAATATATAAAGTTCATGTAATTTTTTTCCAATTGCTTGCATTGGCCAGCTTAGGGGACTCACTCTACAATTAAAAGTACAATCCTATATAATCAACTAGCCTCTAAAAATTGGATCTTTCAATCAGAAAACCCAGTAAGTCAACCTAATTTTGTATTTAAGTTCATTTACTAAATAAATTTGATATTTGCAAATGGGAAATTAAGTCAACAAGTGAGCAAAATTAGAACTTGAGTAATAAAATTGAACAATTCAGCGATGAATACAAAGATGAAAGAAGGAACCTTAGATTTGGAAATGATTTTTACAGCAACATGATGATCCTTGAGCTCGCCTTTTCTAGCCTTAGCATGGAAGTTATGACCAAACTATCCTCGCCCAATCTCCTTCCCCAATTCATACTTAGCTCCGAAATTCTTATTGTAGCCGAAGCTTTTATTGAGTAACTGATCAGGCTTCGTGGCTCCATCTTCGGGAATTCGGCTTTCCCAGTGCTTCACATGGCCGATTCGCTTGGCTATCGAAGCTTTGATGTGCTTGGCGGTAGACGAAGGAATGAATGGGCCCTTGAAGACCCTCCGAGGAGTCGACCTCACAGGAGACGGCGATACTCCAACCTGAAGACTCTTTTTAACACCTTCATTGCTTTTATCAGCAAGTGAAAATCCCGAAGTTTAGGATAAGGGGTTAAAAGGTCAAGAAGGTTAGATCAGCAAAACGAGATAGATGAGATTTAGTGTAATAGTGCACACAGCGGGAGTGAAATAAAGAAAGGGAGGGAATTTTTTTGGGAATTAACACTAAATTAGAATTTTAATTTGTGTATTTATTTTTTTATTGTTAGAATTTTATTCAATTTTGTGTTTGGATTTTACTTTTTTTATATGAGATAATTGATTAATACTCTTTTTATGATATAATTGATTAATAATGTAGTTGATATTTCTAAACACTTAGAAAGAAAATTAAAAAGAAAATTTTGTTATCAGAGAAACATATAAATTTGCATTTACAACTTATAATTTAAGATGTCAATAAAAATCTTTTTGTAGACCGAATAAGTAATATTTAAATATTTCTAAAGGAAATATTTTTCACAATTATGCTCTCCCCTTCAGTGTCTCTACGTCTCTTGTAAGTTGCGACGTAGAACCATTTTGTTAGCTGTGTTTGTTTTTTTCATCTAGAGATGTTATCTTAATATCTATCAGACGAGAACTTTTACACACTAACATAATCTTTTGGTGTAGTTTCTAAAGAGGACCATAAAACTTGAACTTCAAATATAGATTGCTTTATGGCCCTTATCAACACAATTATGACTATAGTCAATTTAAAAAACTAGTAATTATGAGATTTATTATTTTTTAAACTTATATACAATTTATATTTGAAATGTCTCAAGTAGATTTTTAAAAGTCAATATTAATTTTATATTCTTAAACAGAGGGACAACCAAAATTTATGTTATGGGTGAAATATTTACTAGTAGCTTAGTTGGTAGTTGTTGAGTAAATACAAATCCTTGTGAGTGCTGATTCTTTAAAATTTTATGCTCTAGCTGAGTGAACTTGCAAAACTGCAGTTGATATGTATACTCATATCTTAATATAATGCATATATTTTTAATTTTATCAAATATAGTATACAAGAGAAATATTTGAAGAAAAGTTTTAATTATGTGAAAAAGTAATTTATATCATGTACTGAAATTAATGGCAATATATATATATATATATATATATATATATATATATATATATATATGACAATTAAATGTAAGTTAAACCAAATATTGGATTAAAGAATAAAAATATATTATATATATGTAAATAAATTGTTTAGCGAGAAAATTTAATTAAAAAGCTTAATTGAACTATTTAAATAGTTAATGAGATAATAATAATTATTTAAATAATTAATTCCTCCCGTTATAAGAGTTTATTTTAAAATTATGAATTCAACTTCATAATTAGTGAATTAATGGTTATAATATTACAATTGTCTAATTATCCAATTTTGAATAATAATTGGATTATATAATTATAATATATAAGAATAAATTTTATATATATATATATATATATATATATAATATGTGAGGTGGAAACATATTATATATAATGTAATGTATGATAGTATGTAAAGTAATATGAATAAATATGTAATGTGACTATGTATACTGGAACTTGTAAAGTTATTATAAGTTGAGTCACGAGTAAACATGAGGTGTAAACTAATTAGGCTATTGCAAGTAAGGTTGTAAATGAGTCAAATAGTTCGGGTTCAATTCAGGCTCGACTCGAAAAAATACGAGCGAGACTCAGATTCGTTAATAATATGACCAAATTTGAGCATTAAAAATAGTTCAAATAAAAATATGAGTATAATCTGAGCAAGGTTATACTAGACTCGTTTAAATTCAAACTACTCGAATTTTTTATTGTGATTCGGTATATACTCGATTTATACAAATTCGATTTGATGTTCGATACATTCTCTTATAATATATATAAATTTAAATCAAATTAGGATAATTAATTATTATTATTTTGTTTTATTTTTAATTTTAATTTTAATTGTGATTTTATATTTATAAAATATAATAATAAATATATTTTCTCATTTCTATGTAAAATAACAAATTCAATTTATAATTATATTTATTATAAAACTAGTTATTTTGGGAAGACTCGAATTCGAGCTTGAATTTGAAGCTCGCGAATAGTTTGAATATAATTTAATCCAAGTCGGATCAAATTCGAGTAATAAATATTCAAGTCGAGTCGAATCCGAGTAGAATTTTTCAAATACAATTCGAATTCAAGCCGAATTCGAGTATGAATTTATCATTTCGAGTCGAATTCGAGCAGCTTACTGTTCGCTTCGGTTAGACTCGTTTACACCCTTAATTACAAGGGACAGTTAGCAAAAGGGTTAAATACACTTTTCTCACTCTATTAGGGGTCGGTTTACAAATGCATCACCGAACTGATTTTTTTTACGGTCAACTCATTGTACTATACATTATTTACAAAAAATAATTTTACTGTCTATGTCTATTAACCATTTAACAGAAAAAGGACGTGACAATACGTGGCAAAATTGACAGAAGAGAGAAGCTGAGTTGGATAACTAATTAAATTAAATTATACTCATTTCTATAACAATTAGTTAAACAAAATATAATTCAAATTAATATACATAACAAATAATTAAATTAAATAAATAAATTAATAATAAAATAAATTAATGAATAATTTTTACAAATATATTTATATAAATTAATGAATTCATATTTTTTTAATTTTTAAATATTTTAATTTCACTTTAAAAATATAAAATTATTTCATATTTTGAAATGGAGGGATTATTATTATTATTATTAATAATGTATATCCTTCGTCTCTCTGTCAATCTCTTTCAGGTGGGTTTAAAACCCATTTGAAACCCTAATTTTTTTCAGGTACAACCTACTTCCCCCTTTTAGATATCCATCCAATTCCTCTTTCATCCTATACATCCATGTACCACAACCATCTCCACCGTCCGCCACTACCCGCCACGCATAATGGCTTCGTTGCAGGAATCGCAAGAAGAAGAAGTGGTGAAGATGAATCCGGTGGGTATCATATTGTATGTGTCGTTTTAAGAGGTAATATATTACCGTTTCTGGCACATAAAATAATATTTCCGTTTTAAGAAAAATTAAGGTAGAGGTGGTTCTGGGACAGATAAAATTGATGCTCTTGGGAGCCTTATGTATGTAAAATCTCATCTTGTTTTGGTTTTATTAATTTATTAGTTTACATATTTTATTGTTATTGTTATTTTTATATTTGTTCCAGTTTATGTCCTTCGTTTTTCTGAAGTTGGACGTATATCTTGGTTTAAGACTTAAGTAATCTCTTACATTTGATATCTCAGGCCACAAAATCAAGTTTCCATCTCTTTATTAATTGAACAAGCAATATATATGGGGGGTTTATTAGAATTTGTAAATATTTAAGGTTTTGTAAGATATATAGCTCTGCTTGGTTTCGGCTGTCAAGCTAAATGTCAGAATTACAGAAGAATATATAGATGAACTTCTTTTTAATGCACAGTTAAATACATTAGTTAACTATTGATTTCCCCTCAAACATGTGTCATGTATTACTTACCATTCACGTGCTTCTTGTTTAAGAAAGATGAATATCCCATCTTAACTGACACACATTGGTGGATTATCTCTGGCTGATTCAGTTTTACTGGATATTGTAGGGGTGAAGAGTTAAAAACAGAATGTTGTTATGTTTTATTCGCGGAGTCTTTCATCTTGCTAAGGGTTCATCAGCTGGAAAAAAAAACTATTGGATGAGTAACTCCTTTAAAAGTTTGTTTCTAATAATTGCAAGACACATATTTTGCGCCATATGGCTTATGAGTTGAACTTGAATATGAGGAGTGATGGAAACATTTACCAATATTCAGTTAAGATCGCACACAATTGATCATGTTAGGGAGGTAGGATATACAAACTCTCTCCTGTATTATATATCTTCAATAGACTCTTATTCATATACATTGTGTGTACACACCCATACACAAGATACCAAGTGAATGATGTTTTATAGGTTTGGTGGGAAAATCTCATGTATAATCATTTCATCCTTGTTGCACCCTTACATTTTACCATTTTATACATCATGCTTCATGATCCATACTTATTACGGCATTTCCATAAATTTTCTTATCAAGGTTTGTTCTGCCCTTTGCATATTCTTCAGGCAGTTGGAAAGGATAACAAACAGAGGTTTAGCTTGGTGGAAGAAAATGGAGAGCTTTTAATACCTGCAAATCAAGGACACACGTTAACGGTAGTATATCCTTATTTATAACTAGAATGTTTGTTTGTTTGTACTTCTACTTTTTTTGGGATAAATTCTAATCTCAATGAATTATTGAAATGGAGTTAACTGAGAATTCCTATTTTTACCTCTTTTTATGTTGTAAAGCTTCCTCGGTCGTCAAGTCCTATTGCACTAGTATATCTAAACGACCATTAGTGTATAGTATATCTAAACGACCATTAGTGTATAGCTTACTACACATAATGAAAAAGTCAATAGTGTATCAATGTGTTCATGCTTAGATATTCATAATATGCTAATTGATTACTGTTGATTTAAGTGGCCTTTGCATGTTATACCACACTTAAATGCTTTGTCGTGCAGCTGCAGCTGGGGTTTTCTTGCTGCTATTTTGTGTTGGGCTTTGGTTTTGTCTTGCTGTTGCTGCTGTTGGGTTTTTACCCCATGGTTTTCTCGGTTTTGGGCTGTTAAGTAATGATTTTGGGCTGTTGCTGCATTTATATTCGCTGTGATCGCTTTGTGTTGCATTACTGCTGCTTTGTGCTACATTATTATTTGTGTCGTGTTGTCCTTGCTTTTGGCTGGGCTGCTGATTGCTATTGTGCTGCTATTATTGCCATATGGATTCTTCTTGTTTTGTTTTGTGCTGTCCTGTTTTCTTTTGGGTTTGGGCTGTTTTATGCTTAATGTAATATCAAAATTAGCCTTTTGTTAATTTTTAAATCTAATTATTTGGTATACTCTTGCCATCATGGGCATGTCCTATGATGGTCATGGTATATTTTGTTTGGGGTATGCCCCATAAATTTGTACCTTTTCTTTTCTTAATACAGTTTAAATTTAGCAAAAACAAATTAGTGTATTGTGATGTGAATAATTTTAAATGATGTAATATTTCTTATGTTTTATTTTATATCGTATTGTGTTTATTGAATAAATATGTGCATTATTAATTAATTTTTTTAAAAAAATTAATTAAGCTATAGCGACGGTCATCGACCGTGACTATAACGTCCCAAAAAACCAATAGGTCTATGCTGATGGTATTGTGGTCGCCATAGTGTTATAAACAATAGATGTTATTATATCTATGTCGACGGTGAATGTTGTCGCCTTAGGGAACGATACCGTCGCCATTTGGGTTCTGAAGTTTAAAGACAAAAATTATATGGCAACGGTAGGACCGTCGGTATAGGAGTGCCATAACGTCGGCATAGGTCTACAGTCACGGAATTATCGGCTACAGGGGGTTCTTGAAATAATTTGAAAATAATAATAATTTTTAATATTTTAAAATAAAATTTTCTTTCTAAAATAATTAATATTTTTATATTTAAAATAAAAAATTATTTGTATAAAGTTTTAAAAATAATTATTATTTTAAGGAAAAATATTAGAAACTTTTATTTTTTTCAAAAATGAATAAAGTTTCATAAAATATAGATTCAAAAAAGGTAATGTTTAAAATTTTTAAATATTAATTATTTTTATGAAAATTTACACATCTTTAAAAAATTTATTTTTGTGAATATATATTTTATAAAACTTTACAATTATTTTAAAAAATAAAAATTTTTCCAATTTTTTTTCCTGAAAATAATAATTGTTTTTAAAAATTTTAATTTATTTATTTTAAATTTTTGAATCATTTTTTTTATCTTTTACTGTTATTTATTTTTTATTTTTTGTATTTTAATTTATATTTTTAGTTTTTATTTTTTAAAATTATAATATTAAAAATACATATAATAATGGTAAAGATATTAATTTTCTTTTCTGAAAATAATGTTATACATAAAAAAGGGAAAAATTCAACTTTTTTAAAAAAATAAATTTTTATTTTGATTTTATTTTTTTGAATCTATATTTTATGAAACTTAACTCATTTTTGAAAAAAAAAATTCATAATATTTTTTCTTAAAATAATAATTATTTTATAATTTTCAAAAATAATATTTTATTTTAAATATAACAAATAATTAGTATTTTAACAATAATGTTTTACTTTAAAATATTAAAAAATAATTATTTTCAAATTATTTTAAAAAATATTCATTTTAAAATATAAATATAATTATTATTTTAAAAATAATATTTTAGTTTAAAATATTAAAAATAATAATTATTTGAAAATTATTAAAAAATATATTTTATTTTAAAATATTAAATATAATTAAATTTTTTTTAAATAATATTTTTCTTAAAATAAGAAAATTAAATATTTTTAAAATAATTATTTTATTTTAAAATTTTTAAAATATTTATTATTTTAAAATTATTTAAAAATAATAATTTATTTTAAAATATTAAATATAATTAATATTTTAAAAAATATTTTATTTTAAAATATTAAAAATTGGGGTTGGGTTAAACTGGGTCAGGTTTGGTCAAAATTTGGTTAAAATGGGTTGTGTTGGGGTCAAATCGGGTAGGAGGAACGAAAATGATCAAAAAATGTCACTTTAAGAATCAAACTTACGAAAATTGAACTTTAAGGACGACTTTGAAAGTAAGTGACAATTTGGAAGAACATAAATGACATTCAATTATTTATAAATTAGTTTGACTAACTTATAAGTCATTGTCAAACACCCTCTAATTCAATATATAAAATGAAATTAATATATGATTATAAAAAAAATTTACAAGTCGAGAACAGAGGAGAATTTGAAAAAGAAGAGTTAAAAAAGGAACTTACACACTAATGGTGCAACTTAATTGGTTAATGTCGGAACCATTGGTGCACTTAATTGGTGCGGTTTGATCGATTTTTGGTGTAATTTTGGGAGCGATTTTGATTCCTTCCTCAGCTCTTGTTAAAATGTATATATGTAAAATAACGAGTTATAAAAAAAATTCATATAAATTATTTAGAAATTAATTATATATATTTTTTCCAAAATTATAAGTGAACGAATATGATCATTATAAACTACATTCAATTGACTATAAACTCTAATTTTTGTAAATTAAAAAATATATCTACATGTGCTCAATTTTAATTTCAAAAATTATAACTTTGAAAAAAAAAAATTAAAACTTGGCATTTATTTTGAGACAAAGGGAGTGAAACATTTGACAGTATAAAATTGCGTTCAAATAAATAAAAAATTTTAAGTGCAAAATGATGCGTTTTGGGAGAAAAAAGAGGTCGAAACATTTCTATTGAGTTTGCTTACTTTTGGGCAACAATTTACTAATCGTTGCAAAAAAATCTATAAAATACGCAACGAAAAAAAATCGTTGACAATGAATGTGGCCTATATTAGGCAACGAAATATAGCAACAAAAAAGTTTTCGTTGCCGACGTTGAGGAGAAATCTCATCGGCAACAAAAATTGTAAATAGGCGGGGATTTTTTTCCCCCCAATGATTTGGCAATGAAAATTTGCAACGACCTATGAATTTCGTTACGAAAAATAAAAGCCTATCACAAACTGCAATGAATGACAAATTTCGTTATTAAACATGCATTTTTGGCAACGACTTTATAAGTCGTTGCCCGAAAAATCGTTGCCAAATGTCCATTTTTTTGTAGTGATAGTATAAGTTCTCTGTAACTTGATTTTTATGAGAATTTGTGTAATATGGTTCATATATGTTTAATATGTGTTATAACATGCTTATATATGATTCATATGGTTGTCTAAGTGATTAATTTCATGTAAATATGATGAACATGAAGAAATCATGTTCATAGCAATTTAAAGTGAACTAGTTTTGAAAAATAGTCTTTAAATTATCAAAATTTATGGTTGATTGTGATATGTTATGTAAATTGATCATAGATTATCATAATATATCAAGAAACAAAATTAACATGCTTTAAATTATTTGATTTGGTTTAAAAACAAAGTCACAGTGTTAATTTTCTTCAAGAACGCTTAAAAATGGTGTTTTTCTTCAAAATCATGAAATTAAGTTTTTTGATTATGTGTTGTGGAGTTTATGTATGTTAAAAACATGTTAGAAGTTTAAGATTTTATTTTCTTAAAGTTTTATATGCATTGTGTTAGTTAAAATCGGAATTTAGTGCGAAGAAATAAGCCAAATTGGCTTTTTCTCTGCACAGTTCGCGAGCCGGGAATCCCACCAGTAGGGGGACCTGCCCCACCAGGCCTATCAATGGAAAAACACCCGCCCTAACAGGTGTATAGGCTGTCTGGAAATTTTACTTAGGTTCCGAGTAGTTTTTATGCAGTACATGATTAGCTAACTTAATGTGATGACATGTTAAGTGTATTAAACAATAAGATAACATATTTTTGACATGTTTAAAATAATTTGAAGTCGCATATTAACATATTATGTGAACTTAGATATTGTTATCATAGGGTATGATTATGATAGTTTAAAGTGTTATACACGTGTGATATGCATATTATGAGTTTAGACTCATGTATGTGGTTAGTTAGTGTGACGAACGAGATTTTGTAATATGATTTTAATATTTATTGAATTAAATAAATATTCTTCAATGATTTAATTATTGAATTAAATAATTATGTGATGGAATTATTATAGAATAATTTAATTATATGTGTTACATTAATTAAATTAATGTAGAGAATTTTAAAATTCAAAGTATGAATTTAATTGAGCTTATTTGATTAAATGAATTATTTAATAAGCATAATGTTATTCTAATTAATGTAATAATTAATTAGATATTTAATAATTTGACATAATTAATAAAGTAGAATTTTAATTATGTGATTATGTGATTTAATGTGGATTTATTCTATTTTATTTAATTGATTTAAATAAAATTAATTGATTAATTAGAAGTGTGACAATTAACTATATTATAAGCAATTAATTAAATTAAGTGGAAAGGAGGAATGAAGGAACTAGCCAAACAAAGCCTTAGTGGGGGTTGGAGCCAGTTAACCTATTATGGGATTAACCGACGACCCATAACTCACGACTATTAACTATACTTATAATATATTAGTTTATATCTGCATCAGTTCACATATTATATCATATATCGTATACTTCATAGAGAAAATACAGAGAGAGTTTAGAGAGAAAATTGAGAGAAAGGGTGAATTGAAGGAGTAGAGAAGAACTTCATCATCTTTGAATCATATACACAAACTAGCAGGGTAATCTCTTCAACCCAAACTCTAATTTACGTTCTTATATTTTATATGAAAAGCTATTTCAAAGCCCTCTGTGATTGAAGAGATTGATAATTGATGAGTATATGATGATATATATGTTAGTATATGTTTACAATATGTTTATATCATATATTCATGTGATTAGAGTAATCGATTTCATGTAAACATGCTATAATCAGAGTTTTTCCATTAACGGGTGTTTTGAGTTCTCTGTAAAACAACTATTGTATGATCAATGCATGAATTGATTATTTATGTGTATATACATGATAATATATAATCATAACATATTTTCTACCATCTATGTATGTTTTCAAACCATCAATTTCATATAAATATGTCGTAGTTGGATTTTTGAAGTTAGAGAGTATAAAAGTTGTATATATGGCCCTTACGAACAATCGTATGCCATGAATTGTTTGTTTAACTTAAATTTGACAGTAGATTATGATAATACATGTTAAAACAAAGAAAACAAACTTTGAACGGACGGATTCGGAGTTATAACCAATCCGTGACGTCAAATTTCATATTTTTCTTCAAAACATTCAAAAACACCAAGAACAGTGAAATTATGTGATTTGATTCAAGTAATTGCATGATTTAAGGTGTTAAAAATATGTTAGTAACAATGTATGATGTTTCTATAAAGTTTATACTTCATAGAAATCACGGTACTAGTTTAATTTGTATTTAATTGAAATTAATTGGGCTACGAACTGTCAAAATCACGAATCAGAGTACTCACCAGCGGGGGGCCCCGCCCCAGCGGGTCCTTGTAGACTAAAACCCCTACCCCAACGGGGGTGTATGCTGTCCGAGGACCTTGCTTGGTTTCTGAGAAAATTTTAGGTAGTGCATGTTTAGTTAACTTGATGTGATGACTTGATAAGTGTATTAAACACTATGATAACATATTGTTGACATGTTTAAGATGACTTGAAGTCTCATATTAATATGTTGTGTGTGTACATAGATATTGTTATCATAGAGTATGATTTTGATAGTTTAAAGTGTTATACACGTGTGATATGCATGTTGTGAGTTTAAACTCACGTATGTGGTTAGTTAGCAAGTTAAGTTACAACCACGTTGTTAAGTTGAACTTAAGGAAGAAGTTCAACGGTTAGAACGTAATGGTTATGAACTAATCGACATCGTATGCATAATGTAATGTGTAGGATGTTGAGGAAGTGAATTATAACTAGATTTGTAGCTTGCGCATGAGGCAAGTATTCTATCCCTAACTTATTATTGGTAAGAAAGTTTCCTTACTCAAAACTTTACTTTTATGGAATAAGTTCTTTAAATTCTAAATTATTCGTCGAGCAAGTCTTAGATATTCTATGTCGAGCAAGTTCTTGTTCTTAATTGTTCAAGTTCAAGATTTCATATTAGATGTTATAATTCTTTTAAAGCATGATTCCAGTTATCCAATGCTTATTCGATTGTATACCTCTTGAGTTTGATTATTCAAACTGAATATCATTTATTATTGAACCTTGTAAGACTAGTGAACCCTTATTGATTCGACTAGTCCATAGTTGATGAAAGTTCTAAATTTCAGAATCGTTATTGAGCTTATCCAAACCAAACTTCCTTTGGTGCAGACTCTGATGTCAAACTGAGATGAACAACCCTGTTATAGAGGATTTATAATGTTTTAGCGTTAAGATATTGTGCACAGTATGGTACTAAGGGCTGATCCCCCTAAGTACGAGAAGTAGAGTCCATAGTCTTATGACTGTTAAAGGTTTATAAACACTTTATAACCTAGGACATAGTTCAAGGTCTTATGACCCTCAGAAGTTCTTTTGATTCTTGTTATTCATTCTTGATTCAAAAGCCGAGTTTTCTTATTTCAGAAGTCTTTGATTCACTCGCATGTTATTATATTATTGTTATACTGTTATACTTGTGGGCAATTGTGCTCACTCTTGCGTAATAATAACATTGCAGTTAAGAACGAAAGGTCTGACGAGCCTTCTACTAGCAAAGGCAAGGGCAAGGTAAACAAGTGATGAAGACTTGTTGTTTATTTGATATGTTTATGTTTAAGACTTATGTTAAAGTTGTGTAAAACTTATTATTTGTTTACGCTTTCGCATTTGAGACTTAAGGTTAGTATGACCTAGGATTGATGTATTTAAATTCTGATGTTGTAACCCCATAAGGGGAGGATTTATTTCTATCTATTTTATGGCTTTCATTTATTATGGGTAGATAGACACATGATATTTGTACAGTGAACCCCAAATTCTGTGGAAATTGAAGAACCCGGATTTGGGGGTGTCACAGTTAGCGAGTTAAGTTTACAAACCACGTTGTTAAGTTGAACTTAAGTAAGAAGTTCAACGGTTAAACGTAGTGGTTATGAAACTAATTGGTATTGTAAACGTAATGTAATGTGTAGGATGATTGAGAAAGTGATTTATAAATTATAAATTGTAGCTTGCGCTTAAGGCAAGTTTCCTAAACCTTTCTTTTACATTATGCAAGTCTTATAACTATACTCTTTCATTGAGCAAGTTTTCTAAACTCAAACTTTACTTTAGCAAGTTTCCTATTTCTAACTTGTTATTCATATGCAAGTTATTGTATTCTCTATCAATAATATATTGAATAAATATCTTATCAAAGTTTATTATTGAGTTAATGTGACCTTGACTTAATTGTTCAAGCAAGGTCTATCTTATCTTTCAATTGCTTTAAGTTTAGTTATAAAGCATAAGTTATTTCGTAATCCTTTATTGTTGAATTCTTATTATTGTAAGTTGATTCAACTACTCCTTAGTTGATGATATTTGAACTCTAAAATTTCTCTTGAAGCTTATCCAAACCAAACTTTCTTTGGTGCGGACTTGTTATTAAATACTGAGATGAACAACCCTATTTAATAGGGGATTACCATGCGAAACATTGAAACATTGGTCACGAAAAGGTTGCATCGAATCACCGATCTTATTATTATTTAGGTAGCAGTAATGCATTACTAGATGCCGCTCACTGTTTATAATTTTATAATATGATTTTAAAATTATTGCCAACATAATAATAACCTATAGGGTCACACACTTAGAACGTAATTAAAAGGAAATTAATTTAAATTGTAAGGATTTAAATATGTCAATATGATTGATAGTATTTAAATTACGAATTTAAATTAATAGGATAATTTATATATATATGTATATTAATTAAGTAAGACTTAATTAAGATATAATATATATAAATTCGGATTTTATTTTTCTAATTGGATTATATTTTGGTTAATTCCTTTAACTGCTATATATATGATATATCAGCCGTTTTAGGGACCCAAACCCTAGCCGCTCTTAGAGAGAGACTAGAGAGAAAAAAGCGAGAAAGTCCAGATCCTTGGTGGCTAGTACCGCAGTTCTCTGTTGGGTTTGTACGTAACGCAATCATGCAATCAAATCACATAAATAGGGCGGAAGCACGAAACATAGGTTTTCAAAAATTTATACAAACCCATAACCATGATCAGGCTTTGTGCTAGTTATCAATAACAGAAAAGAGAGAACATGGAATTATACCTTTGAAGATCCAAGCTTCCTCAGGTACAAGTTCTACTCCTTTGATTCCTTTGATTCCTCTGTAGTGGTTCCTTCCCTTGATCAATGTCAGCCACCCAAATGTTTGGCCTCTAACGGTGATCCACCAAGGAAGATGAAGAACTCAGGAAGATGGGTTATTGGCTTAACCCTTGTTTCTATCTCTATAGAATATATGTACTCCCAACCCTTGAAAAAATTCTCGTACCTTATTTCTGATATAAGACTCTCTTATATAGATATTAGGTTAACCCTCCTAATCCAATTAGAATAGAATTTTATTTAATTAATTAATTAAACACTTTTAATTAATTTATATCCTAATCTTATTAGGATTGAGAGAGAGTAATGATATTATATTATTTCCTAAACTCCTTTTAGAATTAAAATAATAATAATAATAATAATAATAATAATATTAATAAGACTTCTCTTATTAATTTATATTTAATATTTCTAAAATATTAAATAATAAACATTAAGCTACTTAATTTATTTTATCACCATAGATTAAATTAATTATACTTAATGCATTATTACTATCATGCCATTTTCTTCTTAAAAATTTCTTCTTCCTTTTATGGTTAGGTTCTCCATATTAAACCGGTTGTGAATAAATCAATTAGAACAATTCTAATCTTATTTAAATAAATAAATTAAACTAATAATCTATTTAAATAAATAACATTTATTCTACAATAGGGAAAAGTCTCCCTAGCGATCAACAACTTTCCAGATAATATAGATTTCAACATTAATCATAAAAGAACCTGTAAGTTAATAGTTATCGTACAATTCAATCCTTCCACCATACAATGTCCCAATTAAATATAAGACATGGATTTACTGTCAAGTCTTAATTAATTTAATCATATGTATTTCGATTAGAAAACGCACAACTCCAAATAATACAAATTAGAAACCTCTTTCTAATTTCATTCCACCTTGGCCAAGGATACCTGGTTGTCATGTAACGAATCACATAGGACATATCTCCTCTTTTACTAGAGGTGGTAGATTCTTTATTGATCATACATTATCTCCATATGCAACTCATTATACCCAAGCATACCCTATATATACCTTAAAAGGCCTTAAAGAATAAGTCAAAGTATATTTTGTTATATACAAGATACTATGATAATCTCAAGTCCAAGGATCACTTGTACTACTATCATATTAGGAATTCCTATTGACATGCGAGTAAAACTCCATTAGGTATTCCATAGCGAGTCATGTTCAGTGAACTTATTCTCCAATAAGCACCTACATACTTGCTTTAGTGTCTCCACACAAATGACCATGAGATCAGTCATCCTCATCCAATGAGCAAGCAACATATGTACCAATCTATCCGGATTTACTAATCTCCATTTTAGAAATCCCACGATTGGGAACTATTTTAGTTTTTAAGCTTTCTAAGAATTTAGATCTCATTAGCATAATCTCATCATGATTCTAAAAGCATTGCATAAAACTATGGGTTATTTACATATTAAAAAAAATAGCACCATGTAGATAATTAAATGCCATAAATTAATATTTTATTAATAAATAAATAAGATTGTTTACAAAGTATGTGCTTTATCATCATATATGATTGGCTTGTATGTACATTACTATCAATCTCCCACTTGCACTAAATCCAATCGCCATGGTATCTCATACCCATCTTCTCTAAGTGACGATCAAACTGCTGTTGTGTTAGAGCTTTAGTAAATGGATCTGCAATGTTGTCTTGAGAGTCCACACGCTCCAAGGTGACGTCTCTTCTTTCAATGATCTCCCTGATCAAGTGAAATCGCCGCAACACGTGTTTGGATTTCTGATGAGACCTGGGTTCCTTAGCCTGTGCAACCGCTCCAGTGTTGTCACAGTATATGGGAACTGCTTCTCCAATGCTAGGAACCATACCAAGTTCAGTTATGAACTTCTTCATCCAAACAGCTTCCTTTGGAGCTTCACTTGCAGCTATATACTCTGCCTCTGTCACTGAATCAGCTACTGTTTGCTGCTTGGAACTCTTCCAACTCACTGGGCCTCCGTTCAAGGTAAACACATACAATGAAATAGATTTACTGTCATCTTGGTCTGTTTGAAAACTTGAGTCCGTGAATCCCTCGAGTTTTATTTCAGACTCACCGTAGACAAGAAAAATATCTTTAGTCCTTCTCAAGTACTTTAGGATATTCTTCACTGCCTTCCAGTGCTCTTCTCCTGGATTCGACTGGTATCTGCTCGTTACACTAAGTGCGTGAGCAACATCCGGTCTAGTACATATCATGCCGTGCATGATAGATCCTATTGCAGAAGCATAAGGGATCTTACTCATACGGTCTCTCTCCTCAGGTGTCTTTGGGGCCTGTTTCTTGGAGAGATGTATTCCATGGCTCATCGGCATGAGACCACTTTTGGAATCTTCCATGCTAAACCTTTTTAGCATCGTATCAATGTACGTTCGTTGGGATAAGCCGAGCATCCTTTTAGATCTATCTCTATAGATCTTTATCCCCAAAATATAGGATGCTTCACCCAAGTCCTTCATGGAGAAGTTTTTAGATAACTAGATTTTAATTGATTGTAACATAGGAATGTCATTCCCTATCAGTAATATATCATCAACATATAATACAAGGAATGATACTGCGCTCCCACTAACCTTCTTGTATACACATGGTTCATCCTCATTTTTGATAAAATCAAACTCTTTAATTGTCTCATCAAAACGAATGTTCCATCTACGAGAAACTTGCTTCAATCCATAAATGGATCGTTGTAGCTTACAGACTTGATTTGTTCCAACCTTTGAAACAAATCCCTCTGGCTGTGTCATATACACATCCTCCTCAAGTTTCCCATTGAAGAAAGCAGTTTTCACGTCCATCTACCAGATTTTATAGTCGTTATAAGCTGCAATCGCAAGCAAAATCCGAATGGACTTGAGCATAGCTACTGGTGAGAAGGTTACATTATAGTCAACTCCTTGTCTTTGTTTGAAACCTTTCGCAACTAGTCGGGCTTTATAGGTCTCTACCTTCCCGTCTGCTCCAGTCTTTATTTTAAAGACCCATTTACACCCAATAGACTTTATGCCTTCAGGTGGTGAAACCAAAGTCCATACTTTGTTTTCATACATGGAGTCCATTTCGGATTTCATGGCTTCAAGCCATTTTCCTGAGTTTTTATTACTCATAGCCTATTCGTAATTCAATGGATCATCATCATTCATGATGTGTACCTCATCGTCATCCTCTATGACGAATCCATACCTCTCAGGCATCTTTGGTACTCTTCCAGATTTACGAATAGGGTGTGATACAGTAGGTTCTTCTATTTGGTCAGGTACCTGACTTTGATCCGTGGTAACTTGTGATTCTTGAACTTCTTCAAGACAAATCTTATTCCCACTGACCCCTTCATGGATAAACTCCTTTTCCAAGAAGGCAACATGTTTTGCAACAAACACCTTTTGATCAGTTGGATGATAGAAATAATACCCTACAGTTTCTTTAGGGTATCCCACAAATCTACACTTATCGAATTTAGTCTGTAGCTTATCATTTTCAAACTTTTTGACATAAGCTGGACAACCCCAAGTCTTAACATGCTTAACATTTGGTTTCCTCCCCTTCCACATCTCATATGGAGTCTTTGGGGCGGATTTGGTAGGTACCTTGTTAAGTAGGTATGCAGCCGTTTCTAGGGCATATCCCCAGAAGAAAATTGGAAGGTCGGTAAAACTCATCATGGATCGAACCATGTCCAATAGTGTTCGATTTCTCCTTTCAGATACTCCATTTAACTGTGGTATACCTGGAGGAGTCCATTATGAGATTATACCATTTTCTTTGAGACAATTGAGAAACTCACCGCTTAAGTATTCTCCACCTCGATCTGATCGAAGTATCTTAATACTCTTGCCCGTTTGTTTCTCTACTTCACTTCTGAACTCTTTGAACTTTTCAAATGATTCTGACTTGTATTTCATTAAATACACATATCCAAATCTTGAGTGATCATCAGTGAAAGTAATAAAATAAGAATACCCACCCCGTGCACTTGTTGTCATAGGTCCACAAACGTCTGTGTGAATCAATGCCAATAACTCTGTAACTCTTTCTCCTTTTTCACTCAAAGGAGATTTAGTCATTTTACCCATGAGACAAGATTCACAAGTTGGATATAATTCATAATCGGATAGCTCTAGGAGCCCATCCTTATCCAACTTGGATAATCTTGTTTCATTGATATGACCGAGTCTACAGTGCCATATGTAGGTATAATTAATATGATCTCTTTTCTTTTTCTTAGTTTGTTCAATTTGAAATATATTTTCTTGCAAGTCAAGTATATAAAGCCCATTTCGCAAATTTCCAATACCATATAAAACATCGTCTTTATAAATAGAACAACCATTGTTCTTTATAATAACGTCAAAACCTTCCATATCCAATACAGAAATTGAAATAATATTTTTAATAATATTCAGAACATAATAACAGTTATTAAGAAAATGGACTTGCCCGAAGGCATTGCTAAACAATAAGTTTCTACAGCTAATGCAACAACCTTTGCTCCATTCCCCACTCGTAGGATCACCTCATCATTGTTCAGCTTTCTACTTCTGACCAGTCCCTACACAGTGTTACATATGTGAGACCCACAGCCGGTATCCAATACTCAAGTAGAATTATGACTTTCAGAAAAATTAATTTCAATCATAAACAAACATTGATTGGAAGTCGAAGCTTCTCCAAGCTTCTTCTCTGCTAGAAACTTCTTGCAGTTCCTCTTCCAATGTCCCGGCTCGTTGCAATGAAAGCACATTTCTTTAGCTGGTTCAGGATTCTTTTGTTCCTTTTCTTTCCCCTTTTCCTTAGCCTTCTTGGATTTCTTCTTTTCAGAAGATACCTTGGGCCTCTTCCTTTTATTGGAAGAATCCACCAACAAGACATGGTTCTTCTTGGATGGGAAGTGACCTTCTACAGTTTTCAGCATGTTAAGCAGCTTAGGTAAGCTGACATCGAGCTTATTCATGTGAAAATTAACCACAAACTGCGAGAAGGTCTCAGGGAGTGACTGCAAAACCAAGTCTTGACTCAACTCACCATCCATGACGAACCCAAGTTATTCAAGGCGTTCAATCAAATTGATTACCTTCAGAACATGAGTCTCGACGGCAGTGCCCTCGGTCATCCGAGATTGGAAGAGCTCCTTAGATATCTCATATCTAGTAGTCCTACTCTGTTCACCATACAACTCCTTGAGGTGAAGCAACATAGCAGGAGCATCCATATTTACGTGCTGACGCTGAAGCTCGTTATTCATGGATGCGAGCATGATGCATTGAGCCACAGATGCATCATCTTGCCATTTATTGAAAGTGACAATCTCTTCCTCAGAGGCTGTTTCCGAAATAGATTCAGGGATAGTTGAATTTAGGACATAAGAAATCTTTTCAGCTGTGAGAACAATTCTCAGATTTCTTAGCCAGTCCTCATAATTCGGCCCGGTAAGCTTATTTGCATCAAGTATGCTTCGTAGTGAGATTAGTGATTTTGACATTTTTAAAATTCTGCATGTGAAAAGACAACATTTTTAGCAAACATTCATTTTATTAACTTTGCATACCAAAATAAATTTAGGTCTTTATTTTAAATTGGTATCTCCCACTATCTTCATCAAACTATATTACCCTCACTTATATAGTTCGACAACATCTAATTAAAGATTTGCTAATGAGATTAAGGATCCCATTTCAAATGTATATAACCTTGTAGATAGCACAACAAGCGATATATAAATAAATAGGTAGACAACTCTTGTCAATTACATCACCATGTAACTCCTTTTATTTTGCCTCTTAAATCATAATGGTCATGTGTGTGCACATCCGAACTAAAATGATTTAAGTTAAGTCCAGCCTAGCACATCAATAAATTTAAAAAAGAAAAATGTTCGTTCTTGTGGATAGCACAACAAGACTAGATCGTTCAATTTTCTTGATAAGCATCAAATGTGATTAATTAACATCTTAAATACTCAATACTCACCTTGTGGATAGCACAACAAACTCATATTAAATATTTAATATTCTATTAATTAATCATGCTAGAAGGCGACATTCGATATTCCAAATATCATTTGAACGCTTCGGACTTAATATTATTTCTTTGAAGGATTTGTTATTATTTGTCTCATCTTGTTTAGCGCACATGCTCATATATATATAAAATACGCGTCATTTTATTAAACATGCGAAGCATGTTAGCATATATATAATATTTAGCATGCAATATAGAATACTATATTCTACCCGGATTGATTATGGACTTTTATTCTAGTTTGGTTCACTAGAGCCACAAAGTGAACTAAAAGATCAAACCTAGGAGTGCAAGAATTTAAATTTAAATATAACTATTACATTTAAACCCGGGCTCCATACAAATGGGTCTTCACGCGTTCCTTGCTCCTTGGTCTCCAATTTTTTCAAGATAATTCTAACTATTTATATTACATAAACTATAATTAAATAGAAACCTTGATCAGCAGTCAAGGGGAAGTACATAGGAAGGAGATAGAATTTACATCGAGAATAAAACTAGAGAAGACGAGGTACGCATACCCCATTTTATAAAACCCATTCATTCAATCATTCATCCAAAATAAAATCCAATCACATTGGTCATAGTCTATAATCAACCCCATTTATTATCATACACATCACCATATGCATCAATAAATTTTCATTCATCTCATGAATTATAAAGCTATTCCATGTATAGATCGATGTCATTTAATGGACAAAAGTTTTGCCAAATTTTATTTTTCAAACAAAATAAACTCTTTTATTTTAATCAAAAATAAATCCAAATTAAACTCCTTTAATTTTAGCAATCTGAAATCATATTTCAGATAAAATAAATATCTTTATTTTAAAACTTCATTAATTAAATAAACAGTTTACTTAATTAAATAAAATCAATTTTCAGGGTCTGTCCAGGTACCGGCGCAGTTGCGCCAAGAATGTACTGGGCTGCTGCGCAGCTGCGCAGGAAGCCTGGGACACCGGATTTTGCAGACCGGCGCAGCTGCGCCGGGAATAAACTAGGCAGCTACGCCGTTCGTCGGCAGAATCACCAAAAATCAGTTTTTGTCCAGAAAATCTGATCCCATCATACATCAATTCATATATGAAATTATATAATTAATAATTAGCACAAAGTTAGGCTCTGATACCACTGTTGGGTTTGTACGTAACGCAATCATGCAATCAAATCACATAAATAGGGCCGAAGCGCGAAACATAGGTTTTCAAAAATTTATACAAACCCATAACTATGATCATGCTTTGTGCTAGTTATCAATAACAAAAAAGAGAGAACATAGAATTATACCTTTGAAGATCCAAGCTTCCTCAGGTACAAGTTCTACTCCTTTGATTCCTTTGATTTCTCTGTAGTGGTTCCTTCCCTTGATCAATGTCAGCCACCCAAATGTTTGGCCTCTAACGGTGATCCACCAAGGAAGATGAAGAACTCAGGAAGATGGGTTATTGGCTTAACCCTTGTTTCTATCTCTATAGAATATGTGTACTCCCAACCCTTGAAAAAATTCACGTACCTTATTTCTGATATAAGACCCTCTTATATAGATATTAGGTTAACCCTCCTAATCCAATTAGAATAGGATTTTATTTAATTAATTAATTAAACACTTTTAATTAATTTATATCCTAATCTTATTAGGATTGAGAGAGAGTACTGATATTATATTAATTTCTAAACTCCTTTAGAATTAAAATAATAATAATAATAATAATATTAATAAGACTCCTCTTATTAATTTATATTTAATATTTCTAAAATATTAAATAATAAACATTAAGCTATTTAATTTATTCTATTATCATAGATTAAATTAATTATACTTAATGAATTATTACTATCATGTCATTTTCTTCTTAAATAATTCTTCTTCCTTTTATGGTGTGACCCTTTAGGTTCTCCATATTAAACCGGTTATGAATAAATCAATTAGAACAATTTTAATCTTATTTAAATAAATAAATTAAACTAATAATCTATTTAAATAAATAATATTTATTCTACAATAGGGATAAGCCTCCCTAGCGATCAATGACTTTCCAGATAATATAGATTTCAACATTAATCATAAAAGAACCTGTGAGTTAATAGTTACCGTACAATTCAATCCTTCCACCATACAATGTCCCAATTAAATATAAGACATGAATTTACTATCAAGTCTTAATTTAATTAATCCTATGTATTTCGATTAGAAAACGCATAACTCTAAATAATGCAAATTAGAAACCTCTTTCTAATTTCATTCCACCTTGGCCAAGGATTCCTGGTTGTCATTTAACGAATCACATAGGACATATCTCCTCTTTTACTAGAGGTGGTAGATTCTTTATTGATCATACATTATCTCCATATGTAACTCATTATACCCAAGCATACCCTATATATACCTTAAAAGGCCTTTAAGAATAAGTCAAAGTATAATTTGTTATATACAAGATACTATGATAATCTCAAGTCCAAAGATCACTTGTACTACTATCACATTAGGAATTCCTATTGACAGGCGAGTAAAACTCCATTAGGTATTCCACAGCGAGTTACGTTCAGTGAACTTATTCTCCAATAAGCACCTACATACTTGCTTTAGTGTCTCCACACAAATGACCATGAGATCAGTCATCCTCATCCAATGAGCAAGCAACATATGTACCAATCTATCCGAATTTACTAATTTCCATTTTAGAAATCCCACGATTAGGAACTATTTTAGTTTTTAAGCTTTCTAAGAATTTAGATCTCATTAGCATAATCTCATCATGATTCTAAAAGCATCGCTTCAAACTATGAGTTATTTACATATTAAAAAAAAGCACCATGTAGATAATTAAATGCCTTAAATTAATATTTTATTAATAAATAAATAAAATTATTTACAAAGTATGTGCTTTATCATCATACATGATTGGCTTGTATGCACACTACTATCATTCTCTTCATTGCAGATCGTGTGACGATTCACAGGGCATTCGTGTGGATACCGTAGAGACGCAGTTCCTTTGGATTGCGTTGAAGATTCGAAGCTGTTCCAGAATTTCCATTGTCTCCATTCAAGCTTGGATAATCGGTAAAATAAATCTAAACCTCTGAATTAATATGTTTTCGCATGGATCCTATTTTAGGATTTCAATTTTTTTTTAATTTTCGCCGCGTTTATGTGCCGAAAACTCTACAGATATATCATGATTAGAAAAGAATTTAGCTTTCAATGTTCAACAAGATAAATCAATTGTGAAAGAACATGAATTAATAATCAACAGTTGAATATTCGAATAGTTGAATAACATGTACTGAGTGGTTTGGAATAACCATGAACATTTGCCAAGGTTCTCAGTCATTTAAACTGGACCTCTTAATAAGTTTTGGTATTCAAGGGGATCAGCCTTTCATACCCCATGATTTATGCATAAACACTTAATAATCCAGCATTGATATCATGCTTTAATCAAATTCATCCTTTCCTCAGTCAAGAGTTCTTATCATATCAATTAATAAGAACAGCTTTTTAGAACACATTTGATTTAACAAATTTAAACATGCTTGATCTAGCTGATAAAATTAGCATAGATCTATCTCATAACAGTTCATGAAAGAAGAACTTTAATATAATTTGCAGTTCAATAATAATAGAACATGAATTCAATTGCACAAAGTGCGAATCTCAATAATCAGTACAGATGTGAATAATCAACAATAATTATTCACTAACATGCTTCGAAAATAATAACTCGAGTTTGAGTTAGGGAACTTGCCTTGTTTGTAGTCTACTGCTATGAAAATAAATATATCCGGTTAGCAGTTTATCTACCTTTCTTCGAAAGACCTATAATTGACCTCTCGATTAGCAAATCATATACTTGTTCATAATATCATTATTCTATATTAAATTGCCTAATATTTAGTCACACGGTTAAATATTAGTTATTACATTAATTCCTTAGTAACATTATTATCTCTTGATAATATTACTATTACGTAAACATTATCTTCACTCGTTCTTTAATAATACTTTACTTACTCCTTAGTATTATTAATCAACTAATAATATTCTATTCACTTACTAATATTATTACCCTCGTAATAATATTTTATTCATTTACTAATATTATTAGTATTTTATTCCTTTACTAATGTTATTATATTTTAATAACATTTTATTTAATTAATTATTTACTAATATTATTACCCTCGTAATAATATTTTATTCATTTACTAATATTATTAATTAGTATTTTATTCCTTTACTAATGTTATTATATTTTAATAATATTTTATTTAATTAATTATTTAATAATATTTTAATCATCTAATAATACTTTAATCTAATATTATTTATTATTAAATTTTTAATAACATTTTAATCTAATATTATTAATTATATTAATAATATTTTAATCTAATATTATTAGTCATTAGTAATATTTATTAATGTTATAATCTAATATTATTAGTCATCTAATAATATCTTAAATTAAATTTTATTCTCAATATTTTTATTTATTAAAAAATATCATATTCTTACATTATTAATATCATCATAACATTTTAATAATTTATTAGGCCAATAAATAATTTATTTTAATTGTTTACCCTTTATTAAACCATTTGTTTAATACCCATAAAAGGTCATAAATAAAACTTCTCATCAACAATTACCAAAATACCTTCACATAGTCAGAATATAGTATATTAGGTGTATTCAAGAATTAAAATCTCATTTTCCTTATTAATGACATCATTTAACCATTTATTCTATATTTGTCATAAATATGACATTTTTATGAAAAATAGCAAACTGATTTTGAAAATTCTTATCTTCTGTATTTGGACAATATATGACCCAACAATGATCCCCAAATTTTCCTCAAATTTTAGAAAGTGATTTACTATTTTTAAAGTAGTCAAAACCTCTAAATATTGTTATATTTTTCATAAATCGAGTTTTGCTCGGAAAATTTTGACTCTTTCAGGGTGCAATCTCATAGCATATATGAACATAATGTAAAATTTTTGAATTTTTCTAGTGTATACACAGTGAGGAATCGGAGTATAAATATTTAAGAGTTCTTTACAGTAAAAGCCATTACACACAAACTACACATTGAAACGTGTGCATTCTTTTTCCTACACGTAGATAACTCATCAAGGTATCTCTGTGATTTTTTCCAAAATTTTTAAAGTATATAAAGTTGGCAAAAATTCCCTTCCTAGGAGATGTCCTGAAACTATCCACTATTTTTGGTTACACCATGGACTGTTTCGGGTCCACCAGCCACCATGTCTTGAGAAATCAGTGTTTTTGAGTGCTACCACTTGGGTTAAGTACTTAACTTATATATCTAGCACCCCCCATTGACGGATCATAAATCGGAGGTGTAGATATCAAGTTATGGGTAATCCAAGTGAAGAAAAGCTAGGGTTTTTTCACCCTTTATGAACATTAGTTCATTTTCTTCCTTTGGATATTCATTCTAATACTTAAGAGGGTTAGATCCTTATATAAAACATAAATATGTAATGGTTTCATAAGTCTTAGAATATTGCCCCTCTAAAACTTTGAAAATAAACTAAACTAAGAAAGAATGAACTAGGATAGATCTTTACCTTGATTTATAGCAATCCTTCTTATCTTGCCAAAGTAGTTAACGAACTTTGGGTGCATGAATGATGAAATATCTCCTCTCTTTTCCTCTCAATATTTCAGCCCTCTCTCTCTTACTCTCTCCTGTTTTCTTTTGTTAAGCTAGTAAGTGAAATAAAAATGCAAATGAGAGAAGATGAGTGTATTAGTGAAATAATATAGATACATCCCCTATATCTCTTATTATCCCCCATAACTCTTTTACCCTCTAGGCAATAACCATCATCTTAGCTTTTAGGATTACATGTAATCTAGATTGGGATTTTCCACCAATGAGAGCTTGACACCCATGTACTTTGTGTAAGAGCTTAAGATAAAAAGAGATTAGTTTACCATTTATGGAAACTTAAGTATCAAATCAACTAGCCATTTATGCTTTATTTTTTTTTTTAAAGCACAAAGTTGATTAATCAAAAGTCTAAAATACCCTTAATCAAGTGGGCTAAGTATTGGTTTGCATTTTATTTCTTTTGGGCTTCTCATTTAATTATTTTGGGCTATGTAATAAAAATAGTTTAATAATTTTAATATATATTACCCTAATTAATTACTTAGGGTTTTTATTTCCAATCTTATGAAATTTAATTACTTACACATATCTCTTTAACTTGTAACCTAATTAGGTTTACTATAATTAGGTTTAAAATTATTAATCACTTGTAACAATAAAATTATCCACTTAAGTTAGTATAAATATTAAATACTAACTATTCATTATTACCATAACCTTTAGGTTATTTAATTATCTTATCTAATGTATAATTAGGTTATGAAACTTTCCTTTTTAATGAAATCTATAAATATATATCCATAACTATAGTATATATATTTATTTAGCCATAAACCACTTCACATATGTTATCACATATTAAATCACTACATAGCACAAAGTTTTAAATATCAATAATGTACATACATATAAAGTGACTTATTCCTGGCTATTACGTCCTCCCCCCTTATAAGAATTCCGTCCCCGAAATTACACATAAGGTTACTCAAAAAGATGTGGATAATTTTCCCTCATCCTTTTCTCGAGTTTCCATGTAGCTTCTTCAGCATTGTGGTTCCTCCAAAGAACTTTTACATAATGTATAACCTTATTTCGTAACTTCTGCACTTTTCTATCTAAAATTTCTACTTAAATTTCCTCATACGATAAATCTCTTTCGACTTAAATTGGTTCGTACGATATCACGTGCTTGTAGTCAGGCTTATATAGTCGTAACACTGACACATGAAACACATTATGAATATATTTTAGTTCAGGAGGTAGAGCTACCTCGTACGCCACTTCGCCTATCTTCCTTAAGATCTCAAATGGTCTAACAAATCTCGGACTCAACTTACCTTTCTTTCCAAATCTTATCTTTCTTTTCCAGGGAGATACTTTCAAAAATGCATAGCTTCCCACTTCAAAATCTCTCTTCTTGCGATGTAAGTCCGCATACTTCTTCTGGCGATCTTGAGCTGCTACCAGTCGGGCTCTTATCACCTTGATGATCTCTACGGTCTACTGCACCAGTTCTGGTCCCATCAGTCGACGTTCACCAACTTCATCCCAGCACAAGGGCGTTCTACATTTCCTCCCATATAGTGCTTCGTACGGCGGCATTCCAATGCTGGCGTGATAACTATTATTGTATGCAAACTCTACTAATGGAAGATAATCCTCCCAGCTACCCTTGAAGTCCATCACACAAGCTCTGAGCATGTCTTCAAGTGTTTGAATAGTTCTCTCGCTTTGCCGATTTGCGGATGATACGTGGTGCTCATCCGTAGCTGTGTCCCCATTCTTTCTTGAAGACTCTTCCAGAAGTTCGACATGAATCGCGAATCTCTATCCGATACAATAGATATCGATACTCCATGTCTCGAGATAATTTCTTTGATATATAATTTGACTAGCTGGTCCAAACTATACCTGATCTTGATCGGCAAAAAGTGAGCTGACTTCGTAAGACGATCTATAATCACCCATATGGCATCGTGCCATTTCTACGTTACTGGAAGTCCCACCACAAAATCCATCGTGATGTGCTCTCACTTCCATTCTGGAATCTCTAACGGCTGTAATAACCCGCTTGGTCGTTGGTGCTCTGCCTTGACTCTCTGATAAGTTAGAAAATCTACTGACGTATTTCGCAACCTCTCTCTTCATGTTTGGCCACCAGAAGTGTTGACACAAATCTTGGTACATCTTTGTGCTTCCTGGGTGTATCAAGTACCTCGTACTGTGCACTTCTTACAAAATCTCCTCTCTTAGTTATGGTACTAACGGTACCCAAATTCGTCCTTCGAATCTCAGCAGTCTAGTACCATCAATCTTGTATTTCAATTCATCACCTTCAGCTAACCGCTTCTTGATGTTGTCGCAATTTTCGTCCTTCTCTTGTGCCTCTTTAACCTTATCTAATAAAGTCGGGCTCGCTGCCACTGTAAATAATTTTTCATTGGTCTCTATTGGATACTTAACCTCCAAGTCCAGTCGTTCGAAATCTTTCACCAATTCCTCTTGAATGGTTAACTTCAATAACTTCTCTCTGCCTTTTCTGCTCAGGGCATCTGCCACTACATTTGCTTTGCCTGGATGGTACAGAATCTCACAATCATAATCTTTGATCAATTCTAACCATCGGCGCTGCCTCATGTTTAGCTTCTTCTACGTGAAGATATACTTCAGACTCTTATGATCCGTATATATCTCACATTTCTAGCCATACAAATAATGCCTCCAAATCTTCAAGGCAAAAACTACTGCTACTAACTCTAGGTCATGAGTCGGATAGCCTTTCTCATAGTCCTTTAGCTGACGTGAAGCGTACACAATGACCTTGCCGTGCTGCATCAGTACACAGCCAAGACCCTTGTGTGACGCATCACTATACATTACAAATCCTCCCGTGTTATCCGGTAATGCCAACACAAGTGCTTGACTAAGCCTCTTCTTTAATTCTAGGAAACTCTCTTCACATTTCTCCGTCCAAACGAACTTCACCGTCTTCCTAGTAAGATTGGTCAACGGCGATGCTATCTTCAAAAAATATTGGATGAACCTCCGATAGTATCCTGCTAATCCCAAGAAACTCCTAATTTCTGTCGGCGTCTTCGGCTGCTCCCAGTTGATAACCGCTTCTACTTTTGTCGGATCCACCGAAACACCATCCTTATCGATAACGTGCCCCAAAAACTGCACTCTCTGTAACCAAAACTCACACTTGGAGAATTTTGCATACAGCTTCTCCCTCCTCAACGTCTCCAACACTATGCTTATATGCTCAGCGTGCTCTTCCTCCGTCTCTGAATATACCAGAATGTCATCGATGAACACGACAACGAACTTATCTAAATACTGCTTGAACACTATGCTCATCAAGTCCATGAATGCTGCCGGTGCATTCGTCAACCCGAATGACATTACCAGAAACTCAAAGTGTCCATACCGAGTTCTGAATTCTTCAGGATGTCCTCCTGCCTCACCTTCAGTTGGTGATAACCGGTCCTCAAGTCAATTTTCAAAAAGTATTTTGCCCCCTTCAACTGATCAAACAAATCGTCGATCCTGGGCAACGGGTACTTGTTCTTAATGGTGACCTTGTTCAACTCTCGGTAGTCGATACAAAGCCTTAATGACCCATCTTTCTTCTTTACGAATAAGACTGGTGCTCCCCACTGTGATACGCTCGGTCGAATGTATCCCTTATCTAACAACTCTTGTAGTTGAACCATTAGTTCTTTCATTTCTACCAGAGCCATACGATACGGCGCTTTGTATACCGGTGCTGTCCCTGGTGCCAAATCAATAATAAACTCTACCTCTCTATCCGGTGGCAATCCCGGAATCTCATCTGGGAAGACATCAACGAATTCCCTTACAATAGGTATCTGACCCAGCTCACCCTCGACTCTGCGAGTATCCACAATATGAGCCAAATAACCTATGCAACCCTTCCTAAGCAACTTCTGAGCTTGCATCATCGTCAGATAATAAGATTGTCTCGGCGATTTACTACTATAAAATACTACCTTCGACTTATTCGGAGTCTTCAGGTGTACGCACTTTTTCTTACAGTCAATGACCGCTCCGTGACTCGATAACCAATCCATCCTGAGGATTACATCAAACTCTCCAAGATGAATCGGTATCAAATCCACGTTAAGCTTAAACCCTCTCATCAGCACAATAATTCCTATAAATGTGGTCTATCGGGATAATTTCTTTGTTTGATACTTCTACATTCATTGGGTGTTCTAATAGTTTGCGAGGTAAATTTAATCTTTGAGCAAATTCATCAAATACAAAAGAACATGAAGCTCCCGAATCAAATAACACACAGGCATTTATATCGTTGATCGGAATTATACCTGACACCACTTCCCTGGATGCCACGACATCTTGCACCGGCATGTTGAAGGTCCTTGATGTTAGCTTATTTGGCTGGGTTGTCCCTCCACTGGTTGCCCTAGTGTTGTTGCCCCTATTGACGCTTTCGCCATCCGTGCTTTTCTTCCTTGGACATTCCTTGATTCGATGTCCAGCTTCACCACAGTTAAAACAACATCCCTTCTTCGCCTTAGGACAATTGGGTGAGATATTCCTTCTTGTCCGCAGGTATAACATACCGTTTTTCCCTTCAGGCACTCTCCCGAGTGATTCTTTCCACACCTACTGCATGCTGACTTCTTCTGTGGTGCACTCCCTTGTTGAGTTCCCGAGTCATTACCACTGTTCCACTTGCGCTTCTTACTGTTACTGCCACCACTGCTGGCACCCTGATGTCCACCTTCAATCTTCTTTTTATTTTTCTCTTGGTTGTACTTAGATACTGCCTCACTACTACCTTCTGCAATGATAGCTTTTTCTAACAGTGCTGAAAATGTAGCGATTTGTAGCACTGCAACTTTGCTATGTATCGACAGTTTCAGCCCATTCTCAAACCTGCGCGCCTTTCGTACTTTTGTATCCACTTGATGAGGTGCAAATCTGGCTAGCTCATTGAATATTGCTGCATATTTGGCAACTGACATGTTTTCTTGATTCAATTCAAGAAACTACATTTCCATCCTGGCTTGCATGCACTCCGAGAAATAGTTCTCAAAGAACAACTCCTTAAACCTTGTCCAGGCTACTACTTCCGTTCCGGCTCTAGCTTGGTTCGACTCCCAGCAGTAGTTAGCCTCACCCTTCATTAAGTAGGTAGCAAAAATTATCTTTTGCTCTTCTGCTACTCTAGCAATAATGAAGGCCTTCTCAATCTCCTTTATCCATGTCAGGGCTTCTATCGGGTCTGTTGCTCCTCTAAACTCATGCGGTCCTACTGCCTTGAAGTCTTTAAAGTTGGCTAGTCGGTTTCCCGCCTGATTTCCTGCAGGTTGAGCTTGGTTCCGCATAGCTTCATCCATCATGTTGATAAATTCTTGCATTGGGTTTGGTAAAGCTCCCCCTGCATTGTTAGCCGACTCTTCGATATCTTGGTTTCGTAATACACGTCTGGGCGGCATTATCTGGTTAAACAAAATTCTAACACGTTACTCGGGTTTCATTATCATATAAGTACTTAGCATGTTATACACTACTGTATTCGAACAATCACATGATCATCAGGTGATAGTTTTAGATTACCAAAATTTGGAAGTCTTTCTCCCCAATTAGTGGGTTAAGTTTGTTAAAAAATTTAATGATTCAGTTTACTGAATTCACATAACATTAAATAGATAATTTACTATTTAAATTCTCAAACACATATCATAATAATGCATTTATATTCATATACCAATCTTCGGTGTCTCACACGTTCATTACAGGTATATTACTATAAATGCTACTATTCCATTTTAAACACAAAAGATGGGATTTATGCAAAATGATACTCCCCTATATACACAAATAGGGATACTCCCTCCTACCTACTACCTCACACCTGCTGAGGTTTGACATTAACATAAAACCCTATTACACAAAAGGGTACTATTGCATCTATATACATCACTACAAACCAACACCTCACTGGCTGTTAGGTACCACTTAGGCATGCTCCTGCTCCTACAGTGCATCTCCCATCACACGACGTCGCACTGACCGGCTAGACTCGCATTACCAACTCTGGGACCCGCATGAGCTGCATCCAAGGCCCGTCCCAAAGACTCTAGTCTGACTTCCTGCTCTTCCAGAAGTAACTCTAGTTGGTCCACTATCTTTGCTGCTCCAATCCATGCCTGCTCAATTATGATCTTATCTGAAATCTCCAGATCGAACTCAAACTTCAACACCTGATTCTTTAATGTCCTCTCACCCAGCTGAAACTCTAATAACTCCACTTTAGCTTTCATCTCATCCAAGTCTGCTAATGCCTGATAAGTGACATCTTTATGCTGCTGCTCGGTGTACTGGAAAGTGTGATTCTCCGCCTCCAGCTCCTGTACTCTAGCCTCTAGCTCCGCATTCTTGGCCAATAGGTCTCCAATAAGGTTATCCTGGGTGGAATCCTCCACTATCTCATTCTCTACCGGCTGATCCACTGTATGGCTGTCATGACTCTCCTCTGCCATCCTATACTCCAAAATAACAATAAACAACATCAGTACCATAATAAAATATATTCATTGATAAAATGAAATGATATTTTATTAAGTACAATCGAAACTATGATGAATTTCCATAATTCACCACTTAACATACGCTATACGAGTTTTCTTCAAAGGTTATAACCTAGGTTTTGCATCCTAATGTTTATAACCTACAGCTCTGATACCAACCTGTGACGCCCCCAAATCCGGGTTCTCTAACCTCGGATTCAGTACTCACGATACATCATTATCATAAGCATTCTATATACTATTGCGGAATAATAAACATACATTGTTCATTATAATAAAGTCTTACAACATATTCCAAGGTCTTATACCTTAACTTAAACATACCTTACAGAAGTTATATATAATAACACCAAAGGTTTATAGAACCATTGAACATAGTATCTCAAACTACTTAAACATTTACATTAACTATTCTTGGACCTTTCCCTTGCCCTTGTCCTTCTTACTCGAACTCTCTGGCTTAGCTAAAATAATTGTCATGATATAGCAAGAGTAAGCAACTAATTTGTTTAGCACGTTTAAATATGAAAGGGATATATCATGATTAGAAAAGAATTTAGCTTTCAATGTTCAACAAGATAAATCAATTGTGAAAGAACATGAATTAATAATCAACAGTTGAATATTCGAATAGTTGAATAACATGTACTGAGTGGTTTGGAATAACCATGAACATTTGCCAAGGTTCTCAGTCATTTAAACTGGACCTCTTAATAAATTTTGATATTCAAGGGGATCAGCCTTTCATACCCCGTGATTTATGTATAAACACTTAATAATCCAGCATTGATATCATGCTTTAATCAAATTCGTCCTTTCCTCAGTCAAGAGTTCTTATCATATCAATTAATAAGAACATCATTTTAGAATACATTTGATTTAACAAATTTAAACATGCTTGATCTCGCTGATACAATTAGCATAGATCTATTTCATAACAGTTAATGAAAGAAGAACTTTAATATAATTCGCAGTTCAATAATAATAGAACATGAATTCAATTGAACAAAGTGCGAATCTCAATAATCAGTATAGATGTGAATAATCAACAATAATTATTCACTAACATGCTTCAAAAATAATAACTCGAGTTTGAGTTAGGGAACTTGCCTTGTTTGTAGTCTACTGCTATGAAAATAAATATATTCGGTTAACAGTCTATCTACTTTTCTTCGAAAGACCTATAATTGACCTCTCGATTAACAAATCATATACTTGTTCATAATATCATTATTCTATATTAAATTGCCTAATATTTAGTCACACGGTTAAATATTAGTTATTACATTAATTCCTT
Organism: Panax stipuleanatus; assembly: GCA_020205555.1. NCBI lineage: Eukaryota > Viridiplantae > Streptophyta > Magnoliopsida > Apiales > Araliaceae > Panax > Panax stipuleanatus. The sequence goes on along the minus strand of CM035117.1, from coordinate 156,157,141 downwards.
AGTAACATTATTATCTCTTGATAATATTACTATTACGTAAACATTATCTTCACTCGTTCTTTAATAATACTTTACTTACTCCTTAGTATTATTAATCAACTAATAATATTCTAATCACTTACTAATATTATTACCCTCGTAATAATATTTTATTCATTTACTAATATTATTAGTATTTTATTCCTTTACTAATGTTATTATATTTTAATAACATTTTATTTAATTAATTATTTAATAATATTTTAATCAATAATATTTTAATATAATATTATTAATTATATTAATAATATTTTAATCTAATAATATTAGTCATTAGTAATATTTATTAATGTTATAATCCAATATTATTAGTCATCTAATAATATCTTAAATTAAATTTTATTCTCAATATTTTTATTTATTAAAAAATATCATATTCTTAGATTATTAATATCATCATAACATTTTAATAATTTATTAGGCCAATAAATAATTTATTTTAATTGTTTACCCTTTATTAAACCATTTGTTTAATACCCATAAAAGGTCATAAATAATACTTCTTATCAACAATTATCAAAATACATTCACATAGTCAGAATATAGTATATTAGGTGTACTCAAGAATTAAAATCTCATTTTCCTTATTTATGACATCATTTAACCATTTATTCTATATTTGTCATAACTATGACATTTTTATGAAAAATAGCAAACTGATTTTAAAAATTCTTATCTTCTATATTTGGACAGTATATGACCCAACAATGATCCCCAAATTTTCCTCGAATTTTAGAAAGTGATTTACTATTTTTAAAGTATTTAAAATCTCTGAATATTGTTACATTTTTCATAAATCGAGTTTTGCTTGGAAAATTTTGAAACTTTCAGGGTACACCCTCATAGCATATATGAACATACTGTAAAATTTTTGGATTTTTCCAGTGTATACACAGTGAGTAATCAGAGTATAAATATTTAAGAGTTCTTTTCAGTAAAAACCATTACACAAACTACACATCGAAACGTGTGCGTTCTTTTTCCTACATGTAGCTAACTCATCAAGGTACCACTGTGATTTTTTCCAGAATTTTTAAAGTATATAAAGTTGGCAAAAATGCCCTTCCTAGGAGATGTCCTGAAACTGTCCACTATTTTTGGTTACACCATGGATTGTTTCGGGTCCACCAGCCACCATGTCTTGAGAAATTAGCGTTTTTGAGTGCTACTACTTGGGTTAAGTACTTAACTTACATATCTAGGACCCCCCTTGATGGATCACAAATCGGAGGTGTAGATCTCAAGTTATGGGTGATCCAAGTGAAGAAAAGCTAGGGTTTTTTCACCCTTTATGAACATTAGTTCATTTTCTTCCTTTGGAAATTCATTCTAATATGCAAGAGGGTTAGATCCTTACATAAAACATAAATATGTAAGGGTTTCATAAGTCTTAGAACATTCCCCCTCTAAAACTTTAAAAATAAACTAAACTAAGAAAGAATGAACTACGATAGATCTTTACTTTGATTTTCTAGCAATCCTTCTTATCTTGCCAATGTAGTTAAGGAACTTTGGGTGTATGTATGATGAAATCTCTCCACTCTTTTCCTCTCAATATTTCAGCCCTCTCTCTCTTACTTTCTCTTGTTTTCTTTTGTTAAGCTAGTAAGTGAAATAAAAATGCAAATGAGAGAAGATGAGTGTATTAGTGAAATAATATAGATACATCCCCTATATCTCTTATTGTAATACCCAGAAAAAAATAACTTTTTAAAATTTTATTTTAAATATTAAATTGGGCTTTTCTTATATTCGGGTCAAATATTGTATTTAATTTATGTGGACTACAACAAATAAGGAATTTCATTAATTTGGGCTTTTAATTTTATTGGGTCTAATTTATATTTGTTTAATATTAAAATCCTTTTATAATTAGGAGAATTAAAGAGATCTCTTAATAAATAAATAACTAAACCTAATCTTATTTTTATTATACGTAACTGAGAAAAAAAAGAAGAAGGAGGAAGCGGCTGAGAGAAACAGGAGCAGTGAGCAATAAGTGCGATTTTATTCGGTAAGTCTTCTGTTAATTTCGTCATAATTGTTCAGATCAGCAATTAGAAAATCAAGTATATCAATATATTCAATGTTTTAATTGAAAAAGAAAGAAAGCTTTATTCTATCTTTGACATAAATAGTGGGCTGGAGTGATATAAATTGATTTAATAATATAAGTGATCATGAGCTTGATTGTTGGATGTTGTTGCAGGAGGTAATTATTAATCTACTTTATATATATATATATATATATATAATAAGTAAGATTTTTGTTATTTGGAACGGAGGCTACGGTGTGTGTGTGTGTATATATATATATATATATATATATAGATTTAGTTTATTATTTTGTTTGGAACGGTTTGGATCGGAGGTTACAGTATATATATACATAATAGTAATAATAATAATAATAGTGTTGGAAAAATTAAATTTGTAATTAATAATTAGTAATTTAATTTACAGTTGGTAATTTATATTTTATTTGTTAAATTGTGTAATTAGTTCGGACGGAAGGAGCTTAAACGAGTAAATTTTGGAATAAAATTTGGGTATTACATTGCTTAATCCAGGTACGGATTCCGTACTCCTTCAGCGATAATCCTTTATTTTTATTTGTTCGTTTTGCTTTTCGTTTAGAAGTTAGTTATTGTTTCGCATGATTGTTCGTTCTCAAATTCATGTGATAGTTTCGTTTTAATATTGATCCTTGAAACTCGTGTTTGTACTCTTTGATCTAGTATATCACCTTTAGTATTTATTTTGATATTTGTAGAAAGTACATGTTAATATATTTTGAAGACTTTGTGTTGATGATTCGGTTCAGTTTAACATGTACATATTAGAACCCCTTTGTGTTGATATTGTGTCGCATGTGCTGTGACATTGTGTCTTTGTTAGAATATACCGTAGGGTATACTTGAGCTATAACCACCTGTGGGGGTACCACAGGCATGTCGTCTTGGCACGAGAGGCATGACACCTTCCGTGGCGGTGTTATCAGTCCACGGCGTCTCCGTTTTGTACTCCGGTGGGAGTTGGCCATTTGGTGTTTTGTTGTGGGAGGCGTATGGGTCGACCCTAGTTTTCTGTTCTGTTCTGTTCTGCGGAGTGGTGATGTTTGTGCCAAACACACCTTCCGATTTTGCATGCATTGGATTCGCGGTCCAATGTGTGTGACTTGCCTGTGTGGCATTATTTGACCTTGCCTGTGTGGCAAGGTATATTTTTGTTCTATTCTGAGCTCGGTATGAAATAACCCCAGCCATTTGATTCAGCCTATTATTTCATTGTGTTAGTTTTGTTCGTTTCAATTCAGTTCAGTTCATTAATTGAGTTGCTTATTTCAGTTCTCTATTTTGTATTCTATATTCGTACTGGGCGATTGGCTCATGCTGTGTTTTTCTTCCGGCAGGTAATCAAGGGGATCAACGGCAAGTGTGATGAGAGCTCTATTAAATCCAATAATTTAGATATTCTGTTTAGGCTTGATAGATTGGTTTATTTGGAGTTGTAATAACTATTTCAGATTATGGTTTAGGCCAGTTTGGCATTTATTCTGGTTTGACCTTGTTGATATTTATTAGTTTTAAAAACTGTTCTTTTGTGGTTTAGAGCTTTAATATTATTTTCTTTAGTTCTGTTGTATTTTGAGTAACCTCCCTTTCTATTTCGGGAAGGGGGTGTTACAGAGTTGGTATCAGAGCTTAGGTTCTTTCTTGTAGAAAACCTATTTAGGTTTGACCTGTGAGTTATGGGGTAGACTTCTGGGTTAGGTTTTGTTCAGTTTGATTTTCTGTTCAGCTATATTCGAATCTGTCTCTAATCTGTTTTGCTTATATTCGTTGTTGTCTTTCTTAGATGGCTCGTAGATCCGCATCTTTTTGACAATTAGGTTCGTTCTTTTCTTTTGATTCCGGGGACGGATTTTTTTTTAAGGGGTAGGTGATGTAATACCCAGAAAAAAAAAATGACTTTTTAAAATTTTATTTTAAATATTAAATTGGGCTTTTCTTATGTTCGGGTCAAATATTGTATTTAATTTATGTGGACTACAACAAATAAGGAATTTCATTAATTTGGGCTTTTAATTTTATTGGGTCTAATTTATATTTGTTTAATATTAAAATCCTTTTATAATTAGGAGAATTAAAGAGATCTCTTAATAAATAAATAACTAAACCTAATCTTATTTTTATTATACGTAACTGAGAAAAAAAAGAAGAAGGAGGAAGCGGCTGAGAGAAACAGGAGCAGTGAGCAATAAGTGCGATTTTATTCGGTAAGTCTTCTGTTAATTTCGTCATAATTGTTCAGATCAGCAATTAGAAAATCAAGTATATCAATATATACAATGTTTTAATTGAAAAAAAAGAAAGCTTTATTCTATCTTTGACATAAATAGTGGGCTGGAGTGATATAAATTGATTTAATAATATAAGTGATCATGAACTTGATTGTTGGATGTTGTTGTAGGAGGTAATTATTAATCTACTTTATATATATATATATATATATATATATATATATATATATATATATATAATAAGTAAGATTTTTGTTATTTGGAACGGAGGCTACGGTGTATATATATATATATATATATAGATTTAGTTTATTATTTTGTTTGGAACGGTTTGGATCGGAGGTTACAGTATATTTATACATAATAGTAATAATAATAATAATAGTGTTGGAAAAATTAAATTTGTAATTAATAATTAGTAATTTAATTTACAGTTGGTAATTTATATTTTATTTGTTAAATTGTGTAATTAGTTCGGACGGAAGGAGTTTAAACGAGTAAATTTTGGAATAAAATTTGGGTATTACATTGCTTAATCCAGGTACGGATTACGTACTCCTTCAGCGATAATTCTTTATTTTTATTTGTTCGTTTTGCTTTTCGTTTAGAAGTTAGTTATTGTTTCGCATGATTGTTCGTTCTCAAATTCATGTGATAGTTTCGTTTTAATATTGATCCTTGAAACTCGTGTTTGTACTCTTTGATCTAGTATATCACCTTTAGTATTTATTTTGATATTTGTAGAAAGTACATGTTAATATATTTTGAAGACTTTGTGTTGATGATTCGGTTCAGTTTAACATGTACATATTAGAACCCCTTTGTGTTGATATTGTGTCGCATGTGTTGTGACATTGTGTCTTTGTTAGAATATACCGTAGGGTATACTTGAGCTAACCACCTGTGGGGGTACCACAGGCATGTCGTCTTGGCACGAGAGGCATGACACCTTCCGTGGCGGTGTGATCAGTCCACGGCGTCTCCGTTTTGTACTCTGGTGGGAGTTGGCCATTTGGTGTTTTGTTGTGGGAGGCGTATGGGTCGACCCTAGTTTTCTGTTCTGTTCTGTTCTGTGGAGTGGTGATGTTTGTGCCAAACACGCCTTCCGATTTTGCATGCATTGGATTCGCGGTCCAATGTGTGTGACTTGCCTGTGTGGCATTATTTGACCTTGCTTGTGTGGCAAGGTATATTTTTGTTCTATTCTGAGCTCGGTATGAAATAACCCCAGGCATTTGATTCAGGCTATTATTTCATTGTGTTAGTTTTGTTCGTTTCAATTCAGTTCAGTTCATTAATTGAGTTGCTTATTTCAGTTCTCTATTTTGTATTCTATATTTGTACTGGGCAATTGGCTCATGCTGTGTTTTTCTTCTGGCAGGTAATCAAGGGGATCAAGGGCAAGTGTGATGAGAGCTCTATTAAATCCAATGATTTAGATATTCTGTTTAGGCTTGATAGATTGGTTTATTTGGAGTTGTAATAACTATTTCAGATTATGGTTTAGGCCATTTTGGCATTTATTCTGGTTTGACCTTGTTGATATTTATTAGTTTTAAATACTGTTCTTTTGTGGTTTAGAGCTTTAATATTATTTTCTTTAGTTCTGTTGTATTTTGAGTAACCTTCCTTTCTTTTTCGGGAAGGGGGTGTTACACTTATTATCCCCCATAACTCTTTTACCCTCTAGGCAATAACCATCATCTTATCTTTTAGGATTACATGTAATCTAGATTGGGTTTTTTTTCCACCAATGGGAGCTTGACACCCATGTACTTTGTGTAAGAGCTTAAGATAAAAAGAGATTAGTTTACCATTTATGGAAACTTTAGTATCAAATCAACTAGCCGTTTATGCTTTATTATTTTTTTAATGCACAAAGTTGATTAATCAAAAGTCTAAAATATCCTTAAATCAAGTGGGCTAAGTATTGGTTTGCATTTTATTTCTTTTGGGCTTCTCAATTAATTGTTTTGGGCTATGTAATAAACATAGTTTAACAATTTTAATATATATTACCCTAATTGATTACTTAGGGTTTCTATTTTCAATCTTATGGAATTTAATTACTTAAACATATCTCTTTAACTTGTAACCTAATTAGGTTTACTATAATTAGGTTTAAAATTATTAATCACTTGCAATAATAAAATTATCCACTTAAGTTAGTATAAATATTAAATACTAAGTATTCATTATTACCATAACCCTTAGGTTATTTAATTATCTCACCTAATGTATAATTAGGTTATGAAGCTTTCTTTTTTAATGATATCTATAAATATATATCCATAACTATAGTATATATATTTATTTAGCCATACACCACTTCACATATGTTATTACATATTAAATCACTACATAGCACAAAGTTTTAAATATCAATAATGTACATACATATAAAGTGACTTAAAATTCCTGGCTATTACAATTTATAATTTGCATAGTAGAATAGTTTTTATTTTTAGTAGCTTTAGTTTAAGTGTTTATGCTTATAAAAAATTGAAAAATCATAAAAGACCAAAAAGAGTTGTTAATTAGGATTGTATGATTCGGTATGTCAGTGGTAAGAAATAACTTTAGCCAGTGATGAGACTGAACTTACATAAGAACATAAACTTGATGATAACTCAAAGTTGATGTGTATTCAGACCTTTGCATGAGTCCTTACTTGTTTAACATTATTGCATCGGTTAGCATGATAGACAACAATTTAGTCAACTTAGTTCAAATAGTCACATAATTGTCGTTTTGAACAGAAATTGGGTTGTAATGACGGAAATTCAGTAAACTGGTAGTAGTGACTAAGATTAGACTGAAACCTAAGTTTAGGGGAAGATATGGGAGCAATCTGAAAGAAAAAATTGAGAAAAAAAATACGAATTTTTTTTTAGAAACTTATGAATAAAACCCGTGACTAGTTTAGTTTCGTGGCCTTTGATACTCGAGTAAGTACGCCCTAGGAGATGTATTTACACCTAGTGCCCTAAAGCTATTCAGTTTGGGAGTCGTTGATCGAAAGTTCGCTATATGGGAATCATTGAAGAGCCTAAGGGAACTAGACATTGCACAGTCATGAGAAAAATAGTGATACGGGAAAACGAGCAAAATACCCCCGTAAATAAAGAAAGATAGAAAATCTCCCATATTAACTTCCGACTTGGTTGATGTTGAGTGGAATTCACTTTACTTTGTTTACGCGATTTCTCAAGTAGAACTGTGATTGCATTCTAAGATGCGTATTATGTGATATATTTGGTCTGTAGTTGAGTATGTTATTGTTGAGCACATACACAGAGCATTGGTGTTGACAGGTATAGATTCTTAGACTGGTTTGAATTGCGGATACATCTCTGGTTGGATTTATTGTTTATATCTGTTGTGAATTCTCTGAGGCAAGATGAGTTAGCTTTGTATATACTGACAGTTGCATTCATAAGCATTGTATATTCTTGCATATGCATGGTTTTTGCTTGAGGACAAGCAAAGTCTCAAGTTTGGGGGTATTTGATGAGTGGATTTAGAACCTACGAATTGGTACTTATTATAGCTTGAATCTTGGTGTTTTTAGGTATTTATCTTATCATTTTACTTGGATTTATGTTACTGTGTGTAGGAAGCAAAGTATTTAAGAAAGTAGCATAAAAAGCTTCATTCTTAGCATTCATAAGAAGTTTCCCCGCTGGGGCGGGGCCCGAAGAGTTAATTTTTTTGTTGGAGTGAGTCCTCGGCAAAAAAATAGATGGCTGGGCAGTAGCTTCCCCCGCTGAGGCGGGGCTGTTAGGAGCAATCCTCTCGCTGGGGCGGGGAGGCGCAGGTGCGGCTGCTGTTTCCTTTCCCGAGTTGGACTTTGATGCAATCTATAAGGAGAGAGGTAGGATCTATAAGCATGTGGAGAGAGGAAGGAACAAAAAGAGACCTATAGAGGGATATTTAGACTATTGCAAACCTTAGCTTTTGGATAGCCATTGGGAGCGGAGACTTGAAGCTTTCTGAAATCAAGACGGACGCGAGATTGTGGAGCAAAGAGCAGTGATATTCATCATAGTTTATTTTCTTTCTTTGTTACATCTTGTATTCATAATGTTTTTATTCAGTGGATTATGGATGTTATTTTATCTATGATGAACTAATTTTTTTATTTAAGCCTATAACGGATCTTTTTATGTAATGGATGATTAACTAATCTTTAATTCCATTTATTGAGATTATTCCTGGATTATTTGCTATGTGTTGTGCTTAATTTATATAATTGCCTGATCAACAATTATCCGTTATCCCATATGGAATCGGGAGAGGACATATGGGATTGGAACTAGCCATAGTGACATATGTTTGTTATTTCTGCGTAAATGAAATTCATAATTCACGTATAGGATAGGGATATCTATGCGTCATATGTAATCTGATAAGAACTTGATTTTAAACCTTATTTAATTGTAATTCACATAGAGATATAGTGAATTAGTTATTTAGGGTGTCTTGCTTAATTCTATCATCTGTAGATGCGAGTAAGTATGAGTACAATGCATCGGGAGGTGGTTATATCTGCGTTAGTGTTCTTGATTAATAATCAGGGGTAATTGACATAAACTGGAAAAAAGAATATTATCTGAAGTGAAATATTAAGTGAAGTTGTAGGCTTAATTCTCTTAAACTTGTGAAAATCTTGAGTTAGTGTTATAATTGGTTTAAGTAGTAGTTTAATTAGAAAATCACTTTTTTAATCAGTAGTTTAATAAATTTGAGATAGTCTAGAATTGGTACTTGTTAGATTAAATAGGAATTATTGTCCCTGTGGGTACGATATCTGAACTTATCATTATATTACTTGTTGATCACGTACACTTGCGTGTAACGCGTATAGAAAATACCCAAAAGTGTTATAGCGTGGGACCGTTTCAAAGAGATGTTCTTTTAAATGTACTTCCCCATAAGCTCGTAGAACTAGATGGAGGTTCAGTTTTTGGAGCTGAAGCAAGGAGCTATGTCGGTGCCGGAATACACAGCAAAATTCAACGAGCTGGCCAGGTTTGCAACATGTCAGGTCAGTACAGACGAGCAAAAGGCGAGAAGGTTTGAGCAGGGATTGAAGCCCTGGCTCTACAACAAGGTTTCCATATTCCAGCTGAATACGTTCGCAACTGTTCTGGAAAAAGCCATCCTCGCTGAAGGTGGAAGCGATGCGGTGACCAAATACAACCAGGATCAGAAGAAGAAGAAGAACGAGACAGAGAACAAGGCTGGTGGTAGCAGTGCTATCAACAAAAAAGGAAGTGGAGCGACAACACGTCTGCTAGGAGTTAACAGGGAAGCCAGTAGAAGAAAAGGATTGAAGCATGTGCTACATGCCGGAAGAATCACACTGGAGTGTGTCTGAGGGGGAAGCGGGTATGCTTCAACTGAGGTTAGGAAGGCCACATTGCGTCGAATTGTCCTAACCCGAAGAAAGGAGCTTGCTACACATGTGTATCTAAGGATCACATGGCTCAAAATTGGTCGAGGAAGCCAGCAGGAGGGACAACAGGAAATGGAGGAAATGGCAGCGACAGTACTTTGGCTATCGCTGGACCACTGCAGGCGGTTCGACCCACTGCCAGAACGTTCAACATGACGGTGCAGGATGTTATGTAGTCAAAAGATGTGGTGTCAGGTATTATTCCGGTCAATAGTATAAATGCTTATGTATTATTTGAATCGGGTGCTACTTGTTCATTCATATCTGATGACTTTGCTAAGACTTTAGACTTACTTAAAGAGGAATTAGTTTACCCCTTGAACATAGAGATTGCGAATAGGGAGGTTATTCCTATTAGGTTTGTTTACAAGAACTGTAGATTGGACATTAAGGGTCAAGAATTGAGGGTAGATTTGATTCCGATAAAACTTAGGGAGTCTGATGTTATACTGGGTATGGATTGGTTGTTCAACCATGGTGCGGTAATCGATTGTCAAAAGAAATCGGTAAACCTTACGACTCCGTCGAAGGTAGTGTTTTATGACAGCAAGTCGCCTAGACAAGCGAGTTGTCTGACGATTATGCAAGCCAAGAAGCTATTGAAAAAAGGTTGTGTAGGGTATTTAGCCTACATAATGGATACTCGTAAGGAAAGTCCGAAGATAGAAGAGATATCAGTGGTTAGGGAGTTTGTGGACTTATTTTCGAGCGATTTGCCAGGACTTCCGTCAGATAGAGAGACAGAGTTTGTGCTCGACTTAGCACCGGGGACTGCTCCGATTTCAAAAGCCCCATACAGAATAGCTCTAGTCGAGATGAAGGAATTGATGGTTCAACTGCAAGAATTGCTGGACAAGAAGTATATTCAACCCAGCGTATCACCGTGGGGAGTGCCAGTACTGTTCGTGAAGAAGAAGGATGGATCAATGAGGCTATGCATTGATAATAGGGAGTTGAATAAAGTCACGATCAAGAATATGTATCCTTTACCTAGGATTAATGACTTGTTCGATCAACTGAAAGGTGCTAGATACTTCTCGAAAATAGATTTGAGAAGTGGGTATCATCAGTTGAAGGTAAGAAGAGAGGATGTACTGAAGTTGGCTTTTAGAACTCGGTATGGACATTACAAGTTCTTGTTGATGTCATTTGGTCTAACGAATGCACCAGCTGCATTTATGGACTTAATGAATAGGGTGTTTAAGCCATTTCTGGACAAGTTCGTAGTGGTGTTCATAGATGACATTTTTGTTTATTCCAAAACTGAGGAGGAACATACTGAACATTTAAGACTGACATTAGAATCACTGAGACGGGATAAGCTATATGCAAAATTCTTGAAATACGAATTCTGGTTAGAATATGTGCAATTTCTTGGCCACGTGATTGACAAGGATGGAATTTCAGTGGATCCGTCGAAGGTTGAAGCTGTGATGAATTGGGATCAGCCGAAGACACCGTCTGAAGTTAGGAGTTTCTTGGGATTGGCATGATACTACAGAAGGTTTATTCAAGACTTCAAAGAGGAAATTTTAGGCGAGGCTCACAGTTCAAGATATTCGATTCACCCCGAGAGTACGAAGATGCACCAGGATCTTAGACAGCATTTCTGGTGGCCGAATATGAAGAGAGACGTGACTGAATGAGTTGCGAAATGTCTAACGTGCCAGAAAGTCAAACCAGAACACCAAAGACCAAGTGGATTGCTGCAACTGTTGGAGATTCCGGAATGGAAGTGGGAACACATCATGATGAATTTCGTGGTTGGTCTTCCAACGACTCATAAAGGTTTTTATGCGATATGGGTTATAGTAGATCGACTGATGAAATCAGTGCACTTCTTACCGATCAAGATTAGATTCGACTTGGATCAGTTAGCGAAGCTGTACGTTAAGGAAATTATTTCGAGACACGGTGTTCCAGTATCGATTGTGTCCGACAGGGATCCAAGTTTCACGTCGAATTTCTGGAAGCGATTACAGGAATGTTTGGGAACACAATTGCGAATGAGTACGGCGTACCATCCTCAGACTGATGGTTAGAGCGAGAGAACAATTCAGACTCTAGATGATATGTTGAGAGCTTGCGTTATGGACTTTAAAGGAAGATGGGATGATCATCTACTGTTGGTGGAGTTCGCCTACAACAACAGTTACCATACAAGTATAGGCATGCCGCCTTACGAAGCATTATACGGTAGAAAATGCAGGACTCTATTATGCTGGGATGAAGTTGGTGAACGATAACTGTTGGGACCGAAAAGGTACAACAAACTGCAGAGATAGTCAAGATAATCAGAACGAGATTGGTTGCTGCTCAAGACAGATAGAAGAAGTTTGTCGATTATCATCGTCAGAATCGAGAGTTTGAAGCAGAAAGCTTCGTTTTCCTGAAGGTATCTCCCTGGAAGGGGAAGATTCAATTTGGTAAGAAGGGAAAGCTGAGTCCCCGGTTCATTAGACCTTTTGAAATACTGCGAAGGGTTGGCGAGGTTGCTTACGAGATTGCGTTACCTCCAGAGCTAGATAATATACATAATGTCTTTCATATTTCTGTGTTGCGACCTTACAAACACGACTACAAGCATGTGATAGAGTATGAACCTTTACATTTTGATAGAGACCTAACTTATAAAGAAGTTCCTGTTCAAATAGTTGATAGAAAAGAACAAGTATTTAGAAATAAAGTGACACATTCTGTTAAGGTAATCTGGAGGAACCACAGTGCTGAAGAAGCTACGTGGGAACTCGAGGATGTAATGATGAAAACCTATCCCCAATTATTTATGTAATTTCTTGTATATCGATTCTAGAGACAGAATCTTTTTAAGGGGGGAAGAATGTGACGTATGAGTTTTTTTTATTGTGATTCTGGGAACATAATCCTTTTAAGGAGGGAATATTTGTAACGAATGAGATTTTTTATATTTAATTGTAAATATGTATTGAAGTAAATAAATATTTTAATTGATTTATTAATTGAGTTAAATAAATAATTTATGTGATTATGTTATGGAGTAATTTAGTTAAGTGCAATATAATTAATTAAATTAATGTGTAAGTAATTGTGTGGTGTAATTCTAAATTAATTGAGAATAATTAAATTAGATGATATTATGTGGTATAAATTACATGAGATTATGATTAGCGAGTAATTATAATTGTGTAGCAATTTAGTATTATGTGGCAATTTTAATTAATTAATGAATATTAGCTTGTATTTAATTAAATTAGAAGGTTGTGATTTAATTAAATAGAGTGTAACATTTAAACTATGTGTTAAAATGATTTATCAAAATAAATAAAAAGGGTTTTAAATTAGTTTTACCAAACAAGGCCCTTACACCTATTTTAATCCTGTTTTACCAAACGATGCCTTAACTACTAAAAATCTACTTTTGAAAATAAATGGTTTCGGCCAAACAAAGCCTTATGGCTTTTGATTTTCAAAAACTAAGTAACTGATGTCTTTAATAAAGGTATTATGATTATATCAATTATTATATTATAATTATATGTATATTATACCTATATCAGTTATATATATAATATCTATTATACGTTAAGTAAAATAGAGTTAGGAAGAACAGAGAAAGAGAGAGAAAGAAGAGAAAAAAGAGAGAAGAAAGAAAGAAGGAGAAGACTCTGTGATTTAACGAAGAATCACCATCATCATCTTCCTTGAATGCTAGAAAGAGTATAATCCTAACTCCATAGTTACTAAATTATGTTCTTCATTGTTTTCATAGTATAAGTTCTCTGTAACTTGATTTTTATGAGAATTTGTGTAATATGGTTCATATATGTTTAATATGTGTTATAACATGCTTATATATGATTCATATGGTTGTCCAAGTAATTAATTTTATGTAAATATGATGAACATGAAGAAATCATGTTCATAGCAATTACAGTGAACTAGTTTTGAAAAATAGTCTTTAAATTATCAAAATTTGTGGTTGATTGTGATATGTTATGTAAATTCATCATAGATTATGATAATATATCAAGAAACAAAATTAACATACTTTGAATTGTTTGATTTATTTAAAAACAAAGTCATAGTGTTAATTTTCTTCAAAAACGCTTAAAAATGGTGTTTTTCTTCAAAATCATGAAATTAATTGTTTTGATTATGTGTTGTGGGGTTTATGTATGTTAAAAACTTGTTAGAAGTTTAAGATTTTATTTTCATAAAGTTTTATATGCATTGTTAGTTAAAATCAAAATTTGGTGCGAAGAAATAAGCCAAATTGGCTTTTTCTCTACACAGTTCGCGAGCCGGGACAGCAGGGAGACCCGCCCCAGCGGGTCTATCAAGGGCAAAACACCAGCCCCAACGGGTGTATAGGCTGTCCAAAAATTTTACTTGGGTTCCGAGTAGTTTTTATGTAGTACATGATTATCTAACTTAATGTGATGACATGTTAACTGTATTAAACAATAAGATAACATATTTTTGACATGTTTAAGACAATTTGAAGTCGTATATTAACATATTATGTGAACTTAGATATTGTTATCATAGGATATGATTATGATAGTTTAAAGTGTTATACACGTGTGATATGCATATTGTGAGTTTAGACTCATGTATGTGGTTAGTTAGCGAGTTAAGTTTACAAACCACGTTGTTAAGTTGAACTTAAGTAAGAAGTTCAACGGTTAAACGTAGTGGTTATGAAACTAATTGGTATTATAAACGTAATGTAATGTGTAGGACGATTGAGGAAGTGATTTGTAAATTGTAAATTGTAGCTTGCACTTAAAGCAAGTTTCCTAAACCTTTTTTTTACATTATGCACGTCCTCTAACTATACTCTTTCATTGAGCAAGTTTTCTAAACTCAAACTTTACTTGAGAAAGTTTCCTATTTCTAACTTGTTATTCTTATGCAAGTTATTATATTCTCTATCAATTATATATTGAATAAATATATTATCAAAGTTCATTATTGAGTTAATGTGGCCTTGACTTAATTGTGCAAGCAAGGTCTATCTTATCTTTCAATTGCTTTAAGTTTAGTTCTAAAGCATAAGTTATTTTGTAATCCTTTATTGTTGAATTCTTATTATTTTAAGTCGATTCAACTACTCCTTAGTTGATGATAGTTGAACTCTAAATTTCTCTTGAAGCTTATCCAAACTAAACTTTCTTTGGTGCAGAGTTGTTATTAAATACTGAGATGAAAAACCCTATTTAATAGGGGATTACCATGCGAAAGCGTTAAGATTTTTGTGCATAATACATGGTACGAAGGGCTGATTCCCCTAAGTACGAATTAAGAGTCCATATAGTCTAATGACTGTTAAAGGTTTTAAATAGAAATGTTTATAACCTAGGACATAGTTCAAGGTCTTGCGACCCTCAGATGAATTCTATATTCCATATTCAATGCTTTATTATTGATGAAAGAAATATTATTCGAATCAATTGAAGTTATTCAATTTATGACATCACTATCATTTGTTATTTCAAGTGAGCTTTTGTTTGCTCACTCTTGCATTATATAACCCTTGCAGCTAAAGTTGAAAAAGTTGACGAACCGTCAACTAGCAAAGGCAAGAGCAAGATGAACAAGTGAAGACTTGTTTATATTTATTGATGCAATTGTAATAAAACTTTATTTATGTTATGATATTTTATTTTAGCATATTTTTGACGTTAAGGTTAGCAAACCCTGGAAATTATTTGAGAAGTTTGAATCCTTTTTATAAGGAAGATTTTTATTTGATTTATAAAGGTTGTAATTTATTTTACATTTCTTATTATGGGCAGTAGTTATATTTTATTTAGATAGTGAGCACCAAATCTAGTGGAATTGAAGTACCTGAATTTGGGGGTGTCACAGGTCCATTTTCCAGCAGCTTTGTCGGTGCTGATCCTCCCTTGTATCGACAAGACATTCCCACTGGCCGAGACTTTGTGACTCAGGAGGAGTTGGAGCAGGTTGATAGCCTGGATGCAGATATTTTGGATCTCTTTTGATAACTTTCCTTGCTATATCTTTTGATAGGCCTCTGTTTAGCTATTGGGCGGCTGTGCCCCATTTTGATAGGCCTCTGTTAGTAGTTGGGCGGCTGTGCCCCATCTCCCTGTACTTTTTATTTTGGATTGTATGAGCAGACAGAGACGATGCTTACAGTAGATAGTTTATTCTAGATATGCATGATATTTCCTATCTATTGCATCATTTTTATTATTGTCATTATGCATATATTATGTCATGGATATGCACTTAGACAGATGAGTTCAAATTTGACCCCTAGATGGTTTTGTGATACGGTGATACAGATGTCGTCATTGACGGTCAGCCACATTGAGCATTCACCACCATCCTTGGTAGCATCCTCACCGAGGTCGTGGTATGATAGCCTGCCATTCCCAGCCAGATGGACAGTAGATCGGATATTGGGGCATTCCTTGACCCTTCTAGATTTCCAGGTTCCATACGGATTTGTAGATGGCATCTATCCTATTGGATACCTGAGCGACAGGTTTTCCACTTTGGGCGACATGAGTTAACTCCGACCTTGGAGGAGTATGAGCGGCTTATAGGTTTAGCACTGGACATGCCTTGCGCTCGCATAGCAATCAGCGATATAAAGAGACCATTTATGCGTACGTCGGGTCTGCAACATAGAGTAGTCACTGATGAGATCATTTCAGGACATGTGATCTCTATCGACTTTCTAATCGATCGCTTTGGTAAGCTAGACAACTACGATCGATACTGGGGGGATTTTATCATTTCGGCAGACTAGTGGCAGTTGGCCCGGGTAGACGTCTTGTTGATGTGCGTTACGACTTACGTATACATGCCACTATATTTGGACCTTATAGATATTGGTTTGATGATCGTGGTTCGTGCCCTTAGATAGAGTAGTACTATTCTGTTGATGATACTGGCCAAGACCTTGAGGTCGGCTACCTATTGCAGTACCCATCTAGAGAGGTTTTTTAAAGGTAGCTCTGTCCTGCTGTATGTATGGCTCATGACCCATTTGCGTCCGATTGGCACCTTTAGACATCATGGGTACTTCTTTACCTATGAGATAGCCCTGTCCTACTCCTTCCAGCAAGCGGAGTGTTTGGATGCAGCGATATGGTCGGCTTTTCTGTCAGATATTAAGCATCCCTTTTTGATTCTGCCATGCTCAGGGCTCGTATCCCCTTACAGCTTCATCACCCATGCAGTCGGCATGGACTACCTACCTCTAGCGGGATTGAGAGAGGTGACCACTTCCCATTCATTGGCAATTATGGGTCAGTTTGATCAGTTCCAGAGCCTTCACCAGTTTGAAAGGGCTATTGATCAGTGGATATCAGCTTCATCTTTATCGTCAGCTGACCTAATAAAGATTTATGAGTGTTGGACTCATAGGGAGAGGGATGATTTCTCTACTAGCCATTCGGATCGCTCTCCAGAGTATTTAGCGTGGTTGGAGGCTGATATAGCAGCAGCTGCAGTCATCCAGTCAGCTCTGGTTGTGGATTCAGATGAGGAGGAGCCTATTGAGGATCCTGATTCTCCCACGGAGGATGATTTGTTTATGGGTCTGACAGCAGCGTTAGTTAGTGATCCACCGATTGTTCCAGCCGGCACAGATCCAGTTATTGCTAATTCACTAGCTCAGATGACTTTCGAGAGAGATCAGGCTAGGGTGTTGATGTGGACGGCCCTGTCTGGCAGAGATACAACTTTTACCACCAGAGACGAGGCTCAAGCTACTTGGGATGTGACATTGATTGAGAGGGACGAGGCTCGATCTACCCGAGATGCAGCTCTTGAGGAGAGAGATAAGGTCTGATCTGTCAGAGATGCAGCCTTTGAGGAGATTGAGGAGGTCATAGTTGCCCGGGATGCTGCCTATGCTGAGAGGGATGAGGCCGTAGGTACCCTGGATGTCTATATTGCGGACAACATAGCCCTTAGATCATACACAGACAGCTTGGTTGGAGAGATAAGTGCTTTTATCGATGGTTACAGTAGCACCATACAGATGGCTGTGGATGTTCTTGCCCTGATGGAGGCTGAGAGTATTGCACTTGCAGCAGCTCCTCTATCTTCTGAAAGAGATGCCATGTTGGCACTGCTATCCCGCTTGTCATTGGGTCCATATACTAGCTTTGTTTTTCCTGCACATACTAGATCAACAATTTTTGTCATGTAAATGACACCATGTATATATCAAACAGTATTATATAATCAGAGAAATATATTTTGATTCACTTCCCTGTTAGATATGTATTGTCATTACTGAGTGGTTACCACTTCTTTCATGACTTGCTGTTGTTGATGTATCGTGAGCTTTTCCTTGATGGATTGACAGTGAGATGTCAGAGAATATCTCGGATGGGCCTGTTGACCAGGGAGACTTGATAGTATTTGGGTTTTATAGGGTTTTAGTGTCCTGGGACTGGTTTTTATTAGTTTTTTATTTTTCTTTGATGGTCAAACCGCACCATGAATGGCTGCCTATGTACTCCCGGGTTGAGGGAGATCAGGTCATTCGTAGTTTGAGTCTTATGTGAGAGGTTTTGAGTATGAGCTTGGTTTGATGAGTTTTTGAATTTTTATTTGGTTTGACCGCACCAGGAATGGCTGCCTACGTACTCCCAAGTTGAGGGAGATCAGGTCATTTGTAGTTCGATCTTCTAGTGAAAACCAAAACTGATTTGATCGATTCGCAGGACCAGGATGATGGCTGGCATGTGTTTCAGATATAGTTCCTTTTTATGGTGTTTGAGTTGATAAGTTGGGGAAATTCGCTCCTGTCCATTTCTTATAATCTGATAGCTCCTCTTGTCAACACCTCTTTGACAATGAAAGGGCTTTCTCAATTTGGGGCGAACTTTCCTTTATCTTCGTCTTGATTGGCCAAAACTTTCTTCAGCACTAGGTCATTTTCTTTGAATTGTCGGATTTAGACTTTCTTGTTGTATGATCGAGCAATCCTTTGCTGATACAACTTCCCGTGGAAAATGGTTGTAGCCCTCTTTTGATCTATCAGGGACAGCTGATGGTACCGCTCTTGCAACCACTAATCTTCTCCTATCTGAGTGTCTATTAATGCTCGCCATGACTCTATTTTGACTTCTATGGGAAGTACTGCTTCCATGCTATAGACCAATGAATAGAGGGTAGCCCAAGTAGAGGTACACATTGACGTCCAGTATGCAAATAGAGTCATAGGCAACAGGTCAGGCCATCCTTTGTGATTGGCGGACATTTTCTGCATGATCTTCTTGATGTTCTTATTGGCCTCTTCAACAGCACCATTCATCTTGGGTCAATAGATAACGGAATTGAGATGCTTGATGTGGAACTTGCTGCATAAATCTCTCATCATCTGATTGTTTAAGTTCTTGGAATTATCTGAGATTATCATCTCCGGTTGCCCGTATCGATAGATGACATTGTTTCTGATGAAACCAATGATTACCTCTTTGGTGACTTTGGGAAAAGAGGAAGCTTCAACCCACTTGGTGAAGTAATCGATCATGGTGAAGATGAATCGATGACCATTGGTGGCTTTGGGTTCTACTTGACCGATCACATCCATTCCCCACATAGAGTAAGGCTATGGCGAACTCATATTGTGCAGCTCATTTGGAGGAGCGTGGATGACATTTCCATGGACTTGGCATTGATAGCATCTCCTGACGTGATCATTACAGCCAGCTTTGAGAGAGATCCAGTAATGCCCTGTTCCCAATATCTTTTTGGCCAGCAGATGATCGCTCATGTGTGGACCACAGACTCCACCGTGGACTTCATCCATCAATCTTTGGGCTTGCTCTTTATCGAGGCATCTTAAAAGTCCTATTCCAGCATCCCTTTTATAAAGTGCATCTCCGCTCAGATAGAACTTTATAGCTATCTTATGAATCCGCTTTCGCTTAGCTTGGCTTTCCCCATCAGGTGTAGATCCGTCTCGGAGGTATTCCTTGATGTCTTGATACCAAGGCTGTTTGATAGGCGGTAATTCATCTGATACTTTTCTAATTTAATTCCCGTACGTTGAAGCCTTTTGGTTTGTGAATTTGATGTCGAGAATTCCCCTTCTACCCGATATGTTGATCAGGGAAGCCAATGTTGCCAGGGCTTCCGCAAAGTCGTTCCGTCCTTGAGGAATATGGATGAAGGTTATCTTTTTAAAATCCATAGATATGTTGATGACCTTCCGGTGATAGGGCAACAGATGCAATTCTTTGGTATGATATGCCCCAATGGTTTGTCTAATAACCAACTCAGAATCTCTGAAGACTAGTAGATGCTTGACACCCATGGATTGGGCTAATTTCAATGCCATTATGCAGCCTTCATACTCAGTCGTGTTGTTGGTGTTGTCAAACTATAACTTGGTAGCCATAGGATATTGCTCTCCTGTACTAGAGATGAGGACTGCTCCAGCTCCGGCACCTTCCATATTCATCGCTCCATCAAAATACATTCTCTAGGGTTGGACTGTATTCTCCTGTCAGATTTGTTGAATCGCTATGATCCCATCATCCGGGAAATAAGTATCCAAGGGTTCAAACCCTCCGGACGGTGCTTCGGCTAGTTGATCTGCAATGCCCTGACCTTTGATGGACTTTTGAGTAACGTATACAATATCGAACTGTTGGAGGATCAACTGCCATTTGGACAATCGATAATTCAACATTAGCTTGTTAAATACATATTTTAGTGGATCCATGAAGGATATGAGATAGGTCGTATGCCCATGCAGATAATGTTGTAACCTCATGGCAGCCCATGCTAACGCACAACATGTCTTCTCGATCAGGGTGTACTTCTATTCACCGCTGCTGAACCTTTTGCTGTTGTAGTAGATAGCTCTCTCCTTGCTACTGTCATCTTTCTGTCCCAGCATACAGCCCATTGCATTGGCATTGACGGACAAGTGCATAAACAGGGGAACTCTATCCCTCGGGGGTACTAAAACAGGCGCTTCGATCAGCTGCTTCTTGATGGCAAGGAAATCTTTTTGGCAATCCTCATTCCATTTCGTGGAGGAATTCTTCCTTAGTAGATTGAAGATGGGTTCGCAAGTTGCTGTGAGCTGGGAAATTAATTGCCTTATGAAATTAATCCTCCCCAGGAACCCGCGTATCTCCTTCTCTGTTCGGGGTACGACATCTCAGTGATAGCTTTAATCTTGGCAGGATCCAGCTCAATGCCTCTATTGCTTACCAGAAATCCCAGCAACTTGCCCAATTTGACACCAAAAACACATTTGGCCGAATTCAGCTTGAGGTTGTACTTACACAACCTGTTGAACAACTTTTTAAGATAGTTGATGTGATCGTCCTCCTTCAGAGATTTGATGATGATGTCGTCCATATAACCTCTATCTTATGCATCATGTCATGAAACAAGGCCATCATAGCTCGCTGATAAGTGGCACCTGCATTGATAAGACCGAAGGACAATCGTATGTAGCAGAAGGTTCCCCAGGGAGTGATGAAGGCTGTCTTCTCCCTGTCCTCTTCAGCCACCATGATTTGATGGTAACCAGCAAAGAAACCCACAAAAGAATACATGTCGTACTGCACCATATTATCTATTAGGATGTGGATAAAAGGTACTGGGAAATTGTCCTTGAGACAAGCTTTGTTCAAATCCCTGTAATCCACGCATACTCATAACTTCCCTCCGGGCTTAGGCACGAGAACTATGTTCGACAACCATTCCGGGTATGTTGACACCATGATGATGCCGATTTTGAATTGTTTGGCAACTTCTTCTTTGACTTTCAGACTCCATTCAGGTTTCAATCGCTTGAGCTTTTGTTTGACTGGCTTGAATCCATCTTTTATGGGGAGTCGATGGATGACAATGTCAGTAGACAAGCCAATCATGTCTTCATGCGACCATACAAACACATCCTAGAACTGTGTTAGGATTTCGATCAGGTCAGTTCTTTGGTCATTGGTGAGGTCTTGGCCTATCTGGATTTCTTTGAGGTTTTCTGAGGTTTTGATGTTGACGGTGGTGGTTTGGTCGAGGTTTGGTTTGGGTTTGTCCTCAACCCATTCTTTGATTTCCTCGGGCACCTCATAATCATCTGTCTCCTCTTGATCAACTTCCATAAAGTGGAAGTTTAGTTCTACATCAAAGTCGTAGTCACTGTGACAGGTTGACATCTCATCAGCAGGGACAAACAAATCTAATCCTTGAGTCCTAAAAACAAAATGCTTTCGCTTTAATATATGTAACTGTTTAAACATACAAAGCATGACAAAAGTTACTGCTATAGCTGTGCAACCAAAATAAGCAGTAAATGAAACCATGTTACAGGGCAGATAGATTCTCTGCCCTTTTACCCTTTTTGAATGAGGCAAGGGAAGCTGCTCCAGTTGTCCAAGGTCAGATCCTCATGAATAGGGAGGATAAAGGAGTTATGCTCATCTGCCTCATCTCGGATGATGACTAAGACATCCTTTAGATTAGGGCCGAGATTCTTCTTTGAACTGTCACCCTTCCCCTTCTTGATGCGAGGAATTTGAATTTGATCCTCGTGCTCACTGTCTGGGATATCATCATTCATACCCTCATAGTGTATGAGAACACGCATGTTAACAAATGGGTCTCGTCCTTCGCACATGAACTTTTCTTTTCCCTTTTTGCTGTCCTTCTCAGGCTTTGAGGATTTTCTCTCACTTACCGGTATGATTAGAGGAAACAACATGGTTGACACAACAGCAGGAATCTTCCTCATTGGCTTCATAAATCTGGCATTAATAAGGTTTGGCAACAGTATAGTGGAAGCATGAGCCTTTGGATGCTTATGTGGGTTCCGGTGGTTTGATCCGGATGTGTAGCCCAATCCGGCTTTCCCTGATTGGCTCGGGATTTGCACTGAACTCTTGATACCTTGATAATTTTTTCCTAACCCTTTTCCTGGGCGAAAACCCAAAGATACCATCTCCTGTCCCATTGCCATCACTTCGGGGGAGATTTTTGGTTTCAGAGCTGGTGCCCCAACAGGTAGGTACTGAGTATCGCTCACCTCCAAGGCTTGAAAGCTCGCAGGTTCAACCCCTTCATCCAGATTGATCACTTGCATGTCTCTCTGTATGCAGGCAGGGTATTCTGGTTCGACATTCACTATGATTAGGTTGCCATTGATAATGTACTTGAGCTTCTAATGGAGGGTGGATGGAACTGCTCCTGCCATGTGGATCCACAGCTTTCCCAACAACAAGTTATATCCGGTGGTAATGTTGAGTACCTAGAAGGATACATAGAAAGTGTGGGGACCAATCTCTAGTGGAAGCTCAATCTCTCCCACAGCCTCTCGGCGAGATCCATCGAACGCCCGGATGACCACATGGCTGGTACGGATCTGGTTTGGGTTGATCTTCATTCTCTCCAAGGTATCGTAGGGACAGATGTTTAGGGACGATCTTCTGTCTATTAGCACACCTCCGATCACATACCCTGAGGACATCACTACTATGCGTAGTGACTTGCGATGACCCGTTCCTTCCGCAGGTATATCATAATCAATGAAAGATATCACATTGCTGTTGAAAATGTGTTCTATCACGTGATGGAATTTCTCAGCATCCACTGTCCTTTGCAGATGGGCTTCTTCCAGTACTTTCACCGAAATGTTACGATGATCCACCGAAGATAAAACCAGGTCTAGGATGGACATCTTCTTGGGTGCATCTTTCAAGATTTGCACCACATTGGTCTCGTTAAGCCCCATTTTGCTGAGGAATTCTTCAATCTTCTCTTCAGCCACCTTCCCTTTAGTTTCGATGACTGAATTGATCACCTGCTGAGGCAGGTACAATGGATTCTCCTTGGATACAATGGAAATGTTGTTTGAGGTGGAACCTTGATCATTCCCATAGTTCCATGGGACTCTTTTCAGACTGATGACAGGATACTGTGGTCTGAAAGGTAGTATTAAAGGTTCTGGCATAGCTACCTTCACAGAATTTAGCATTTCTTGGACCCCTTTTCTAGGCAGTACTAAGGGTGTTCCGACTAGCCCCTTCGCACAAGAAATAACAGCCACTGTTCCCTGATTCCACGCTGTGGGAATAAAGAGTGTTTCCTTATCAGGGAGGCCATAGTCTTGATTCCCTCTTATCAGCTCATCGCTTTCAATCATATTCTAAATTAAGTGACGAAGTCCCCAGAAATCCTCAGTGTCATGACCGGGCGCATTGAAATGATACTGGCAAATCCTGCTAGGTTTGAGTTTCCTGGATAGAGGGTTCACAGGGGGTAACAAATCTGTAACCATCCCTCAATGATCAACATCTGGAGGATTTCCTTCATCGGCTTGTTCAGATTAGTGAAATTCCTCTGGAAGGCGAATTCCCTATCAGCTTGAAACTTTTCTTCCTTGGCCACCTTGTCGGCCCAGGGTTCATGTTTATGAAATCGGTAGTGGTCCCTCATAGCAATGGGACTAATTTCTGGCATAGGAGGACTTGCTTCAGCTTGGATGGATTGGTTTATCAGCCAATTTATTAACAGCAATTAAACACTCAAGTATACGTGTTCGTTTGTAATATTTAGCAAGTAAGGATATCATTCCCACGAGGAAATAGATCAATATTATCAAATACCAATTTCAATTAAATTAATCCTAAATTAAACTATGATTAATGATTGTGATTTTGAGAATTAAAATTAACTACTAAAATATAAAGTCATAAGAATGAATGCAGATGGAATAGGTTAAGATCACAACTTCCCTTAGTATTTCATTTAACCAATACACTCCTCATTTAATTATTTAATCAATATGAATAGCTAACTAAGAATTCTTTATAAAATTCAAGTACTTCTTCTGAAGACATATAAACGAATCCTTATAAGTCCAACAATTACGCAACAGATTTACAAGGAACACCCTAACTAATTTATCACTATATTCCTATGTAAATTAAGATAACTGGGCTTTTAAGCACATATTCTTTCAATGGTTGCAAAAGACATATAGATATATTCATATCCTATATGCTAAAAATATGAACCTTATTCAAATTATATGAATAGATGCTATCATATATAGATCTAACTTGTGACACCCCCAAATCCGGTATCTTAATTTCCACAAGATTTGGTGTTCACTGTTCCAATATCATACAACTATCTACCCATAAATAATGAAATTCATTTATTAGATAAATAAATCATCATCTTACATCATCTGAAGTAATAATACATCATAAATCCCAAGTTAAACTTAACCTTAAATCTCTGTTGCGGAAACGTAAATAAATAAGTCTTAAGTCATCACACATAAATCTTGAACTTTAACATTCTTAACATCAACACAAGTCTTCAACACTTGTTAGCTTTTCCTTTGCCCTTGCTACTAGAAGGTACATCACTTCGTTCATTATTAGCTGCAATGTTATTATGCAAGAGTGAGCACGGAGGCCCGCAAGTATAAAAATATGACAGAATAATAACATGCGAGTGAAAGAATTCTGAATAACAGAAAGCTCAACATTTGAATCAAGAATATTAATCAAGAGTCAAATTACTTCTCAACTTTTGAATCAAGAATATTAATCGAGAGTCAAATTACTTCTGAGGGTCATTAAGACCTTGAACCGAGTCTTAGGTTGTCAAGTATATTAACCTTTCCAACCTTTAACAGTCATAAGACTATAGACTTTACTTCTCGTACTTAGGGAGATCAGCCCTTCGTACTGATACTATGCACACTATCTTAACGCTTTAAGCATCTTCATTAATTCCCTATATTAGGGTTGTTCATCTCAGTTTGACATCAGAAGCCGCACCAAATAAAGTTGGTTTGGATAACTCAATAAATGATATTCAAATTGAATATTAACTTCTCAAGGTATACAATCGAATAAGTATTGTACACTTAAATGATACTTTTAAAAGAATCATGGTATCTCATGTGAAATTCTAAACTTGAATATTCAAGAGTAAGAATTTGCTCAACAATAGTAATTAAGCATAGCAATTGCTTAATTTAAAGAGTTTAGTTTAGGAAACTTGCCCAACAATAATAGTAAGTTAGGGATAGAAAACTTGCCTCGTGCACAAGCTACAATTATTTCTCACTTCTTTAATTACTCTTATCTATCACACATTTACAATATCAATTAATCACAAGTTCGATATGATTATTGATTTACAATAGTATTCTTCAAACTCATTATTAAGTTTTCAAATAATGGTTTACGTTGATTAATTAACTTGTTAATCAATCACGTAACTTAAGTTATTAACTTGTATTAATAACTCATTACATACATAACATGTCTTCATGTTAATTAGATTTAAAATAATGTCTTAATGTTTATAACACATTATTTAACCTTTACAAATAATAGTTTAAGTCACGTAATTAATTTATTAATTAATTACATAACATAAATTATTAAACTCATATCAATATTTTATTATATTTATACAACATGTGTTCATGTTCATTAGACTCAAAACACATTTCACAAATTTCTAACACTTAGCATTTTTTTTTCAAAATTTTTGGACAGGCGCGGCCACGCGCCATTTTGCCTTGCAGTCGGCGCGGCCGCGCGGCTGCGGAATTTTAGAATCTAAAGTTTGCGAATGAACACAGATTTTCTCCCATTTTCTCCCAATTCACATCATTACACTGATTAATAACGTTACCCATGAAGTATAAACTTCACAGAAATATTATACAACACTTATATCATGTTCTTAACAATCATAATCACATAGTTACACAATCTAACACCATCAATTTCATTGTTCTTCATAAATTTTATAAAATTTAATGAAAAATATATAATCTAACATTGCAGATTCGTTACTACATCTAATCCACTCATTCCAATTCCATTCTCTTTATTTTAACATACAAAATCATATTCATGTGTTAATTTAAATATAAACATATGATTACCACATCTATTTCACCCATATGGGTTATTCCCCATATTCAACACTCTGTCTTTTATAAAACCCATTTATTAACAAAATTACTTGATGTAATCACTGTGAATCATGAATGTATAGCATAAATTATATCATGGACATATGTTCATATATATATATCCATGAAATCATCAATTGTCAACTTTCTCCATTTATAGAGGACTTTAAAAAAAACACGAAAAATGAAAAACTTTGTAAATCTTTAAAAATCCAATTAAGGCCAAATTAAATAAAATTGATCCTTTAAAACATGATTATATGTTAGCAAAACACGTTATGATCCCATACCCATATAGATAAAGCCATATCGTAACCCAATTGGGAAACTTAATTTTCACAGAAAACTTAAAAGTACGTATTTAAGAAATCTTAATTTTGAAAACTTAAAAGAAGAATTACCCTTTTGGTATGAAGATAACACAATCACAAACAATACTTAAGATTTCTCAAATTCCTTTCTCTCAATCTCTTCTTCTTCTTCTCTCTGAAACTTTCTACGTTTTTCTTTCTCTGACTTCTCTAATTTCTTCTGATAAAATGACTTAGGAAGATAACGTACACATATATATAAATATATAATATATCTGTTGTAATATAACTCCCACAAGGGCCTTGTTGACTTCTTCTTCTTTTATTTTTCCATTTATTTTAATAAACTAATTTACTATATAGTTAATTGTCACATCACTTATTAATTAATTAATTTTATTTAAATCAATTAAATAAAATAAGATAATTCACATTAAATCATATTGTCATATAATTAATATTTTTATTTATTAATTATGTTAATTCACTAATTCTTTAATTAAATATCAAATTAATTAAAGTAACATATGCTTATTTAATTAATTTAACTAATCAAATAAACTCAATTAATTAAATACTTTGAACTAATAAATCACTACACATTAATTTAATTAATGTAACACATATAGTTAAATTAATCTACCACAAATTCATGACTTAATTATTTAACTCAATAATTAAATCATTAAAAATATTTATTTATTTTAATAAATATTCAAATATCTTTACAAAATTCTCGTTCGTCACATAACTCATACTCCATTTTCCAATTTCGTATAAATTATCCCGATAATTGTTGATCAGGCAATTAATCAATGAACACAAGATATGATAAACGATTCAAGAGTAATTAACTTAAATTAAATAAGAAGCATCAAATTCAAATTACATACTTAGTTCCATTACGATCTTAATGAAAAGTTAGTTCATGATGATGGAGGAAGACATCATCCAAATTACTAAACCAAACATCCCAAGGATTACAAAATTAAAGATAAATGAAAGGGATAGAAGAAACTATTAAGCCGCTCCAAATCTCTAACTTGATCTTCAACCTTTTGTAAATCTCCTTCGTGTTCTCCTTCGATCTATCTCTGCAAATCCTTCTAACGTTGTATATTTGTTTCCCCGCTCTTGTCTCTTCATTTAAACCCTAATATCTATTCTGATTGGCCTCCCTTATACTCAGCAGCGTAAATTGGCATCCAGAACCGTGTATGAGCTCTTAGGAGCTCATCCTAGTGCAAATCCAAGCGCTTAAGCGCTTGACCAGGACCATGAAATTGTAAAATGCCATTAAGCCTATTTTTGATTTCTTTTTAATTATTTTCTCTTCCAAAATGACATATATGCCCTTCCAGCTCCACCTACAATAAATAAACACAAAAACAAAAAAGTAGATCCTAAAACACTTAAAGATAACAATAATTAAGTTTAAACAATACCTAATTCGTAAGTATGACACCTACTCATCAAATACCCCCAAACTTAACCAATTGCTTGTCCTCAAGCAATGCAATGATGCAAATGCAACCTAACTATATGCCTACGAATCAAGCAACCAAATAACATGGCATCCAATATCAGGCCTCAAAGATAACACATAATACTCAATTTAGAACATCCAACCAACATAAAGTTTCTAACTCAAACCAATTAGCCCAATTATGCATGTCGTCACTCATGTTATGTGTGTGTGTGTACTCCAACTGTTTTAATCAATCACAACTCAAATCACTCACATAAGTAACTTCTTAGAAAGAAACTACAGTTTTTCCTAAACTCAACCAGTTAACACAACCAATCCGACTAATGCAAGCAATTACTAAGCACAGGGGTATCACCAAGGGTTATCAGACACAAACTTTATTATTTCACGAGTGCGTTGTACGCTCCATCTCCCTTTTTAACTCGACTTGTGCAATGTCGAGTTCCCTTAGGCTTTCAAAACTACCCATGTATCGATCTTTCAACCAGTGACTCCCAAACCAGTTGGCTTTAGGGCACTAGGTGTTAAGACACCCCTACGGATCTAATAACCCAAGTAGCAATGACCACGAAACTAAACCAGTCAAGTTTTATTATTTATTCCTATTTTTATAATTTTTATGATTTTTCTCTTTCTTTTTCTTTTGTTTTCTTTTTATGATTCACCCCAAGATTCCCCCAAACTTAGTTTCTTGCTTAACTTCCGCCTTCATGAATGTTTCACTTATTTCATCAAATATTATCCCAAATTTTCTTACCAGAAACAGATTATGTAACGATTTGAATCAAATTGACCAAACAGTCAGTTATGTGCTTTCCTTGCTACTTATGAGTTTCAGACAAGCATAATTAACTTCACAATTTAAGTTATCACTCCACATTAGTATTCAATCCTATTTGAGTCTCAAAATATCAATTCAGTCTTATCATTGGCCAAAATTAGATAACTCCATCACACACTGCTTGATTCATGCAACTAGATGTGAAACATGCAACATACTCTAATGAAACATGCATAAGTACATAACTAACATGAGTAAACTAAGCAACATGCTCCTACTCTATATGCACAGACTATTAACTACAAAATATAATGCACCCCCAAACTTAAATGACACAGTGTCCTCATTGTGTAAGCGTAATTTAATTAAGAGTTGAGGACTTCCCTGATTAAAGCTTACTCCTCTCCGTCATCTTGATCTTCAGCATTAAGAGGAGGTAAGTATGGAGGTGGATAAACAGATAGAGGTGGAGGGAGTGTGAACTGGTACGGAGTCTCGGTTGGATGCATTCGGTTAAACAAATATGCCAATGACGTGGTATAATGAGAATAAATTTCTGCTTGGCATTGGGCAAGATAAAACTGCTGCTGATCCATACGGTCAAAACCCTGCTGTATCTGGGTTTCCACAAAGTCAATCCGTCTCGTATGATGTTGTAGGTCCCTTCGAATATTCTCAACTACATCAGGTGATGGCATTGAACTTGCGGCCTCAGAAGGATGCTTAACAGGCTGCTCAACATGCATGGGGGAACGATAATAAATCCCAGTCCCCGTGGGTGTGATTCGGCCCCATCCTATATCTTGTACAGTGTTATCATAGAGTGGTTAATTGGGGCTAAGGGTGCCTGTAATGCCTCTTCGTCATCCCACTAAACTCCAGCCTGTCGACACAATTCTGGAATTAGAGATGGGTGAGGCAAGCCACCTGAAGTGCCTCCTTCAAGCCCTCGCATAATCGACTCATGGATGACTTCCCCAACATCAACAGTTTTTCCTTTGGCAATGCAAAACAACAAGGCAGCCCGCTGATTAATAACATCGCTCATATGCCTACATGGAATCAACTTAGCGCAGGTGAATACATGCCAAGCTTTTCCATATCGGCTCAACTTCGAAGATGGAAAGTGAACTGCTTCCTGTTGACTGTCAATTTCCATTCAGTTCCTGGTACACAAAGGGCTGCAATTACCTCACTGTAATCTAATTCTCGCTGCATATATATACGATAATCACTATCACGAATCTTTTCCAATCCATAAAAAGCGTTGATTGCCTTGTGACCAACATTAACTGATTTGCCACGAACCATCACTAAACTGCCGTTGGCCTCTTTAGCGTTGGCATAGAACTCCTTGACAATCTTTATCGCTGTTGGTTCAGGTTGAGCAGTAAAGGTACCCCACTTCCGGCGTCTAATTATTTGGGCCACTTCCCCATCATGTTCATTCGGTAGTAAACCACGTTCCGGAATTACATATTTGCCTGACGCCCAGTTTTGATATTTATAAGCGGCATAAATGCTTACAAATCTCTTCTTATCAAACTTGCCAGAAGATCCTGAACTTTCTCCCCTGTGCCTTTTGGGAGCCATTTTCCAACTAACTCAGTCAAGTTGTTGCCCCAAAATCAGTAAACAGTAGCCCAATAGGTGAAAAATCTCTTTGAGGTAATATATCGAGCAGGTGGTGTGCACCTCTGAAAAGCTCTTTGTGTGAATTTCCCCTAAACTTATTTTGAACCAAATCTGCAAGCTTAGCACTACACAATGCTTCACCAATGCAATAGAATATGAATTAAACTAACCCAACCCCAATTGAGCCAATAGAAACTCAATTGGGTCAATAAGCAAAACAAAATAACATATTCAAAACTCAAAAATCAATCCTTCTTTCAAGCAATTCCAAGTAATCAATGGTTAAGCTATACAATACTTACTTGAAATTAGGGCTAGATTTGAAGTTCATACCTTTTGGATGGGTTAGCTTTAAGGATTGAAGCTTGAAATCCAAAACTTCCCTTGTTGCTATGTAGAGATGGAACTCGCGAGTTTGCTTATCAAGATGGATGCTGGTAGGAGCACATGATGTTGGTGGCTTGGAATTGGAGAAAGAGAGAGCTTAGGACGAATTTGGGTGCTAGTAGGAGAGGAAAATGAAGTTGGAGTGAAATAGGAGAGAGAGAATTGATTTGAAATGGGTTTGCATGATTTGGGGTTTTATATTTTTTTTTCAAGTTTGCTGGTAGAGCGCCTAGGCGCTTAGTTTTGTGAAGGATGGAGGGCCTAGGCGCTTGGTGGTAGCGATTGAAGGTTGGGGTCAGCGCGTAGGCGCTTGGTTTGGCTTTGGCTTGGGCGCTTAGGTGCTTGCATTCTGGAGGAGTTGCTGCATTGTAGAGCCTAGGCGCTCGGATTAGGCATGAATAGAGTGTCTAGGTGCTTGGCCCATACTTGGCAAAAAAAAAATTCACTTCCGTCCTACTGTTACCTGCAAGCAATTAAACCCACTATCAATAATTATTTGTAACCATTTGCATACTAGAGTAAGATGATATAAATACTAAATAACTAAATGAAATATACTACTATGCAAAGTAATTAAACTAAAAATAAATGAAACTAATTGAAACTATGGGTTGCCTCCCATATAGCGCTTAGTTTAACGTCCTCAGCCCAACTGTGTTTTCTCCGTTCTAATCCGTGAAACTAACAGATGTCTTCTCACGATCGATGTGACCCCCATAGTAATGTTTCAACCTCTCATCGTTTACTTTGAAAATTCATTTCGAATCTAGCTCCTCAACTTCCACGGCTCCATGAGGAAAAACCTTAGTAATGATGAATGGACCTGACCAACGTGATTTCAACTTTCCTGGAAAGAGTTTGAGTCTGGAGTTGTACAATAACACTGTTTGCCCTGGTTCAAACTTTCTTCCTATAATTTTCTCATCATGCCACCTCTTAACTTTCTCCTTATTCAATTTAGCATTCCATTTGATTCATTTGTAAAAGGCGCTTTTCTCCCGCAGCGAACATATCAAAGTTTAACTTTCGAATAGCCCAATAAGCATTGTTTTCTAACTCTACCGGAAGATGGCATGCTTTCCCATAAACCAACCTGTATGGTGACATCCCTATCGGTGTTTTGTAAGCTTTACGGTTTGCCCACAGAGTATCATCCAACTTGCTTGCCCAATCCTTCCTACTCGGGTTCACTACCTTCTCGAGAATTCGTTTCACTTCTCGGTTAGAAACTCTGGCTTGACCACTCATCTGCGGATGGTAAGAAGTTGTTATCTTGTGAGTGATTCCATATTTAGCGAGAGTAGCTGAAAATTGCTTATTGCAGAAGTGTGTGCCTTCATCACTAATTATCATACGAGGAGTGCCAAATCTAGAGAAGATGTTCTTGAGAATGAACTTAACCACAACCTTAACATCATTGGTGGGTGATGCGATAGCTTTAACCCATTTCGAAACGTAGTCCACCGTAAGTAGTATGTAAGAATTGCTGAAAGACGAGGGGAAGGGTCCCATGAAGTCGATGCCCCACACATCAAATAATTCAACCTCTAGGATTGTGTTGAGTGGCATCTCGTGTCTCTTAGATATATTGCCAACTCTTTGGCATCTGTCACATTTCAATACGAACACATGAGCATCTTTAAAGAGCGTAGACCAATAGAATCCACATTGAAGTACTTTGGCTACAGTTCTTTCTCCCCCGAAATGTCCACCATAATTCGATGCATGACATTGATGTAAAATGTTTGTTCTCCATTTTGACTTCCGGAATGCACCTTCTTATTATTTGATCTGCACATTGTTTAAATAAGAACGGCTCGTCCCAAAGATATTTCTTCACATCATGTAGAAACTTCTTTTTCTATTGGCTGGTCAAATCTGGTGGAAACACCTTTCCCACTATAAAATTCACAAAATCTGCATACCATGGTGTCTCCATCCTTATTGCAAACAGTTGTTCATCCGGGAAAAATTCATTTATCACTGTTTTATCATCCTTATTCAGTTCCGATTTCTCTAACCGTGATAAGTGATCAGCAACCTGGTTTTTCGTCCCTTTCCGATCCCGCATCTCTAAATCAAACTCTTGCAGCAATAGTATCCATCGAATCAATCTCTGCTTGGCATTCTTAGCTGTCAGATATTTAATTGCCGAGTGGTCCATAAACACAATCACCTTAGTCCCAATCAGATATGACCGGAACTTATCAAAAGCATAAACAACTACCAATAGTTCCTTCTCAGTGGTTGTATAATTCAGCTGGGCATCTGTTAATGTCTTGCTAGCATAATATATGGCATGGAAAGTCTTATTTTTATGTTGGTCGAGAACCGCACCAACAGCATAATCGCTAGCGTCGCACATTAATTCAAACGGATTACCCCAATCTGGTGCTACTATTACTAGTGCAGTGATCAACTTTTACTTCAACACTTCAAAGGCTTCATGGCATGCATTATCAAAGTTGAATGGAACATCTTTCTCCAACAGATTGCACAATGGCTTTGTGACTTTTGAGAAATCTTTTATGAATCTTCTATAAAACCCTGCATGTCCCAGAAAACTCTGAATCACTACAAGAAAGCAGGCTATTTTCGATGGATATATCTTCGACGGAATAATTCAGTCAAAAATAGTATATTTCTGATGAAATCTTTCGTCGAAGATAAGTCCCTCGAAAATAGTATATTTATGACGGAAATCCGTCGAAACTAGTTGGCCTTCCTTGGCGCCAGTTTTCCCGCCAGCAGGAAAGATAAGTTCGACGGAATAAAGGTATGTTCGAGGGAATGTGGTCGTCGAAGATAGCATATTTTTGAGGGAACTAAATTCGACGGATATTCCGTCGGAAATAAGGCTTAAAACCTAAATCAGCTATCTTCTTCTCCACCGCATCCTTTCATTTTCATATACTTTCTATCTCTCTCTCTTTGTCTCTCTCCCCCTACCTATCCTCCTCCGCCCTTGCCACCGGTCCCCCCACCCCTCCCTTCTCGCCGGTACCCCTTGCTACCGGTCCCCCCACCATTTCCCCATGACACAGCCCCCCACCACTACCTCCTCCGCCTCCTCCGATTCTGCCGCTGCCTCCTCCGCCACCTCCTCCCTGTTCCAGCGCCGAGTAAAGCCTTCAGAAGGTGTCACCCTCTTTCTTTAATTTCAGAAGGTGCCATCAGTCCTCTCTAGCCGG
Organism: Panax stipuleanatus; assembly: GCA_020205555.1. Classification (NCBI taxonomy): domain Eukaryota; kingdom Viridiplantae; phylum Streptophyta; class Magnoliopsida; order Apiales; family Araliaceae; genus Panax; species Panax stipuleanatus. The sequence goes on along the minus strand of CM035117.1, from coordinate 156,122,608 downwards.
CCGGTGCTCCTCCTCTTGCCGCCGGTGCTCCTCCTCTGCCGCCGGTGCATGCTCCTCCTCTGCCTACATCATCTATCTATCTCACTCTCTGTAAGTTCTTCATTTTCATTCATTAGTTAGGGTTAGGGTTAATTGTGAAACTGAAATTGGTAAAGAAATATCTGAAATTGGGAAAATGTGTACTGTGAAACTGAAATTGGGAAAATATATGTACTGTGAAACTGAAATTCCTGTTGCTTATTTTCGAAATTGAAATTTGGACAATCTTAAATTGGGACAAATCTGTTGTAGGTATATTTTTTAGAATCTGAAATTTTCTGAACTTTGTTTAATAATTGTTCTTGATTTGAAATTGGATTTGATATGCTGCAATTATGGTTGAAGTTCATTTACTGCGATTGGAAATTGATTTGCTGCAATTTGGGCTTGGTAATTACTGCAATTTGGGTTTGTCCTAATTGATTTTTTGTAATTTGGGTTTGATATTTACTGCAATTGTTGCATATTTGCTGCTTAAATTATGATAAAAGTCCTGCTATTTGGGTTTGTCTTTGTGCAAATTTGTTCATATTGTGATATATTGAAGGTTATATATACTGTTGTTGATTTTGATATTTCCGACTGAATTCTCGACGAAATTTCTGTCAGAAATCTACAATTGCAAAATTTGTGGGCCCTGCAAGTATATTTATTTATTATTTAATTAGCTTTCTAATATTAAAATAAACTAAGTAGCATTTACTTAGTTTCTTACTACTAAAATTAAATTAATTTGAATAAAATAAAATAATAAATAATACATAATAAATATTAAATAATTAATAATACATAATAAATAATAAATAAATAATAAATAATAAACTATTTAGTAGTTACTTAGTTTCTTACTACTAAAATTAAATTAATTTGAATAAAATAAAATAAAATAATAAATAATAAATAATAAATATTAAATATTAAATAATACATAATATATAATAAATAATAAATAATAAATAAACTAAATAGTATTTACTTAGTTTCTTACTACTAAATACTAAATACTAAATAAGATAAATAATAATAATAAATAAATAAATAATATAAATAATAAAAAACAAATAATAAACAAATAATTAATAATTAGTAATTAGTAATAAATAACATATTAATAAATAATAAATAATCAATAATCAATAATAAATAATAAATAATGAATAATGAATTAAAAGAGATAAATAATAAATACTAAATAATAAAAAATAAAAAATAAAAAATAAAAAATAAAAAATAAAAAATAAACTAAACTAAACTAAACTAAATATAATATAATATAATAAAATATAATAAATTAAATTAAATATAATTAAATACAATACAATGATACAATGAAATAAAATAAACTAAGTAACACTTACTTAGTTTTTCATTGACAAAATAAACTAAGTAGCATTTGCTTAGTTTTGTCGCAATATTCAATATATTCAATAACAGTTCTCATAAACTAAGTTCTCATAAACTAAGTAGCACTTACTTAGTTTTTTTTGGCAAAATACACTCAATAAACTCAATATGACTCTTTCTTCGATCTTCAATACACTCAATTACAACTATACATTTTATAGTTGTAATATCATTCCATTAACCATCAAGTATGTAGACCGCCTTAATTGAACTGGCTAGGGGTATGTTGATGACAATAGTTGCAAGGTGTAGGAACAACATAGGATGGCATCAGCATACTATTATAAAACCTTGACACTCAAAGTCAATGTGAATAAGTCATTGCGCTGTGTTTGCTTTCGTCACAATCCTTCCCCGCATCCACATTTTGGGACATTTATAAGTTTTCCTTCCCCACTTAAGATTCCTACTTAATAGTATTACATCTCTTTTCCTTTTAAAACAGAAAATGTATAAATTGCAATGAACTATATATGAATGAACAAAGCAGAGCAACTAATTAACCGGTCAGTTGTAGAATTTGCGATTAGTATTCTTGAAAGTTTTCGAGGTCTTTACTGGACAACCAATACTGCAACGAGTGCAGCGAAAGTAAGGTGAAAAATACTCTAACCCGTCTCCACAGTTTAGCCAGTTGCATGCAACTATTTATGTGACGCGATAACTTTAGAGTATTCTCCACCTTCCATTTGTTGCCCCCGTTGTGGTATTAGTTGTCCCCTAAAGACCTTTGGAACTTCTAACTATCCTAATCTTATGTTCTAGAATTGACCGTTTAGTTAGTTGCTCAACTTTGCTCATTCGTATATAGTTCATTGCAATTTATGCATTTTTTGTTTTAAAAGGAGAACAATTGTAATACGTTTAAGTCGGAAGATTAAGTGGATAAAGAGAAGTTATAAATGTCCCAAAATGTGGTTGCGGGGACGGATTGTGATGAAAGCCAACACAGCGCAATGACTTGTTCACATTGACTTTGAGTGTCAAGTTTTCATAATACCATGCTGATGCCATCCTATGTTGTTCCTACGCCTTGCAATCTGTTTGTCTAACTTAAGTACTCTTTGTCATCTCAAATAAGGCGGTTTAACATGTGGGATGGTTAATGGAAGGATTCATTATGAACTATACTTTGACACTTAGAAACCCGTTTGACATTCACTCAGTAGGAGTGAATGTCGAATAGTCCCCAGTTTGGGATTGTTACTAGATGTTATGTCTTTCACTTAGGCCGGTGCCAATACAAAACAACAAGTTTTTGTTGTTTTAAGGATTTTTTGGCTGTTATCTCTACATGCTTTTCGAGTACATACTTAGATTAAGTTATCTTAATCTATTTCGTGTACTTGAAGACCATGGGGAGGTGCTGTCGAAATTTTCTTAAAATAGTAGAAACGTGCTTAACGTGTTGGCACTAGTGAAGAGACACATCTAGGAATGGGATAGAAGCCTGAATTACCCCTTTCCTATAGAGCTGTCGTAATAGGAAAATACTCTAATTCATGTATGGACCACATGAATGAACATCCCTCTACTGAAACCCGTTTGACATTCATTCATGCATGGACCACATACATGAACATCCCTGTACTGAATAATGCATGGTAAGTGCAGTTTAAGATGTTAGCAGACCAGAGTTGGATGTACCGTAGGATACACAGTGATGGGAGGGGATTAGTCTCAGCTTATCGTGATGGGGTGTCAGATTTCTTGAACAAAGCAATAGAGAATGTTGATGATCCAAATGGAAAGATGCGATGCCCGTGTGTCAAGTGTAAAAACCTGATCTGGAAGAAAGTCGACGAGATTAAATTCGACTTATTTTCCCTTGGATTTGTGGATGGGTACTTCGTATGGACTCATTAAGGAGAATCAGCTAAGCGGAGAGAAGTTATCGACAGTACTGTGGATGATGATATTCTATGGGATTCATACGCCGAAAACTATGATCCGGTGGAGATGTTTGTCTATGCTTATGGCCCTACTAATATTGACTGGGCTGAAAATGAGCCTTCTTCAAGCAGTGCTAAGCAAGTGCCAAATGATACAGTTGCTGCCTTTTACAAGTTACTATCTGAATCCGGGGTCTCGTTATATCCGGGAAATGATACGGACACCAAGCTATCTGAAGTGACGATGCTCTTACACTACAAGAATGAGCACCACTGTAGTGAGAAAGGTTTCAACGATTTGCTTGCCATAGTTGGAAAGTTCTTACCCAAGGATCATACTCTTCCTGCGAATTATTACGAAGTGAAGAAAATGGTCAAAGGGTTAAATATGGGGTATCAAAAAATTAATGCTTGTGCGCAGGATTGCATGTTATACTATAGGGAGGACAGAAATAAGGGACAGTGTGATATATGCAGCTTTCCACTCTACAAGGTGACAAAACGTGGGGGGAAGGAGAAATAAGTTCCCAGGAAGATCTTACGGTACTTTCCTCTTGCGTCGAGGCTTCAGCGGCTATTCATGTCGTCCCATACGGCTCAACATATGAGTTGGCATCGAACAAGGGATGTCGTGCCTGGTCAGCTGACTCACCCAGCGGATGGAGATGAATGAAAGATATTTGATGTAAATTATCCTGAGTTTGCAGAAGAAGTCAGGAATGTTAGGCTTGGCATGGCTACTGATGGCTTTTGCCAGTTCAATAATTTTAGCCAGCCGTATTTAGTTTGGCCAGTCATTATGGTCACTTATAATCTTCCACCGTCGACGTGCATGAAGGATCCGTATTTGTTCTTGATCGTACTCATACCGGGGGATAAAAGTCCTACAAAAGACATTAACGTGTACCTTCGACCGGTAGTAGATGAACTAAAGATGTTGTGGGAGATAGGGGTCCAGACGTATGATATATCCATATACGAGAATTTTGTGATGAAGGCAACCCTGTTGTGGACTATCACTAACTTTCCTGCTCTTGGGATGGTTAGTGGTTGGTCAACTCACGGGAAACTGTCCTGCCCAGTCTGTATGGGTGATGTGCAAGGCACTCAGTTACAATATGGGTGGAAATGTAGTTTCTTTGGAATTGCTCGTAGATTTTTGCCTCTTGATCACAATTACAGAAAGATGTCTGCACAGTTCAACAGAAAGACAGAGAAAAAGGGGGTTGGTGGTCGACTGTCGGGCAGTGAGGTCTTGGGCTGGCTGAACCAACTTGATTTTCCTTTGTCGTGGAAGGAGCACAGTAAATTGAGAGCAGCCGGGTACTGGAAGACTCATAATTGGACACACTGGCCCATATGGTTTGAGTTGCCGTATTGGGGCTCACTTTCAGTTCGTCATTGTATAGATGTCATGCATACCGAAAAGAATGTTTTTGAGAACTTATTTTACACCGTGTTAGATGTCAGTGGTAAAACCAAAGACAACGACAAAGCTCGAAAGGATTTGGAGGCTTTGAACATTAGGCCAGAATTGTGGCTTCGCCCTAACAATTCAAAACCTAAAGCTCCATTTTGTCTTACTAAGCAACAAGTTGAAGACGTGTGTAAGTGGGTTAGTGGGTTGAAGCTCCTAGATGGATATGCATCGAACATAACACGTTGTTGTAAGGTCGAGCAACTAAAAATTTCTAGATTCAAGAGTCACGATTGTCATGTATTCATGCAGAAGTTGATCCGAATTGCATTTCGTGAGATGTTACCCAGAAAAGTTGTGGATGCATTGATCGAACTTTCAAATTTCTTTCAAGATCTTTGCTCAACTGTAATCAAGTACAGTGATGTGGAGCAGATGGAGAACAATATTGTGATTATCATTTGCAAGCTCGAAATGATCTTCCCTCCAAGATTCTTTAACTCGGTGGAACATCTGCCTATTAATCTACCGTATGAACTCAAACTTGGAGGACCGATGCAATATCGGTGGATGTATCCTTTTGAGAGGTAATATAAACTATTAATTGCTTCATGTTGCTCATATTAATAATACTCATATATATATTTGTCAGAATATTTACCTTAGGTATATGCGTCGATTAAAACAAAAGGTCAAGAACAAAGCTCGTGTAGAGGGTTCTATCGCTGAACGCTATACGGAGGAAGAGCTTGTCAACTTTTTCTCATTGTATTTTGGCAATGTTGTCTCAACGAAGCACAACCGTTTAAGTAGGAATGAGGTCGTTGGTCCATTGTCTTGTGCTGATGATGAGTTAGTTGTATTCACGTATCCGGCTAAGCCATTTGGCTATGAGACGGTGACTTACTTAAGCGACAAAGAGTTGAAGATTGTATCTACATACATGCTTCTAAATATGCCCAAAGTATCATCATACATCAGGTATGGATAATTATTTGCCATTTATAAGTGTAGTCATCCGTATTTGTTAAAGACATTCACTATTTTCGCAGTTCATTCGAAGATGAAGCGTATGCTTCTAACCCAGCTTTTACTGCAGCAGAGTTGGAAACATTCACTAATGCTAATTTCCAACAGTGGTTGAAGAGAAGGGTTGAAGAAGAGAACAGTTCAGAGCGTTTTATAGATGTCATCCGAGGACCTTACAAAGTTGCTAGTTCTTCTCCCGGCTGTGACACCCCCAAATTCGGGTACTTCGTTTCCACATGATTTGGTGTTCACTTTCTAATATAACATACATCTACCCAATGAATAATGTAAAATAAACTACAACTTAAATTATAATAGATAAATCTCCCTTAAAACAAGGGTTACAATCTTTTCAAGATAATCCCGGTTTACTCTAACCCTGACATGAATATAATAAAGTGCGAAAACAAAAACATAACATTCAAGTCTTATTACAATCATTCTCAATATAATAAAAAAAACAAGTCTTCACTTGCTTTGCTTTCCCTTGCCCTTACTCGTAGACGGAGCATCAGCGTTATTAACCTTAACTGAAATTATTATTTAATGCAAGAGTGAGCAAACCACAGCTCACTGGAGTTTAACAATAACATAGACATGAAAGGATATATTTAAAAGAATCTGAACAACTTAGCTTGCTTCAATAATAAAGAATTGAATAATAATTCTCTATCAACATTAAAATTCGAATATAGAATTTATCTGAGGGTCATAAGACCTTTGAACTCTTATCCTAGGTTATAAATATTTCTATTTAAACCTTTAACAGTCAATAAGACTATGGACCTTAACTCGTACTTAGGGGAATCAGCCCTTCGTACCATGTATTGTGCACAAACATCTTAACGCTATGCGTAGTAACCTCCCCTAGTAAATAGGGTTGTTCAACTCAGTAATTTGAATTCAAGTCCGCACCAAAGAAAGTTTGGTTTGGATAAGCTTACAAGGGTAATTTAGAATTCACGTTCATCAACTAAGGATTAGTTGAATCGACTTCCAATAATTCATAAATAAAGAATTATGAATTAACATATGCTTTAGAATCAACTTAAAGCATTTAAAATAATAACTGGATCTTACTTGAACAATAAGTTAAGATCATTTTAATTAAATAAACAATTGTCTAATACAGAAATAGAAAAGGACATTCTTAACAAGAATATATGAACTCAAGAATTTATACAAGATTAGGGTTTAGAAAACTTGCATAAAATTAACGAGTTTAAGGTTTAGAAGACTTGCCTCAAGCGCAAGCTACTTAATTTAATTCACGTACTTTAATACTTCCTATACACATTCAATTATAATAATCTAAATCAGTTAACACATAACTAATTCACATAAGTGGTTAACCCTCATGGTTAACTCACTCTAATTAAATAAACAATAATAATTAACTATCACATAGTTAATCACATCACACATATACTCACATAATTAACTTAATTATGTATTTAACTAAATTATAATTAAACAATTATAATTCAAACACTTAATCAAATTATAATTACCATTTAAATTATAAATAATTATAATTTAAAATCAATTAAACTACATTCATACATTTATAATTACACAATTTATAATTAATCATGTAATTATCAATTTAATTAATAATTACTTAAACTATACCATGCATTATAATTACACAATTTATAATTAATTATGTAATTATCAATTTAAAATCCACAATTAAACATGCATTTATTAAATTATAATTACATAAATTATAATTTAAATTAACATCTAATAAATCAACCTTTATTCATTATAATTTAATTATAATTTAAAATAAACATTTACTTTTGATTATAATTATTTAAATTATAATCATATATCACATTTAAATAATAATTCAAATCATACTTTAAGGTTTTCAAACCTCTTTTCTTTTCTAAATATAATTTATCAAATTTATGTTAACAACATATTGTAGCAACTAGATACATGCTCACTGTCATAGCATAATTAAACTAGGTTCAAAATCAACACTGCACAATTAGCTAACCTTCACTGCCTAAGCACTGTACCCGGCGCAGCTGCGCAGCCAGCTGCCCTATAACCGGCGCAGCTGCGCAGGGAAGGATTCTGGGAAAGGCAGTCGGCGCAGCTGCGCTGCTTCTGGCTGTGTTACCGGCGCAGCTGCGCAGGAACACGGACAGAGGCAGACAGCAACGACACCCTTCCTCACTGATTAACCCATACAAGCCAACAATCGGTAATTCACAGTAACTTAAACATTGTAAATCATACATATGCAATAATACATATATATAACATGCTTCTAAAACACAAAACCATCTAAACAATGATAATCACAAATTTTAAAATCTAATTTGGCCATTTTCATGAAAACTCATATTTTTCATAAAATAATTCACTGTAACTATTTTTCTCCATCAATTCGAACTTATATACATGCATTACATACAAAGTTGAAGATAGCATCCAGAAATTACTTAATAAGCATATTAACACATACCAATTGCATGAATTTCTCAATTAACATTAACCACACTCATGAAATTCCATATAAACTCATATAAACATGAATTTTCTGTTAAAAATATATTTCTACAGTAATTTAATTTTTGAAAATCCTCTTATGTCATACAATTACCACAATCAACACATGGATACAATACATATATATAAAATTCATGATTACATAATTTCATGAAATTTACAGAAAACTAAATTTACAGAAACTCAAAACAATGAAGAACAACTGATCACAATTCTTTAAAACTATAAGATATTAATTACCTTTTTGATGATTGGAGAAGAATACAATGACTAATTCTAGCTTTCACAAGTTTCTTCTTCCTTCTCTTCTCTAACTTCTCTACTCTTCTTTTCTCTTTTTGTTCTTAGCTTTACAAACTAACTTCTAATCTAACGTAGTATAGATATATTATAACTGATATAATATACGTATACTAATGATATATATGTAACTGCTAATTACTTAATATATATAATAAATACATTTATTATATAAGTTACAAAATTCAAAAACCACAATGCCTTGTTTGGCAAAATAAGGTTATTTTCAAAAATTGATTATTAATGCTAAGGCCATGTTTGGTAAACAGTTTATTTAAAAACAGCTTTTTGATAGTTAGGGCCCTGTTTGGTAGAAATAGGTTTAAAATAAATACAAGGGCCTTGTTTGGTAAAAATCATTTAAAAATTCTTTTCCTTTTATTTTAATAAATCTTTTTGACACATACTTTAATGTCATATTTTAATCAATTAAATATTAATCATCTAATTTAATCAATTAAAATCTAACATCCATTAATCACATAAAATTTGCCACATAATTATAATTACTCGCTAATTATAATTCATGTAACACTTCATCACATAATTCATCTAATTCAATTATCTCAATTAAATTAGAACTATAATATAACATTAATATATATACATATCAATTAAATAACATTCATTAAATTAATATGTAACACTCAATTAAATCATTACCATAATTTACTTAATCTATTTATTTACTCAATAAATAATTCACATAAATATTTATTTAATTCAATAAATATTTAAAATTAAATATAAAATCTTAATCGTTACAATCTTCCCTCCTTAAAAGGATTCTGTCCCCAGAATCACACATAAATAAAATCTCATCTATTACATTCTTCCCTCCTTAAAAGGATTTTGTCCCCAGAATCAGTATATAAGGGGTTACACACAACTAAGCAAATAAAAGCGGATAAGATTTCATCATAACATTTTCGAGTTATCACGTAGCTTCTTCAGCACTGTGGTTTCTCCAGAATACCTTAACAGAAGGTATCACTTTATTCCTAAGTACTTGTTCCTTTCTATCAATTATTTGAACAGGCACTTCTTCATATGTTAAGTCTTTATCAAACTGTAAAGGTTCATATTCTATTATATGTTTATAATCATGCTTGTAAGGTCTTAACACAGAAATATGGAAGACATTATGTATATTCTCGAGCTCCGGAGGTAATGCAATCTCGTAAGCAACCTCGCCCACCTATCGTAGTACCTCAAAAGGTCCAATGAATCAGGGACTCAACTTCCCCTTCTTATCGAATCGAATTTTCCCCTTCTGGGGAGATACTTTCAGGAACACGAAACTTCCTGGTAAGAATTCTCGGTTCTGTCGATGTAAATCGGCATACTTCTTTTGTCTGTCTTGAGCAGCAACTAATCTCGTTCTGATCAGCTTTACAATTTCGGCGGTTTGTTGTACCTATTCTGGTCCCAACAATTGACGTTCACCGACTTCATCCCAGCACAAAGGAGTTCTGTATTTTCTATCGTATAACGCTTCGTAAGGCGGCATGCCAATACTCGCATGATGACTATTGTTGTAGGCGAACTCCACCAATGGTAGATGATCCTCCCAGCTTCCTTTGAAGTCCATCACACAAGCTCTCAGCATATCCTTAAGTGTTTGAATCGTTCTTTCGCTCTGGCCATTGGTCTGAGGATGATACGCTGTACTCATTCGCAATTGCGTTCCCATACATTCTTGCAATCGCTTCCAAAAATTAGACGTGAAACGTGGATCTCTGTTGGACACAATCGACACCGGAATACCATGTCGAGAAATAATTTCCTTCACGTAGAGCTTTGCTAGTTTATCCAGGTTGTACTTGACCCTGATCGGCAGAAAGTGGGCTAACTTTGTCAGTCGATCCACTATAACCCATATCGCATCATATCCCTTCTGAGTCATTGGAAGTCCTACCACAAAATCCATCGTGATGTGCTCCCACTTCCACTTTGGAATTTCTAACGGTTGCAGCAAACCACTTGGTCTCTGGTGTTCTGCTTTGATTTTCTGACACGTTAAGCATTTCATAACGCATTCAGCCACGTCCCTCTTCATATTCGGCCACCAGAAATGATGCCTGAGATCCTGGTACATCTTCGTACTCCCAGGGTGAATAGAATATCTAGAACTATGAGCTTCGCTCAAAATCTCCTCTTTGACCTCTGGTACTGGCGGTACCCAAATTCTACCTTCAAATCGTAACAGTCCTTCATTATCGACCTTGAACTTGAACTCTTCGCCATCAGTTAACCTCGTCCAAATCTTTTCACATTCTTCATCATGAAGTTGTGCTTCTTTCACTTTATCTATTAAAGTAGAACCAGTGGTTACTTGAAACAACATCTCATCCGATTCTTTCAAAAATTTCACTTCCAACTCTAATCTAGCCATTTGTTCTATTAACCGATCCTGATCAGTTAACACGTTCAGCTTCTCCCGACCTTTTCTGCTCAAAGCGTCGGCAACAACGTTAGCTTTACTCGGATGGTAAAGTATCTCGCAATCATAGTCTTTAATCAGTTCCAACCATCTTCTTTGGAGCATGTTCAAATCCTTCTGGGTAAATATATACTTCAGACTCTTGTGATCTGTGTATATTTCACACTTCTCTCCATATAAGTAGTGCCTCCAAATCTTTAGGGAAAACACTACTGCCGCCAATTCTAGATCATGGGTCGGATACCCCTTCTCGTAATCCTTCAGCTGACGTGACGCATATGCAATGACTTTGCCGCTCCGCATCAATACACAGCCTAATCCTTTATGTGAGGCATCGCTATATACTACAAAATTCCCCGAACTATCCGGTAAAGACAATACAGGCACAGTACTCAACCTCTTCTTTAGCTCTTGAAAACTCTCCTCACACTTCTCCGTCCAAACAAACTTAACTATTTTACGAGTCAAATTCGTCAACGGAGTTGCGATTCTAAAAAAGTCTTGAATAAATCTTCGATAATAACCAGCCAATCCTAAGAAACTTCTCACTTCAGACGGCGTCTTCGGCTGTTCCCAACTAATTACGGCCTCAACTTTCGACGGATCTACCGAAATACCATCCTTGTCGATCACGTGGCCAAGAAATTGCACACGTTCCAACCAGAATTCGCATTTTGAGAATTTAGCGTAAAGCTTTTCTCGTCTCAGGGCTTCTAAGGTTAGTCGTAAGTGTTCAGCATGCTCCTCCTCAGTCTTGGTGTAAACCAGGATGTCATCTATGAACACTACCACGAACTTGTCCAGAAATGGCTTGAACACCCTGTTCATTAAGTCCATAAATGCAGCTGGGGCATTTGTGAGACCAAATGACATCACCAAGAACTCGTAATGACCATACCGAGTTCTAAAAGCCGTTTTCGGTATATCTTCCTTCCTCACCTTCAATTGATGATACCCGCTTCTCAAATTGATTTTTGAGAAGTATTTCGCACCCTTCAGTTGATCAAACAAGTCATTGATCCTAGGTAAAGGATACCTATTCTTGATCGTAACTTTATTCAACTCTCTATAATCAATGCAAAGACGTATCGACCCATCCTTTTTCTTCACGAATAAGACAGGCGCTCCCCACGACGAAATGCTAGGTTGAATATACTTCTTGTCTAGCAGTTCTTGCAGTTGAACCATCAGTTCCTTCATCTCGACTGGAGCCATTCGTTACGGAGCCTTCGAAATCGGAGCAGTTCCCGGCGCTAGATCGATCACGAACTCTGTCTCCCTATCTGGCGGAAGTCCTGGCAAATCGCTTGGAAAAACGTCCACAAACTCCTTAACTACCTATATCTCCTCCACCTTCGGGCTTTCCTTACGCGAATCTACTATGTAGGCTAGATATCCTACACAGCCTTGCGTCAGAAGTTTCTTGGCTTGCATAACCGTCAGACAACTCGCTTGCCTAGGCGATTTGCTACTATAGAACACCAACTTCGACGGAGTCGTAAGGTTTACCGACTTCTTCTGACAGTCGATTACCGCCCCATGGTTGAACAACCAATCCATACCTAGTATGACGTCGAATTCCCCAAGTTTTATCGGAATCAAATATACTCTAAGCTCCTGACCCTTAATGTCCAATCTACAGTTCTTATAAACGCTCCTAACAGGAATAACCTCCCTATTCGCAATCTCTATGTTCAAAGGGTAAATTAACTCCTCTACAGGTAAGTCTAGGGTTCTAGCAAAATCATCAGATATGAATGAACAAGTAGCACCCGAATCAAATAATACATATGCGTTTATACTATTGACCAGAATAATACCTGACACCACATCTTTTGATTGCATAGCATCCTGCACCGTCATATTGAATGTCCGTGCAGTGGGTCGAACAGCTTGCAATGGTGCAGCGATAGTAACGGTACTGCCGCTTCCATTCCCTCCGCTCCCTGTTGACCCTGCCATCAGCTTCTTCGGGCAGTTGCGAGCCATGTGATCTTAGGATCCACATATAAAGTAAGTTCCTTTCTTCGGTTTTGGGCAATTAGGCGTGATGTGGCCTTCCCGACCACAGTTGAAGAACACCCGCTTCCCCTTCATGCACACGCCAGTGTGATTCTTACCGCATGTAGCACATGCTTCGAACTTCCTCTTCTGCTGGCTTCCTTGCTGACTCCCAGCAGAGATATTATCAAACCACTTCCTCTTCTTGTTCACAGTGCTGCTACCCCCGGACTTGGTTTCTACCTCATTCTTCTTCTTCTTATCTTGGTTGAACTTCGTCACCGCTTCGCTTCCTCCCTCAGCAAGTATGGCCTTCTCCAGCACCGCTGCAAAGGTATTCAGCTGGAACATGGAAACCTTTCTGTAGAGCCAGGGCTTTAGTCCCCGTTCAAACCTTCTCGCCTTCCTAGCGTCAGTGCTGACCTGGTATGTAGCGAACCTGGCCAACTCGTTAAACTTAGCGGCATACTCAGACACCGTCATCCCTCCTTGCTTAAGTTCTAGGAACTGGACCTCTATCTGGTCCTGCGAACTCACTGGAAAATACATCTCGTAGAACATTTCCTTGAAACGTTCCCACGTGATGACTCCCTCTCCCTCTCGAGTCTTGTTAGCTTGCCACCAAAAGCTAGCATCCGACTTCAACATGAATGCCGCGAACATTGTCTTTTGGTCTTCTCCTACCCTAGCCACGTCAAATACCTTCTCTATTTCCATAACCCATGTCTGAGCTTCAATAGGGTTAGTCGATCCTTTGAACTCAGGCGGTCCTACTGCCTTGAATTCCTTGAAAGTAGTATCCTGCACCTGCGGCTGATTCGCAAGAGCTCCTGTCAACAGGTTCACCAACTGCTGAACCGAATTGGGATTCGTTCCCTCGTTATTGTTGTTGTTCGTCGAACCCTCGGGATTTTGACGTGTTACTCTTCTTCTAGGAGGCATTTTCTGTTAAGAAAATATTATTATTAGACCCTTTATTCAATTATTAAGTACTCCAGTTCATACTTAAACGTTTAAACAATTCAGTGCACATAGAACACATAGCACGTCGATAAACTTTTTTTTTTATTCATTAGTCGTAGTTTAAAAACATCAATCAGATAGTATTTCTGCCATTTACATCACCCTTCCTGAACTGGAAAAGTTGCAGGATTATATTATTAACTCATCCCATTCTTATCTCAAATTATGGAATTTACTTTATTTAATATAAAAAGCAATACATAAATAAAAGCTCTACTACTACTGCTACTGCTGCTACTACTATTACTGCTACTGCTGCTACTGCCTAGGCATATTAATACGTCGCACAGCCTCTCTACATTACTCTTCCATTACCCGAAATGCCGTTCTTTGATCCACCACATACCACGATAAACCTTGGAACTGAGCTGGGTAGTAGAAAATACGGTCCTAAGCTCTCTCTATCGCTGTATGAAATGCATATTCTGTTTCCCTCAGCTTGGCCCTCTTGGCTTCAGCTTCATCTTCAGCTCGATCAGCTCGTTGATTAGCCCTCAAGCTTGACTCCTCAGCTCTGGCACGCTTCCTCGACTCCTCCTGGATGTCTTGCTTCAGCTTTGCCAATTCAAAACGAGGAGCATCTCTTTCAACCACCATATGTATCAGGTTCCACTGTGCATCTCCCAGGTCACTTTCTATTTCCTCTATCGTCTCATCTCGTTGCTGGATAGTCTCCTCGAGATCTCCTACTCGTCCATGAAGCTCCACGTTGCTATCGTAGACTGCCTCGTACATCTCAGCACTAGTAGAGTGAGGTGGGAATTCCTCTTCGGGATCCTCTTCCTCCTCTTCAGACTCGTCCTCGTCCTCATCCTCTGGAATAGGTGTCAGCTCACGCTCCCGACCAGCTACAATGATCATTGGAGATGGCTCTCTCCTAACCAGCTGCTCCCAGATAATATGTATGTCACGGGGCTCTTTCTCTCTAGGCACCTGAGGTACATCCTCTCTAGCCTGACTAGGTTCTCCCACGTTCAACATCCTGATAAAAGAATTTTAAAGTTTATTATTACGTGATAACGAATCGTCACTCTTCGAATACTATAATGTAAACACGTAGCACATAAGGTAGTTTATTATCTTTACCTATCACCCCTATCTTTTCGATCTTACCTATAAGGCTACTAACCTAAGGTTTTTTCCCACCTAAGGTTTCATAACCTATAGCTTTGATACCAACCTGTGACACCCCCAAATTCGGGTACTTCGTTTCCACATGATTTGGTGTTCACTTTCTAATATAACATACATCTACCCAATGAATAATGTAAAATAAACTACAACTTAAATTAGAATAGATAAATCTCCCTTAAAACAAGGGTTACAACCTTTTCAAGATAATCCCGGTTTACTCTAACCCTGACATGAATATAATAAAGTGCGAAAACAAAAACATAACATTCAAGTCTTATTACAATCATTCTCAATATAATAAAAAAAAATAAGTCTTCACTTGCTTTGCTTTCCCTTGCCCTTACTCGTAGACGGAGCATCAGCGTTATCAACCTTAACTGAAATTGTTATTTAATGCAAGAGTGAGCAAACCACAGCTCACTGGAGTTTAACAATAACATAGACATGAAAGGATATATTTAAAAGAATCTGAACAACTTAGCTTGCTTCAATAATAAAGAATTGAATAATAATTCTCTATCAACATTAAAATTCGAATATAGAATTTATCTGAGGGTCATAAGACCTTTGAACTCTTATCCTAGGTTATAAATATTTCTATTTAAACCTTTAACAGTCAATAAGACTATGGACCTTAACTCGTACTTAGGGGAATCAGCCATTCGTTCCATGTATTGTGCACAAACATCTTAACGCTATGCGTAGTAACCTCCCCTAGTAAATAGGGTTGTTCAACTCAGTAATTTGAATTCAAGTCCGCACCAAAGAAAGTTTGGTTTGGATAAGCTTACAAGGGTAATTTAGAATTCACGTTCATCAACTAAGGATTAGTTGAATCGACTTCCAATAATTCATAAATAAAGAATTATGAATTAACATATGCTTTAGAATCAACTTAAAGCATTTAAAATAATAACTGGATCTTACTTGAACAATAAGTTAAGATCATTTTAATTAAATAAACAATTGTCTAATACAGAAATAGAAAAGGACATTCTTAACAAGAATATATGAACTCAAGAATTTATACAAGATTAGGGTTTAGAAAACTTGCATAAAATTAACGAGTTTAAGGTTTAGAAGACTTGCCTCAAGCGCAAGCTACTTAATTTAATTCACGTACTTTAATACTTCCTATACACATTCAATTATAATAATCTAAATCAGTTAACACATAACTAATTCACATAAGTGGTTAACCCTCATGGTTAACTCACTCTAATTAAATAAACAATAATAATTAACTATCACATAGTTAATCACATCACACATATACTCACATAATTAACTTAATTATGTATTTAACTAAATTATAATTAAACAATTATAATTCAAACACTTAATCAAATTATAATTACCATTTAAATTATAAATAATTATAATTTAAAATCAATTAAACTACATTCATACATTTATAATTACACAATTTATAATTAATCATGTAATTATCAATTTAATTAATAATTACTTAAACTATACCATGCATTATAATTACACAATTTATAATTAATTATGTAATTATCAATTTAAAATCCACAATTAAACATGCATTTATTAAATTATAATTACATAAATTATAATTTAAATTAACATCTAATAAATCAACCTTTATTCATTATAATTTAATTATAATTTAAAATAAACATTTACTTTTGATTATAATTATTTAAATTATAATCATATATCACATTTAAATAATAATTCAAATCATACTTTAAGGTTTTCAAACCTCTTTTCTTTTCTAAATATAAATTTATCAAATTTATGTTAACAACATATTGTAGCAACTAGATACATGCTCACTGTCATAGCATAATTAAACTAGGTTCAAAATCAACACTGCACAATTAGCTAACCTTCACTGCCTAAGCACTGTACCCGGCGCAGCTGCGCAGCCAGCTGCCCTATAACCGGCGCAGCTGCGCAGGGAAGGATTCTGGGAAAGGCAGTCGGCGCAGCTGCGCTGCTTCTGGCTGTGTTACCGGCGCAGCTGCGCAGGAACACGGACAGAGGCAGACAGCAACGACACCCTTCTTCACTGATTAACCCATACAAGCCAACAATCGGTAATTCACAGTAACTTAAACATTGTAAATCATACATATGCAATAATACATATATATAACATGCTTCTAAAACACAAAACCATCTAAACAATGATAATCACAAATTTTAAAATCTAATTTGGCCATTTTCATGAAAACTCATATTTTTCATAAAATAATTCACTGTAACTATTTTTCTCCATCAATTCGAACTTATATACATGCATTACATACAAAGTTGAAGATAGCATCCAGAAATTACTTAATAAGCATATTAACACATACCAATTGCATGAATTTCTCAATTAACATTAACCACACTCATGAAATTCCATATAAACTCATATAAACATGAATTTTCTGTTAAAAATATATTTCTACAGTAATTTAATTTTTGAAAATCCTCTTATGTCATACAATTACCACAATCAACACATGGATACAATACATATATATAAAATTCATGATTACATAATTTCATGAAATTACAGAAAACTAAATTTACAGAAACTCAAAACAATGAAGAACAACTGATCACAATTCTTTAAAACTATAAGATATTAATTACCTTTTTGATGATTGGAGAAGAATACAATGACTAATTCTAGCCTTCACAAGTTTCTTCTTCCTTCTCTTCTCTAACTTCTCTACTCTTCTTTTCTCTTTTTGTTCTTAGCTTTACAAACTAACTTCTAATCTAACGTAGTATAGATATATTATAACTGATATAATATACGTATACTAATGATATATATGTAACTGCTAATTACTTAATATATATAATAAATACATTTATTATATAAGTTACAAAATTCAAAAACCACAATGCCTTGTTTGGCAAAATAAGGTTATTTTCAAAAATTGATTATTAATGCTAAGGCCATGTTTGGTAAACAGTTTATTTAAAAACAGCTTTTTGATAGTTAGGGCCCTGTTTGGTAGAAATAGGTTTAAAATAAATACAAGGGTCTTGTTTGGTAAAAATCATTTAAAAATTCTTTTCCTTTTATTTTAATAAATCATTTTGACACATACTTTAATGTCATATTTTAATCAATTAAATATTAATCATCTAATTTAATCAATTAAAATCTAACATCCATTAATCACATAAAATTTGCCACATAATTATAATTACTCGCTAATTATAATTCATGTAACACTTCATCACATAATTCATCTAATTCAATTATCTCAATTAAATTAGAACTATAATATAACATTAATATATATACATATCAATTAAATAACATTCATTAAATTAATATGTAACACTCAATTAAATCATTACCATAATTTACTTAATCTATTTATTTACTCAATAAATAATTCACATAAATATTTATTTAATTCAATAAATATTTAAAATTAAATATAAAATCTCAATCGTTACAATCTTCCCTCCTTAAAAGGATTCTGTCCCCAGAATCACACATAAATAAAATCTCATCTATTTCATTCTTCCCTCCTTAAAAGGATTTTGTTCCCAGAATCAGTATATAAGGGGTTACACACAACTAAGCAAATAAAAGCGGATAAGATTTCATCATAACATTTTCGAGTTCCCACGTAGCTTCTTCAGCACTGTGGTTTCTCCAGATTACCTTAACAGAAGGTATCAATTTATTCCTAAGTACTTGTTCCTTTCTATCAATTATTTGAACAGGCACTTCTTCATATGCTAAGTCTTTGTCAAACTGTAAAGGTTCATATTCTATTATATGTTTATAATCATGCTTGTAAGGTCTTAACACAGAAATATGGAAGACATTATGTATATTCTCGAGCTCCGGAGGTAATGCAATCTCGTAAGCAACCTCGCCCACCTATCGTAGTACCTCAAAAGGTCCAATGAATCAGGGACTCAGCTTCCCCTTCTTATCGAATCGAATTTTCCCCTTCTGGGGAGATACTTTCAGGAACACGAAACTTCCTGGTAAGAATTCTCGGTTCTGTCGATGTAAATCGGCATACTTCTTTTGTCTGTCTTGAGCAGCAACTAATCTCGTTCTGATCAGCTTTACAATTTCGGCGGTTTGTTGTACCTATTCTGGTCCCAACAATTGACGTTCACCGACTTCATCCCAGCACAAAGGAGTTCTGTATTTTCTATCGTATAACGCTTCGTAAGGCGGCATGCCAATACTCGCATGATGACTATTGTTGTAGGCGAACTCCACCAATGGTAGATGATCCTCCCAGCTTCCTTTGAAGTCCATCACACAAGCTCTCAGCATATCCTCAAGTGTTTGAATCGTTCTTTCGCTCTGGCCATTGGTCTGAGGATGATACGCTGTACTCATTCGCAATTGCGTTCCCATACATTCTTGCAATCGCTTCCAGAAATTAGACGTGAAACGTGGATCTCTGTCGGACACAATCGACACCGGAATACCATGTCGAGAAATAATTTCCTTCACGTAGAGCTTTGCTAGTTTATCCAGGTTGTACTTGACCCTGATCGGCAGAAAGTGGGCTGACTTTGTCAGTCGATCCACTATAACCCATATCGCATCATATCCCTTCTGAGTCATTGGAAGTCCTACCACAAAATCCATCGTGATGTGCTCCCACTTCCACTTTGGAATTTCTAACGGTTGCAGCAAACCACTTGGTCTCTGGTGTTCTGCTTTGATTTTCTGACACGTTAAGCATTTCATAACGCATTCAGCCACGTCCCTCTTCATATTCGGCCACCAGAAATGATGCCTGAGATCCTGGTACATCTTCGTACTCCCAGGGTGAATAGAATATCTAGAACTATGAGCTTCGCTCAAAATCTCCTCTTTGACCTCTGGTACTGGCGGTACCCAGATTCTACCTTCAAATCGTAACAGTCCTTCATTATCGACCTTGAACTTGAACTCTTCGCCATCAGTTAACCTCGTCCGAATCTTTTCACATTCTTCATCATGAAGTTGTGCTTCTTTCACTTTAGTCTATTAAAGTAGAACCAGTGGTTACTTGAAACAACATCTCATCCGATTCTTTCAGAAAATTTCACTTCCAACTCCAATCTAGCCATTTGTTCTATTAACCGATCCTGATCAGTTAACACGTTCAGCTTCTCCCGACCTTTTCAGCTCAAAGAGTCGGCAACAACGTTAGCTTTACTCGGATGGTAAAGTATCTCGCAATCATAGTCTTTAATCAGTTCCAACCATCTTCTTTGGCAGCATGTTCAAATCCTTCTGGGTAAATATATACTTCAGACTCTTGTGATCTGTGTATATTTCACACTTCTCTCCATATAAGTAGTGCCTCCAAATCTTTAGGGAAAACACTACTGCCGCCAATTCTAGATCATGGGTCGGATACCCCTTCTCGTAATCCTTCAGCTGACGTGACGCATATGCAATGACTTTGCTGCTCTGCATCAATACACAGCCTAATCCTTTATGTGAGGCAATCGCTATATACTACGAAATTCCCCGAACTATCCGGTAAAGACAATACAGGCACAGTACTCAACCTCTACTTCAGCTCTTGAAAACTCTCCTCACACTTCTCTGTCCAAACAAACTAAACTATTTTACGAGTCAAATTCGTCAACGGAGTTGCGATTCTAGAAAAGTCTTGAATAAATCTTCGATAATAACCAGCCAATCCTAAGAAACTTCTCACTTCAGACGGCGTCTTCGGCTGTTCCCAACTAATTACGGCCTCAACTTTCGACGGATCTACCGAAATACCATCCTTGTCGATCACGTGGCCAAGAAATTGCACACGTTCCAACCAGAATTCGCATTTTGAGAATTTAGCGTAAAGCTTTTCTAGTCTCAGGGCTTCTAAGGTTAGTCGTAAGTGTTCAGCATGCTCCTCCTCAGTCTTGGATAAACCAGGATGTCATCTATGAACACTACCACGAACTTGTCCAGAAATGGCTTGAACACCCTGTTCATTAAGTCCATAAATGCAGCTGGGGCATTCGTGAGACCAAATGACATCACCAAGAACTCGTAATGACCATACCGAGTTCTAAAAGCCGTTTTCGGTATATCTTCCTTCCTCACCTTCAATTGATGATACCCGCTTCTCAAATTAATTTTCGAGAAGTATTTCGCACCCTTCAGTTGATCAAACAAGTCATTGATCCTAGGTAAAGGATACCTATTCTTGATCGTAACTTTATTCAACTCTCTATAATCAATGCGAAGACATGACCCATCCTTTTTCTTCACGAATAAGACAGGCGCTCCCCACGACGAAATGCTAGGTTGAATATACTTCTTGTCTAGCAGTTCTTGCAGTTGAACCATCAGTTCCTTCATCTCGACTGGAGCCATTCGGTACGGAGCCTTCGAAATCGGAGCAGTTCCCGGCGCTAGATCGATCACGAACTCTGTCTCCCTATCTGGCGGAAGTCCTGGCAAATCGCTTGGAAAAACGTCCACAAACTCCTTAACTACCGATATCTCCTCCACCTTCGGGCTTTCCTTACGCGAATCTACTATGTAGGCTAGATATCCTACACAGCCTTGCGTCAGAAGTTTCTTGGCTTGCATAACCGTCAGACAACTCGCTTGCCTAGGCGATTTGCTACTATAGAACACCAACTTCGACGGAGTCGTAAGGTTTACCGACTTCTTCTGACAGTCGATTACCGCCCCATGGTTGAACAACCAATCCATACCTAGTATGACGTCGAATTCCCCAAGTTTTATCGGAATCAAATCTACTCTAAGCTCCTGACCCTTAATGTCCAATCTACAGTTCTTATAAACGCTCCTAACAGGAATAACCTCCCTATTCGCAATCTCTATGTTCAAAGGGTAAATTAACTCCTCTACAGGTAAGTCTAGGGTTCTAGCAAAATCATCAGATATGAATGAACAAGTAGCACCCGAATCAAATAATACATATGCATTTATACTATTGACCAGAATAATACCTGACACCACATCTTTTGATTGCATAGCATCCTGCACCGTCATATTGAATGTCCGTGCAGTGGGTCGAACAGCTTGCAATGGTGCAGCGATAGTAACGGTACTGCCGCTTCCATTCCCTCCGCTCCCTGTTGACCCTGCCAGTCAGCTTCTTCGGGCAGTTGCGAGCCATGTGATCTTAGGATCCACATGTAAAGTAAGTTCCTTTCTTCGGTTTTGGGCAATTAGGCGTGATGTGGCCTTCCTGACCACAGTTGAAGAACACCCGCTTCCCCTTCATGCACACGCCAGTGTGATTCTTACCGCATGTAGCACATGCTTCGAACTTCCTCTTCTGCTGGCTTCCTTGCTGACTCCCAGCAGAGGATATTATCAAACCACTTCCTCTTCTGGTTCACAGTGCTGCTACCCCCAGGACTTGGTTTCTACCTCATTCTTCTTCTTCTTATCTTGGTTGAACTTCGTCACCGCTTCGCTTCCTCCCTCAGCAAGTATGGCCTTCTCCAGCACCGCTGCAAAGGTATTCAGCTGGAACATAGAAACCTTGCTGTAGAGCCAGGGCTTTAGTCCCCGTTCAAACCTTCTCGCCTTCCTAGCGTCAGTGCTGACCTGGTATGTAGCGAACCTGGCCAACTCGTTAAACTTAGCGGCATACTCAGACACCGTCATCCCTCCTTGCTTAAGTTCTAGGAACTGGACCTCTATCTGGTCCTGCGAACTCACTGGAAAATACATCTCGTAGAACATTTCCTTGAAACGTTCCCACGTGATGACTCCCTCTCCCTCTCGAGTCTTGTTAGCCTGCCACCAAAAGCTAGCATCCGACTTCAACATGAATGCCGCGAACATTGTCTTTTGGTCTTCTCCTACCCTAGCCACGTCAAATACCTTCTCTATTTCCATAACCCATGTCTGAGCTTCAATAGGGTTAGTCGATCCTTTGAACTCAGGCGGTCCTACTGCCTTGAATTCCTTGAAAGTAGTATCCTGCACCTGCGGCTGATTCGCAAGAGCTCCTGTCAACAGGTTCACCAACTGCTGAACCGAATTGGGATTCGTTCCCTCGTTATTGTTGTTGTTCGTCGAACCCTCGGGATTTTGACGTGTTACTCTTCTTCTAGGAGGCATTTTCTGTTAAGAAAATATTATTATTAGACCCTTTATTCAATTATTAAGTACTCCAGTTCATACTTAAACGTTTAAACAATTCAGTGCACATAGAACACATAGCACGTCGATAAACTTTTTTTTATTCATTAGTCGTAGTTTAAAAACATCAATCAGATAGTATTTCTGCCATTTACATCACCCTTCCTGAACTGGAAAGTTGCAGGATTATATTATTAACTCATCCCATTCTTATCTCAAATTATGGAATTTACTTTATTTAATATAAAAAGCAATACATAAATAAAAGCTCTACTACTACTGCTACTGCTAGCTACTACTATTACTGCTACTGCTGCTACTGCCTAGGCATATTAATACGTCGCACAGCCTCTCTACATTACTCTTCCATTACCCGAAATGCCGTTCTTTGATCCACCACATACCACGATAAACCTTGGAACTGAGCTGGGTAGTAGAAAATACGGTCCTAGCTCTCTCTATCGCTGTA
The DNA here is from genome assembly GCA_020205555.1 of Panax stipuleanatus. Classification (NCBI taxonomy): domain Eukaryota; kingdom Viridiplantae; phylum Streptophyta; class Magnoliopsida; order Apiales; family Araliaceae; genus Panax; species Panax stipuleanatus. The sequence goes on along the minus strand of CM035117.1, from coordinate 156,098,848 downwards.
TGAAATGCATATTCTGTTTCCCTCAGCTTGGCCCTCTTGGCTTCAGCTTCATCTTCAGCTCGATCAGCTCGTTGATTAGCCCTCAAGCTTGACTCCTCAGCTCTGGCACGCTTCCTCGACTCCTCCTGGATGTCTTGCTTCAGCTTTGCCAATTCAAAACGAGGAAGCATCTCTTTCAACCTCCATATGTATCAGGTTCCACTGTGCATCTCCCAGGTCACTTTCTATTTCCTCTATCGTCTCATCTCGTTGCTGGATAGTCTCCTCGAGATCTCCTACTCGTCCATGAAGCTCCACGTTGCTATCGTAGACTGCCTCGTACATCTCAGCACTAGTAGAGTGAGGTGGGAATTCCTCTTCGGGATCCTCTTCCTCCTCTTCAGACTCGTCCTCGTCCTCATCCTCTGGAATAGGTGTCAGCTCACGCTCCCGACCAGCTACAATGATCACTTGGAGATGGCTCTCTCCTAACCAGCTGCTCCCAGATAATATGTATGTCACGGGGCTCTTTCCTCTCTAGGCACCTGAGGTACATCCTCTCTAGCCTGACTAGGTTCTCCCACGTTCAACATCCTGATAAAAGAATTTTAAAGTTTATTATTACGTGATAACGAATCGTCACTCTTCGAATACTATAATGTAAACACGTAGCACATAAGGTAGTTTATTATCTTTACCTATCACCCCTATCTTTTCGATCTTACCTATAAGGCTACTAACCTAAGGTTTTTTCCCCACCTAAGGTTTCATAACCTATAGCTTTGATACCAACCTGTGACACCCCCAAATTCGGGTACTTCGTTTCCACATGATTTGGTGTTCACTTTCTAATATAACATACATCTACCCAATGAATAATGTAAAATAAACTACAACTTAAATTAGAATAGATAAATCTCCCTTAAAACAAGGGTTACAACCTTTTCAAGATAATCCCGGTTTACTCTAACCCTGACATGAATATAATAAAGTGCGGAAAACAAAAACATAACATTCAAGTCTTATTACAATCATTCTCAATATAATAAAAAAAAATAAGTCTTCACTTGCTTTGCTTTCCCTTGCCCTTACTCGTAGACGGAGCATCAGCGTTATCAACCTTAACTGAAATTGTTATTTAATGCAAGAGTGAGCAAACCACAGCTCACTGGAGTTTAACAATAACATAGACATGAAAGGATATATTTAAAAGAATCTGAACAACTTAGCTTGCTTCAATAATAAAGAATTGAATAATAATTCTCTATCAACATTAAAATTCGAATATAGAATTTATCTGAGGGTCATAAGACCTTTGAACTCTTATCCTAGGTTATAAATATTTCTATTTAAACCTTTAACAGTCAATAAGACTATGGACCTTAACTCGTACTTAGGAGAATCAGCCATTCGTACCATGTATTGTGCACAAACATCTTAACGCTATGCGTAGTAACCTCCCCTAGTAAATAGGGTTGTTCAACTCAGTAATTTGAATTCAAGTCCGCACCAAAGAAAGTTTGGTTTGGATAAGCTTACAAGGGTAATTTAGAATTCACGTTCATCAACTAAGGATTAGTTGAATCGACTTCCAATAATTCATAAATAAAGAATTATGAATTAACATATGCTTTAGAATCAACTTAAAGCATTTAAAATAATAACTGGATCTTACTTGAACAATAAGTTAAGATCATTTTAATTAAATAAACAATTGTCTAATACAGAAATAGAAAGGACATTCTTAACAAGAATATATGAACTCAAGAATTTATACAAGATTAGGGTTTAGAAAACTTGCATAAAATTAACGAGTTTAAGGTTTAGAAGACTTGCCTCAAGCGCAAGCTACTTAATTTAATTCACGTACTTTAATACTTCCTATACACATTCAATTATAATAATCTAAATCAGTTAACACATAACTAATTCACATAAGTGGTTAACCCTCATGGTTAACTCACTCTAATTAAATAAACAATAATAATTAACTATCACATAGTTAATCACATCACACATATACTCACATAATTAACTTAATTATGTATTTAACTAAATTATAATTAAACAATTATAATTCAAACACTTAATCAAATTATAATATTACCAGTTAAATTATAAATAATTATAATTTAAAATCAATTAAACTACATTCATACATTTATAATTACACAATTTATAATTAATCATGTAATTATCAATTTAATTAATAATTACTTAAACTATACCATGCATTATAATTACACAATTTATAATTAATTATGTAATTATCAATTTAAAATCCACAATTAAACATGCATTTATTAAATTATAATTACATAAATTATAATTTAAATTAACATCTAATAAATCAACCTTTATTCATTATAATTTAATTATAATTTAAAATAAACATTTACTTTTGATTATAATTATTTAAATTATAATCATATATCACATTTAAATAATAATTCAAATCATACTTTAAGGTTTTCAAACCTCTTTTCTTTTCTAAATATAAATTTATCAAATTTATGTTAACAACATGTTGTAGCAACTAGATACATGCTCACTGTCATAGCATAATTAAACTAGGTTCAAAATCAACACTGCACAATTAGCTAACCTTCACTGCCTAAGCACTGTGCCCGGCGCAGCTGCGCAGGCCAGCTGCCCTATAACCGGCGCAGCTGCGCAGGGAAGGATTCTAGGAAAGGCAGCCGGCGCAGCTGCGCTGCTTCTGGCTGTGTTACCGGCGCAGCTGCGCAGGAACACGGACAGAGGCAGACAGCAACGGCACCCTGCTTCACTGATTAACCCATACAAGCCAACAATCGGTAATTCACAGTAACTTAAACATTGTAAATCATACCTATGCAATAATACATATATATAACATGCTTCTAAAACACAAAACCATCTAAACAATGATAATCACAAATTTTAAAATCTAATTTGGCCATTTTCATGAAAACTCATATTTTTCATAAAATAATTCACTGTAACTATTTTTCTCCATCAATTCGAACTTATATACATGCATTACATACGAAGTTGAAGATAGCATCCAGAAATTACTTAATAAGCATATTAACACATACCAATTGCATGAATTTCTCAATTAACATTAACCACACTCATGAAATTCCATATGAACTCATATAAACATGAATTTTCTGTTAAAAATATATTTCTACAGTAATTTAATTTTTGAAAATCCTCTTATGTCATACAATTACCACAATCAACACATGGATACAATACATATATATAAAATTCATGATTACATAATTTCATGAAATTCACAGAAAACTAAATTTACAGAAACTCAAAACAATGAAGAACAACTGATCACAATTCTTTAAAACTATAAGATATTAATTACCTTTTTGATGATTGGAGAAGAATACAATGACTAATTCTAGCCTTCACAAGTTTCTTCTTCCTTCTCTTCTCTAACTTCTCTGCTCTTCTTTTCTCTTTTTGTTCTTAGCTTTACAAACTAACTTCTAATCTAACGTAGTATAGATATATTATAACTGATATAATATACGTATACTAATGATATATATGTAACTGCTAATTACTTAATATATATAATAAATACATTTATTATATAAGTTACAAAATTCAAAAACCACAATGCCTTGTTTGGCAAAATAAGGTTATTTTCAAAAATTGATTATTAATGCTAAGGCCATGTTTGGTAAACAGTTTATTTAAAAACAGCTTTTTGATAGTTAGGGCCCTGTTTGGTAGAAATAGGTTTAAAACAAATACAAGGGCCTTGTTTGGTAAAAATCATTTAAAAATTCTTTTCCTTTTATTTTAATAAATCATTTTGACACATACTTTAATGTCATATTTTAATCAATTAAATATTAATCATCTAATTTAATCAATTAAAATCTAACATCCATTAATCACATAAAATTTGCCACATAATTATAATTACTCGCTAATTATAATTCATGTAACACTTCATCACATAATTCATCTAATTCAATTATCTCAAGTAAATTAGAACTATAATATAACATTAATATATATACATATCAATTAAATAACATTCATTAAATTAATACGTAACACTCAATTAAATCATTACCATAATTTACTTAATCTATTTATTTACTCAATAAATAATTCACATAAATATTTATTTAATTCAATAAATATTTAAAATTAAATATAAAATCTCAATCGTTACAATCTTCCCTCCTTAAAAGGATTCTGTCCCCAGAATCACACATAAATAAAATCTCATCTATTTCATTCTTCCCTCCTTAAAAGGATTCTGTTCCCAGAATCAGTATATAAGGGGTTACACACAACTAAGCAAATAAATGCGGATAAGATTTCATCATAACATTTTCGAGTTCCCACGTAGCTTCTTCAGCACTGTGGTTTCTCCAGATTACCTTAACAGAAGGTATCACTTTATTCCTAAGTACTTGTTCCTTTCTATCAATTATTTGAACAGGCACTTCTTCATATGTTAAGTCTTTATCAAACTGTAAAGGTTCATATTCTATTATATGTTTATAATCATGCTTGTAAGGTCTTAACACAGAAATATGGAAGACATTATGTATATTCTCGAGCTCCGGAGGAAATACAATCTCGTAAGCAACCTCAACCACCTTTCGTAGTACCTCAAAAGGTCCAATGAATCAGGGACTCAGCTTCCCCTTCTTACCGAATCGAATTTTCCCCTTCTGGGGAGATACTTTCAGGAACACGAAACTTCCTGGTAAGAATTCTCGGTTCTGTCGATGTAAATCGGCATACTTCTTTTGTCTGTCTTGAGCAGCAACTAATCTCGTTCTGATCAGCTTTACAATTTCGGCGGTTTGTTGTACTAATTCTGGTCCCAACAATTGACGTTCACCGACTTCATCCCAGCACAAAGGAGTTCTGCATTTTCTATCGTATAACGCTTCGTAAGGCGACATGCCAATACTCGCATGATGACTATTGTTGTAGGCGAACTCCACCAATGGTAGATGATCCTCCCAGCTTCCTTTGAAGTCCATCACACAAGCTCTCAGCATATCCTCAAGTGTTTGAATCGTTCTTTCGCTCTGGCCATCGGTCTGAGGATGATACGCTGTACTCATTCGTAATTGCGTTCCCATACATTCTTGCAATCGCTTCCAGAAATTAGACGTGAAACGTGGATCTCTGTCGGACACAATCGACACCGGAATACCATGTCGAGAAATAATTTCCTTTACGTAGAGCTTTGCTAGTTTATCCAGGTTGTACTTGACCCTGATCGGCAGAAAGTGGGCTGACTTTGTCAGTCGATCCACTATAACCCATATCGCATCATATCCCTTCTGAGTCGTTGGAAGTCCTACCACAAAATCCATCGTGATGTGCTCCCACTTCCACTTTGGAATTTCTAACGGTTGCAGCAAACCACTTGGTCTCTAGTGTTCTGCTTTGATTTTCTGACACGTTAAGCATTTCACAACGCATTCAGCCACGTCCCTCTTCATATTCGGCCACCAGAAATGATGCCTGAGATCCTGGTACATCTTCGTACTCCCAGGGTGAATAGAATATCTAGAACTATGAGCTTCGCTCAAAATCTCCTCTTTGACCTCTGGTACTGGCGGTACCCAGATTCTACCTTCAAATCGTAACAGTCCTTCATTATCGACCTTGAACTTGAACTCTTCGCCATCAGTTAACCTCGTCCGAATCTTTTTACATTCTTCATCATGAAGTTGTGCTTCTTTCACTTTGTCTATTAAAGTAGAACCAGTGGTTACTTGAAACAACATCTCATCCGATTCTTTCAGAAATTTCACTTCCAACTCCAATCTAGCCATTTGTTCTATTAACCGATCCTGATCAGTTAACACGTTCAGCTTCTCCCGACCTTTTCAGCTCAAAGAGTCGGCAACAACGTTAGCTTTACTCGGATGGTAAAGTATCTCGCAATCATAGTCTTTAATCAGTTCCAACCATCTTCTTTGGCGCATGTTCAAATCCTTCTGGGTAAATATATACTTCAGACTCTTGTGATCTGTGTATATTTCACACTTCTCTCCATATAATTAGTGCCTCCAAATCTTTAGGGAAAACACTACTGCCGCCAATTCTAGATCATGGGTCGGATACCCCTTCTCGTAATCCTTCAGCTGAGGTGACGCATATACAATGACTTTGCCTCTCTGCATCAATACAAAGCCTAATCCTTTATGTGAGGCATCGCTATATACTACGAAATTCCCCGAACTATCCGGTAAAGACAATACAGGCACAGTACTATACCTCTTCTTCAGCTCTTGAAAACTCTCCTCACACTTCTCCGTCCAAACAAACTTAACTATTTTACGAGTCAAATTCGTCAACGGAGTTGCGATTCTAGAAAAGTCTTGAATAAATCTTCGATAATAACCAGCCAATCCTAAGAAACTTCTCACTTCAGACGGCGTCTTCGGCTGTTCCCAACTAATTACGGCCTCAACTTTCGACGGATCTACCGAAATACCATCCTTGTCGATCACGTGGCCAAGAAATTGCACACGTTCCAACCAGAATTCGCATTTTGAGAATTTAGCGTAAAGCTTTTCTTGTCTCAGGGCTTCTAAGGTTAGTCGTAAGTGTTCAGCATGCTCCTCCTCAGTCTTGGTGTAAACCAGGATGTCATCTATGAACACTACCACGAACTTGTCCAGAAATGGCTTGAACACCCTGTTCATTAAGTCCATAAATGCAGCTGGGGCATTCGTGATACCAAATGACATCACCAAGAACTCGTAATGACCATACCGAGTTCTAAAAGCCGTTTTCGGTATATCTTCCTTCCTCACCTTCAATTGATGATACCCGCTTCTCAAATTGATTTTCGAGAAGTATTTCGCACCCTTCAGTTGATCAAACAAGTCATTGATCCTAGGTAAAGGATACCTATTCTTGATCGTAACTTTATTCAACTCTCTATAATCAATGCAAAGACGCATCGAACCATCCTTTTTCTTCACGAATAAGACAGGCGCTCCCCACGACGAAATGCTAGGTTGAATATACTTCTTATCTAGCAGTTCTTGCAGTTGAACCATCAGTTCCTTCATCTCGACTGGAGCAATTCGGTACGGAGCCTTCGAAATCGGAGCAGTTCCCGGCGCTAGATCGATCACGAACTCTGTCTCCCTATCTAGCGGAAGTCCTGGCAAATCGCTTGGAAAAACGTCCACAAACTCCTTAACTACCGATATCTCCTCCACCTTCGGGCTTTCCTTACGCGAATCTACTATGTAGGCTAGATATCCTACACAGCCTTGCGTCAGAAGTTTCTTGGCTTGCATAACCGTCAGACAACTCGCTTGCCTAGGCGATTTGCTACTATAGAACACCAACTTCGACGGAGTCGTAAGGTTTACCGACTTCTTCTGACAGTCGATTACCGCCCCATGGTTGAACAACCAATCCATACCTAGTATGACATCGAATTCCCCAAGTTTTATCGGAATCAAATCTACTCTAAGCTCCTGACCCTTAATGTCCAATCTACAGTTCTTATAAACGCTCCTAACAGGAATAACCTCCCTATTCGCAATCTCTATGTTCAAAGGGTAAATTAACTCCTCTACAGGTAAGTCTAGGGTTCTAGCAAAATCATCAGATATGAATGAACAAGTAGCACCCGAATCAAATAATACATATGCATTTATACTATTGACCAGAATAATACCTGACACCACATCTTTTGATTGCATAGCATCCTGCACCCTCATATTGAATGTCTGTACAGTGGGTCGAACAGCTTGCAATGGTGCAGCGATAGTAACGGTACTGCCGCTTCCATTCCCTCCGCTCCCTGTTGACCCTGCCATCAGCTTCTTCGGGCAGTTGCGAGCCATGTGATCTTAGGATCCACATGTAAAGTAAGTTCCTTTCTTCGATTTTGGGCAATTAGGCGCGATGTGGCCTTCCCGACCACAGTTGAAGAACACCCGCTTCCCCTTCATGCACACGCCAGTGTGATTCTTACCGCATGTAGCACATGCTTCGAACTTCCTCTTCTGCTGGCTTCCTTGCTGACTCCCAGCAGAGGTATTATCAAACCACTTCCTCTTCTGGTTCACAGTGCTGCTACCCCCAGACTTGGTTTCTACCTCATTCTTCTTTTTCTTATCTTGGTTGAACTTCGTCACCGCTTCGCTTCCTCCCTCAGCAAGTATGGCCTTCTCCAGCACCGCTGCAAAGGTATTCAGCTGGAACATGGAAACCTTTCTGTAGAGCCAGGGCTTTAGTCCCCGTTCAAACCTTCTCGCCTTCCTAGCGTCAGTGCTGACCTGGTATGTAGCGAACCTGGCCAACTCGTTAAACTTAGCGGCATACTCAGACACCGTCATCCCTCCTTGCTTAAGTTCTAGGAACTGGACCTCTATCTGGTCCTGCGAACTCACTGGAAAATACATCTCGTAGAACATTTCCTTGAAACGTTCCCACGTGATGACTCCCTCTCCCTCTCGAGTCTTGTTAGCCTGCCACCAAAAGCTAGCATCCGACTTCAACATGAATGCCGCGAACATTGTCTTTTGGTCTTCTCCTACCCTAGCCACGTCAAATACCTTCTCTATTTCCATAACCCATGTCTGAGCTTCAATAGGGTTAGTCGATCCTTTGAACTCAGGCGGTCCTACTGCCTTGAATTCCTTGAAAGTAGTATCCTGCACCTGCGGCTGATTCGCAAGAGCTCCTGTCAACAGGTTCACCAACTGCTGAACCGAATTGGGATTCGTTCCCTCGTTATTGTTGTTGTTCGTCGAACCCTCGGGATTTTGACGTGTTACTCTTCTTCTAGGAGGCATTTTCTGTTAAGAAAATATTATTATTAGACCCTTTATTCAATTATTAAGTACTCCAGTTCATACTTAAACGTTTAAACAATTCAGTGCACATAGAACACATAGCACGTCGATAAACTTTTTTTTTATTCATTAGTCGTAGTTTAAAAACATCAATCAGATAGTATTTCTGCCATTTACATCACCCTTCCTGAACTGGAAAAGTTGCAGGATTATATTATTAACTCATCCCATTCTTATCTCAAATTATGGAATTTACTTTATTTAATATAAAAAGCAATACATAAATAAAAGCTCTACTACTACTGCTACTGCTGCTACTACTATTACTGCTACTGCTGCTACTGCCTAGGCATATTAATACGTCGCACAGCCTCTCTACATTACTCTTCCATTACCCGAAATGCCGTTCTTTGATCCACCACATACCACGATAAACCTTGGAACTGAGCTGGGTAGTAGAAAATACGGTCCTAAGCTCTCTCTATCGCTGTATGAAATGCATATTCTGTTTCCCTCAGCTTGGCCCTCTTGGCTTCAGCTTCATCTTCAGCTCGATCAGCTCGTTGATTAGCCCTCAAGCTTGACTCCTCAGCTCTGGCACGCTTCCTCGACTCCTCCTGGATGTCTTGCTTCAGCTTTGCCAATTCAAAACGAGGAGCATCTCTTTCAACCTCCATATGTATCAGGTTCCACTGTGCATCTCCCAGGTCACTTTCTATTTCCTCTATCGTCTCATCTCGTTGCTGGATAGTCTCCTCGAGATCTCCTACTCGTCCATGAAGCTCCACGTTGCTATCGTAGACTGCCTCGTACATCTCAGCACTAGTAGAGTGAGGTGGGAATTCCTCTTCGGGATCCTCTTCCTCCTCTTCAGACTCGTCCTCGTCCTCATCCTCTGGAATAGGTGTCAGCTCACGCTCCCGACCAGCTACAATGATCATTGGAGATGGCTCTCTCCTAACCAGCTGCTCCCAGATAATATGTATGTCACGGGGCTCTTTCTCTCTAGGCACCTGAGGTACATCCTCTCTAGCCTGACTAGGTTCTCCCACGTTCAACATCCTGATAAAAGAATTTTAAAGTTTATTATTACGTGATAACGAATCGTCACTCTTCGAATACTATAATGTAAACACGTAGCACATAAGGTAGTTTATTATCTTTACCTATCACCCCTATCTTTTCGTTCTTACCTATAAGGCTACTAACCTAAGGTTTTTTCCCACCTAAGGTTTCATAACCTATAGCTTTGATACCAACCTGTGACACCCCCAAATTCGGGTACTTCGTTTTCACATGATTTGGTGTTCACTTTCTAATATAACATACATCTACCCAATGAATAATGTAAAATAAACTACAACTTAAATTAGAATAGATAAATCTCCCTTAAAACAAGGGTTACAACCTTTTCAAGATAATCCCGGTTTACTCTAACCCTGACATGAATATAATAAAGTGCGAAAACAAAAACATAACATTCAAGTCTTATTACAATCATTCTCAATATAATAATAAAAAAAAATAAGTCTTCACTTGCTTTGCTTTCCCTTGCCCTTACTCGTAGACGGAGCATCAGCGTTATCAACCTTAACTGAAATTGTTATTTAATGCAAGAGTGAGCAAACCACAGCTCACTGGAGTTTAACAATAACATAGACATGAAAGGATATATTTAAAAGAATCTGAACAACTTAGCTTGCTTCAATAATAAAGAATTGAATAATAATTCTCTATCAACATTAAAATTCGAATATAGAATTTATCTGAGGGTCATAAGACCTTTGAACTCTTATCCTAGGTTATAAATATTTCTATTTAAATATTTAACAGTCAATAAGACTATAGACCTTAACTCGTACTTAGGGGAATCAGCCCTTCGTTCCATGTATTGTGCACAAACATCTTAACGCTATGCGTAGTAACCTCCCCTAGTAAATAGGGTTGTTCAACTCAGTAATTTGAATTCAAGTCCGCACCAAAGAAAGTTTGGTTTGGATAAGCTTACAAGGGTAATTTAGAATTCACGTTCATCAACTAAGGATTAGTTGAATCGATTTCCAATAATTCATAAATAAAGAATTATGAATTAACATATGCTTTAGAATCAACTTAAAGCATTTAAAATAATAACTGGATCTTACTTGAACAATAAGTTAAGATCATTTTAATTAAATAAACAATTGTCTAATACAGAAATAGAAAAGGACATTCTTAACAAGAATATATGAACTCAAGAATTTATACAAGATTAGGGTTTAGAAAACTTGCATAAAATTAACGAGTTTAAGGTTTAGAAGACTTGCCTCAAGCGCAAGCTACTTAATTTAATTCACGTACTTTAATACTTCCTATACACATTCAATTATAATAATCTAAATCAGTTAACACATAACTAATTCACATAAGTGGTTAACCCTCATGGTTAACTCACTCTAATTAAATAAACAATAATAATTAACTATCACATAGTTAATCACATCACACATATACTCACATAATTAACTTAATTATGTATTTAACTAAATTATAATTAAACAATTATAATTCAAACACTTAATCAAATTATAATATATTACCAGTTAAATTATAAATAATTATAATTTAAAATCAATTAAACTACATTCATACATTTATAATTACACAATTTATAATTAATCATGTAATTATCAATTTAATTAATAATTACTTAAACTATACCATGCATTATAATTACACAATTTATAATTAATTATGTAATTATCAATTTAAAATCCACAATTAAACATGCATTTATTAAATTATAATTACATAAATTATAATTTAAATTAACATCTAATAAATCAACCTTTATTCATTATAATTTAATTATAATTTAAAATAAACATTTACTTTTGATTATAATTATTTAAATTATAATCATATATCACATTTAAATAATAATTCAAATCATACTTTAAGGTTTTCAAACCTCTTTTCTTTTCTAAATATAAATTTATCAAATTTATGTTAACAACATGTTGTAGCAACTAGATACATGCTCACTGTCATAGCATAATTAAACTAGGTTCAAAATCAACACTGCACAATTAGCTAACCTTCACTGCCTAAGCACTGTGCCCGGCGCAGCTGCGCAGGCCAGCTGCCCTATAACCGGCGCAGCTGCGCAGGGAAGGATTCTGGGAAAGGCAGCCGGCACAGCTGCGCTGCTTCTGGCTGTGTTACCGGCGCAGCTGCGCAGGAACACGGACAGAGGCAGACAGCAACGACACCCTTCTTCACTGATTAACCCATACAAGCCAACAATCGGTAATTCACAGTAACTTAAACATTGTAAATCATACATATGCAATAATACATATATATAACATGCTTCTAAAACACAAAACCATCTAAACAATGATAATCACAAATTTTAAAATCTAATTTGGCCATTTTCATGAAAACTCATATTTTTCATAAAATAATTCACTGTAACTATTTTTCTCCATCAATTCGAACTTATATACATGCATTACATACAAAGTTGAAGATAGCATCCAGAAATTACTTAATAAGCATATTAACACATACCAATTGCATGAATTTCTCAATTAACATTAACCACACTCATGAAATTCCATATGAACTCATATAAACATGAATTTTCTGTTAAAAATATATTTCTACAGTAATTTAATTTTTGAAAATCCTCTTATGTCATACAATTACCACATTCAACACATGGATACAATACATATATATAAAATTCATGATTACATAATTTCATGAAATTCACAGAAAACTAAATTTACAGAAACTCAAAACAATGAAGAACAACTGATCACAATTCTTTAAAACTATAAGATATTAATTACCTTTTTGATGATTGGAGAAGAATACAATGACTAATTCTAGCCTTCACAAGTTTCTTCTTCCTTCTCTTCTCTAACTTCTCTGCTCTTCTTTTCTCTTTTTGTTCTTAGCTTTACAAACTAACTTCTAATCTAACGTAGTATAGATATATTATAACTGATATAATATACGTATACTAATGATATATATGTAACTGCTAATTACTTAATATATATAATAAATACATTTATTATATAAGTTACAAAATTCAAAAACCACAATGCCTTGTTTGGCAAAATAAGGTTATTTTCAAAAATTGATTATTAATGCTAAGGCCATGTTTGGTAAACAGTTTATTTAAAAACAGCTTTTTGATAGTTAGGGCCCTGTTTGGTAGAAATAGGTTTAAAACAAATACAAGGGCCTTGTTTGGTAAAAATCATTTAAAAATTCTTTTCCTTTTATTTTAATAAATCATTTTGACACATACTTTAATGTCATATTTTAATCAATTAAATATTAATCATCTAATTTAATCAATTAAAATCTAACATCCATTAATCACATAAAATTTTCCACATAATTATAATTACTCGATAATTATAATTCATGTAACACTTCATCACATAATTCATCTAATTCAATTATCTCAATTAAATTAGAACTATAATATAACATTAATATATATACATATCAATTAAATAACATTCATTAAATTAATATGTAACACTCAATTAAATCATTACCATAATTTACTTAATCTATTTATTTACTCAATAAATAATTCACATAAATATTTATTTAATTCAATAAATATTTAAAATTAAATATAAAATCTCAATCGTTACACCGGCTGCATTGTGAATGGGTACAGATTTAGGGTCGATGCCTTGAATGAACTCACATCAGTCAATTCTAGGGTTGTGGTGTTGGGAAGCTGCTACAAAGATTCTGAGTCCAATTACTATGGTTGTTTACATGATGTGGTTGTGCTCAATTATCATGTGGGTAAAAAGGTAGTTACATTTAAGTGTAGCTGGTTTAATTCTGAAAAGGGGGTTAAAGTTGATCGTAATAGAATCACAACCGTAGATATCAAGTCGGTATTAAAATCTGATGACGTGTTCGTGTTAGCAAGTTAAGCGACTCAAGTGTATTACGCTCCTAATGTCGTAAATATTAGAAGCCCCTGGAACACAGTTGTCACAACTAAAACACGTGCATTTGATGATGCAAACATGTTTGGTAGGGATGAGGCGTTGCAAGAAGATGTTAGCAACCCTTTGGCCGTAGTGTTAAATGCTGAAGATGTGATGAGTACTGATGTCATTGACGTACCTAATGATGAGGGTGTCGAGGAAAACGTCGTCATAAATGATTATGTTGTTGTTGAGGATGATAACGATGACGAAACTGATCTCAAAACTAAGGATGAGGAAGATACCGAATCCGAGAATGAGCTACAAGTTGAATCTGATGGGTTTGATGACATACGTAATTGAAAATGAGCATGCATATTAGTAAATACCACATTGTTCAACCTTACATATTCATAATCTATCAATTTGGTTATTGCAGTAGCATATCCATGGCTAGACATAGCGGTGGAGGTCGCCGAGGTGGTGGCCGATCCGGTTCGGGAGACGCTAGCCACGATGGAGCTAGTAAGTTGTCTGAACTAGGATTTAAATATTTCTAAAGTTGAGATAGTTTATGTTTATTGACTCAGCTCTTTTAATTATTACAGATACACCTCGTCGACGACACCGAGGGACAAACCTCGGTATCTTTGGTCGTCCGCTGGCATCTCCACTTACAGTACCGGTGGATGTCACTTCTGGACAGTAAGTATTAATCAATTATCACAATCTCCAAAATTTAATATTTCTTTCAGTTATTGCAAAACATAATTAACGTATCACACATATTGTAATATTTTCAATGTAGTATACTAGACCCGGTCGCTAAGCATACATTACACGCGATCTGCTTGACGTACCTCCCGACCCGGTGCATGCGCTTTACTCAGTACGACCGGTATGATCGCTCCTTCATGGACACTGTGTTGCGGGAGTTTCATGTAAGTTAATAAGTTTATATTAATTAGACAGTATTATATAATTTTCAATAGTTGTAGAGTTTAAGAAATAAGTTCCTAACTTTTAAACTTTTGTTATAGACTTATTATAGATTTGCCAATGGCGTCTCTCAGACAGCCGGTGATGCAGTGATTATTGGACATGTCGCTACGAATTACTCCGGCTGGCTGTATGAGTTGCGACGACGGGCAGCCTGGGCAGTTGTTGACCAGCCAGGGACCACGATCATAGTTCATCAGCCTTGCATAGTCTCCGATTACGCATGGCAGGCTATGTGTTGTGTGCACTGGAAGGCTGAAGATTTCCAGAAGAAGTCTGAGCAGGCAAAGAAGAACAGGGCCAAGCTCTGGATAGTACACACGACTGGCTCGCAGTCTTTCGCGGAGGCGAAGACGGTAAGCGTAATGTATTTAGAAATAACTTATCAAATTCTAGCATGAATATCATTAATAACTGTTTATTGACTGTATCTATTATAGGCATTGGGTCAGACCTTGGGCAGAGCTCTGACCATGTTAGAGTTCTAGGACCGGGCCCACACGCCTAAGGAGGACTGTGCTTTGTCTCAGGCAGCTTTAACTATACGGGTAAAACTACTCTTACTTGTTATGAATCTCAATATTCACAAAATAAAATATAAATGATATAATTAACTCACGTATAAAATATAAATTACAGGACCGATTTCAGAAGCTTCGGGACCAGCGTATAGCTGAGTTGGAGGCTGCTAGGGAGGGTTCTTCTGAGCCATTAAATTCCACGGGTCCCACTCCCTAGATTGAGTTATCTCGAGATGAGGAGCTGAGACTATGGGTTGAGTCTAAGGATCCCCCTACTAGTAGTACTGGCAGGAATCGAGTGGTGGGTCTGCTGAGGATACCCGCATATACACTTCCTGGAGGTAATAACATTAATTCTTTTTGTTTCACGAAATTCTCATAACTTATAAATTATTGACGCTATGATATATATTTTCGCAGGATCTAGCCATCGCCAGCGTCCGAGAGCAGCTATTGGACCAACTCATTCAGGCGCTGCCTTGGACGACGAGTTATTCTAGAGGCTGATCGCGGCAGTGTCGGATAGGTTCCATACCGATCCGGTGTTTCTTCGTCAGCAGCTGTCTAGCAGGAGTCGTCTTCACCAGCTCGTTCAGGAGGTTCTAACTGGGGCCTTCGCAGAGAGTACAGGCTTGCTGCAGGAGCAGTTCGACTCGTTGGGCGGCGAGATGCATCAGATGGTGGTTACCCTCCTAGAGCAGGCTTTTGCTCAGCCCCCGCCTACTCAGGTATTCTGCATGTTATGTTATTTTCATTATTCTGCATGTTTATGTTATTTTCATTATTCTGCATGTTTATTCTGCATGTTTATACGGACTAATGATTTTTATTTTTAATTTTATGAACAGGGTGGTGATGGCGATGGCGAGGGGACTGAGACTGCTGGGACTGAGACCGGCGATGGCGATGGCGAGGGCGAGGGTAATGGCGATGGCGATGATCATACTAGTTTATAGACTCATTTGTCATTCATTCATTTGTACTTTGTGTAGTATCTGAAAGTGTTGTAAATTGTATATACATTTTGGAACATTCGTTAATATTTGAAATTGTTGATGGGTTAGTACATAGTAATTGGTTGATGAGTTAGTAGATTATAATTAATTGTTAGTTTAGTTTATATATTTGGTGAATATATATGTTGAATGACAGGAAAATATGTTGAATGACAGGAAATAGTACTGTTATTGGGCTGAAACAGGTTGCAAGTACAAAAATATTGGGTTTAAACACCTGGAAACTGAAATTTCAAAATAAACATTTTAAAAAAATATTTGTTATTTTCGATGAAATAAGGTAAATCCGACAGAAATTCGGTCGAAAATAGGTTTTTTCTGATTTAATTGGCAAATTAAATTCCGTCGGATATATATTATTTACGACGGAAATTCCGCCGGGCTTAGTGCTTGTTATGTTCGACTGAACGGTTCCGTCGTAAATAATTCCTCGAACTTATTGGGGCTTATCCCCAACGGAATATTCCCTCGTTAATATTCCCTCAAACTTATACTATGGACGACGGAATTGCGTCGTAATTAATTCCGTCGAAGATACTGAATTACGACGGACTTTATGACGGACTTATTTTCGACGCGTGTATTTACGACGGAACTTGCGACTGAATATTCCCTCGTAAATAACCTATTTCTGACAGAATAGAGCTAATACTGACGAAATTGTCCGTCTAAAATAAGGTTATTTCTTGTAGTGAATACCCTTAATTGAAGTTAGGGGAGGGAGGTTCTCAATTGTTTCAAGCTTTGCTCTATCTACCTCAATTCCTTTCTTAGAGACTTTATAACCCAAGATTATCCCCTCTTGGACCATAAAATGGCATTTCTCCCAGTTTAGAATCAGATTTGTATCCATATATCGTTTGAGCACAAGAGTGAGGTTGTCTAAACAATGGTCGAATGTATTTCCAAAGACTGAGAAATCATCCATAAATACCTCGAGATTGCGCTCGACCATATCAAAAAATATGGCTATCATACACCATTGAAACATCGCAGGTGCATTGCATAACCCAAAAGACATTCTTCGGAAGGCAAAAGTACTATAAGGGCAAGTAAATGTCATTTTTTCCTGGTCCGTCGGTGCTATGGCAATCTGATTGTAACCTAAATATCCATCCAGGAGGCAATAATATTCATGTCCTGCAAGCCTTTCCAACATCTGATCGATAAATGGTAGAGGGAAATGGTCCTTACGAGTGGCCTTGTTTAACTTTCTGTAATCTATACACACCCGCCAACCCGTAACTGTCCGAGTAGGGATCAATTCATTGTTCTCATTCGCAACTACTGTCATCCCCCCTTTCTTTAGCACACATTGAACAGGACTCACCCATGAGCTATCTGAGACGGGGTAGATAATTCCTGCATCTAGCCATTTTATGATTTCCTTTTTAATCACATCCTTCATTATAGGGTTAATTTTTCTTGGTTGCTCTATAATCGGTTTAGCTTCCTCTTCCAGCAGAATCTTGTGCATGCAGATTGATGGGTTGATCCCTTTTATATCTGCAATAGTCTACCCAAGAGCTGTCTTATACTGCCTGAGTACCCTTAGCAACTTTTCCTCTTGAACCTCATCAAGTGAAGCAGAAATTATGACTGGTAGAGTAGAAGAAGAACCAAGGTATGCATACCGTAGATGGTTAGGCAGTGGTTTGAGTTCCAAGGTTGGCGGTTCTTCCAATGATGATTTGACCTTTTCTGATGGCTTTCCCCAGTAGTCTAAGGGTTCAAACGTTGGTCTGACTCGTGTGAATATCGGCTATGAATCTAACATCTGAGCCAATTCTAATACCGTTGAGTCATCAGACATGTTCTCACTTACCAATGCTGCTTCTAGAGGGTCTTCATTTACTATTTCGATAATTGTTTCCCTAATCACTCCCTCAATCAGATCAACCCTGAAGCATTCTTCCACTTCCTTTGGGAACTTCATAGCTTTGAATACATTAAAAGTCACCTCTTCATCTTGGACCCTTATTGTTAACTCTCCTTTTTGCACATCAATTAATGTCCTACCCGTAGCTAAAAACAGGCGCCCTAGAATAATTGGTTTATTTCTATCCTCCTCAAAGTCAAGAACTATGAAGTCCACAGGGAATATAAACTTATCTACCTTTACTAGTACGTCTTCCAATATTCCTTTGGGGTAGGTGAGAGATCTATCAGCAAGCTGCAGAGTGACATTCGTTGGTGTAGCTTCCTTTAACCCAAGCTGTTGATAGACTGATAAT
This sequence comes from Panax stipuleanatus, assembly GCA_020205555.1. Lineage (NCBI taxonomy): Eukaryota > Viridiplantae > Streptophyta > Magnoliopsida > Apiales > Araliaceae > Panax > Panax stipuleanatus. Next base: position 156,080,337 of record CM035117.1, on the reverse strand, counting down.
GGCATAAGGTTAACGCTTGCTCCCAAATCACACAGACATCTACTGAAAACCTGAGTTCCTATTGTGCACGAAATGGTGAAGCTACCCGGATCCTTCAACTTCGGTGGTAACTTCCTCTGTAGAATAGCACTGCATTCCTCCGTCAATGCTACTGTCTCGAACTCCCCTAGCTTTCTCTTCCTCGATAGAATATCTTTCATGAATTTGACATAGCTAGGAATTTGTTCTACAACATCTGCGAATGGAATATTAATCTACAGCTTTTTAAACACTTCTAGAAACTTTGAAAACTGTCTGTCTAACTTCTGCTTCTGAAATCTCTGTGGAAATGGTAAAGGTGGTATAATTGGCATATGCTTTTCTTCTTTCTACTTTTCAACAACTTTTTCCTTAGACTTACCTTCTGAATTTCAAATTCTTTTCCATCAACCTTCTCATTACTATCTTTCTTATGCTCAACAGAATCTGTGGCCTACTCCTTCCCACTTTTGAGTGTAACTGCTTTGCACTGTTCATTCCCATCTTTCCTCGGATTCTTCTCAGTATCACTCGGTAGTGAACCTTGAGGTCGGTTGTTTAAAGCACTTGCTATCTATCCAATCTGATTTTCAAGATTCCTTATTGTTGATGATTGGTTCTTTGTTGTTGCTTCAAACTGAGTTGCCATTCTTGCGAGTAATTCCTCCATTTGAGATAACTTATCAAGTTGTTGAGGTTGCTAATGTTGTTGAGGTTGTGGGTGTTGAGGCTGAAATCCAGGTGGATGTGAATGTCTTGGAGCTTGAGCTTGTGCTTGTGACTGATTATTGCTCCAAGATAGATTTGGGTGGTTCCTCCATCTCGGGTTATAACTATTTGCATTACTACATTGTTGTCGATTATAATTAGACACAAACTGCACTGATTCAGGACTTATTGCACACTGATCACTTGAATGGTTCCCCGCGCACAATTCACATACCATAGCCACATTTTGCCTATTCGGATTCCCCATCTGTTCAACTCTCTGTGATAGCGCTGCAATTTGGACTGACAATGCTGTAACTGAATCTACTTCTAATATCCCAGCAGCCTTTGGCTGTGTCATTCTAGCAGTTGGCCATTGGTAGTTGTTAGCGGACATCACCTCTAGCAAATTGTACGCTTCCTCAAAATTCTTTGTCATGAAGGCTCCTCCAGATGCTGCGTCAACACTAGTCCGTGTACCACCCATGAGCCCATTATAGAATGTTTGTACTAATAACAAATCGGGCAATCCATGGTGTGGACATTTTCTCATATACTCTTTAAATCTTTCCCAGACTTCATATAATGACTCTGAATCTAATTGAATGAAAGTGGTGATATCATTCCTCAACTTTGCTGTTTTGTCAGGGGGAAAAAACTTTGTTAGGAACTTCTGCGCCAAATCATCCCATGTGGTAATGGATCCAGGTGGAAGTGAATGTAACCATCTTCTCGCTTTGTCACGAAGAGTGAAAGGAAATAAACGAAGTCTAACTGCGTTGTCCGAGAATTTTTTGTATTTAAATGTGTCACAAACCTCTAGAAAACTCACCAAGTGCTCATTCGGATCATCATTCACCAAGCCCCCAAACTGTACCAGTTTTTGAATCATTTGGATGGTTCTCGGCTTAATCTCAAAAGTTACAGCATTAATTGTCGGTCGTTGAATGCTTGACTTGATCCCATCCATTTTTGGCATAGCATAATCCTGAAGGGATTTTTGTTGCTCCTCAGCCATTGTATCTTGCTTCTAAAGTGCCTCTCGTGTTTCTTTAGCCCACTTACGCAACCGATTGAACCGTTTGTCGATATCGTCTTCGTATGGTTCAAGGTCAGCTGTTTCGATCGCGTTTGCATACACGAGAAAAGATAACCTGAGAAAAAAAATATAAAAATAAAAGTCTAAATTAAGATTAACTTTATCAAAATTAATAATAACGAAATATTAAACTAATTTCCCCAGCAACGGCGCCACAAACTTGTTGCCTATTTTATTAACAGCAATTAAACACGCAAGTATACGAGCTCGTTTGTAATATTTAGCAAGCAAGGATATCGTTCCCACGAAAAAATAGATCAATATTATCAAATACCAATTTCAATTCAATTAATCCTAAATTAACCGACGAATAATGATTGTGATTTTGAGAATTAAAATTAACTACTAAAATATAAAGTCACAATAATGAATGCAGATGGAATAGGTTAAGATCACAACTTCCCTTAGTATTTCATTTAAACCAATGCACTCCTCATTTAATTATTTAATCACTATGAATAGCTAACAAATAATTCTTTATAAAATTCAAGTACTTCTTCCGAAGACACATAAACGAATCCTTATAAGTCCAGCAATTACGCAACAGATTTATAAGGAACACCCTAACTAATTAATCCACTATATTCCTATGTAAATTAAGATAATTGGGCTTTCAAGCACAGATTCTTTCAATGGTTGCAAAAGACATATAGATATATTCCTATCCTATTTGCTAAATATATTAACCTTATTCAAATTATATGAACATATGCTATCATATCTAGATCTAACTCATACTCCATTTTCCAATTTCGTATAAATTATCCCGATAATTGTTGATCAGGTAATTAATCAATGAACACAAGATAAGACAAACGATTCAAGAGTAATTAACTTAAATTAAATAAGAAGCATCAAATTTAAATTACATACTAAGTTCCGTTGCGATCTTAATGAAAAGTTAGTTTATGATGATAGAGGAAGACATCATCCAAATTACTAAACCAAACATCCCAAAGATTACAAAATTAAAGATAAATGAAAGGGATAGAAGAAACTATTAAGCCGCTCCAAATCTCTAACTTGATCTCCAACCTTTTGTAAATCTCCTTCGTGTTCTCCTTTGATCTATCTATGCAAATCCTTCTTACGTTGTATATTTGTTTCCCCTCTCTTGTCTCTTCATTTAAACCCTAATATCTATTCTGATTGGCCTCCCTTGTACTCAGCAGCGTAAATTGGCATCCAAAACCGTGTATGAGCGCCTAGGTGCTCATCCTAGTGCAAATCCAAGCGCCTAGGCGCTTGACCAGGACCCAGAAATTGCAAAAATACCATTAAGCCTATTTTGATTTCTTTTTAATTTTTCTCTTCAAAATGATATATCTGCCATTTCAGCTCCGCCTACAAGAAATAAACACAAAAACAAATAAATAGATCCTAAAAACACTTAAAGATAACAATAATTAAGTTTAAACAATACCTAATTCGTAGGTATGACACCTACTCATCAAATCCTCTAAAGGGGTGAATGTTCTGCGATGTCTGGCCTCCAAATTCTCTTAAATGGAGGGTTAGACGGTTGGGCTGGAGCTTAAAAAGAGAAATAGTTTCTCCTTTGAATGGGCATACTGCTCGACTCGCTCCTCTGATTCTGTCCTTGCAATACTAAGGACACTTCTTCATCTTTCTTCTTGTGTACTCTCTGGGGATTACTCCCTCCCAGATTGGATATGCTCAACAATAGCTTCCAAGGCGGTCAGATCCTTTATCTTCCCAGACTTCAGCCCCATTTCAGCCATCTCTCCGTGCTTGATCATCTCCGAGAATGGTTTTTCTATACCTGCTAGGACCCTTTCGTAATACGGTGCTTCTAGGATGTCGATGAAGGTCATGACTATCTCAAACTCAGTCATAGGAGGGGTGACTTATGCTTCCACCCGCCTCCATCGTTGGGCATATTCTCTGAATGACTCGGTGTTTTGTTTCTTGATTTTGGTGATCTGGTATCTGTTTGGAGCCATTTGAGACTGAAAGCTGTACAGATTGAGAAAGGCATGTGCCAACTCTTCCCATCTGTGAATCTTGGAGTTGTCCAGACGAGCATACCAAGCTCTAGCCTCTCCGGTTAAACTTTCTGGAATAATTACATTCTGAGCTTCTCATCCTCTGCATAGGATCCGAGCTCTCAAATGAATACCTTCAAATGAGTGTAGGGATCTCCCAATCCAACGTATTTCTCAAAATCAGGGACTTAAAATTTTTCAGGGTAACGAGCCCCGAGGAATATACACAAGTCTGAGTAACTGACACTCCCAAATGCCCCAATCCCTTTTATGGACCAGATGGTCTCTTCCATTTGTTGGACCTTCTTCAGAATATCACCAGCTTCCTGCTCTTTGTTAAGTATGGTGATTTCAGGGGTTTTGTTGGTAGGATCCTGATTCTGAGGATCAGGAATCTGACTGTCCTTATTCCTGGTCTCTTGACTGCCACTGGGTATAACTGGTTCTGTATGACCATGTGCTTGTTTCCCTTTAAGAGTTTTACTTTGTTCACTCAAGAAAATAGCCAATTCGGCTATCTGGTTCTTTAATCCTTTAAACTCTTCCCTAGAGACGGGGGTGGATTCCAATTGAGCACTTGAAGCCATGTCTGAACATGGGCCTAGTGCTTTCTTAGATTTTGATCTGATAATAGAACCAATTTTTACCTATAACAAACGTAGGTGTGTTAATTTCCTGATGTAGGTGTTGGTCGGATGCATGCCATGCAATGTTTTTATTTACGAGATTTTTTAATATAATCCTGCAAAACAAAGGTCAGTTATTTTAATGACAGGATAACATGGCATGATTTACACGGCATGGAATGTACATTATGGCATTTACATTGGAATGAAAAAATTGACATTGAATTGAAAGAGGAAGGCATGAAGAAGCTCCCTTTCGGATTTGGTTAATCAGAGGCTGACCTATCTTAGGCTACTCTCGCGGCTTTTCGACATGAAGGTTCCCAGATCATCGCAATATACTAGAGGGGAAATTAATCCGATCTTTCAATTAGAACAGATCTGAGTGGTGCATTTCCAGAACCTCGCAGACTTAGTCGCCTTTGAGTCCAGTACTCAAACACCGACGAGTTTGCCTCCTGGTGGAGGAATCACACAACATACATTTACATACATCGCATCTCACCGTATGCATATGATGACATTTGTGCGAAACACTAATATAAAGCAGTAAAGCATTCATTCACATCCATTCAATGTAAAGACGCAACATTCACACACACGCAGATATAAAAGAAAATTTTGAAAAGATTTGAACTTGGCCTAAGCCCTCTACTGTCCCCAGCAGAGTCGCCACCTGTCGACGTTGGAAAAAAATACGGATCGAGTTGGATCCGAATCTTTCTCTTTTCCTAAATTTTATCTTTCTACCCTTATTTTATCTATTTTATGAAAAAGGTGAAGTTGTTTAGGAAAAGGCCAACATGTATCATGTCGATGATTTAAACGTTTTACAGAGTCGCCAGTTGGTAGATTTGAAATGGTTGTACCAACTCAACCGAGTTTTATTTGAAAGTAGGCCCAATTGCTAGACACTGTCGAAACTGAATCTTGAAACAGAAGTTCTAAGTTCGGGGGTTTGGTTAAGTGTGGGGAAGGTGTTAGGCACCCCACGACTCCCGTGAAAACACGGTACCGCATCTTTTCAATATTTCCCTTTTTATTTGCAATGTGTGTGTGTGTGTGTGCTGGAAGAAATTGGGCTTACGTTTGATTCATTTGAAAGTAGTGCTTTGCTTCGTTGAACCTATATACGAAGGGTTTGATTTAATTTGCAAAAGTCCATTTTTAGACAAGATATGAAAATGATGTTTTGAAAAGATGACTTTCAAACCCTTATGCTCTCATAGGAATAGAAGCCTGTTGATACTTCAATTTTTTATCTTTTCAGCCTTTTGGCTCAATTTGAATGGTGATTGTTAGGCTGCGAAGCATCCTCGACCACAAGATATATACAAGTGTCGATCTTCTCATGGGCATGACAACCATCGGAGTGACTCTGACACTACAGACCATTATTTCATTATGTTCGAGACCTTAAATCTGGCTCACCGTTTTAAGGTCTTTCAGATGTACATTTTACAAAAAAACTGGCAAGGTACATTTGTAAGGTGGAGTTTTTCCATCATGAGAATCAGATTCTGATCAGTGTGATCATGAATCCCACGACTCCTAGGCTCACAGAGGGAGGCCAAGAAAACGTGCACAACTCAAATATGCACAAAAATGTTTATTTACATCTAGACGTCGCAAAAGACTAAGGATTCATCAGTCAAATCCTGACTTGCGCGTAGCCAAAGCTTCTCGTTCCCACTAGATAGCGATCTAAGAGCTGCAAGGTTGCTTTATAATGAATAAAACTAGAAAGAAAGCTAGATTTGAGAAAAATCTCAGCCATTCTAGCTTCCCGGTTCCGTCTGAACCTATTTTGAACCGTTTGAAAGATAGAATTGGCGAGATTTAAAGAAATCTGGTTCACCCAAATAGATGTCAGCGCCGATTCATGTCAAATGAATATTTACAGCAGAAATTTAATCACAATGAATACATAATATATATATATATATAATTATATATATGAAAGCTATAAAGGGCGATGGGCTTTCACTCGTAGGCCCATACTAAAATGTAAATATATATATATATATATATAAAAGCTATAAAAAGCCACGGAGTAATCCAGGCTGGACAGAATGGAAAATATATATATATATATATATATATATATATATATATATATATATATATATATATCAGAGCTGTAAAGGGTGACGAATTTCAAATACTATGCCTGAACTGGAATGATAATATATTTATGTATAAAAGTTGTAAAAAGCCACGGAGTAATCCAGGCTGGACAGAATTAAAATATATATATAAAAGCTGTAAAGGAGCTGGTAGATGTCGTCTAGCACTACTAAATTTACCTTACTAAGGTTCTACTAATTCAAGAATCAGTATATCAATAAGCAAGGATCGATCCCACAGAGAGTGACTTGTATTCTAAGTATCCAATGATTTCCAATGAATTGGGGGAATTTTGTTTGCAAACAATTAAATTAACAAAAGTGAGTTTAAAGAAAATACCAATGAGTAAAAGGATCAATTCTTCAGTTCAGTATCCCTTTTTAATAATTATGATTTAACCAAGTGTTTACACTATTTATCTTTCACTGAGATTAATAACCCTAGATAACCGCGATCACAAATTACCCAAAATTCTCCTTAAGTGTAGATATAATGCGACGATCGCCAACAAGAGATTTTATCTAACATACAACCTAGAACTATCAGCCTAGATTTAATATGATAAAAGCTTTAAGCATGAGAATTAGACTATTCCAAGCAATAATTACACAATCAGGAATTATTTAACTTGTCTTCTGAAAATCCTAACAGTATTTCAAAGCTTGACCATAATAAAATGTTGTTAATTGCTACTTAGATTAAACACACTTCAATTGCTTAAAATCTGTCTTAATCTAGCAGATGATATCAATTTATTAATTTAATCCTGCAGAAACCAAATTAGTCAATTAGATAACATGTATGAAAGTTCATATGGATAATCAGAATAAATCTCAAGATAGAAGAATAAATAGAATAACTGATCAAATCATTAATTAATAAATAAGTTCAACATCCCTTCAGAATTGAAATAAAGAACTTAGCCTGACATGCTTGAATCTCCAAATCCAAGGTTTGTAGCCTTCAAGAAATCCAAGAGCATATAGAGAATGAAAGATTAAAATGATGTCTTTAACATAGGAAAATAACTCCTATTTATAGCCTAAACAAACTCTAATCAAATAAAGCAAGTTTACAATCCTTTTCCATCTCAACTTATAATTAAAACCCTAGTTTTGCCAGCTCCTGTCTGCCTAGCGCGCCCTACGCTTGTTCTCAATACACACTGGCGCGTCCTGCACTCTGCATGCAGTAACTTTGATCTCTTTGTGGCGCGGCCAGCGCCTGTTTCAGTATTAAGTCAGCACGCCCCGCGCTTGACTGTTAGATATGTTGACTTGCAAATTTTCTCTTCTTTAATCCCCCTTTTTCCCTTAAAGCTTAGCTCCACTCCAATCCTGCACATGCACACAAATATATGAAAAGTAATATGCACACTTAAGTATTTAACAAAATATCAAGCCAAGAAATACTTATTAAGTAGGCTCAAAACCTACTTATCAAATACCCCCAAACTTGAACATTTGCTTGTCCTCAAGCAAATAAACACAATGATTGTAACTAAAAGAATGAATGCAACCTAACAGAATCGAGCAGAGATTTCAGTAGCCAACACAGGTATATAATCAGTACAAATTAACACTTAAACTTATAGTCCATCTTGACTCATGATCCATCATAAATACTCACATCATCACATCACATACATGACTCAAACTCCCCCTCGTGCGTGTGTGTCTAATTGTGTATCAGCGGTTCAGAGAGGTTCACATGATTATTCCCAACAAACAACTTACTTTTACACAGATAATTATGCAATCATGGCATCCACATCAGTATTAAGGAAATCAGGCTAAATTAGCAACAACAGAATATCCATCATAGCTTATGCTTTGTGGGTGCGTTTTACGCTCCATCCCACCAATTATTCCACATATCCGACTTGTGCAATGTTCAACCCCCTTAGGCTTTTTAATGTTATCAGTGTATCGAACTTTCGGCCAACGACTCCCAAACCCGAAGGCTTTAGGGCGCTAGATGTTAAGACATCCCTAGGTTTACTTGCCCGAGTAACAAAGGCCACGAGGTCAAACGAAGTCAGTCTTTATATTATTTTTTTCAAATTATTTCATCATTGTTTTCATTTTTTTTCTGTGGCCTTAATTCCACCAAACTTATGTATTAACCAATTCTTTATTTTTCTCTGTGATCAAGTAAGTGTCCGTGTTCCTAATATATATGAATTCCTAATTACTACTGACTGTGAATTAGAGTGCTTGATAGTTGAGAGAAGACTATAATCATGCAATGATGTTACTATGCTTGAAACTAATCAGATCATGAAACTTAATTTTATGCAAGACTTTGTGAAAATTGTGAAATTATAAACCATGTATCTCTTTACCTTGACTTACTGCTCAATCTGTATGATCCTATATACATGCTTCTACTAACAGAAATCCTAATATGAATGCAAATTAATTATTATTATATATATATATATATATTATATTATATTATATATATATATATATATGTAGATGAATTAAAATTAAAATTTACTCTATATGCAACCTAATCTATATGATAACACATAAAAATTTGAATTTTTACACCCCCCCCCCCACACTTGGATCAAGGAATGTCCTCATTACTTGGCATAATCAATAATAAAGACGAAGACTTCCCTGAGCGACGAGTTAAAATATGTCGGATTGGTCGGAAGCATCTTCTTCGAATGGGGGGTATCGAGGCAGGACTAGAGGTTCGGGCTTTGGGACTGGGCCGATGGTAGGCGATAAACGGGAGATAGCAGCGACCAAAGCGATAAAAGCCCCAACATTGTAGGTGTGCATTGTTTCTTGGCGTTGGGCCAGTCGCATACTCCGCTGTCGACAGCAATGCTGAAACATGGCTGGGGAATCGGCATCGTCCTCGTCCTCCGAGGACTCGGTATCCTGTGGCAGTGAGGTTGGTGTGGATGGTGGTATTATGATATACCCTTCACTCCTCGGATGTGATGTCACCCCTGTCCATAGTTTGTACTATTCAATGGTGCGGTGGTCGATGACGGCCATAGGCTGCTGAATCGGCTTCGAAACATGCCATTGAACTCCCACTTGACGACATAGGTCGGTGATTAGAAACCCATACAGTAGTCCGCCGGTTGTGCTCCCTCGCAGTGCTCGGTCAATTGACTGCTGAATACAAAGGCCGACGTCCACATTTAAAATTTGAACCTCATTATCATCACCGACCTCATGAGTGACTATCCCGTATAGAAACTGTGCTCGTTCTTTGGTGGCGTCATTTTGATGACGCATTGGCATTAAGCGAGCACAGATAAAGGCGTACCAAGCCTTCCCATAGCGACTTAATGCATCATGTGGAAAGGATACTTTATTTCTGGTGTTTGCATTGGTCACCCATTGAGTCCCGGGCCGACAAAGGCGAACTATTATCTCATCCAAATTCGGTAGACGATCTTCGTAGCGTTCCGTATGCGGTGTCTCCAACCCAAAGTAATCATTGATGGCCCCCGCTCGGAATGATACTGGCTTGCCCCGGACGGTGACCACGCGATCAACATGATCAATTACGTTGGCGTAGAACTCTTTCACAATGTTGATCACCGCGGGCCTTAGTTGTTCGACCGACTTAAACCATCCATGCTTCGCAATCATCTGTGACATATCGCCGTCGAGGTTTACATCTGGTTTGAGTCCTCGTTCTAGTACCAAGGTCTTCTTGTCTATGACCTTGGCATATCGGATCGTCGTTCCTTCGCTCACGAATTGGGTAGCATCAAAACGGGGAGGAGCACCAGAGGATGAAGTCCTTGCCCTTTTGGAAGTCATGATAATGCTTGTTTATCGAATTGCTCGCAACAAATTGCAAATAGCCTTGAAACTCCTGTTGAAGCAATATATCGAACACATGGTGGGTGACAAAGTCTCTCCCCCAAACTTAGTACACTTGTTAGATCAAAAATCCCAAATATAAGCAATTTAACCTTGGGTCAGTCAGTAACCCAAGGACTCCCAATTCAATTTAAAATTAACTCAATGAAAGTATGGATACAACACTCCAAAATTAATGTAAACTTGTATTTTACCTTGTGACTGTGTGCTTCAATTGGATTGTTGTGGATTGTTGCAATACCTCTTTGAGCTCCCAATTCTACGCTATGCACTTGGATTGGGAGCTCTGTACCTAGAATAGGATTTGGGTGTTTGTATATGAGGAGGGTTTAGAGAGAATGAAGTTGTTTAGAGATAGGAGTTAAGAGCAAAAAAGTGGATTCAATTTAGGAGAGGGAAAAGAAAGAGTCCATGCCATGTTTAAAAATTGGGATTTTCGACCGACGCGCCCCGTGCCCAGTCCTTCCTTTTCTTGGCGCGGCCCGCGCCTGTTTCAAAGTTGAGTTTCTGGCACACTAGCGCGTCCCACGCTTCATAGAGCGCGCCCCGTTCCTTGCTGAAAATTTGTAGAGGTTGAATGCTGCATAGGGAGCGCGCCCCGCGCGAGGAGCCTTTGTTCAGAGGCGCGGCCCGTGCCTACCTGATGGATTTGGGTTTCTGGTCCTCTTTCTCCTCATGCTATCCTATCACATAAAACCATCAACACAGAAGGGATTTATTAGACTGACCCTATAAGACTAAATTATATATAACGACTTAAAGAATACAATTACTACTAAGGTTTTTAAAAAGTTGGGTTGCCTCCCAATTAGCTGCCTGTTTTTAACGTCGTTGGCACGACTGTAGAACACTGGGCTATCCGGAGGTTAGATCCGTCAGTAATATGATATTGACCTCCTTAACTTGACTGCTGTCCAGAACGGCTTCAACCTATGCCCGTTTACCCTGAACACATTTCCTGCATTCGGATTCTGGATGTCAACTGCACCATGAGGAAAGACATTAGTAATCACAAATGGTCCCTCCCAGCGAGAGCGCAATTTTCCTAGAAATAACTTCAATCGTGAATTAAAAAGGACCTTATGTCCCACAGTGAAATTTTTCCTTAGGATTTGCTTATCATGAAAGGCTTTGGTTTTTAATTTGTACAGCTTAGAACTCTCGTATGCTTCGTTCCGTAATTCCTCGAGTTCTTATAACTGCAATTTCAAATTGATGCTAGCCTGATCCATGTGCATATTGCATTGCTTGATCACCCAGAAAGCTTTATATTCGAGCTCTACAGGTAGGTGGCATGGTTTTTCGAACACTAGCCTATAAGGCGACATACCTATGGGAGTTTTGTATGCCGTCCTATAGGCCCATAGTGCATCGTCTAGTCTCAGACTCCAGTCTTTTCTGTTTGGGTTGACTACCTTTTCCAAAATGGACTTAATCTCGTGATTGAAAACCTCAGCCTGGCCATTGCTTTGCGGGTGATAGGACGTAGAGACCCTGTGAAGAACGTTGTACTTTTTCAACAAAGCAGCGAACACCCTATTACAGTAATGAGTGCCGCGATCACTGATGATGGCTCGTGGTGCTCCAAACCTGACAAAAATGTTAGTCCTGACAAAATATGTAACAACTTTAGAATCGTCAGTCCTAGTGGCTTTAGCTTCCAACCATTTGGAAACATAATCAACTGCCAGTAAAATGTAAATATTTCCAAAAGAGACAGGAAAAGGTCCTATGAAATCAATACCCCAAACATCAAAGATTTCTACAAATAGTATAGGATTTTGTGGCATTTGATTTCTGAGATATGTTACCAGTTCTTTGATAATTTTCACAAGATTTACAGAATTCATACGAGTCTTTGAAAATAGAGGGCTAATAGAAACCACTCTCGAACACCTTACGTGCTGTTCTCTTAGGTCCAAAATGACCCCCAGAAGCATAGGAATTATAGAAAGTTAGAATAACGTTGAATTTATTATCAGGTACACAACGTCTAACTATCTGATCAGCACAGAATTTTCATAGATATGGGTCATCCCAAACATAATGTTTTGCATCACTCCTAAGCTTATCTTTCTGAGATCTAGAAAACTCACTAGGTAAAAATTTACTCACCAGAAAATTCACAATATCGGCATACCATGGAGTTGTATTGCCAATGGATAGTAGTTGTTCGTCAGGGAACATGCCATGTAAAGGTAGTGCTTCCTCTTCCTTGATAATTCTGCTCAAGTGTTCCGCCACCAAGTTATCCGCACCCTTTTTATCTTTGATCTCCAAGTCGAATTCCTGTAGCAGAAAGATCCATCTTATAATTCGTGGTTTGGATTCCTTTTTGGTTAGCAAGTACCTGAGAGCATCATGGTCAGAATAGACTATCACTTTAGTGCCAAGTAAATATGATCTGAATTTATCTAAAGCAAATATAACAGATAAAAGTTCTTTTTCTGTTATTGAATAGTTTATCTAAGTTGCGTTCAAAGTTCTGGAAGCATAGTAGATGGCATGGATAGTTTTGTCGATCTTTTGGCACAAGACGGTGCCTACAGCATAGTTTCTTGCATCACACATTATTTCAAAAGGAAAATTCCAATTTGGCAGTTGAATGATAGGGGCTGACGTCAACGACTTCTTCAAGGTATTAAAAGCCTTCTTGCACTCATCATTGAATTGGAATTCCTCATCTTTTTATAGCAGCTTGTATAAAGGTAATGCTATCTTGGCAAAGTCCTTGATAAACCTGCAATAAAATCCTGCATGTCCAAGAAAAGCATGTATCTTCCCGTACACTGACGGGGTAAGGTAATGCAGATATGATATCAATCTTAGCTTTATCAACTTCTAAACCATGGACTGACACTACATGTCCAAGTATTATCCCTTGTACTACCATAAAGTGACATTTCTCCCAATTTAACACAAGGTTTGTTTATAAGCATCTGTCCAGTACACGTGTCAAATTATCTAAACAGGCATCTAACGAGTCACCATGAACTGTGATATCATCCATAAAGACTTCGATACATTCTTCCAAAAGATCTAAAAAGATATTTACCATACATCGTTGAAAAGTACATGGGGCATTGCATAGTCCAAAAGACATTCGCCGATAAGCAAAGGTACCGAAAGGACATGTGAATATGGTCTTCTCCTGGTCTTCTAGGGCGATCACAATATGCTTATAACCTGAAAAGCCATCTAAGAAGCAATAATGAGAATGCCCAGCTAAACGTTCTAACATTTGATCAATAAAAGGTAAGGGAAAATGGTCTTTTCTAGTTACAGCATTTAACCTTCTATAATCTATACACACTCTCCAACCTATTTGCATTCTTGTGGGCACTAATTCATTATTGTCGTTCTTGACAACCGTTATACCTGATTTCTTTGGAACTACTAACACGAGACTTACCCATTGACTATCTGAGATGGGGTAGATGATTCCTGCATCGAGTAATTTGATTACCTCTTTCTTCACTACCTCCATCATTGGTGGGTTCAATCGTCTTTGCGCATCTCTCGTTGGTTTAACTCCTTCCACTAACAAAATTCGGTGCATGCACATTGCAAGACTAATCCCCTTGATATCTGCTATTGTCCAACCAAATACTGTGATGTGGTCCCTAAGGACTCTCAATAATTTTTCCTCCTGCATTGTGAGAACCCGAATTTTCAGAAATTATTAAATAAGGATTTAATAAATAAAATTCTTAAGGCTTGTGTTGAGTTCGAATTAAAATATATATATATGTGTTATGAGATGTGTAGTATTTTGTTACATAGGGTTATATGAACTATGTAATAAGTGATTTTTGTGATTAATAAATATATTATTAATATATATCGTTAATTATCGTAGAGACGATTCAGTTGAGATAAAAGAAGTGGATAAAATTTCTATCTATATTAAATAATTTATAAAAATATTTTATCATAGTAAGTGGGTGACATTAAATATCTTTAATGTGTAATCACCATTTTCCTGTATAAATATACTAATAACTAGTATGTTTGTGAGATACGTTATTGATAGTTCTTAAGTTATCCGTGAACGGGTTTGGATAGTGAAGCATGAGTTAGTTAAGGAATTAACTAATAAAAATAAATATTAGTTAATTTAAGTTGGGAGTTATAATATGAAATAATATAATGTTAATATTGAACCTTAGTGATATGGTGCAGTGTTTAATTTACTTAAGTAAAGAAATGGATTAATATATGCGTTGAATATATGATTATAGTTACTACTTTTTATATATATTGCTTAGAATGGTAATATGTGAGAAAATCTAATGTACGAATAGCGTTAATAAATATATATATGTTATTAAAGGGAGATGGAAATCATTATATTTTAAATGATGATTTAATATTTGAAGAAATTATTTTGGGGAACAATTTATAGAAAAGAAAGAGAAATAGTTATTATATATTTCTAATAAAGGATATTAAAATAATTTCTAATATTGAATTATTTTAATAAAAGGAGGAAATGTTATTTTTGAATAGTAATATTACCTTATATATTTTGTATAAGGCGTGATTGATTAATATGATAAATATATTAAAACATATTTACTATATGTAAATAAATTGATGAAAATAATTTATTATAAAATAAACTTATTACCTATTTTCTATATATAATATACATGTGTCGTACATGTGATTATTTCTAATAGATATTATATTAATTATAATATCTTGAGACAATAAGTAAATTATTTTCTAATAATAAATGTCTTTATTCGGATAAAACATAATATCTATGTTATGGAAAAATACATAATTTCTAATGTATTTTCAAGGGAATTTAATTTATGAAAGAAAACTAAGTTATATATTAAATAACTTAAGTTATTATTTTATCGTGGATATTATTATGTTGAATAATTAATAAAGTATATATTAATTTTTATAAGCATAAGGGTTATACTTATTATAAGTATGAATATTTGAGGTAGTTTAGCATTTAAATGCTTGAGTCACGCAAACATTATACTAAAAGAATGTTCAAGTGTGTGGAAGCGATAATAAGCTTAAGATTAAGCTTGTGGGAGATGCCTTGTGTGGCACAATAATAGATTCGTCGATGGATTAGTTAATTCAAGGACGAAAGGATTATTGATTGAACAATTAGTCTATATTAATTGTTATTATAATAGTATGTTGCTTTATTATTATGGCTAATGATAGTATAATAATAAGGAAATTGATTATAAATATAATCGAAATTGTATTAATAGGGAATGAGATATATTGCCTTATTATATTAATTATTATTATAAGCAATATACTATTATCAAGTAATTATTTGAGAATATGTTGATTAATGAGTAAATAATTTATAAATATAATAAGATTTATATTTATTTAACGTGATAATAAATCATATAAAGTGTTAATCAATTAGTGTGAAAATTATAATTCCATTGATTAATGAGAGATGGATTAATTAATATTATTAATTAATTGATGAGATAAGTAAATTATTTACTTCTATGTGCAAGCATGCGAATAAAATGTATAGCGTATAGTAACTAACTATATATTATATGAAGTGTGAAGTGTAGTGCAACTATATTATATAGTGCGGTGCAACAATTATGTGACTACTATATATAGGGACCATGTATCAAGATTAATTACACTATGTGAGTTACATTGAAATGTGGGTGTGACAATGTGTATATTAAGTATACAATAAAATAATATATCATGAATATATAGTAAACAATTATTGAATTAATGAAATTTAATAATAAAGGAGATAATAAACTGTGATGGTACCCGAAAGAATTATATCCGGTGGGATGAACTGTACATGGATTTTATATGTGTGAGTTAAAATTTACTACATGATAGTAGTATTTATTTATTAGGATTACATGGTACCCCATTTTTAACCTAAGTATATAAGCCATATACATGTATATAGCCTAAGTATTAATATTAGGTGTTTATATGTTGGTAATGCTGAGAATATGTTCCTTGTCCCATACTGATAGACCTATCTCCCTCTCATGTGAATCTATGGAACAAGCTACTCTATCTCGTCTCTCATTTTCATCAATCCTAGCTAATGAGTGCAAGAGGAGTGGAGATGATGATGGAATTTACGAACCATCTACCTAATTCCCATGAACCATCAAATCCTTGTTTCTTCCTTTGGTTTAATTTGGGGGACAGGAGTATTGCCTGTGAAAATGATTTCTCTATAAATATAAGTCATCTCCTTCTAAATTGATTTGCTGGGAATTTTGCTAAGTGTGAATTGAGAGCATATAGAAAGTGAGAGTGCTCTAGTGAGATAGAACCATTGTGAGATTGGTACTTAACAGCAATTTCGTATAAGCTAAATTGCAGAGGTATATTACCATCCTTGTTTTTCATTCTGTAAAAGTTCTAAGTTTTGGATTCTTGAATTTAACATGGATGGATTAATTGTTGAGTTAGAATAAGTTTGTTAAGTGTTTTATGAGTTATAAACATGTTAGAATTATATAGTAGTTGCTTAGATTCGATTTAACTGAGAAATTTTTGAGTTGGGCTGGGTTCCTGCCGAAGCAGGAAAGTCATACGCACAAACTTCACACGGCGCAGCTGCGCCGGGTTTATACCTAGGCTACAAACTGCTAAGTGTAGACCAATTGCTATAGCTTAGGCAAGCATACAAGCATGTGTAATGTATATATATGAGTACATTAGCCTAGTGTAAGCGTGTTCCCATATGATTTCACACACGATTGATGAAACGACCTATAGCTTTCCAAATAAACTTAAGGTTTTGAAAACGAACTTTGATGGAACTTATGTTCTATGAGTTCTGAGCTTAGTAGTCTATACACATGACTGATTTCAAACGTAAATGAGCATGATTTATGAATTATAGTTATTGTATTCATGACCAACTTGTTAGACTTTGTGTTAGAAAATATTTTTTATGAAAAGCTTGATATATCAAAGTAAATATGCATGAATACTAAATAATGAACATTCTGATCTTGTGAAGTTGTTAACATGCCATAACTACATATGATAAGAGTTTTAAAGTTGTCTTGTATGTGTCGAATTGTATCGTTCAAGTTTAGAATGATTTCAAAGGCGAACTTGAATATGTTTTCAAATCAAGTTGCATTAAGTATGATATAGCAAGGCATGGAAAGCATGTTAATAGGTGTATACATGTTTCATAAGGTAACATGAGTATGTGGACCGCGTTAAATAAACCTTACTAATGAAAGTATACGTTTTGCACGTGAATCTTAACATGCTACTTTGATATTTAAATTCTGAAAATTTTGGACATATATGATAGCACTCTTAGACTCACTCATGTATCATACATGTATATATGCCATGATTAGGTATCGTTAAACCAAGTTTAGCATAAACGAAGCATGTTTTAAAGTAAATTTTGAAGATGAACTATATGAGCATGTTTTAAAGTAAGTTTTGAAGATGAACTATATGAGTATGTTTTAAAGAGGAACTATACTAACTAGTTGTAAATAGATTCATTGTGTGTGAGCATGTATAAATAGCTTATATATGTGTTCTAATACATGAGAGTCATGACTACGAGGTACCTTGCATATACTAAGTTACCTTTGTTGAATTAGTGCAATTTTTATGAAAACTTAGAATGTGAAAGGTAATAGCATCAAACATCGTATGAGTTACACTATGATCATGCAAGCATGTATATTAGGATTTCATTATGCCTATAGACATGTTGATATAAGCATTATTTGGTTGAAATGTGAATACCACCTATGCACACGTATTCAAGTAATGAAATTCTAAGGCATGAACTAATGTGGGTTAAGGTATACACATGTAGTATATGCACAATCATGACTACTTAGTATTGTTTGGCCTCTTTATGTGGTAATATGACATTAGTGGTTTACCCTTGAGGCATGAATGTGACGCCCCTAGAATAGGTCCAGTCAACCCAACCCATTCTGAGTCGCCAAATACATGGTACAAAATCCAAATACAAACTTTATATCACACGGTCGTGCAAAATATGACCACACAACTGTGAGTGTCAATACAAATATGTACAAAATATTAAATTCAAACTAAGTCCTCATTACAATTATTCTCACACTATTTATTAGAAATAGTGAGGACTACTACTGCTCTAACTCGGACCATCACTTTGTTCCCCGACTAGTTCCTGCGACATTCTCATTTCCTGAAGAGGACAATAGATGAAAATGCTGAGCTCAACTAGCCCAGTAAATAATATTATGACTAAGATAATGGAAAATAAATTATCGTTAGTCTTCAACAATTTAGATAAAATATTATTGACAACAAGTTTTAGATCAATATTCGCAGCGAAAATAACCATTCATTAGAAGAGTTAAGTAGAGAATGAAGTCTACTATCTTCTATGATTTAAAAGTTCATCATCAATATTTTATCCCTATAACATCAATCAATATACATCTCGAATCAAATATTCATCTTTGCACTACGGCCAAAGATATTCATTTATATCACCAGTGGTCATGTTCATCTCAACACCTGTCATCTTTGCACTACGGCCCAAGATATTCATCAGGTAATCATTCATCTTTGCTCTACAGGCCAAAGATATTCAGTTATATCACCTTTTAGGACTAAGGATGATGAAAACAATATAAATAACGAATCTAGTGAGATAAAATACAAAGATTAAGGATTCGTAATTTAGTTTATCCAAGTTCAAGAATATTTCATAATAATATTTTGTGGAGCAAAATTCAAGAATAAAGATAAAAACTTGGATCCAATCAAAGATAGGAACCTTAACAAGCAACTTGGTTAATTTTTTCGTGAATAGTGTTGCATACGTGAATAGTAACCCCAACGGAAAAAAGTAAGAATTTCATAATAAAATTCATGCCAATATTTTGGTATAATGATATTGAAAAGAATAACATCATTTACGAAAGAAAATAACATTCCTTACCTCAAAAGAATAGTACTTCTGACTGGAATATAGGATATAATACCGAAAAAAAATTACACTGAATAGTAACACTCAAAGTATCTAAATACACACAAAAATACGCTCGATATTATAGAGAGAGAAAACTTCTGATTCTGGTGTGATTTTCAATTCTAACCTAAGTACCCTATTTATAGGAAAAGCTTAGGATACCAAAGTAGACTAAATTAATAAAATATTAATATTCTTTAAAAAAAAAATTCTACGCACACTTCCCTGACCAAAATCTCAGCCACCACAAGTGGGGCCCACCAAAATCAACATTTTCCACACCAACCAAAAGTGGGGTCCACCATTTTATAAAAAATATTTATTTTCCCAAACTTCAATAATTCATAATAAATAGCCCTTTTGTCAGAAAAATACAGATTATATGTCCTTTTCATAGGAAATTTAATTCTCTACAACTTTGTAGAAGAAAGTTTTTCCAAACTCCAAACATAAATTATCCGAAATCCATAAACGGATAATTTTTCACACCAAAATACTGATAAAAACACATCAGCACTAATTCCTTCTTTTATATCCACAAAATAAATATTTTCTTATCATATAAATCAATAATTAATTATTCACAAATAATATTACAGAACTACAATATTGACAACTAAGTCGTTCCTAGGAAAGAGGGGGCCTTCCGATAAGGACTTCTCCTTACTGGTGCGCAATTAAATAACCCCTCCTAGACAGAACTTCCTTAGACATTATCAATAATACTATCTAATAATATTATTTAAATAATATGAATTATTAAGTTGATAATGTGAAATACTGTACAGTGACAATTATTGAATCAATAATACAAAATATCAACGGTAGCAATTATTGAATCAATCGTATAAAATAGCAATGTAGCAATTATTGATATAAAATATCAACGTAGCAATTATTGAATTAATAAAATATCATGCAATTATTGAATCAATAATATAAAATATTGAACAGTAATTACTGTAACAATAATTGAGTAAGTGTCTTCTTACATAAGAATCAATAATTCAAAATATTGTGCAATACCGTGTGCTACTGTGCAACACCGCGTATTACTGTATTTTAACCACCGGGTATTTCAACAGTACTAACGGTAACAACTACGCCGTTATTTTATAAAAAGGTTATTTCTGTCGCTTTCTATATCCGACAGTTATTCCGTTGTGGGGCCCACAAATAGCTGCGCCGTCGTACGAATATTCTCCGACAATAAGAATATTTTATAATCACTTGCTTATTTTGAAATATTTGCACATTTCACCCGTAACTTTTCACATTTATCAAATCAACACCTTACTATTTCAAAATAATATATAAAGAAAATTAAATCTTTATTCATAAAAGTTGGGGTCTTACAACCTCCCCTCCTTATGAAATTTCGTCCTCGAAATTGACGTATGTACCTGGTATGTCGAAAAGGTGAGGATACCTCACTTTTATTTTCGATTCCAACTCCCAGGTCATTTCCTCAATAGCATGGTTTCTCCACAAAACTTTAACTTGAGGTATAATTTTCGAGCGTAGGACATGCTCCTTCCTATCCAAGATCTTGACAGGTATCTCCTCATACGTTAAATCTTCAGCTATCTCGTCTGGTTCTAACTCAATAATGTGGTTTGTCTTTCACATATTTGCGAAGTACGGATATGTGAAAAACATTATGAACACGAGACATGCTTGGAGGTGAAGCGAGTCTATAGGACACATTTCCTATTCGGTCAAGAATCTCAAATGGACCAATGAATCATGGATTGAGCTTTCCTCTCTTGCCAAATCTCGTAACTCCCTTCCACGGAGCAACACGTAATAACACATGGTCCCCAACATTAAATTCCACATCCTTTCGATGAAGATCCGCATAACTCTTTTGTCGATCTTGTGCGGTTTGTATACGTTGCCGGATCATTTGAATCTTTTCTGTAGTCATACGTACCAACTTCGGTCCCAACAATGTTGCTTCACCCACCTCATTCCAGCATACTGGAGAGCGACACTTTCGTCCATACAACGCTTCGAATGGAGCCACGCCTATACTTGCCTGATAACTGTTGTTGTAGGAGAATTCCACCAATGGTAAGTACTTATCCCAACTCCCTTTGAAGTCTAAAACACAGAGTCTCAATAGATCTTCAAGAGTTTGAATAGTCCTTTCTGATTGTCCGTCTGTTTGAGGATGATATGCCGAACTGAATCGTAACTCCGTGCCCATAGCTTTCTGCAACCTGATCCAAAATCGTGAAGTAAATCTTGGGTCACGATCCAAAACTATAGATACTAGCATGCCATGCAATCTCACAATCTCATTCACATACATATGAGCAAGACGTTCAAGGGAATAAGTCTCTCGTATCGGCAAGAAATGAGCAGACTTGGTTAATCTATCAACAATAACCCAAATCGCATCTATGCCTTGAGAAACATTGGGAAGACCCGTAACGAAATCCATCGTAATGTGTTCCCACTTCCATTTTGAAATTTCCAGTGGTTGCAATGGACCCTTCGGCACTTGATGCTCCGCCTTTACACGTTGACAAGTTAAACTTCTCGAAATAAACTCCGCGATCTCTCTTTTCATATTGCTCCACCAAAATGTATGTAGAAGATCACGATACATTTTAGTACTCCCAGGATGGATTGCAAACGGTGTGTTGTGTGCCTCCATCATGATTCTATGCTTCAAGTCAGAATCGTTAGGAACACAAAGTCTTGAGTTGACTCGTAGTATTCCCTCTTCATCGATTATTGCTTCTGGAATGACACCTTCTTGCACCTTCTTCTTCATCTTCATCAGCTCCGGATCCGTAGCTTGAGCAGCTTTAACTTTATCAATCAAAACTGGTTCTACGTGTATACTTGACATCATCGCAGTCATTCCCACATATGATCTTCTACTCAACGCGTCAGCTACCACGTTCGCTTTTTCAGGATGTTATTGGATGGTATGATTGTAATCTTTCAACAGCTCAAGCCAACGTCGTTGCCACATGTTGAGTTCCTTTTGAGTGAAGAAATATTTAAGGCTCTTATGATCCGTATAAATTTCCACTTTCTCCCCGTACAGGTAATGTCTCCAGATCTTCAACGCGAAAACGACAGCTGCCAACTCTAGATCATGAGTAGGATAATTCCTCTCATATTCTTTGAGTTGTCGCGTGGCATAGGCTATGACTTTCCCATGTTGCATGAGAACACATCCTAACCCTTTGCCCGAAGCATCGCTGTAGATAACAAATCCATCCGAATCAGATGGTATTGTCAGAACAGGTGCCGAGATAAGTCTTCTCTTGAGCTCTTGGAAGCTCTTCTCACATTCCTCGCTTCAAACAAATTTTGTATTTTTCCGAGTCAACTGAGTTAATGGAGTAGCGATTCGAGAAAATTCCTCTACGAACCTCCGATAATAACCAGCTAAGCCTAGAAAGCTTCGTACTTCGGTCACCGACTTAGGTTGCTCCCAGCTTTGTATTGCTTCAATTTTCGTCGGGTCAACAGATACTCTACGTTTCAATACCACGTGCCCAAGAAATGCTACTTCCTCAAGCCAGAACTCTTACTTCTTCAGCTTGGCATATAGCTTATTCTCACGAAGCTTTTGAAGTACCAACTTCAAGTGGTGCTCATGATCTTTACGGCTTTTAGAATAAATGAGGATGTCATCAATAAAGACAATAACGAACTGATCTAAATATTTCTTAAATACATGGTTCATCATATCCATAAAAGCAGCAGGAGCATTAGTCAATCCAAAAGACATGACTAAGAACTCATAATGCCCGTACCGAGTTCTGAAGGCAGTCTTCGGAATATCCTCAGTTTTAATCTTCAGCTGATGATATCCAGAACGAAGATCGATCTTTGAAAAGAATTATGCTCCTTGCAACTGGTCGAACAGGTCATTAATACTAGGTAACGGATACCTATTCTTGATGGTGACATAGTTTAACTCCCGATAGTCAATACAAAGTCGCATACTCCCGTCTTTCTTCTTTACGAATAAAACAGAAGCACCCCAAGAAGACGTACTAGGACGTATAAAATCGATGTCTAACAATTCCTATAATTGGACCTTTAACTCCTGAAGTTCAATAGGAGCCATTCGATATGGGGTTTTAGAAATGGGTTTTGTACCGGGCTCAAGGTCAATAAAGAATTCAACTTCACGTTCTGGGGGTAGACCGGGAAGTTCTTCGGGAAATACATCAGGAAACTCATTAACAACGGAAATATTATTCAGATCTGAAGTATTTTGGTTTAGATCAGTGACATGAGCTAAGAAAGCTTGACATCCGTTTTTCAATAAAAGAATAGCTTTGTGACTTGAAATGACATTGATAGATTTTAGTGGTTTGGTGGTTTAAATTCGCACAACAGGTTGATTAGGAATATGAAAACTAACAACCTTACGAAAATAATCAATTTTGGCATGGTAAGTGGTTAACCAATCAATTCCTAAAATCACGTAAAATGCAAGTATTTTCAAAGAGATAAGATCGACAGGTAAGGTAAGGGTACCAATCTGAATCAAGCAAGATTTGTAAACTGTGGATGTAACAAAGGTTTCTCCCAACGGAGTTTAAACAGATAAGTCAAAGTCTAATTTATCAGAAGTCAAGTTGAAACGTTGAGCACAAGCAGGTGAAATAAAGTAATGGGTAGCACCGGTATCTAACAAGGTGTAAACTTCGCAAGAGTTTATGATTAGCTTACCCGTAATCACCTCGTGTGGATTCCTCGCGTTTTGGGCAGTCACAAAAAACGCCCTTTCAGGAAACACCGACTTTGACTTGTCTAAAACCTCCTTTGGAATCACCACCCCCGCTGGACTTGGTTTCGGTACAAGACAATCTCGAGCTATATGTCCTTCTTTTCCACAGTTATAGCATGCTTTGAATTGTTGTGGGCAGTTTGGGCTGATGTGTCCCTCTTTCCCTCATTTATAGCATACGACCGGTGGTCGTTCTCCTCCCCTAGAAACAGTTGCTGTTGGTGCTGATGTTGACGTCTTCACGTTCTCATTGTTGTACCTTTTCTTCTTGAAATCTCCCCCTGATTCGCTTTTTCTACTATCATGACCACGATTACCACTGGAGTGGTTACCGCTTCTGTCATACTTTCCTCCCCGCTGGTTGTCATTGCTCCGATGACTGCTACCACCGGTACGACCTTTGTTGTGGTCCCTTGGTTGAATATAATCACTATCTCGTTCTAACAACTGGGCCCTGTTTACTACATCCAAATATAGAGAAAATTTGTGAGAAATGAGGTATTGACGTATTTCGGGTATCAAACCTCTCAAAAACATCCGCGTCATACATTCCTCATTTTCCACCAAATGAGGTGCAAACCTGGACAGCTCCGCGAACTTAGCCTCGTACTGGGACACAGTCATGTTATTTTGTTCTAGTCAGATAAACTCTACCTCCTTCATATGACGAATACTTTCAGGAACGTACTTGTCATTGAACAGTTTTTGAAACGCTTCCCAAGACATCTTGAGTGCGGCAGGCTGGGTACGCTTCACAGATTCCCACCAGTAATCTGCCTCTCCACGGAACATAAAGGTGGCAAATGAAACCTTCTGTTCCTCCGTGCATCCCAAGACATCAAATATCTTGGTAATTTGCTTAACCCACGTCTCCGCCTTGATCGGATCCGGCTTTCCCTGAAATTCTGGTGGTCCCAACTCTTTGAACTGCTTGGCAGTGACAATTCGCATGTTGTTATTATCTCCACCTGTATTTTGCACACGAGTTTCCCTCGTCTGGTTTTGCATGAACTGCAAAAAACTTCTAAACATCTCATTGTTTATCGTCTGATCAGCGTTGTTTTCAGGATGAACATTGCCTTCTTGTTGCACGTTCTCTTGGTTGGTGATTAAAGGTGTCTCCACGGTCTCATTCACTTCATTGTTAACATTCTTAGCTGCCATTCTCAAATAATGCCATAAAATAAGGGTTAATTAAACAAATTAACATATCACCCTATGCTCCGACTGACTAATTAAATACCACATAAGCTTAGGTAGGACATACTAGTGAAGGTTTTACTCGTCTCTCCTCTCCTAATTCTATTCCCCGATCTCCGCCAAAGATCATATCCCTAAGCTCTGATACCAACTGTGACGCCTCCAGAATAGGTCCAGTCAACCCAACCCATTCTGAGTCGCCAAATACATGGTACAGAATCCAAATACAAACTTTATATCACACGATCGTGGAAAATACTACCACACAACTGTGAGTGTCAATACAAATATGTAAAAAATATTAACATTCAAACTAAGTCCTCATTACAATTATTCTCACACTATTTATTAGAAATAGTGAGGACTACTACTGCTTTAACTCGGACCATCACTCTGTTCCCCGACTAGTTTCTGCGACATTCTCATTTTCTGAAGAGGACAATAGATGAAAAGGGTGAGCTCAACTAGCCCAGTAAAGAATATTATGACTAAGATAATGGAAAATAAATTATCGTTAGTCTTCAACAATTTAGATAAAATATTATTGACAACAAGTTTTAGATCAATATTCGCAGCGAAAATAACCATTCATTAGAAGAGTTAAGTAGAGAATGAAGTCTACTATCTTCTATGATTTAAAAGTTCATCATCAATATTTTATCCCTGTAACATCAATCAATATACATCTCGAATCAAATATTCATCTTTGTACTACGGCCAAAGATATTCATTTGTATCACCAGTGGTCATGTTCATCTCAACACCTGTCATCTTTGCACTACGGCCCAAGATATTCATCAGGTAATCATTCATCTTTGCTCTACAGGCCAAAGATATTTAGTTATATCACCTTTTAGGACTAAGGATGATGAAAACAATATAAATAACGAATTTAGTGAGATAAAAGACAAAGATTAAGGATTCGTAATTTAGTTTATCCAAGTTCAAGAATATTTCATAATAATACTTTGTGGAGCAAAATTCAAGAATAAAGATAAAAACTTGGATCCAATCAAAGATAGGAACCTTAACAAGCAACTTGGTTAATTTTTTCGTGAATAGTGCCGTATACGTGAATAGTAACCCCGACGGAAAAAGTAAGAATTTCATAATAAAATTCATGCCAATATTTTGGTATAATGATATTGAAAAGAATATCATTTACGAAAGAAAATAACATCCCTTACCTCAAAAAAAGTAGTACTTCTGACTGGAATATCGGATATAATACCGAAGAAAACTTGCACTGAATAGTAACACTCAAAGAATCTAAATACTCACAAAAATACGCTCGATATTATAGAGAGAGAAAACTTCTGATTCTGGTGTGATTTTCAATTCTAACCTAAGCACCCTATTTATAGGAAAAGCTTAGGATGCCAAAGTAGACTAAATTAATAAAATATTAATATTCTTTAAAAAAAAATTCTACGCACACTTCCTTGACCAAAATCTTAGCCACCACAAGTGGGGCCCACCAAAATCAACATTTTCCACACCAACTAAAAGTGGGGCCCACCATTTTATAAAAAATATTTATTTTTCAAAACTTCAATAATTCATAATAAATAGCCCTTTTATCAGAAAAATACAGATTATATGTCATTTCCATAGAAAATTTAATTCTCTACAACTTTGTAGAAGGAAGTTTTTTCAAATTCCAAACATAAATTATCCGAAATCCATAAACGGATGATTTTCCACACCAAAATACTGATAAAAACATATCAGCACTAATTCCTTCTTTTATATCCACAAAATAAATATTTTCTTATCATATAAATCAATAATTAATTATTCATAAATAATATTACAGAACTACAATATTGACAACCAGGTCGTTCCTAGGAAAGAGGGGGCCTTCCGATAAGGACTTCTCCTTACTGCCGCGCAATTAAATAACCCCTCCTAGACAGAACTTCCTTAGACATTGTCAATAATGCTATCTAATAATATTATTCAAATAATACGAATTATTGAATTGATAATGTGAAATACTGTGCAGTGACAATTATTGAATCAATAATACAAAATAACAACGGTAACAATTATTGAATCAATCATATAAAATAGCAACGTAGCAATTATTAATATAAAATATCAACGTAGCAATTATTGAATCAATAAAATATCATGCAATTATTGAATCAATAATATAAAATATTGAACAGTAATTACTGTAACAATAATTGAGTAAGTGCCTTCTTACGTAAGAATCAATAATTCAAAATACTGTGCAATACCGTGTGCTACTGTGCAACACCGTGTATTACTGTATTTTAACCACCGGATATTTCAACAGTACTAACGGTAAGAACTACGCCGTTATTTTATAAAAAGGTTATTTCTATCGCTTTCTATATCCGACAGTTATTCCGTTGTGGGGCCCACAAATAGCTGCACCGTCGTACGAATATTCCCCGACAATAAGAATATTCCACGACCAAACGAATATTCCCCAACAACAAGAATATTTTATAACCACTTGCTTATTTTGAAATATTTGCACATTTCACCCATAACTTTTCACATTTATCAAATCAACACCTTACTATTTCAAAATAATATATAAAGAAAATTAAATCTTTATTCATAAAAGTTGTGGTCTTACAATGAACTTGATTTACTTAAGGTATATATGAAAGTCCGGTATGAAAACCATGTGATTTTAACTTGGACTAAAATGAGCATGCTAGATTTTCAAACTTGCGTTAGTAACCTTATAAACATGTATACATGATGAACATAGTAGTCTTGCATGACTAGTTTATATACGACAAGGATTTTGAAAGGTGAAACTTAGAAAGTTTGAATGTAATGGTTTCGATAAGGTTTGAGAAACGTAAGAGCAATATGGATTATAGATTTATGAGTTTTAAATACGTGTCGAACACTTAAATAGTTAAGTGTGTTAATATTGATATTGAGGATGGTTAAGATATAACTATACGTACCTAACGATACTAAGCGTATGATAGGAAAGTGAAACAAGGTTCTAAGAGCCAAGATAGAAAATAATGTAATACTTATTATTATATTGAGAAAGTATGAATGTATGACTAATGGAAATAAATCCATGATTATATAACTGTGTAGGATTACACGAAGTGCAGAATTCTTTAAGCAGTTAAGTCGTAGTTGTTAAACTACGAATCAGGCAAGTCTTTCAGTTCTTATTTGATATATATATGAATTCAATAACTATTAGTTGAATTATATTATGCTGTGATGATGTGAACTTATATATGAACTGTATATGAGATATGCATGAGATTGAAAGTTGATCTTTGATGATATGCTTGTTATGTGAGAAGTAACATGCGTAGTAAATATAAATTATTTATAAATGCATGAACTGAGTATGATGTTATATGCTATGTGATGCATGAAAAATGTTAAAATTGCTGAGCTGTTGAGCTCACTCTTGCAAATAACCACTTTTGCAGGTAAAGGACTTACGATAAAGATTTCGTGCTTCTTGATTGATAAAGATAGATAGTATCGCATTGAAGAATATTACTTAGATTATTGTCTGGACCATGTTTAGGTTCTAGATGATGTACTCGATAGTTGTTTACACTGTTTAATACTTGTTGTATTGTAAAAATGTATTAATTAATACATAGAGGATATCGAGTTGAGTTCTAAACGTTTATACGATAACTCAAATAAGAAGGAATCATATTATATAGTTGATTCAAGAGTTGTAATTGGTATCAAAGTTATGAAATCAATAAAAAGATTTATTCAAGAAGATTGAAAAAGTTTAAATTATTCCGCATTTTTGTAACATCGAATATGATGTATAGACAGGGATGGTATATGACCGAGATTTAAAACTTATAAAAGGTTTGGGGTCATTATACAAGATCTTGGATATAGAAAGAATTTACATTCGAAGTGTTAGTAAAGCAATATTATATTCTTTAAGTATTGAATAAAGGATGTAATAGTTTGACGATAGTAGTATCGTGGCGAACCGGATCTGAGGAAAGAGAGGAACGCTGATTTGGGGGCGTCACAGGTTGGTATCAAAGCTGTAGGTTATAAACCTTAGGTAAGTGTACCTTAGACTATAACCTGAGAGAGTGAAAGATAAAGATTAAAATATATCTAAGCGAAGATTCAAAGAAGAATCTCGAAGTATCTAGAGAATGAGAATCAGGAGTTACCTAACTCCGGAAATAAAAATATGAAGACAATGTCTATAGGATATATTTGACAAAGATAATAAGAATGAACTCAAATGGAGTTTAGTGGATAATAGGGAAAGAACCCTAAGGTAAACCGATGATCACGACGTGATCAGATTGAACTGTGAAATGATAGATAATCTGTAATGACTAAGTGTGTATAGCTTAGTGCTATGAGAGAATGTACTATGAAATGGTACGAAAAGAACTCATGAGGAGTTGTATGTGATGAAACATAGAAAGTTCGTAACAAGCAAGCTAAGAGTAAGATAGAGTTAAGTGTTGGATTTTCATTGAGGACTCATGTGATGGCTTAGTTATACAAACTTTTGTATGGGCAGAAGTTTGTGCTTGCGCTGGGTGCATCACATTGATAATCGTTGGAATGTTAGTGTCGCGCTATCATTATACATATGGTGAAAAGGTGATTATTTTCTCATTTTTATTTTGATAGATAGAAATTTCTAAGATTAAATTAGATAATATTAAGATTAGGTGCGAGTTCTTAAGACTCATGCCTATGACAAGTTCGTAACTCATAATCGTATGGTGGAACCCCTCAGCGAATGGACGACTTTGGGCTGACTAAGATAAGTTCCTAAACCCATATAATTGTGGTAAGTTCCTGAACTTCTATGGTGTGGTAAGTTGGTGAACTGTACTGAGAATAGATATATTATATATCAAGAATTAAGAGTTTTGGAATGGGGAGCATTGATGGTAATAAGAGATTGAAGTGATGGAGAAATTTGGATTTTTCTAAATCTTCTAGCTATACTAGATTTTCAAAATTTATTGACTTCGTGCTAGTGTTTGCACTTCTTTTTTCTTGAGAAAACATTTGGGTCAGGTAACTGAACTAATGAGTTTTAAAAACAACACCGTTATTCGTATGTCTAAGCTATTTGTTTCGGCTAAGACAAAAATGATTTGAAAATCTTTCAAAATATATTTTGACCATGTGCATCATTTGATATGGTGTAGGATGGTAAACGATGGAGTCATCAATGCAATCGAACCTAGTGTCGGAAGTGATCGTAAGATCGTCAGCCCATTATGGTATGATGTAGTATGACAAAGTCACAAAATGACAAAATCTTCAACGTACTATTAAGTTGGTGCGGCATCATGACGTCATAAAATGATTTTTGGTTTTCTTTCGAATTACGAAAAGTTGACTAAATTATTTCGATTGATGTCTGAATTGTTGATGAGAGTCTAAGCTATTTGATTCGGCTAGGCGACTGTTGAAAAGAGATTATAAAATTCAAGCATTCTTGTGTATTTATGTCAAACCAGATTGCTCTGGTGCGGATTTAAAAGTTAATAAACTGAGTTGAACAACCCTATAACGGGAACATATTTTCGGAGACAGTGGTCACGAACATAACGTATATAGTCGTTACAACACGCTACGTTGTGGCCCAACGTAGTAGTACGATAGGCTAGCCACCTAGAGTATGAGTGGAGGGTGTTTTCAATCATTGTGATTAATAAACACTCTAGTTTACAGTGTTGAGACTCGTGTTGAGACATTTGTAAATGAAGAAGAGTTCACGGTCTTGTGACCCCTCAGCATAATTTGAAATTCTGAGTTATTCATACTACTTCCCGATTATTGAAAAATCGTGGAAGATTCTTGTTCTTCTGAAGGATGAAAGTAGTCAGTGGAATGTTCCTTAAAAAGGAAAAGTGGTAGAATGCGATGGAGAAGGTTATAATAATAAAACTTCTGAAAAGAAAATGAATAAAATTATTCAAGAGAATACGTAATAATCGGAATAGCACCAAGTAGAGGAAGTTTCGGTGATTCCGAGGACGAAATCCTTATAAGGGGGACAGGATGTGAGAACCCGAATCTTCAGAAATTATTAAATAAGGATTTAATAAATAAAATTCTTAAGGCTTGTGTTGAGTTCGAATTAGAATATATATGTGTTATGAGATGTGTAGTATTTTGTTACATAGGGTTATATGAACTATGTAATAAGTGATTTTTGTGATTAATAAATATATTATTAATATATATTGTTAATTATCGCAGAGACGATTCAATTGAGATAAAAGAAGTGGATAAATTTTTTATCTATATTAAATAATTTATAAAAATATTTTATCATAGTAAGTGGGTGACATTAAATATCTTTAATGTGTAATCACCATTTTCCTGTATAAATATACTAATAACTAGTATGTTTGTGAGATAAGTTATTGATAGTTCTTAAGTTATCCGTGAACGGGTTTGGATAGTGAAGCATGAGTTAGTTAAGGAATTAACTAATAAGAATAAATATTAGTTAATTTAAGTTGGGAGTTATATTATGGAATAATATAATGTTAATATTGAACCTTAGTGATATGGTGCAGTGTTTAATTTACTTAAGTAAAGAAATAGATTAATATATGAGTTGAACATATGATTATAGTTGCAGCTTTTTATATATATTGCTTAGAATGGTAATATGTGAGAAAGTCTAATGTACGAATAACGTTAATAAATATATATACGTTATTAAAGGGAGATGGAAATCATTATATTTTAAATGAATATTTAATATTTGAAGAAATTGTTTTGGGGAACAATTTATAGAAAAGAAAGAGAAATAGTTATTATATATTTCTAATAAAGGATATTAAAATAATTTTTAATATTGAATTATTTTAATAAAAGGAGGAAATATTATTTTTGAATAGTAATATTACCTTATATATTTTGTATAAGGTGTGATTGATTAATATGATAAATATATTAAAACATATTTACTATATGTAAATAAATTGATGGAAATAATTTATTATAAAATAAACTTATTACCTATTTTCTATATATAATGTACATGTGCCGTACATGTGATTATTTCTAATAGATATTATATTAATTATAATATCTTGAGACAATAAATAAATTATTTTTTAATAATAAATGTCTTTATTCAGATAAAACATAATATCTATGTTATGGAAAAATACATAATTTCTAATGTATTTTTAAGGGAATTTAATTTATGAAAGAAAACTAAGTTAGATATTAAATAACTTAAGTTATTATTTTATCGTGGATATTATTATGTTGAATAATTAACAAAGTATATATTACTTATTATAAGCATAAGGGTTATACTTATTATAAGTATGAATATTTGAGGTAGTTTAGTATTTAAATGCTTGAGTCACGCAAACATATTACTAAAAGAATGTTTAAGTGTGTGGAAGCGATAATAATCTTAAGATTAAGCTTGTGGGAGATGCCTTGTGTGGCACAATAATAGATTCGTCGATGAATTAGTTAATTCAAGGACGGAAGGATTATTGATTGAACAATTAGTCTATATTAATTATTATTATAATAATATGTTGCTTTATTATTATGGCTAATGATAGTATAATAATAAGAAAATTGATTATAAATATAATCGGAATTGTATTAATAGGGAATGAGATATATTGCTTTATTATATTAATTATTATTATAAATAATATACTATTATCAAGTAATTATTTGATAATATGTTGATTAATGAGTAAATAATTTATAAATATAATAAAATTTATATTTATTTAACGTGATAATAAATCATATAAAGTGTTAATCAATTAGTGTGGAAATTATAATTTCATTAATTAATGAGAGATGGGTTAATTAATATTATTAATTAATTGATGAGATAAGTAAATTATTTACTTCTATGTGCAAGCATGCGAATAAAATGTATAGCGTATAGTAACTAACTATATATTATATGAAGTGTGAAGTGTAGTGCAACTATATTATATAGTGCGGTGCAACAATTATGTGACTATACTTTATATAGGGACCATGTATTAAGATTAATTAAACTATGTGAGTTACATTGAAATGTGGGTGTGACAATGTGTATATTAAGTATACAATAAAATAATATATCATGAATATATAGTAAACAATTATTGAATTAATGAAATTTAATAATAAAGGAGACAATAAACTGTGATGGTACCCGAAAGAATTATATCCGGTGGGATGAACTGTATATGGATTTTATATGTGTGAGTTAAAATTTACTACATGATAGTAGTATTTATTTATTAGGATTACATGGTACCCCATTTTTAACCTAAGTGTATAAGCCATATACATGTATATAGCCTAAGTATTAATATTAGGTGTTTATATGTTGGTAATGCTGAGAATATGTTCCTTGTCCCATACTGATAGACCTATCTCCTTCTCACGTGAACTCTATGGAACAAGCTACTTTATCTCTTCTCTCATTCTCATCAATCCTAGCTAATGAGTGCAAGAGAAGTGGACATGATGATGGGATTTACCAACCATCTACCTAATTCCCATAAACCATCAAATCCTTGTTTCTTCCTTTGGTTTAATTTGGGGGATAGGAGTATTGCCTGTGTAAATGATTTCTCTATAAATATAAGCCATCTCCTTCTAAATTGATTTGCTGGGAATTTTTCTAAATGTGAATTGAGAGCATATAGAAAGTGAGAGTGCTCTAGTGAGATAGAAGCATTGTGAGATTGGTACTTGACAGCAAGTTCGTATAAGCCAAATTGCAGAGGTATATTACCATCCTTGTTTTTCATTCTGTAAAAGTTCTAAGTTTTGGATTCTTGAATTTAACATGGATGGATTAATTGTTGAGTTAGAATAAGTTTGTTAAGTGTTTTATGAGTTATAAACATGTTAGAATTATATAGTAGCTGCTTAGATTCGATTTAATTGAGAAATTGTTGAGTTGGGCTGGGTTCCTGCCAAAGCAGGAAAGTCATACGCACAAACTGCACACGGCGCAGCTGCACCGGGTTTATACCCTGGCGCAGCGCAGCTGCGCCGGCAGCCTGCTCCAGCTGGTGTTTTCTGCTACAAACTGCTAAGTGTTGACCAATTGCTATAGCTTAGGCAAGCATACAAGCATGTGTACTGTATATATATGAGTACATTAGCCTAGTGTAAGCGTGTTCCCATATGATTTCACACACGATTGATGAAACGACTTATAGTTTTCCAAATAAAATTAAGGTTTTGAAAACGAACTTTGATGGAACTTATGTTCTATGAGTTCTGAGCTTAGTAGTCTATACACATGACTGATTTCAAACGTAAATGAGTATGAGTTATGAATTATAGTTATTGTATTCATGACCAACTTGTTAGACTTTGTGTTAGAAAATATTTTTTATGAAAAGCTTGATATATCAAAGTAAATATGCATGAATACTACATGATGAACATTCTGATCTTGTGAAGTTGTTAACATGCCATAACTACATATGATAAGAGCTTTAAAGTTGTCTTGTTGTGTCGAATTGTATCGTTCAAGTTTAGAATGATTTCAAAGGCGAACTTGAATATGTTTTCAAATCAAGTTGCATTAAGTATGATATAGCAAGGCATGGAAAGCATGTTAATAGGTGTATACATGTTTCATAAGGTAACATGAGTATGTGGACCGCGTTAAATAAACCTTACTAATGAAAGTATACGTTTTGCACGTGAATCTTAACATGTTACTTTGATATTTGAATTCTGAAAATTTTGGACATATGTGATAGCACTCTTAGACTCACTCATGTATCATACATGTATATATGCCATGATTAGGTATCGTGAAACCAAGTTTAGCATAAACGAAGCATGTTTTAAAGTAAATTTTGAAGATGAACTATATGAGCATGTTTTAAAGTAAGTTTTGAAGATGAACTATATGAGCATGTTTTAAATAGGAACTATACTAACTAGTTGTAAATAGATTCGTTGTGTGTGAGCATGTATAAATGGCTTATATATGTGTTCTAATACATGAGAGTCATGACTACGAGGTACCTTGCATATACAAAGTTACCTTTATTGAATTAGTGCAATTTTTATGAAAACTTAGAATGTGAAAGGTAATAGCATCAAACACCGTGTGAGTTACATTAGGATCATGCAAGCATGTATATTAGGATTTCATTATGCCTATAGACATGTTGATATAAGCATCATTTGGTTGAAATGTGAATACCACCTATGCACACGTATTCAAGTAATGAAATTCTAAGGCGTGAACTAATGTGGGTTAAGGTATACACATGTAGTATACTCACAATCATGACTACTTAGTATTGTTTGGCCTCTTTATGTGGTAATATGACATTAGTGGTTGACCCTTGAGGCATGAACTTGATTTACTTAAGGTATATGAAAGTCCGGTATGAAAACTATGTGATTTTTACTTGGACTAAAATGAGCATGCTATATTTTCAAACTTGCATTAGTAACCTTATAAACATGTATACATGATGAACATAGTAGTCTTGCATGACTAGTTTATATACGATAAGGATTTTGAAAGGTGAAACTTAGAAAGTTTGAATGTAATGGTTTCGATAAGGTTTGAGAAACATAAGAGCAATATGAATTATATATTTATGAGTTTTAAATATGTGTCGAACACTTAAATAGTTAAGTGTGTTAATATTGATATTGAGTATGGTTAAGATATAACTATACGTACCTAACGATACTAAGCGTATGATAGAAAAGTGAAATAAGGTTCTAAGAGCCAAGATAGAAAACAATGTAATACTTATTATTATATTAAGAAAGTATGAATGTATGACTAATGAAAATAAATCCATGATTATATAACTGTGTAGGATTACACGAAGTGCAGAATTCTTTAAGCAGTTAAGTCGTAGTTGTTAAACTACGAATCAGACAAGTCTTTCAGTTCTTATTTGATATATATATGAATTCAATAACTGTTAGTTGAATTATATTATGCTGTGATGATGTGAACTTATATATGAACTGTATATGAGATATGTATGAGATTGAAAGTTGATCTTTGATGATATGCTTGTTATGTGAGAAGTAACATGCGTAGTAAATATAAATTGTTTATAAATGCATGAACTGAGTATGATGTTATATGTTATGTGATGCATGAAAACTGTTAGAATTGCTGAGCTGTCGAGCTCACTCTTGCAAATAACCACTTTTGCAGGTTAAAGACTTACGATAAAGATTTTGTGCTTCTTGATTGATAAAGATAGATAGTATCGCATTGAAGAATATTACT
This sequence comes from Panax stipuleanatus, assembly GCA_020205555.1. NCBI lineage: Eukaryota > Viridiplantae > Streptophyta > Magnoliopsida > Apiales > Araliaceae > Panax > Panax stipuleanatus. Next base: position 156,043,679 of record CM035117.1, on the reverse strand, counting down.
TAGATTATTGTCTGGACCATGTTTAGGTTCTAGATGATGTACTCGATAGTTGTTTACACTGTTTAATACTTGTGTATTGTAAAAATGTATTAATTAATACATAGAGGATATCGAGTTGAGTTGTAAACGTTTATACGATAACTCAAATAAGAAGGAATCATATTATATAGTTGATTCAAGAATTATAATTGGTATCAAAGTTATGAAATCAATAAAAAGATTTATTCAAGAAGATTGAAAAAGTTTAAATTATTCCGCATTTTTGTAACATCGAATATGATGTATAGACAGGGATGGTGTATGACCGAGATTTGAAACTTATAAAAGGTTTGGGGTCATTATATAAGTTCTTGGATATAGAAAGAATTTACATTCTAAGTGTTAGTAAAGCAAGGTTATATTCTTTAAGTATTGAATAAAGGATGTAATAGTTTGGCGATAGTAGTATCATGGTGGACCGAATCCGAGGAAAGAGAGGAACGCGAATTTGGGGACGTCACATGCACTTTGGTTAGATTACTAACAATTATCACAGGTAAAGTTTCATTAGACCCTAAATATGCATATTTCATGTGTTCCGGTCATTGTTTTAATTCGAGAGTTGGAGGTTGCCCCACAGATGGTAATAAGTTTTGATGTGTTAAAGGTAATTGAATTAATTTCACTACATGCTTATCTGTGTGTTTAGGTAATGAATGAAGTGCAGCTACAGTTTCCTTCAATTCCTGACTATGCTCAAGTTCATACGTCCCATCTATGTCCAAACTGCTGGAAATAGCTACCTCCAAGCTGCCTCTTTGAATTTGGTCAAAAGTCTTCTGCACAAGAGAGACACATATAACAATTGCAAAAACCTGACAAATATCACTAGGGTACCTCATGACATTGTAGATGTTGAACTGGATCTTCTCGCCATCAAACTCCATTGTCAAGGTCCCGTTGTGAACATCGATCATGGTCCTTGCTGTCTTTATGAAGGGTCTTCCTAGTAAGATATGTGATGGATTTGGGGGTGTATCATCTTCCATGTCCACAATGTAAAAATCTGCAGGAAAGATTAGTTCGTTGACCTGCACCAAGATATCTTCAACTACCCCTCGGGGGTAGGTGTTAGTACGATCAGCCAATTGAATAATAACACCAGTATTTTTCAAAGGTCCAAGATTCAGAGACTTATAAACAGATAATGGCATAACATTAATGGAAGCCCCTAAGTCTAGCATAGCCTTTTCAAACCTAGTGTGTCCGATTTTACATGGGATCGTAAACATGCCTGGATCTTTACATTTAGGTGGCATTTTTCTTTGCAACACTGCTGATACATTCTCCCCAACTGTGACTTTCTCATCATTTTCTAATTTACGTTTATTAGTGCATAATTCTTTCAAAAACTTAGCATACCGTGGCACTTGTTTAATTGCATCAAGTAGTGGAATATTCACTTCCACTTTCCTAAAGGTTTCTAGAATTTCTTTATCTTGTTCATCTTTCTTTGACTTTCTAGAATTTCTATGAGGAAAGGGAAGTGGAACATTATTAATTTGACAAGGAGGGTTAGGGTGTACCTTTGTTTTCACCGATTCCTCCTTTTCTTGCTCTTTCTCATACTCAACTGTTGTTGATGGTGTATCCATCTGTTTACCACTCCGCAAGGTAATAGCACTGGCGTTCTCCTTTGGGTTCAAAACAATTGTTGATGGAAGCTTTCCTGAACCTTGAGAGTACAACCGACTCACAGTAGTGGCTAACTGGCTCATCTGACTCTCCAAGCTATGGATGGAAGACTTCATTTCTTGTTGGGACTGTTGTGTCTGATTCATGAACTGTTATGTCTGATTCATGAACTGTTGTGTTTGGTTCATGAATGTCTTTAACATATCTTCCATAGATGCTCCAGGATTTGCCGGCGCTGCAGGTCGAGGTTGGTATTGTGGCTGATTTGGCTGAAACTGCAGTCTAACTAGGTAGAATCCTTGTGCCTGTGGCCTAGCACCCCCATAACTGATGTTCGGATGATCCTTCCATCCGGGATTGTATGTGTTAGAGAAAGGATCATATTTTCTCTGCGGCTGAGCTTGGTAATTTCCTACTGCATTTGCTTGCTGTTCGGTGTTCTCCTCTTACAATTTCGGGCATGCATCTGCAGGGTGCCCCGCCATTAAACAGAGTTGGCAAACTTGTGCAACTGGTGCATTACCTGTAGCTAATTGTTCCACCAAAGCAGTTAAGATAGAAATCTGTTGCTCTATATTCGTTGTGCTTACCTCACTTACCCTTTGCGCCGGATGATCATTTCATGTTCCATACTGTTGTGCATTAGCAGCCATGTTTGTAATTAGGTTCTTTGCAGCCTCTGGTGTTTTGTCCACTAATGCTCCTCCATTAGCAGCATCGATTATATTCCTATCCATCGGTATGAGCCCTTCGTAAAAGTAGATGATGAGGTGTTGATCGTCGGTCTGGTGGGGTGGACAGCTGGAGCACAGCTTCTTGAATCTTTCCCAGTATTCATGTAGTGTTTCACCACTGAATTATCGGACTCCGCAGATCTCCTTCCTGATGTTGGCTACTCGTGAAGCAGGAAAATACTTCTCCAAAAATAGCCTTTTCATGTCATCCCATGATCGTACTGATCCCGAGGGAAGATAATATAACCAATCTTTTGCTAAATCCTCTAGTGAGAATGGGAAAGCTCTCAGCTTAATCTGATCCTCCGTGACATTGTGTGGCTTCATGGTGGAGCACACAACATGGAATTCCTGCAAATGTTTGTATGGATCGTCATCTGTAAGACCACGAAAAGTAGGCAAAAGGTGAATTAGTCCAGATTTTAGTTCAAACGAAACATTTAAAACAAGATATTCAATACAAAAAGGGTTGTTGAGTAAGATTAGGAGTTGACAACTCCTTCAAAGACCTGTTATTTGGCACCGCCATCTTCTCGTCTGATTCACTTGAAGAAGAAGATTGATCCGAAAGAAGTGAGAGTGCGATGTTTAGGCCTGGTGATTGAGCTTCGTCGGAATCTATAAGTGAACCTTGGGTTTTTCGAGCTTCCTTCCTAAGCCTTCGTGTGCTTCTCTCTATTTCTGGATCAAATTTCAAATCAAAAGAGTGAGAGGATCGAGGCATAAAATAAAAATAATAATAAAAAATGAAAACAATTGAATAACTAAAACTCAAATAACACTCCCCGACAATGGCGCCAAAATTTGGTAGCTGTCGTCTAGCACTACTAAATTTACCTTACTAAGGTTCTACTAATTCAAGAATCAGTATAGCAATAAGCAAGGATCAATCCCACAGAGAGTGACTTGTATTCTAAGTATCCAATGATTTCCAATGAATTGGGGGAATTTTGTTTGCAAACAATTAAATTAACTAAAAGTGAGTTTAAAGAAAATATCAATAAGTAAAAAGATCAATTATTCAGCTCAGTATCCCTTTTTAATAATTATGATTTAACCAAATGTTTACACTATTTATCTTTCACTGAGATTAATAACCCTGTAATAGACGAGAATTTTTTTATGTGTGATTCTGGGGACAGAATCCTTTTATAGAGTGAAGATTGTAACGATTGAGATTTTATATAATAATTTTAAATATTTATTGAGTTAAATAAATATTTTGTGTGATTTATTTATTGAGTTGAATAAATAAATTATGTCATTTTGTGTAGTGATTTAATGAAGTGTTATATATTAATTAAATAAAATTTAATATTTAATTTAATTGATGTATATTGATTTTTAGTACAGTTATAATTTAATTGAGATAATTAAATTAGATGAATTATGTGTTAAGTGTTACATGAATTATAATTAGCGAGTAATTTTAATTATGTGGCAAATTTTTATGTGATTAATTGATGTTAGATTTTAATTAATTAAATAAAAATGTGAAATATTTAATTAATTAAAGTGTAACATTAAAGATATGTGTTAAAGGATTTATTAAAAGAATAAAAAGGGTTTTAAATTAGTTTAACCAAACAAGACCCTTACTTTTGTTTTAATCTCGTTTTACCAAACAAGGCCTTAGCTACAAAAAAAAAATTATTTTTAAGTAAGTTGTGGCCAAACAAGCCTTATGACTTTTCAAATTCAAACAATTGTAACCTATGAATTTATTACAATTATTATATTTAATATAGAGTCATTATGTTTTGTAAGTTATAATTTATATTATATATATAATATATGTAAGTTGCATACGTTAGTTGAGAAATCAAAAGGTTAGTCTGTTAGAACAAAACAAAGAACAGAGAAGAGAGAAAAGAAAAGAGAGAAAGAGAGGAAAGAGCTTGAGAAAATCAAAGCATCATCATCATCTTCTTCACCTCTTTTAGCATAAGGGTAAAAACCTCTAACTTTTATTTTAGAAATTGTGTTTATATGATTCTTCATAAGTATAAAGTTCTCTTTTAATTGAGTTATGGTGAAAATTGTGTAAACATAAAATATTATGTATCAATTATGTTCTAGCATGCTCATATAGGAATTTCATGCCTAATTAATAGTTTAATTCATGCTTATATATTAAAAATGAGGAATTCATGATCATCAAAGAGTTACAATCCTTTTCCACCTCAACTTGTAATTAAAACCCTAGTTTTGCCAGCTTCCGTCTGCCTAGCACGCCCCGCGCTTGTTCTCAATACACACTGGCTGTCCCGCGCTCTGCATGCAGTAACTTTGATCTCTTTGTGGCGCGGCCTGCCTGTTTCAGTATTAAGTCAACGCGCCCCGCGCTTGACTGTTAGATTTGTTGACTTGCAATTTTTCTCTTCTTTAATCCCCCTTTTTTCCCTTAAAGCTTAGCTCCACTCCAATCCTGCACATGCACACAAACATATGAAAAGTAATATGCACACTTAAGTATTTAACATAATATCAAGCCAAGAAATACTTATTAAGTAGGCTAAAAACCTACTTATCAGGAGCCACAAATTAATCTAGGCTCAACTGAATGTATATATATATATATATATATATATATATATATATAAGCTGTAAAGGGCGACGGATTTGCGATCCTATACCCGGACAGAAATATAAATATATATATATATATATATATATATATATATATATATATATTTATAAAAGTGGTAAAAAGGCTACAAAATAATCCAGGCCAAACGAAAACGTAAATGTTAATATATATACAGTTAATATATATATATATATATATATATATATATATATATTAAAGCAATAAAAAGGCCAAGAAGTAGAAATCCAAGCCCAAATAAGTCAGAAAATTTTTTTTATATATATATATATATATATATATATAGTTGTATATATAAAAGCAGTAAACTGCCGCGGATTTGACATCAGGGCTTGACAGAATAAAAAGTTAATATATATATATATAGTTAAATATATACATAAAAAGCCAAAAAGGACACGAGTCAGCGACCCAGTCAGTGCAAATTAATACATATATGTATATATATATATATATATATATATATATATATAAGCGTGTAAAAGCCACTGATCGTCGATCCGGGCTATGCAAATGCAAGAAAATGCGTAAATGTACTAAAATGTACTAAAAAGTATGCAAAAACGGCCACGGAACTAAGTTTCGGGCATAATCAGAAGGTGAAACTTAACGTGCACGTGTAAAAATGCGTAATGAAGTAGTAGGAACATCCTGATCATAAAAATACTTACAATGGACTGCTACACGGGCTTTTTTCCACTTCGTAGGCTTCAAACGAACGATTCCACCGGTTACGTTTTGGTATGTTGTAGTATATGAGTATACCTGCGTGTTAGAGTGATAAAATCTGGGTTTGGAGTACTGGAAGTCGGACTAGGAAACGAAATGGGCAGAGTTTCAGAGTGTTTTCTTCTTCTTTTTTTATGGCTGGGGGTGCACTTGTATTTAAAGACCCGATGGAAGCGGGTCTAACCGCGACAGCTGCGGGTCTACCTGCGGTGCCACGTGGCAGGCCCCGGGTGGTGGGTCCTGTCGCCTCAAAGTACGTGCACTCCGAGCAACGCGAGGTCAGATTCAAAACTTTCTAACTTTTGATCGGAGCATCCGTTTGAGGCGTTCTATACCTTTCCAGAAAGCCCTTGCCGAGAGCGTCGCAATGACATGGGACATAACCTTTTTTGAGTCCAAGAAGGCGAGTTCATAACCGGGTTTTCATTTTTCCGTAGTTTATCTATTGAGCTGTAGTGCGCTATTTTCACTCGGGATCAATATTATGGTTCTTTCTGACCTTGATGGAATCAATTCAGCTTGATTTAGACCGAATAGGCTTTAAGTTGGTAAAATTACCATTTTGCCCTTCCAGGGGTTGTCTCCTGTACTGGCACGGTCTTCGATTGCTTATTCGGGATTGTCTTCGAGATTTTGATCCCAGCCGATCCTGTTTGTCCTCAGGGTTGTCCCTGAGACTGACTTGTTCCTCCCAGGGTTGTCTCTGGGGTTGATGTGATACTTTGGGGTTGTCTCCGAAGTGGATTTGGCTTCCTAAGGTTGTCTCTGGAGCTGAACTGGATCTTCCGGTGTTGTTGACGGGGCTCCTGTACCTCCCGGGTTATGACCGGGGCTGAACTGACATCCCGGTATTAAGACCGGGGCTGAGTTGACATCCCGGTATTGAGACTAGGGCTGAGCTGACATCCTGGTATTGAGATCGGAGCTGAGTTGTCATCCCGGTATTGAGACCGGGGTTGAGTTGACATCCCGGTATTGAGACCGGGGCTGAGTTGACATTTCAATATTGAGACCTGGGCTGAGTTGACATCCTGACATTGAGACCGGGGTTGAGTTGTCATCCCGATATTGAGACCGGGGTTGAGTTGACATCCCGATATTGAGACCGGGGCTGAGTTGACATTTCGATATTGAGACCGGGGCTGAGTTGACATCCTGGCATTGAGACCGGAGTTGAGTTGATATCCCGGTATTGAGACCGAGGTTGAGTTGACATCCCGATATTGAGACCGGGGCTGAGTTGACGTCTTTGCCCTCCTGCGGGGTTAGTAATAGGAAGGAAAAAATTTACAGTGTCTAAAACAATCTTATTCATTTTAATAAAAGAGTTATTTAATTAAAGACATTTATTTATCTACATGATGCTGTTATTAAAATATGTGATAAACTCATAGTTTTAAGCAATGCTTTTAGAATCATGATGATGATCATGCTAATGAGATCTAAATTCTTAGATAGCTTAAAAACTAAAATTGTTCCCATCGTTGGATTACTAAAAAGGGGATTAGTGAATCCGGATAGATTGATACATAATCATTTGTGTGGAGACACTAAAGCAAGTATGTGGGTGCTCGCTCATTGGATGAGGATAATTGATCTCATAATCATTTGTGTGGAGACACTAAAGCAAGTATGTGGGTGCTTATTAGAGAATAAGTTCACTGAACGTGGCTCGCTAAGGAATACCTAATGGAATTTTACTTGCCTGTCAATATAAATTCCTGTAGTGATAGTAGTACAAGTGATTCTTAGACTTGAGATCGTCATAGTATCTTGTGTTTCATGAGTTATACTTTGACATGTCCCTTAAGACCCTTAGGGTATATCAAAGGGTATGCTTGGGTGTAATAAGTTATATATGGAGATAATGAATGATCAATAAAGAATCTACCACTTCTAGTAAAAGAAGAGATATGTCCTATGTGATTCGATAAATAACAACCCAGAATCCTTGGCCAAGGTGGGATGCAATTAGAAAGGAGTTTGTAATTTGCATTATTTGGAGTTGTGCATTTTAGAATCGAAATACATATAATTAAATAAAATAAGACTTGACAGTAATTTTATGTCTTATATTTAATTGGGACATTGTATGGTGGAAGGATTGAATTGTACGGTTGTGACACCCCCAAATCTGGGTACTTCAATTTCCACGGGATTTGGTGTTCACTGTAAAAATATCCCATATCTATCTACCCATAATAATTGTAAACCATGAAATAGATAGAAATCCTCCCCTTAAGGGGTTACAACATCTTAATACATAAATGAATCCCAAGTTAAACTAACCTTAAATCTCAAATGCAGAAACATAATCAAATACATAAGTCTTAACACATCAAAGTCTTAAACATAACATTCTCAAATTAAATAACAAGTCTTCAACACTTGTTAACCTTGCCCTTACCTTTGCTAGTAGAAGGCTTGTCGGACCTTTCGTTCTTAACTCCAATGTTATTACGCAAGAGTGAGCACGATTGTCCACAAGTATAACAATATAATAATAATAATAACATGCGAGTGAGTCAAAGAATTCTGAATAAAGAAAGCTCGGCTTTTGAATCAAGAATGAATAACAAGAATCAAAAGTACATCTGAGGGTCATAAAACCATGAACTATGTCCTAGGTTGTCAAGTATCTCAACTTTGAACCTTTAACAGTTATAAGACTATATGAACTCTACTACGCGTACTTAGGGGGATCAACCATTAGTACCATAATGTGCACATCATCTCAACACTAATGCGTAAATAATCCCTTATAACAGGTTTGTTCATCTCAGTTTGACATCAGAGTCCGCACCAAAGGAAGTTTGGTTTGGATAAGCTAAATAACAGTTCTAGAATTTAGAACGTTCATCAACTATGGACTAGTCGAATCAATAAGGGTTCGCTAGTCTTACAAGGTTCAACAATAATTGATATTTAAATTGAATAATAAATCTCAAGAGTATACAATCGAATAAGTATTATATAACTGAAGTAATACTTTAAAGGAATTATAATATCTCATATGGAATCTCAACTTGAATAAACAAGAATAAGAACTTGCTCAATATAGAAATATAAGTCTGGGAATTGCTCAATGAATAACTTAGAGTTTAAGGAACTTGCATTATGATAATGAATCAAGGATAAGAACTTGTTTAATTAAAAGTAAAGTTTAGAAAACTTGCTCAATAAAAGGTTTGAGTTTAGAACACTTGCTTAATTAAAAGTAGGAATTAGGAAACTTGCCTCGTGCACAAGCTACAGTTATAATTACAATTCAACCTACACATTTTATTACGTTTACAATATCGATTAGTTCCATTACCAATACATTTAACTGTTGAACTTTTCACTTAAGTTCAACGTAACAACTTGATTCGTAAACTAAACTTGTTGACTAACCGCACAAGCATAAACTCTCAAATAATCAAAATTAAACCTTACAACACCAAAATCTAAGTTCACACATAACTTGTTAATATGCAACTTAAAATCATCTTATACATGTCAACAATATGTTATAGTACTGTGTTACATGCTCAACATATTATCAGGTTCATTAGGTTAAGTTAACTCATCATGTTATGGATTAAAAACACACAAAACCAAACCATTCCAACTCTGTACCCCGCCGGGGCTGGGGTTTGAACAGCAAGTAGCTCGCCGGGGCGGGGGTTCCTATACTAAAAAGACTGCCGGGGCGGGGGTCCCTAATATGAGGAACTGCAGTTCGCGAACTGCACTGTTCATAGCCCAATTAAATCACAAATTAAACTAACACATCAAATTTTAACGTTACCCATGGACTATAAACTTCACAGAAATATCATACAATGCTTCTAGCATGCGTTTAACACTTTAGATCACATAATCATTTAAATAGGAACGCTTAAATTCATTGTTTTTGGTATTTTGTAAAGTTTCGAGAGAATTCATGAAATTCGACATTACAGATTCGTTATAACTCCGAATTTGTCCGTTTGAATTTTGTTTTGTTCGTTTAGACATGTATAATCATAATCAACTATCAATTTAAAGTTTAATAAACAATTAAAGCATGATATTTTGTACATAAGGGCCATATTCAAACTTTTCATACTCTGTAACTTTCAATTCACTAATTAAAGCATAATTACGTGGTTTTGATTGTTTTAAAACATACATAAGTGATAGAAAATATGTTATGAACATATATTAACACATATATCATTATATCATGCATTAATCACAAAAATAGTTGTTTACAGAGAACTTCAAATACACGTTAATGGAGAAAAAGTAAGAACATGAATATAAAACTTAAGATGAGGGATTACCATTGCTACTTTGTTGAGATTAGATGATATAAACTTCCTTTGATTCTTCAATTTCTTTCAATTCTCTCTCAAATTCTCTCTAAGTTCTCTGATGAATATGATATATGAAGTCTGATATTATATATAAGTTTAGATATATAATATATATAATGTATATAACTGATAGTTAGTGGTCGTCAGTTAATTTTCATATCTGATTAATTGCTCCCACTAATTTAAGGCCATGTTTGGTTGTTCTCCTATATAACTCATTTCCCATTATTTTAATTAAAGTATTTATTACATAGTTTAATTATCACACTTTAATAAATCAAATAATCTTATTTAAATCAATTAAATAAAATATGATATTACACATTAAATCACATCATCACATAATTAAAATTCTCGTTTATTAATTATGTCAAATCAATAAATCTCTAATTAATTATTAAATTAATTAGAATAACATTATGCTTATTAAATAATTCATTTAATTAAATAAACTCAATTAAATACATACTTTGAACTATAAAAGTTATCCACATTAATTTAATCAATGTAACGCATCTACCACAATTCAATCGAATAATTATTTAACTCAATAAATAAATCATCAAAAATATTTATTTAATTCGATAAGTATTTAAATTAAATTATAAAATTCTCGTTTGTCACAACGGTAACTATTTACTCAAAGGTTCTTTTATGATTAATGTTAAAAATCTATATTATCTGGAAAGTCGTTGATCGTTAAGGAGGTTTATCCTTATTGTAGAATAAATGTTATTTATTTAAATAAATTATTAGTTTAATTTATTTATTTAAATAAGATTAGAATTGTTCTAATTGATTTATTCATAACTGGTTTAATATGGAGAACCTAAAGGGTCACACCATAAAAAAAAGAATATTTATTAAAAAAATAAATGGCATAATCGTAATAATAAGTTAAGTATATTTAATTTAATATATAGTTATAGAATAAATTAAATAGCTTAATATTTATTATTTAATATTTTAGAAATATTAAATATAAATTAATAAGAGGAGTCTTATTATTAGTACTATTATTATTATTATTATTATTATTATTATTATTATTATTATTATTATTATTATTTTTATTTTTATTTTTATTATTATTATTATTATTATTATTATTATTATATAATTCTTAAAGGAGTTTGAGAACTAATTAATAAGATACTCTCTCATATATATTTCTAATAAGATTAAGAGGCTACTTAATTAAAAGAGTTTAATTAATTATTCCTAATAAGATTGGGAAACCTAATTAATTAAAAGAATTTAATTAATTAATATGAAATCCAAATTCTAAATTATTTAGGAGGGTTACCTACATCTATAAATAAGAAAGTCTTATTATGGAATAAGGTAACATAACTTATACACCTTTTCTAAGAGTTGGGAGAGCACTCCTTTTCTAGAGAGAAGAAAACTAGAGTTTTCCCAAATACCATTCTTTTTGAATTCTTATTCTTTCTTGGTGGATCATCTCTAGAGGCCAAACATTTGGGTGGCTAACATTGAATAAAAAAAAAAGAATCAACCCAGTAGATTCAAGTAGAACGCGAAAAAGAATTAGAGTTGAACTCGTACCCGAGAAAGTTAGTTTCTACGAGGGTATGAATCTAATCTCCATCTATTTCGTTTAATTAATAACTATGCATAAAGGATGATCCGGTTATATGGTTTGTAAAATTTTAAAACTCTAATTTTTCACACTTCCGATTTTTATATGCAATTTGTTGCATGCTCATGATTATTACAAACCTAACAGTGGCATCAGTGCCAAACCTTTATGCGAGTTATTAATTATTTAGATTTGATATGTATATTGCTATGTGTTTTGAATAATTTTTTGGACATAATTATTAGCATAGAATCATATTTTTTGGAGAAAAACTATATAATTTGCGATCTGAAAAAACAATTTCTGGACTGATCCGAGTTTTCAAATGAGTGACCCGGCATCGCAGCGCCGGTTTGCAGTATACATGGGGCGCCGCAATGCTGGTCACGGTTTTTTGAAAAATGGGTTACCCAGCGCCCGAATCCAGTTCATTCAGGGTGCCGCGGCACCGGTACCCATAATTGAATAAAATTTATTTTATTTAATAATTTGATTTTTAATTAAAATAAAAAGTTTATTTTAAATTACAATTAAATTCAATATTTTTTCAGTAATTCTAAATTTAAATAAAATAGTTTATTTTATTTGGAATTGGATTAAAATAAAGATGTTTATTTTAATTGGAATTTAATTTTATGCTAACTAATTAGAATTGAAATTGGATTCCATGATAACTAATTGGAGATGAAATTGAATTCCTTGTTTGCTAAAAATAAAGAAGTTTATTTGTAATTAGAAAAAAGGATTCCATGTTTCCTTAAATAAATTTTTTTATTTAGATATGAAATAAGATTTCATATTAATCAAAATAAAAGAGTTTATTTTGATATGGAATTGGATTCTACATATTTTTGTTTTTTTTCATAACAGTTTTAAAAGTTAAAATAAAGTAGTTTATTTTGACTTGGAATTAGATTCCATATTAATTAAAATAAAGGAGTTTATTTTGATTAAATAATTTGATTAAAAATAAAAGACTTTATTTTTACTCAAAAATGGATAAATTAAAATAAAAGGTTAATTTTGATTTAAATTAAAATAAAAAAGTTTATTTTAATTCAGAATTAAATTTTATGATAACTAAAATTGCCCATTAAATCGATATCAATGTATATATTGAATGGTTATTATTCATGAGATGAATGTTTTATTTATTGATGCATATGTTGATGTGTATGATAATAAATGGGGGTGATTATGGACTATTGACCAATATGATTGAATTTTATTTTAGTTGGATGCTTGAATGTATGAATTTATAAATGGGGTCTGCGTATCTCGTCTTCTCTAATTTTTCTTGATGTAATTTCTATCTCCATCCTATGTACTTTTCCTTGACTGCTGATCAAGGTTTCTATTTATTGTAAATAGTTTATGTAATAAGATTAGTTAGAATTACTTGAAGAATTGGAGACCAAGGAGCAAGGAGCGCTTGAAGGCCCGTTTGTAATGGAGCCCGTGATTTAAATATAATAGTTATATTTAAATTTAATTCTTATACACCTAGGTTTGACCTTTTGGTTACTTGGTGGCTCTAGTGAATCAAACTAGAATAAAAGTCCATAATCAATCTGGGTAGAATATATAGTATTCCATATGTACATGCTTACTATATTTATTTTATATATTATACAATATGCTTCGCATGTTAATTAATATGACGCGTATTATATATATATATATATATATATATATATATATATATATGTGTGTGTGTGTGTGTGTGTGTGTGTGTGCGAATACGCGCTAAACAAGATGAGACAAATAATAACTAACCCCTCAAAGATTTTATATTAAGTCTTAAACGTTCAAAGATATTTGGAATATCGAACATAGCCTTCTAGCGTGATAAAAACGATAGAGTATCAATTAATCATTATAAATTTGTTGTGCACACACATGACTTATTTTAATTTTTTGAGATGTTTTATCACATTTGATGCTTATTAAAAGAACTGAACAATGATGTTTTGTTGTGCACACACAAAGACACTGTTTTTCTTTTCTAAAATATGGAGTGCTAGGTTGGACTTAACTTAGATTATTTTAGTTCGGATGTGCACACACTTGACCATTATGATCTAAGAGGCAAAATACAAGGAGTTACATGATGATGTAATTGATAAAGAGTTGTTTACTTATTTATTTATATATAGTTTGTTGTGCACACACAAGGCTATATACATTTGAAATGAGATCTTTATTCTCACTAGCAAATCTTTAATTAGATTTGCTGAACTATATATTATGAGGGTAATATAGTTTGAAGAAAATAGTGGGAGATACCAATTTAAATAAAGACCTAATTTGTTTTGGTAATTAATAAAAGAATGTATGCTAAAATATCGTTTAATTACAAATTTATTTACAAAATTTTACAATATCAAAATTACTATCACTGCGGAGCATATTAGATGTTATTTAGCCGGACCAAATTAAACTGATTGGTTAAAGAAAAATTAGAATAGTTCTTAGAGCTGAAAAGCTATTTTATGTCCTTAATACGCCTATCCCTGCAATGGTTGCAGACAATGCCTTTGAGGAAGAGATTGCTACTTTTGAAAAGTGATAAGATGATGCACAGTTGGCTCAATGCATCATACTCGCATTAATGAGTAACAAGCTTCAGCGTCAACATAAAACTATGGATGCTTCTACTATATTCCTACACTTCAAAGAGTTGAATGGTGAGGAAAGTAGGACTAATAAATATCAGATATCTAAGGAGCTCTTCCAATATAGAATGACCGATGGTACTATAATAAAGACACATGTCCTTAAGATGCTCAATCTGATTGAAAAATAGGACAACTAGGTTTTGTTATGGATGGAAAATTGAGCCAAAATTTGATCTTGCACTCACTCTTGGACTTCTTCTCACAATTGTTGTGAATTTTCAGATGTACAAGCTAGATGTCAGCCTCGCTGATTTGCTTAAACATGTTGAAAACTGTTGAGAGTCACTTTTCGACCAAGAAAGACAAAGTCTTATTGATTGGGGCCAAATGATCTTCTGAAAAGAAGAACGATTCAAAGAAAGTAAATACAAAGGCAAATACAAAGGATAATAAGAACAAAACTGATACGGATAGCAAAGGAGTTTGCTTTCACTGCAATAAGTCTGAACATTGGAATAGAAACTGCGAGAAGTATCTTGTAGAGGCTAACCAGAAGAAGCTTAGTGAAGTTTCGGTTACATATACAGTTTTGTCAATGATTGAAATAAATCTTTCAGTAAGTAAAGTTTCTACTTGGGTATTGGATACCGGCTATGGTTCTCATAAATACAGATTTATGAAGGGACCAAGCAGAAGTAGAAAGCTAAATAAGGGGAACTCATCCTGCGTGTGGGAATGGAGCAAAGGTTGGTCCATTAACTGTAGGAACTTATTGTTTAGCATCGCCTACGGGAAAGTCCATTAGTTTAAATAATTAACAATTTACTGAATGGACTTTTACATAGTTAACTTCCATGAAAATAATTTTGCAAATTGAACAAACTAGTAAAAGAAAGGAAATGATCATTCAAAGAGTTGAATATTTGTATTTGATGAAATACATAGCTGAATCATTTGAAAGGTTCAAAAAATTCAGAGAGAAAACTAATTGGCAAGGTATTATGATTCTTCGATTGGATCAAGGAATAAATACTTGTGCAATAAGTTTTAAGATCATCTCAAATGATTTTATCATAATGGACGCCTCTTGATACATAATAATTAATTGTTGTATCTAAAAGAAAAAATCATACCTTGTTGGATATAGTGCGGTCCATAATAATTTTTACCGACATTCTAGTATCCTTTAGGGTAATGCCTTGGAAACGGCTGCATATCTACAAAATAAGGTAACCTCAATACCCGTCTCCAAGACTTCATAAGAATTATGAACAAGGAGGATTCCTAATCTTAAGTGTGTTAAGATAAAGGGTTGTCCAGCTTATGTGAAAATATTTCAAAAGGATAAGCTTGGGACAAACTTTGACAAGTGCAGATTTGTGGGACATCCTAAAGTAAGTTTAGGGTATATATGTTCTATAATCTACTAAGCAAAAGGTGTTTTGTTGTGAAACATGCTGTCTTCTAAGATAAATGTGTTTATCATTGAAGGGGCTAGTGAGAGGATAATAGATCTTGAAAGAGTTTAAGAACCACAAAGCACTATAAGTCAAAAGGAGGAACCTGTAGATAGACCTATTGTACCACAACCGAATCATAAATCTGGAATAGTACTGAAGATACCTAGGAGGTATGGATTCATCATAGATGATGATGATGAGGTACGCATTATAGAAGATGACAATCCAGTTACATACGATGAGGCTAAGAGTTGTAGACACTCGGAGAAATGGTAGATGACTACAAAATCCAAAATAGATCTTTGAAGCAATGCTCAAGACCATTCGAATTTTACTTGCGATTGTAGCTTATTATTACTAAATTTGGCAAATAGACGTGGAGACGCCCTTCCTCAAATATAAATTATTAGAGGAGAATTTATGTATGATACAGCCAGATGGATTTGTTTAAATAGTTGAAGCAAATCAAGTATATGAGCTACAACAATCCATTTATAGATTAAAGCAAGCTTCTCAATGACGGAACATTTTTTTTGATAAGACAATCAAAGGAGTTTGATTTTATCAAAAAATGAGAATGAACCTAGTGTGTACAAAAGGGTCAGTGGGAGCGCTGTGACATTCTTAGAATTATATGTTGATATATTACGGATAAGGAATGACATACCAGTGCTACAATCAGTAAAGATAAAGTTGTCTGAACATTCCTCCATGAATGATTTGGGTAGAACATCCTATAATTGGGGATATAAATCTATATAGATAGATTTAAAGGGATGCTCGGCTTAACCCAAGGAACATATATTCATTTGATTCTAAAGATATTTAGCATGTCAAACTCCAAGAGATGTCTCATGTTGATGAGCCATGGAGTGTATCTCTCTAATATTTTCCTCAATAAAAGAGAGATCGCATGAGTTACTATCATGTATGCAATAAAATTTTCGGGACTTGATGTTGATCAGTCATATTCTGGAGAAGATCAGTGTAAGACAGTGAAAAATATCTTAATGTATTTAAACGACACTAAGGATGTAATCATGATTCATGATTGGTCTGAATTAAAACTAGAAGCCTAAACAGACTCAAGTTTTTCAGACTGACCAAGACGATAAAAAATTCACTTTAGAGCAAGTCGTTACCTTAAAAGGTGGTGTAATGAATTGGAAAAGTTACAAACAACAAAGAGTTGTTGTCATAGTGATAAAAATAAAGTATATAGCTGTAAATGAAGCTGCAAGTTGATATTTTGAATGAAAAGTTCATTACAGAATTAGGAATACTTCCTAAGTCTCATCTTGGATCCAAATATGTGTTGTGGCACTTTTATTTGATTAAAGGAATCATTAAAAGAGGAGAAGTCACAACAGAGACAGTGAACTCTTAAGAACAACATTACATATTCATTTACTGAAGCTTATCCAGCAGCAGGATAATCGTCACTTAGAGAAGAAGGGTATTAGAAACCATGGCGATTGACTTTAGTGCAAGTGGGAGATTGAAAGTAGTATGCAGACAAGCCAATCATGTTTGATGATAAAGCATATACTTTGTAACAATCTTATTCATTTATTAATAAAAGAGTTATTTAAATAAAGACATTTATTTATCTACATGATGCTGTTATTCTAATATGTGATAAACTCATAGTTTTAAGCAATGCTTTTAGAATCATGATGATGATCATGCTAATGAGATCTAAATTCTTAGATAGCTTAAAAACTAAATTATGTTCCCAATCGTTGGATTGCTAAAAAAGGGATTAGTGAATCCGGATAGATTGGTACATACGTTGCTCGCTCATTAGATGAGGATGATTGATCTCATAATCATTTGGGTGGAGACACTAAAGCAAGTATGTGAGTGCTTATTGGAGAATAAGTTCACTGAACATGGCTCGCTAAAGAATACCTAATGGAGTTTTACTTGTCTGTCAATAGGAATTCCTGTAGTGATAGTAGTACAAGTGATCCTTAGACTTGAGATCATCATAGTATCTTGTGTTTCATGAGTTATACTTTGACATGTCCCTTAAGACCCTTAGGGTATATCAAAGGGTATGCTTGGGTGCAATAAGTTGTATATGGAGATAATGAATGATCAATAAATAATCTACCACTTCTAGTAAAAGAAGAGATATGTCCTATGTGATTCAATAAATAACAACCAAGGATTCCTTGACCAAGGTGTGATGAAATTAGAAAGGAGTTTCTAATTTGCATTATTTGGAGTTGTGCATTTTGAAATCGAAATACATATAATTAAATAAAATAAGATTTGACAGTAATTTCATGTTTTATATTTAATTGGGACATTGTATGGTGGAAGGATTGAATTGTACAGTAACTATTTACTCAAATGTTCTTTTATGATTAATGTTGAAATCTATATTATCTGGAAAGTCGTTGATCGCTAAGGAGGCTTATCCTTATTGTAGAATAAATATTATTTATTTAAATAAATTATTAGTTTAATTTATTTATTTAAATAAGTTTATAATTGTTCTAATTGATTTATTCACTAATGGTCTAATATGAAGAACCTAAAGGGCCACACCATAAAAGGAAGAATATTTATTAAAGAAACAAATAGCATAATCGTAATAATAAGTTAAGTATATTTAATTTAATCTATAGTTATAGAATAAATTAAATAGCTTAATATTTATTATTTAATATTTTAGAAATATTAAATATAAATTAATAAGAGTTGTCTTATTAATATTACTATTATTATTATTTAATTCTTAAAGGAGTTTGAGAATTAATTAATAAGATACTCTCTCATATATATTCCTAATAAGATTATGAGACTAATTAATTAAAAGAGTTTAATTAATTATTCCTAATAAGATTGTGAAGCCTAATTAATTAAAAAAGTTTAATTAATTAATATAAAACCCTAATTCTAAATTGTTTATGAGGGTTGCCTACATCTATTAATAAAAAAGTCTTATTATGGAACAAGGTAACATAGGTTACACACCTTTTCTAAAAGTTGGGAGAGCACTCCTTTTCTAGAGAGAAGAAAGCTAGGGTTTTGCCAAACATCCTTCTTCTTGAATTCTTATTCTTTCTTGGTGGATCACCTCTAGAGGCCAAACACTTAGGTGGCTAACATTGATCAATGTAAGGAATCAACCTGGTGGATTCAAGTAGAACGCGAAAAGAAATTAGAGTTAAACTCGTACCTGAAGAATCTAGTTTCTATGAGGGTATGAATCTAATCTCCATATATTTCATTTAATTAATAACTATGCATAAAAAATGATCCGGGAATATGATTTGTAAAATTTGAAAACTCTAATTTTTCACGCTTCTGTTGTTTATATGCAATTTGTTGCATGCTCATGATTATTACAAACCTAACAGTGGGACCATCACATACAAGCATTGATGCTATGTTCCAGAGGGTTATGGCGGCGGTGTCGGAGAGGTTTGGTACGAATCTGATATTCCGTCGTCAGGACCTGCCTTACCATGCTCGCCTCCATTAACTTGCTCGGGACGTTGCAGTTGATGCCACAGCCGAGAGTACAGGTATCCCTCTGGAGTAGTTCGCGACAATACGCGACGAGATTGTTCGGATGGTGGTTACCTTACTCATGGACGCTTTTGGGTCGATGTTGAGTCAGACCACGACTACTCAGGTATATTATTCATTTTAAATTCAAATATTATGCATGTTATTTAATTTTTATTTAGTTATCTTTAAATGTATCATATATATATGGATTAATGAGTTATATTATATTGTATCAACAGGGTGACGATCTCGAGCGGGCTGACGATGCTGAGCGGTTGGACGATGTCGACGATTTTCATACACCAGAGCAGCAGTGTCGACGCCCGCCCGATGATCCTCCTCACACCGGGGGTAATAGTACTGGCATGACTTAGTTTTGTAGATGATTAGTACATATTTACTTTAGTTTAGCTTAATGTGATGTAAATTTTTGTAGTTTAGTTAATTTTTGAGGTATTGTAGTTTTTATTTATCATTACTTTAGTTTGACATCTTTACTTTAGTTTAGTTTAATGGGATGTTTGATATACTTAAGTTTAGCTTAACGGGATGTTTGACCTCTTAACTTCTTGTTTAGTTGATCTTTACTTTAGTTTAACATGTCAATTTTGTATATCTTATGGAAAATTAGAGAAATTTTATTATTGTTGGCCTTGGTAATTCATATTCATGTTGTTGGATAATTATAGTTATGTTTTATGTGCTGTTGGCAAAAAAATAGGTTTACAAGTAAAAAAATGTGGCTTATTACCCTGGATATTGCCAAAATAGAATAAACATTTTAAAAAAATAAGTTATCCTCGACGGAATAAGAACATCCTCGACGGAATTTTGTCGACCTTAAGCCTTTTACAGTCTTACCTGGCTTGCCACGTGGCAGGTAAAAATTGACAGATTATCCTCGACAGATTAAATTCCGTTGATAATAGCTTAAGATCAACCGAATTGTTGGTCGAAAATAGTTTCGTCGAGATTAGTTATTTCTGACTGAAAGTTCGACAGACTTAATTCTGACGCGCCTATATCTGACTGAATTTCTGACTGAATATTCTGTCGGAATTAAGCTATTCTCGACGGAATATACTTAATTCCGACAAAATATTCCATCGAAAATAATCTTTTTTGTTGTAGTGTGTGCATCTTGACTTACACATCTCTCATGTGTGACACACCTCTGTGTATCTTACATTTACAATGCCTAACCTATGTATTTATAGTGGTTGACACCCCCAACAATCAAGAGGTTACACCAATCATGGTGCTACAAACAAATGGGTGGCAGTTCCCTAACTGCCGCATGACTAGATAACTGTCAGCACATGCCTCCAAGCCTGCAAGCCACACA
The DNA here is from genome assembly GCA_020205555.1 of Panax stipuleanatus. Taxonomy (NCBI): domain Eukaryota; kingdom Viridiplantae; phylum Streptophyta; class Magnoliopsida; order Apiales; family Araliaceae; genus Panax; species Panax stipuleanatus. The sequence goes on along the minus strand of CM035117.1, from coordinate 156,023,043 downwards.
CACTCTTGGGTCTCAACCACAATCTGTTGTCTGGCCACATTGCCCACTACTGCTAACTGCCCACAATTGCCTTCCCAATGTGCCCAATTTGTTGCTCGCGCTTCCTGGCATCCTGCTCCTTTTCCTTGTGAAATCTGACTCTTCAAATTGCACACTGCTCCTTGCCCTAGCCCAAGTCGCAGCCCAATTTGTTGTGCACGCTTAGCCCACTCTGTCTGTCTTCATGCATCAGCCCTGCATATTGGGCGCCAACCCATGCCATGCCCACGTTTAGCCCATCTCGTGTGTCACCAAACCACTATCTCATAAGTCCTTGGTCCTAAGTTAAATGTATGTCAAGCCAAGTCTTGACATTCTTTTGTCTAGCATTGCGCCTAGGTCTTTCTTCGCCATGTCTCATCTTGACTTAGCTATGACAAACTCCCTTTCCATGTATTGGCGTACCAAACGCCTAAGGGTCCTTGCTACCTTGCCTTCCCGGACGCCACAGTCTATGGCCATCATGTGCCTTCGTCTAGAAAGTGTCATGCACTGCCCCATGTGCACGCTTCCCTGTAGTCCCGTGCACCAATACATGTCATCCAACATACTCTGTGACACCCCCAAATCCGGGTACTTCATTTCCACATGATTTGGTCTTCACTTTCTAATATAACATACATCTACCCAATGAATAAAGCAAAATAAACTACAACTTAAATTAAGATAAATAAATCTCCCTAACAACAAGGGTTACAACCTTTTTAAAAGAATCCCGGGTTACTCTAACCCTGACATGAATATAATAAAGTGCGGAAATAAAAACATAACATTCAAGTCTTATTACAATCATTCTCAATTAAATAAAACAAGTCTTCACTTGCTTTCTTTCCCTTGCCCTTACTTGTAGACGGAGCATCAGCGTTATCAACCTTAACTGAAATTGTTATTTAATGCAAGAGTGAGCAAACCACAGCTCACTGGAGTTTAACAATAATATATACATGAAAGGATATCTTTCAAAGAATCTGAATAATATGATTCGCTTCAACAATAAAGAATTGAATAATAATTCTTTCATCGCAATTACAATTCAAAAAATAGAATTTATCTGAGTGTCATAAGACCTTTGAACTCTTGTCCGAAGTTATAAATATTTCTATTTAAACCTTTAACAGTCAATAAGACTATGGACCTTAACTCGTACTTAGGGGGATCAGCCCTTTGTACCATGTATTGTGCACAAACATCTTAACGCTATGCGTAGTAACCTCCCCTAGTAAATAGGGTTGTTCAACTCAGTAATTGAATACAAGTCCGCACCAAAGGAAGTTTGGTTTGGATAAGCTTACAAGGGTAATTTAGAATTCACGTTCATCAACTAAGGATTAGTTGAATCGTCTTTCAATAATTCATAAATAACATAATTATGAACTAACATATGCTTTAGAATCAACTTAAAACATTTAAAATAATAATTGGATCTTACTTGAACAATAAGTTAAGATCATTTCAATTAAATAAATAATTGTCCAACACATAAATGGAAAGGATATTCTCAACAATGAATATATGAATTCAATAAATTGTATAGAATTAACAAGTTTAGGGTTAGAAGACTTGCCTTAAGCGCAAGCTACTTAACTCAACCACGTACTTAAACACTTCCTATATACATTCAATTATAATAATCTAAATTAGTTAACACATAACTAATTCACATAAGTGGTTAACCTTCATGGTTAACTCACTCTAATTAAATAAATAATAATAATCAACCATCACATAGTTAATTACATCACTTACATATTCACATAATTAAATTAATTATGTATTTAACTAAATTATAATTAAACAATTATAATTCAAACACTTAATCAAATTATAATTACTTAAATTATAATTACCATTTAAATTATAAATAATTATAATTTAAAATCAATTAAACTACATCATGCATTTATAATTACATAATTTATAATTAATCATGTATTTATCAATTATAATCAATAATTAATTAAACTATAACATGCATTATAATTACATAATTTATAATTAATCATGTAATTATCATTTTAAAATCCACAATTAAACATGCATTACTTAAATTATAATTTAAATTAACATCTAATTGATTAAAATAATCAATTTCTATACATTGCAATTTCACAATATTATACTTTAAATTAAACACTTATTCTTAATTATAATTAAGTAACTCATTTATAATAAAATATTTATAATCTAATTAAGGTTTTTTTTTTTTCAAAATTCCTTTTTTTTTCCAAATATGAATTTGTCAATTCTATGTTAACAACATGTTATATCATTTAGATACATGTCCACTATCAAGGAATAATTAAACTAAGGCTCAAAAATAATCTGCACAAATAAACTAAAATCACTGCTCAAACACTGTGCACGGCGCAGCTGCGCAGCCAGTAGCCTGGGCACCGGCGCAGCTGCGCAGGGGTCGGATCAGAGATGGGCAAGCGGCGTAGCTGCGCTGCTTCTGGCCTTGCTGCCGGCGCAGCTGCGCAGCAACTCGGCCAGATGCAGACAGCCACGGCTCTCTGCTTTACCGAACAACCCATACAAGCCAACAACCGATAATTACAAGCTACTTGAACAATGTATAGCATATACTTGAGACATTACACATATATAACATGTTTCCAAACACAAAAATCATCTAAACAACAAGAATCAATGGTTTTAAAAGTCCAATTTGGCTATTTTCATAAAACTCCTATTTTTCATAAAATAATTCACTGTAATTTCAATTCTAAACCAATTCAATTCATAATACCCACATTATTTCTGTTATAGAAGCTAGTAACATGAACAATTATCAATTTGCACAATTCACATATATAATTCATCAATTTCTACTCTATAATCAACCAAAACATGAAAACTCCATATGAACACATATTCCCCATTTAAAACTAACTTTAACAACGATTTAATTTTTTGAAAATTCTTTATCGCATATAATTCATGTATAAGCATGCTAGAGTACAATTGATACATACTATTTCATGTCTTCATCATTTTTATGAAATTCATATTCACAAAGACTCAAAACATGAATAACAGTAAAACATATAGAAAAGTAAGGGAATTAAAATTACTCTTTGTTTTGATGATTTGAAGAAGAGTATAGAAGTGATAGTGATTTCTTCTAGCTTCCCAAGCTTTTCTCCCCTTTTTCCTTCTTCTTCTTTCTCTCTAACTCACTGTGTATTTCTAACTTTCTCTGCTCTTTTCTCTCTTTGTTCTTTAGCTTTAGGCTTAAACTAACGTAGTATAGACTAACATAGAATAAAAACTGACATATAATACGTACTAATAGATATATGATTAATTGTATATAATATAACTGACAAAATATATTAAATATAATATCAGTTACAATTTTTTTTGAAATTTAAAAAGCCATAAGGCTTTGTTTGGCTAAACCACTTGTTTAAAAAAAACAGATTATTATTACTAAGGCCATGTTTGGTAAAAATCATTTAAAATCCTTTTTCTTTATTTTAACAAAGCATTTTAACACATACTTTAATGTCACATTTTAATTAGTTAAATATTAATCATCTAATTTAATCAATTAAAATCTAACATCAATTAATCACATAAAATTGCCACATAATTATAATTACTCGCTAATTATAATCCATGTAACACTTCATCACATAATCCATCTAATTTAATTATCTCAATTAAACTAGAACTATACTATAAAATTAATATACACCAATTTAAATAAATTATTAAACATTCATTTAATAATTTATAACACTTGATTAAATCACTTCCATAAATCACATAATTTATTTATTTAACTCAATAAATAAATTACATAAAATATTTATTTAACTCAATAAATATTTAAAATTAAATATAAAATCTCAATCGTTACAATCTTCCCTCCTTAAAAGGATTTTGTCCCAAGAATCACACAAAAATTCTTGTCTATTACATTCTTCCCCCCTTAAAAGGATTCTGTCCCCAGAATCAGTATATAAGGGGTTACACACAACTAAGCGAATAAATGCGAATAAGATTTCATCATAACATCTTCGAGTTTTCACGTAGCTTCTTCAGCACTGTGGTTCCTCCAGATTACCTTAATAGAATGAATCACTTTATTCCTAAATACTTGTTCCTTTCTATCAACTAATTGAACAAGCACTTCTTCATACGTTAAGCCTTTATCAAACTGTAAAGGTTCATATTCTATTACATATTTATAATCGTGCTTGTAAGGTTTTAACACAGAAATATGGAAGATATTATGTATATTCTCGAGCTCCGGAGGTAATGCAATCTCGTAAGCAATCTCGCCCACCTTTCGTAGTACCTCAAAAGGTCCAATAAATCGGGGACTTAGTTTTCCCTTCTTACCAAATCGAATCTTTCCCTTCCAGGGAGATACTTTCAGGAACACGAAACTTCCTGGTAAGAATTCTCGGTTCTGTCGATGTAAATCGGCATACTTCTTCTGTCTGTCTTGAGCAGCAACTAATCTCGTTCTGATCAGCTTCACAATTCTGGCAGTTTGTTGTACCAATTTTGGTCCAAACAATTGACATTCACCGACTTCATCCCAGCACAAAGGAGTTCTGCATTTTCTGCCGTATAACGCTTCGTAAGGCGGCATGCCTATACTCGCATGGTAACTATTGTTGTAGGCGAACTCCACTAATGGTAGATGATCCTCCCAGCTTCCTTTGAAGTCCATCACACAAGCTCTCAGCATATCCTCAAGCGTCTGAATTGTTCTTTCGCTCTGGCCATCAGTCTGAGGATGATACGCTGTACTCATTCGCAATTGCGTTCCCATACATTCTTGCAATCGCTTCCAGAAATTAGACGTGAAACACGGATCTCTGTCTGACACAATCGACACCAGAACACCGTGTCTAGAAATAATTTCCTTGACGTATAGCTTTGCTAACTTATCCAGATTGTACTTAATCCTGAGCGGCAAAAAGTGGGCTGACTTCGTCAGTCAATCCACTATAACCCATATCGCATCAAATCCCTTTTGAGTCACTGACAGACCCACCACGAAATCCATCGTGATGTGCTCCCACTTCCACTCTGGAATTTCTAACGGTTGTAGCAAACCACTCGGTCTCTGGTGTTCTGCTTTAACTTTCTGGCACGTTAAGCATTTCGCAACGTATTCAGCAACGTCCTTCTTCATATTCGGCCACCAAAAATGATGCCTAAGATCCTTCGTACTCCCGGGGTGAATAGAATATCTAGAACTATGAGCTTCACTCAGAATCTCCTCTTTGACCTCTGGTACTGGCAGTACCCATATTCTACCTTCAAATCGTAACAGACCTTCATTATCGATCTTGAACTTGAACTCTTCGCCAACGGTTATCCTCTTCCGTACTTTCCCGCATTCTTCATTGTGAAGTTGTGCTTCTTTCACCTTGTCTACTAGAGTAGAACTAGTGGTTACTTGAAACAACATCTCATCTGATTCCTTCAGAAACTTTACTTCCAACTCCAATCTAGCCATCTGTTCTATCAACCGATTCTGATCAGTTAACACGTTCATCTTCTCCCGACCTTTTCTGCTCAAAGCGTCGGCAACAACGTTAGCTTTACCCGGATGGTAAAGTATCTCGCAATCGTAGTCTTTAATCAGTTCCAACCATCTTCTTTGGCGCATGTTCAAATCCTTCTGGGTAAATATATGCTTCAGACTCTTGTGATCTGTGTATATTTCACACTTCTCTCCATATAAGTAGTGCCTTCAAATCTTTAGGGCAACCACTACTACCGCTAATTCTAGATCATGGGTCGGATACCCCTTCTCGTAATCCTTCAGCTGACGTAACGCATAGGCAATGACTTTGCCGCTCTGCATCAACACACAACCTAATCCTTTATGTGAGGCATCACTATATACCATGAAATTCCCCGAACTATCCTATAAAGACGATACAGGCGCAGTACTCAGCCTCTTCTTCAACTCTTGAAAACTCTCCTCACACTTCTCCGTCCAAACAAACTTAACTATTTTACGAGTCAATATCGTCAACGGAGTTGCGATTCTAGAAAAGTCTTGGATAAATCTACGGTAATAACCTGCCAATCCCAAGAAACTCCTCACTTTAGATGGCGTCTTCGGCTGTTCCCAATTCATTACGGCCTCAACCTTCGACGGATCCACCGAAATACCATCCTTGTCGATCACGCGGCCAAGAAATTGCACACGTTCCAACCAAAATTTGCATTTTGAGAATTTAGCGTAAAGCTTCTCTCGTCTCAGTGCTTCTAAGGTTAGTCATAAGTGTTCAGCATGCTCCTCCTCGGTCTTGGAATAAACCAGGATGTCATCTATGAACACTACCACGAACTTGTCTAGAAATGGCTTGAACACCCTATTCAGTAGGTCCATAAATGCAGCTGGGGCATTCGTGAGACCAAATGACATCACCAAGAACTCGTAATGACCATATCGAGTTCTAAAAGCCATTTTCGGTATATCTTCCTTCCTCACCTTCAACTGATGATACCCGCTTCTCAAATCGATTTTCGAAAAGTACTTCGCACTCTTTAGTTGATCAAACAAGTCATCGATCCTAGGTAAAGGATACCTATTCTTGATCGTAACTTTATTCAACTCCCTATAATCAATGCAAAGACGCATCGATCCATCTTTCTTCTTAACAAACAAAACAGGCGCTCCCCATGGCGAAACGCTCGATTGGATATACTTCTTGTCTAGTAATTCTTGCAGTTGAACCATCAGTTCCTTCATCTCGACTGAAGTCATTCGATACGGAGCCTTCGAAATCGGAGCGATTTCGCGGCGCTAAATCGATCACGAACTCTATCTCCCTATCTGGCGGAAGTATTGGCAATTCGCTAGGAAAAACATTCACAAACTCCTTAACTACCGATATCTCCTCCACCTTCGGGCTTTCCTTATGCGTATCTACTATGTAGGCTAGATATCCCACACAACCTTGCGCCAGAAGTTTCTTGGCTTGCATAACCGTCAGACAACTCGCTTGTCTTGGCGATTTGCTATCATAGAACACCAACTTCGACGGAGTCGTAAGGTTCACCAACTTCTTCTAACAGTCGATTACCGCCCCATGGTTGAACAACCAATCCATACCTAACATGACGTCGAATTCCCCAAGTTTAATTGGAATCAAATCTACTCTAAGCTCCTAACCCTTAATGATTAATCTACAGTTCTTATAAACGCTCCTAACAGGAATAACCTCCCTATTCGCAATCTTTATGTTCAAAGGGTAAACTAACTCCTCTACAGGTAAGTCTAAGGTTTTAGCAAAATCATCAGATATGAATGAGCAAGTAGCACCCGAATCAAATAATACATATGCATTTATACTATTGACCGGAATAATACCTAACACCACGTCTTTTGATTGCACAGCATCCTGCACCGTCATATTGAATGTCCGTGCAGTTGGTCGAACAGCTTGCAATGGTGCAACAATAGTAACGGTACTACCGCTTCCATTCCCTCCGCTACCTGTTGACCCTGCCGTCAGCTTCTTCGGGCAGTTGCAAGCCATGTGATCTTTGGATCCATATGTAAAACAAGCTCCCTTCTTCGGGTTTAGGCAATTAGGCGCGATGTGGCCTTCCTGACCACAGTTGAAGCACACCCGCTTCCCCTTCATGCACACGCCAGTGTGATTTTTACCACATGTAGCACATGCTTCAAACTTCCTCTTCTGCTGGCTTCCTTGCTGACTCCCAGCAAAGGTATTATCAGACCACTTCCTCTTTTGGTTCACAGCGCTGCTACCCCCTGTTTTGGTTTCTACCTCATTCTTCTTCTTTTTATCTTGGTTAAACTTCGTCACCGCTTTGCTTCCTCCCTCAGCAAGTATGGCTTTCTCCAGCACCATTGCAAAGGTATTCAGCTGGAACATGAAAACCTTGCTGTATAGCTAGGGCTTTAGTCCCCGCTCAAACCTTCTAGCTTTCCTAGCGTCAGTGCTGACCTGGTAAGTAGCGAACCTGGCCAACTCGTTAAACTTAGCGGCATACTCGGACACCGTCATCCCTCTTTTCTTAAGTTCTAGGAACTGGACCTCCATCTAGTCCTGCGAACCACTGAAAAGTACATCTTATAAAACATTTCCTTGAAACATTCCCACGTGTTGACTCCCTCTCCCTCTCGGGTCTTGTTAGCCTACCATAAAAAGCTAGCATCCGACTTCAACATGAAAGCCGCGAATACTGTCTTCTGGTCTTCACCTACTCTGCCTACGTCGAAGACCTTCTCTATTTCCATAACCCATGTCTGAGCTTCGATAGGGTTAGTCGATCCTTTGAACCCAGGCGGTCCTACTACCTTGAATTCCTTGAATGTTGTACCCTGCACCTGCGGCTGATTCGCAAGAGCTCCGGTCAACAGGTTCACCAACTGCTGAACCGAGTTGGGATTCGTCCCATCGTTATTGTTGTTCGTCAAACCCTCGGGGTTTTAACACGTTGATCTTCTTCTAGAAGGCATTTTCTGTTAAGAAAATATTATTATTAGACCCTTTATTCAACTATTAAGTATCCAAGTTCATACTTAAACGTTTTAACCAATTCAGTTCACATGGAACATATAGTACGTCAAATAAACTTCTTTTATTAACTACCCGTAGTTAAAAAACATCAAACAGATAGCATTTCTGCCATTTACATCATCCTTCCTGAACTGAAAAAGTTACAAGATTACATTATTAACTCATCCCATTCTTATCTCAAATTATGGGATTTACATTACTTATTACAAAAAAACAATACATAACCAACTTTACTACTGCTACTACGTTCCTCTTCTAATACCCGAAATACTATTCTTCGGTCCACCACATACCACGGTAAACCTTGGAACTGAGCTGGGTAGTAGAAAATACGGTCCTGAGCTCTCTCTATCGCTGTATGAAAATCATATTCCATTTCCCTCAGCTTGGCCCTCTTGGATTCAGCTTCACCTTCAGCTCGATCGGCTCGTTGATTAGCCCTCAAGCTTGACTCTTCAGCTCTGGCACGCTTCCTCGACTCCTCCTGGATGTCTTGCTTCAGCTTTGCCAGTTCAAATCGAGCAGTATCTCTATTAACCTCCATATGTATTAGGTTCCACTGTGCATCTCCTAGCTCACTTGCCATATCATCGATCATCTCGTCTCTCTGCTGGATAGTCTCCTCGAGATCTCCTACTCATCCATGAAGTTCCACTTTGCTATCGTAGACTTCCTCGTACATCTCAGCACTAGTAGAGTGAGGTGGGAATTCCTCTTCGGGATCCTCTTCCTCCTCTTCAGACTCGTCCTCGTCCTCTTCTTCTGGAATAGGTGTCAGCTCGCGCTCCCGACCAGCTATGGTGATCACTGGAGATGGCTCTCTCCTAACCAGCTGCTCCCAGACAACATGTGTGTCACGGGGCTCCTCATTTCTAGGCACCTGAGGTACATCCTCTCTAGCCTGACTAGGTTCTCCAACGTTCGACATCCTGATAAAAGAATTTTAAAGTTCATTATTACGTGATATCGAGTCGTCACTCTTCGAATACTATAATGTAAACACATAGCACATAAGGTAGTTTATTATCTTTTACCTATCACATCTATCTTTTTGATCTTACCTATAAGGCTACTACCTAAGGTTTTCCCCCACCTAAGGTTTCATAACCTACAGCTTTGATACCAACCTGTGACACCCCCAAATCCGGATACTTCGTTTCCACATGATTTGGTGTTTACTTTCTAATATAACATACATCTACCCAATGAATAAAGCAAAATAAACTACAACTTAAATTAAGATAAATAAATCTCCTTTACAACAAGGGTTACAACCTTTTTAAAATAATCTCGGGTTACTCTAACCCTGACATGAATATAATAAAGTGCGGAAATAAAAACATAACATTCAAGTATTATTACAATCATTCTCAATTAAATAAAACAAGTCTTCACTTGCTTTGCTTTCCCTTGCCCTTACTTGTAGACGGAGCATCAGCGTTATTAACCTTAACTGAAATTGTTATTTAATGCAAGAGTGAGCAAACCACAGCTCACTGGAGTTTAACAATAATATATACATGAAAGGATATCTTTCAAAGAATCTGAATAATATGATTTGCTTCAACAATAAAGAATTGAATAATAATTCTTTCATCGCAATTACAATTCAAAAAATAGAATTTATCTGAGTGTCATAAGACCTTTGAATTCTTGTCCTACGTTATAAATATTTCTATTTAAACCTTTAACAGTCAATAAGACTATGAACCTTAACTCGTACGTAGGGGGATTAGCCCTTTGTACCATGTATTGTGCACAAACATCTTAACGCTATGCGTAGTAACCTCCCCTAGTAAATAGGGTTGTTCAACTCAGTAATTGAATACAAGTCCGCACCAAAGGAAGTTTGGTTTAGATATGCTTACAAGGGTAATTTAGAATTCACGTTCATCAACTAATGATTAGTTGAATCGTCTTTCAATAATTCGTAAATAACAGAATTATGAACTAACATATGCTTTAGAATCAACTTAAAGCATTTAAAATAATAACTGGATCTTACTTGAACAATAAGTTAAGATCATTTCAATTAAATAAACAATTGTCCAACACATAAATGGAAAGGATATTCTCAACAATGAATATATGAATTCAAGAAATTGTATAGAATTAACAAGTTTAGGGTTAGAAGACTTGCCTTAAGCGCAAGCTACTTAACTCAACCACGTACTTAAACACTTCCCATATACATTCAATTATAATAATTTAAATCAGTTAACACATAACTAATTCACATAAGTGGTTAACCTTCTTGGTTAACTCACTCTAATTAAATAAATAATAATAATCAACCATCACATAGTTAATTACATCACTTACATATTCACATAATTAAATTAATTATGTATTTAACTAAATTATAATTAAACAATTATAATTCAAACACTTAATCAAATTATAATTACTTAAATTATAATTACCATTTAAATTAAAAATAATTATAATTTAAAATCAATTAAATTACATCATGCATTTATAATTACACAATTTATAATTAATCATGTATTTATCAATTATAATCAATAATTAATTAAACTATAACATGCATTATAATTACACAATTTATAATTAATCATGTAATTATCATTTTAAAATCCACAATTAAACGTGCATTACTTAAATTATAATTTAAATTAACATCTAATTGATTAAAATAATCAATTTCTATACATTACAATTTCACAATATTATACTTTAAATTAAACACTTACTCTTAATTATAATTAATCAAATTATAATTAAGTAACTCATTTATAATAAAACATTTATAATCTAATTAAGGTTTTTTTTTTCAAAATTCCTTTTTTTTTATCCAAATATGAATTTGTCAATTCTATGTTAACAACATGTTATATCATTTAGACACTTATCCACTACCAAGGAATAATTAAACTAAGACTCAAAAATAATCTGCACAAATAAACTAAAATCACTGCCCAAACACTGTGCACGGCGCAGCTGCGCAGCCAGTAGCCTGGGCACCGGCGCAGCTGCGCAGGGGTCGGATCAGAGATGGGCAAGCAGTGCAGCTGCGCTGCTTTTGGCCTTGCTGTCGGCGCAGCTGCGCAGCAACTCGGCCAGACGCAGACAGCCACGGCTCTCTGCTTTACCGAACAACCCATACAAGCCAACAACTGATAATTACAAGCTACTTGAACAATGTATAGCATATACTTGAGACATTACACACATATAACATGTTTTCAAACACAAAAATCATCTAAGCAACAAGAATCAATGGTTTTAAAAGTCCAATTTGGCTATTTTTATAAAACTCCTATTTTTCATAAAACAATTCACTGTAATTTCAATTCTAAACCAATTCAATTCATAATACCCACATTATTTCTGTTATAGAAGCTAGTAACATGAACAACTATCAATTTGCACAATTCACATATATAATTCATCAATTTCTACTCTATAATCAACCAAAACATGAAAACTCCATATGAACACATATTCCCCATTTAAAACTTACTTTAACAACAATTTGATTTTCTGAAAATCCTTTATCGCATATAATTCATGTATAAGCATGCTAGAGTACAATTGATACATACTATTTCATGTCTTCATTCTTTTCATGAAATTCATATTCACAGAGACTAAAAACATGAATAACAGTAAAACATATAGAAAAGTAAGGGAATTAAAATTACTCTTTGTTTTGATGATTTGAAGAGGAGTATAGAAGTGATGGTGATTTCTTCTAGCTTCCCAAGCTTTTCTCCCCTTTTTCCTTCTTCTTCTTTCTCTCTAACTCAATGTGTATTTCTAACTTTCTTTGCTCTTTTCTCTCTTTGTTCTTTAGCTTTAGGCTTAAACTAACGTAGTATAGACTAACGTAGAATAAAAACTGACATATAATACGTACTAATAGATATAGGATTAATTGTATATAATATAACTGACAAAATATATTAAATATAATATCAGTTACAAATTTTTTTGAAATTTGAAAAGCCATAAGGCTTTGTTTGGCTAAACCACTTGTTTTAAAAAAAACAAATTATCATTTAAAATCCTTTTTCTTTATTTTAACAAATCATTTTAACATATACTTTAATGTCACATTTTAATTAATTAAATATTAATCATCTAATTTAATAAATTAAAATCTAACATCAATTAATCACATAAAATTGCCACATAATTATAATTACTCACTAATTATAATCCATGTAACACTTCATCACATAATCCATCTAATTTAATTATCTCAATTAAACTATAACTATACTATAAAATTAATATACACGAATTTAAATAAATTATTAAACATTCATTTAATAATTTATAACACTTAATTAAATCACTTCCATAAATCACATAATTTATTTATTTAACTCAATAAATAAATTACATAAAATATTTATTTAACTCAATAAATATTTAAAATTAAATATAAAATCTCAATCGTTACATACTCACTGTTGAATAATGTCACACAACGCCCCAATCAGCCTCTCACTGATGCTCAGCGTCCCAAGACATCACATGATGCACCTTGCCTGCATACCAGTCAAAACATCGTAACAGTTGTCAAGTTTAAATATTACCCCACTAAATAAAAAATTTTTGGCAAACTGAACTTTTAAAAACTATTAATTATTTTATTCCGTCCAATTTCATGGACGGACATCTAATCTGATCATTTAATTTTTTACGTGGCTTTAAAAAAAAGAAGGAAATGACATGTAAATACTTATTTGGATTATTTGGTTTATCGGTTGCATCTTAAGTGGATTGGGCGGGAGATTCCATGCTCTAAACAATCTTCAGATATATCGAGACAAAAGATGTGGGTTTAAGGCTCAAATCCAAATATAGTATGAGACAAAAGCAAGAAAGGAACGCAATGAATAAGGTGGGTTTCTGTGAAACAACGACGAAGAAAATTGAATTACGGTGGGAAAAGAGCGATTTTGGACCTTCAATAAAACATATAAGTCTCAAATCTTTGTTCAATAAAGTATGTATGTCTCAAATCTTTGGTTTCGGTCGATCGATCGTGTTGTTTTTATGCACAAATGGTCTTTCATATCCCTTAAACTAATATTAAATTATGTTAAGCCCGATTTTTCATGTGATTGTTGTTTAAAATGTGAAACAAAGTGATCTTGGGTGCTCAAAAGTGAAACAAAGTGGGTATTTTGAAATGGTTGCTTGGTTAGGGTTTTTATATTATAAAGTGGGTATCTTGTGTTATTTATTCTCAAAGTCCATTTTTTCTACTTTTTATTTGCAGTGGGTTGGATGCTTTTTATATATATAAATATTGTAAAGGGCATAAAATCTTATAAAGGGGGTTACAATAAACATTGTTAATGAACACTATTTATTAGTTGGACATTGTTAGTGAGAGTGGGGTTGAGGAATTACTTTGTTAAATTAATTAATGGTCATTATTTTATTACTTGGACATGGTTATGGTGTTGATATTATAATGTATGTTTTATACATCATGAAATTTTTACAATTCAATTACACCGCGGAGGTCAGTTTGCTAAAGATAAAGTGTATTATTATGAGGGTGGAAGGAAAGAAACCTATAGAATTTTGGATGGTGACTTCATTAATGTTGACAAGTTGATGAATTTACCAACGAAGCTAGGATATAAGAAGGAGTTTACTTGTACTTCGTAATGACAAAGTTTACTATGAAGTATGGGATATAACTGGTTGTTGATGATAGTAGTGTAAGACTACTAGTTGAAGAAGCATTAAAAACTTGGTCAATCAATAAATATCATGCTGACAATGAAGAAGTACATGCAAACTTCCACAATGTAAATGCACAACATGGGGAAATCAGTGGGGGATGTGCTTGATGTTACTGTGGATGCACCATTACAAATTAATGATGAGGATTCAAGTGATGATAATGATGATAATGGGCAGTAAGATGTTGAGACAAATGAGGAGGACATAAATTAACATTCAAGTGAAAAGGAATTAAGTGATGCTAGTGATGATGATAGAAATCAGGAGTTGATAAATGTTAGGATAAAAAAAGAAAGAAATTAAGAAAGCAAAAGAATAAGAGTTGGTTGTGCAGTGTGAAGTGAACCTTGATGATAAGCAAATTGAAGTTGGCTCAATACATATTAAGCAAGTTGGGACTCCACCTATCTCCACTTGTGAAGGTGAGGAGGGAAACATTGTTAAAGGTAAGGAGGATAAAGATAAGAATGGAAGTAGTGTTAAAGGTAAGGAGGGTTCAAAAGTAAATAAATGTAAAGCTAAGGCAAAAACACCAATATTGAATGAACCAGTTGCTAATGTACTAACACAATAGAGTTCTACCATTGGGAAAAAGGGTAGAAAACCTAAAAAATCTAAAGCTACAGAAGTTGAAGAGGTTGAAGTTGACCCAACATGTTGCTTATGTTTTATGTTTTACATTATTCATTGTATTTATTATTTAAATGCAAGGGATTGGTGTCTAATATTCAAGTGCTTTTGCCAGAAGTAGAATATAAATGTTGTGCTAGACACATCTATGCTAATTGGAGGGAAAACAAATCCTAGATCAGCTTTGAAGGTGAATTTTCTGGAGAGCAGCAAAGTCTAATAATTCTCATGATTTTAGAAGGGAAATGCTTAACATAAGGAAGGAAAGTAAGGGTGCTCGCACTCACTTGTTAAATATTCCTCCTAAATTGTGGAGCAAAACCTTTTTTCAAACTCAAACAAAATGTGATGTGGTGACTAATGATATGTTAGAATGTTTTAATAGTTGGATTTTAGAGGCTATATATAAACCATTGTTAACTATGTTTGAAGATATCAAAATCCAAGACATGGGAAGAATTCATGCCAGGAGAGATGAGATGTTAAAAATGATGGAAAGTTATGTTTTAGGATTATGACTAAGGTAAATAAGGTCATAGAGTTAACTAAATATCGTGGCTACTAGTGGGATGGGGGTCACATGTCACAAATTTAAGGTGTTGTTGTCCAAAATTGATATTGACAATTACACGCAAGTATACGTGGTCAACAAGTAATAAAGTGATAAGTAAGTATCGTTCCCACGAGGAATTAATTTTAACGTTCTCCCAAGTACCAATTTTATATCAAGTCAATCTTATTTAAACGGATGAATTAATTAAAATGAATAATTTAACTAAACATAAATAACTAAATAATAAAATATAAGTAAATAGATAAATAAATTTAAGAATTCAATTTCATCGCATGCTTCATTCAAATATCATAACTCTCCATTTAATTATACGGTCACGATTAATTGTTAACCGAGAATTCGTTAGTATTTATACACCTTTTCCGATGGTCATATAAACATATCATTTCTAAATCCACCACAATGTGAATAGAATCGAAAAGGAACATCCTAACTAAATAACTCACTATATTCCTATGTGAATTAAATTAACAAGGATTTTAAGCATAGATTCTCCAATTGGTTACACGTGGCATATAGGTATATCCTTATTCTATACACGAATCATGAATCCATCCCATGCAAAAAACACAAACACATGTTATCATATTCAGATCTAACTCTATGACCTTCGGATTGCTGAATGATGGTGCAACGTACCAAAAGATGATGAACTACGTGTTCTAAAAGTAGTTAGGCCAAAACATGGAGGTGTACATGGATGACATTATTGTTAAGACCTTACTTATTTGGGAGCATCTGGATAATCTGGAGGATTGCTTTTAGTTTGTTAGGCATTATAACATTATGTTGAATTCGACGAAGTGCACCTTCGGCTTCAGTTCGGGAAAATTCCTCGGGTATATGGTAAGTCAAATTCAGAGAAGATTAAGGCTATTTTAGATATGAGGTCTCTTAAGACTTTTAAGGATGTACAACGGTTGACGGATCAGATCGCAGCGTTAAGGAGGTTCATGTTCAAGTCGGTAGAAAGGTGTTTGCCATTTTTTGACACATTAAAGGGGTCGAAGAATGAGAAGACCTTTTAATGGACTTTGAAATGTGAGGATGCTTTCCAAGGGATTAAGAGGTATTTGTCTTTGTCACCTCTATTGATGAATCCGATCCCTTTGGAACCTTTGTATTTATAGTTGGCAGCAAGTTCGTTAGCAGTTGGAGCAGTGCTGGTTTGGGAGATGAGAGGAAAGCAATTTCCTATGTACTATATTAATCATGCCCTTTGGGATGCAAAAACTAGGTATCCGAACTTGGAGAAGTTTTCTTATGCCTTGATAATATCTAGCAGGAAGCTTCGACATTACTTCCAGGGTCGGTTTAATAATTGTGTATATAGATCAGCCTTTAAAGAAGATATTGAATAAACCAGATATATCGAAATAACTTGCAGCTTGGGCTATGGAGTACACAAAGTTTGTTCTGGAATACCATCCTCAGACGGCGATTAAAGGTTAGGCCTTGGCCGACTTCGTAGTGGAATGCTCTTTTTCTAAACCCGACTCCGCTGATCAGGCAGAAGAGGTGGTTGGGTCAATCTCGGATGTTCGACTGATTTAGAATTCTTGGACGCTTTATATGGATGGGTCGTTAACTTCAGATGTTAGTGGAGCTGGGGTAATTAGGACGAGTCTGGAGGGGTTCAAGGTGCATCAAGATATTCGGTTCGGGTTGAAGGTGACTAACAATGAGGCTGAGTATAAGTCGATTTTGGCAGGCTTACGGTTTGCTAAGAGTCTGGAGGTTCAGAGGTTAATCATATTTAGCGACTCACAATTGGTGGTTAATTAGATATTGGGGGAGTATAAAGCCAGGGGGCAAAGATGACCAAGTATATGGCCGAAGTCAAGGATTGACTTCGTTATTTTAGTTCTTTTACTTTTTAAGGGGCTCAGTCGAATAACACCATTGCCGATGCTTTGGCCAGGTTAGCCACGACAGTTGCAATCTCTTTCAGCGAGTCGATTTACTTGGAAGTCTTGAATGTACCAAGTGTTCAAAGGACAAAGGTGATGGTAGTGGAATGTTCGGACTACTAGCTTATGTCTTACATAGACTATCTAGTAGATGGTGTGTTACCTTAGAATCAAATGCTAGCGAAGAAGATAAAGTACATGAGTTCGAACTTCATACTAATTGATGGTGACTTATATCGGCGTGCATACTCTTCGCCTCTGCTGAAGTGTTTGGTTCCATCCGAAGCCGAGTACGTACTTCGGGAGGTCTATAAAGGAATTTGTTGGGATCATATGGGAGCTAAGGCATTGGCATATAAGGTGCTTTGACAGGGTTACTACTGGCTAAAATAATCTTCTAGGAGGCAAAGGAGTATGTTTAGAAGTGTCCCAAATGTCAACTGAATAGTCCTATTCCTCATCAACCGCCCGAAGAGTTGTTCTCGGTCCTGTCCCCAATCTTATTTGTAGTATGGGAGATCAACATCCTGGGTCCATTACCTAAGGCTAAAGGGCAGGTCAGATTTGTGGTGGTGGCCATCGATTACATGACCAAATGGGTCGAGGCTAAGCCCCTTCGGACCATCATGAAATAGGAGTACGTATAATTTTCTTAAGGAGTTTGTGGTTTTTCTATTCGACATTCCAATGGTTTTAATGTCGGATAATAGTAAACAGTTCATGGGAGCAAAGTTTGAAGAGTTCTTGAAAGATTTGGGTATCCAGCATCGGAGGACTTCGATTGCACATCCTCAGTCTAATAGCTAGGTAGAAGTCACTAATCGGACTCTGCTAAACGGAATTAAGAGAAGGCTAGATGAAGCTAAGGGAAGGTGGCCCGAGGAGTTTCTCAGTATTTTGTGGGCATATAAAACTACCCCTCGCACAATAATAGGCAATTCGCCATTCAGGTTGGCCTATGGAACTGATGCATTTGTTCCAATTGAGATCGGGTCTCCTTCGCTTCTGTTCAGCCAAAATAAGAAGTTGTATAATGATGAAGGCCTTCGCCTCAATCATAATTTGTTGGAGGAGGTTCGGGAGTCGACCTTGGTAAGACTAGCAGTCTACGAGAGGAGAACGACCAGATATTATAACAAAGGTGTAAAGCTAACGAGATTTCAAGTTGGTGATCTAGTTCTCCGAGAGGTGGAGGCGTCGGCTCCCCAGAACCTCGAAAAGCTAATGCCCAACTGGGAATGACCTTACGAAATTACTTAAGTGTCGAAGTCAGGTACTTATCGGCTTCGAGCAATGGATGGAACAGACATCAAGGACACTTGACATGCTGGGAGACTTAGGAAGTATTATCAGCAGTGCATATTAAGTAGTTTCTTTTTATGACTTTGTAAATTTTTCTAAGTTATTAATGAAATAAATATTTAATTTTGCTCAAAAGATATTTTCATTGATTGTAAATATTTATACATCTGGTAAATAATTACATTGGGAGCATAAGATGTAAAGGAGATTACAAGATACATCTTAAGGTAGAAGGAAATTCTCGTTAGGCTTCAGCCTCATCGTTTGAAGAGTCCAGGATTGATGTGTCTAGTCTGGCATCAAGCATCCTTTCTTTGTCTTTATCCCAAGCGCTTTGATATCCGTCACCGAATTGTTGCATGACTTCTTTCAAGAGCTCAGGGGACTTTCGATATTCTTCACATACTTGTTGCCTGAGCGCTTTAGTTAGTAGAGGGCTCAAAGCTTTGTAATCGACGAACTCCTTCTCCGAGACATTGTAGGTTCTGATCATCTCACCTTGCTTTTTTGTGCATAGTTAAGAGTTGATCGTGTATCTCCAGGTTTTCGTCTTCCGTTGCTCATTTTTTTTTCATCTCTTTCCAATCAGTCAGGAGTATTCTTCGGTGTTCTTCACCTTCGAAGGCTTTCAACTTTTTTGTTCTCAGCTTGACCTGCAACTCCTAGTAGTGAAAGGAAGTATTGGCGTGCATGCTTTTTTCTTTTTCTAGGCTGGACATTGCAGCCTGAAGCCTGTATTCCAGATGCGCGACTTCGGCCTCTAATTTATTTTCTCTTTCATCAACTTAGGAGAGTCGACGTATGATTCGGGCAGAGACTGTCGCTGACTGTAAACAAGGATAAGGTGGATTAGTAAAATAAAATATTTGACATATTTTATTGAAGGAGAGGGTCGAGGATGTTTACCCAGCCTTGATGCATGAAGTTGGCATAAATGAGCTCTTTAAGACTCACGTCTTCAAACCTTTTTTCATCGACAGGAAAGACGAAGTTCTCGAAGAGCTCATATGGGAAGTCTTCAATGTAATCCGGCCATAACGTCATCGAGGCATGAGCCTCTCAGATTTGGCTGGTAGAAGCAGAAGCTTATTGTCGAGGAGGGGGAGGAATGCGTTCAGGAGAGGTTTCGGTGTGGGCCCTTTTAGTAGGACGTTCGGTGGAAGGATCTTTAGGTTCTTTTCTATTTTAAGCTTTAGTTGGTTAGGTGGATGGGGTAGAATCGACAGTGATTATTTGAAAGGGTTTGGAGGTTGGAATGTCTTTGGATTGGGAGACTAGAGGATCGGATGTGATATTTTGTGGTGTTTCAGTTGGAGGGTTTTAGACGACAGTTTTCATTGAGCGTCTCCTCTTTACCCGAAGGACTTTGTTCCTTTCGAAGATAGACATATCTAGGGGACTTTTTCAGTAAAGGATGTAGTAGGTATATTAGTGGGTTGACTGACATCGAGGATTGGGGTTGGTTTGATGAGAGACACTTCAAAAATAGGTTCGAGTTAGTATGATTGAGATAATAATTTTATATGGGAAAGAAAGGTGGTTCGGGACTTACATTTATGATCATACCACCAGGTTTGGTCGTTCAGAAGCTCGTGGTCCCATTCTTTCATCGGTAGTTGATGAGTGGGTAATATAATATGAATTAAGTATTTTTAGACTTAATATATTGTTTATTTTTAAATATTTTAGGACATTTTTATTTGTTTCTTTGTTATTTTGCAGGTTAGGGGAAAAACTGGGATTTCTGGCATCAAAAGGGTAAAACGGTAAATTCTAGCAGCATTACAGCCGGGGCGCTACGTATAGAAGGAAACCCAACGCAGGGGCACTGGGAGGTAGAAAGAATTGAACGAGTTTGGTAAGGAGGAGAAAAGGAGCAAAATTCTATTCCAAATAGGATTCTACTGAAGGGTTGACTTGGGAGGATATTTATCTATAAAAGGGAGGAGATTAAAGAATAGAGGAGAGATTTAATTAGTTTAGGAAAAACCCTAGTTTAGATTAGATTTGGAGATCGAAGCAACTTGGAGATCATTGAAGATTCAAAGTAGGAGCAGGAAGGGAGCATCAAATCTACAGATAATATATTTATTCTTCACTCTACTTCTATTTTTATCTTTTAATGTTTATTCAATTGTGGCTTCTTGGTTTTAATTCAATGACAATGAACTAAATATCTTGTTTAAGATTACAATGGATCTTATTACGTAGTTTATTTTAATATACTTCTCTATTAAATATTGTGATCTATTTTAGGGATTGTCTATTGTGATTTGGACTTCATTGTTTAATTATCTAGCTAGCAATTGCCATTATAATCTTTATGAATTAGGGAGATGAAGTATAGATTTAGATCTGATCATAATAGCATGTGATTGTGTTTTTTACAAGGTGATGAAATTCATGATTTGTGTTTAGGATAGGGATATACCTTTGCGCCACATGTAATCTAATAAGGAACATGTGCTTTAAATCATTTTTAATTGTAATTCACATAGGAATATAATAAATTAGTTAATTAGGGTGTTTGATTCAATTCTATCAACTGTGGATTTGGATTAATATGTTTGTGATGCATCAGAAGGTGGTTATAAATACTAATGGTTTCCTGATTATAGTCCATAATAGTGAGCATAATTAATAAGAAGTGTATTAATATAAGTGAGCAATAAGTGAAGTTGTGATCTTAATTCTCCATAATCTGATTTTAATCTAGTGGTATTTAATAGTAGTTTTATTAATTATTTTAATTCACAATCTTATATCATTTGTTTAAATAAAATTAACTTGATTAGGAATTTGTATTTGGTATTTTTTATTAAATAATTCTTAGTGGGAATAATACTCTACTTATACTTTATTACTTGTTGACTGTGTATACTTGCACGTATTCATTGATTATGAAACCCATCAATAATAGTTTATCAATGATCTTTACTAGCTCCTCAAGACGGGTTCGAGATACTTATCTAATGGTTACGTTGGGTCGGCAGGGTTCGACCCAGTCTGGAATTTGGTGGGTGTCGGGGCCTCGGATGAAAAACCACAGTGAGTGTCACCCCTTGTTTCTTGAAGGGGTCTTCATCAGGGGATGTTTCTCAATCTGTTTGCTTTGTTGTTTGTTTGTCTGAAGGAATCCCGATTCTCTGGATCGACTCATGGAGAATAAGGAGAAGAAAAAGTTGATGGTGGGTGGGATGCCGAGTTCATGACAAAGGGCGATGAAGGATATGATGTGGATGTAAGAGTTCGACACTAGTTGTGTGAAGCCGACCTTGATAAACCCTAGAAAGGTGATGATGAAGGCATGAAAGGGAAGGCAAACCCCATATTTGAGGGCAATAAGGGAGATGACGGTCCATTCATTAGGACGGTGGTACATTCGATCGGTGGGGAGAGTGACACATAGCTCGTAGGTGGCCAGAATATGATATTGCTCTCTTATTTTGGCAAGGTTATGGGTGTCAATTGTGGATAAAGTGTTGATGTGGGAGAAAATTTCCTAGCTAGAGTACTCTTTCAACATTTTTTGGAAATTGTTGAGTGCATAATATTCATTGATTATGATTCCTTTATGTTTAGTTTTATTGCTTGTTTTATGTGTTTATAAGCTTATTAAGGTATTTAAAGATTTCAGGAGGAATTGGAGTTGAAAAGAGGAAAAAGGAAAAAAAATCCTGAAAGTTGGGAACTCGCCCCAGCGAGCCCACATAAAGCAACGAACTCGCCCCAGCAAGGAAGGCTCTGCCAAAGCTCACCCCAACGAACTCTAAACTCACCCCGACCAACTTTCTTCTGCTGAATTCGCCCTGACGAACTGAGTAGTGCACTTAACTCGCCTCGGCAAGTTCGTCGAGAATTTAAAAATTAAAGAATTACTCCAGGCCAAGAATTTTATGGAATTCTACTTGGATTTGGATTGTTATTAGGACTTTATTCTAGGAATATAAATACATATTTTATGTCAGATATTACGATCATCTACATTCGATTTCAAACCTTAGTTTTGGTGCATTAAAAATCCCTCCAAATTGTTCTCAGACAATTTACCATATACTGATGCAATTAATGACTAACAATTGAATTATGTTCCCCTAAACTTAACACTTGACATCGATATAAAAGATGTACATCATGTTAAGATCGTACGCAACACTTAATTTGAAAACCCCAATTGAACTTCTTAGTGTTGTGTCCATATTGCAAGTTATTAACACTATAGGTTCACTTAGTAATTTTAACAAACACGTTGTGGGCATTTGAAAAATTTACTATATTGTGCCTATGAGACTTATGCTTGAACCCTTAATAATACATACCAACATCGAATCAGAAAACCAGAGAAACAACACAACCATTATGGATCAATTAATTCAATAATACCATGGGTGCCTTAAACAAAGAAGTGGCTTGCCATACCTTTGTTTGGGGAGAACACACACGAGGGAGAGAGAAAGTTAATTATTAAGTTTCCTTTATAATTTCGAATGAATTACAATTGAAATGGGATTCTTGGATGTGTAACTTTGAGTAAAAGGGCAAGTAGTGGTTAGGGCTTGAAGTTGAATAAGATTGGGATAGGTGGAGTTAGAGAAGAATCAAAAGAAGTGGGGTATGCTTACCTGAACCGGCTGAGGGCCTTAATTTTTTTTTCAATCTTACCTTCCTAGCGCCGAGGCATTTGACATTTCTATTCCTACAGCGTCGGGGCGCTACTCAACAAATTGGTTCAAATAGGTCTAGCATCGACGCGTTACTTTTCTTCATGATGGGGGCTTTGGGGCGCTACGAATTCTTAACCTTACTAGTGACCAGTGCCAAGGCGCGTCTTTCATTCTTTTCCTCAGCGCCAGGGCGCTACTTCCTGAGATGCCCGTCTGTGTTTATGCAATAATTTGCTCATTCAGTCTTTAGTCTCCTTAAGTAATATACTGCCATGAAATCAGCAATTATAAAATTAGCTAAAAAATAATACAAATTTTTACACCTATCCTATTAAATGAAACTTAACTAAAAATCGAATTGAATTAAAGAAAAACTAGGGGTTGCCTCCCCCTAGCGCTTGGTTTATAGTCGTCAGCCCTACTGTCCTGATTTATTTAAGTATCATATGTGTCAATGAGATGGATTGATGACGGATGTCTATTAATGTCTCCACCCCAGTAATGTTTTAACCTTTGACCATTTACTTTGAATGTTCGCTTTGAGTTCGGTTCCTCAACCTCAATGGCTCCGTGTGGAGCAACAGATATAATCACAAATGGACCCGACCTCCTTGATTTCAGCTTTCCGAGGAACAAATGCAGCCTAGAGTTGAATAGCAATACCGTTTATCTCAGTTCTAATTTTGGGTCAAGGATCCGCTTGTCGTGCCACTTTTTGACTTTTTCCTTGTAAAGCTTGACATTCTCATAAGCTTGGTGCCAAAATTCCTCCATCTCATTCAATTGAAGCATCCTTTTCTCACCTGATGCTTGCAAGTCAAAGTTCAGTTTCCTAATGGCCCAATATACATTATGTTCTAGCTCTACTGGTAAATGACACTCTTTCCATAAACCATCCAGTAAGGTGACATTCCAATAGGATTCTTGTAGGCCATTCAATACGCCCATAAGGCATCGTCTAATCTCATTACCCAATCCTTACGAGATGGATTCACAACTTTTTCCAAGATCCGTTTAACCTCTAGATTCGAAACCTCTACTTGGCCATTGGTTTGGGGATGATAGGTTGTAGCAATCTTGTGTTTCACCCTATACTTGACAAGTAATTTAGTGAAGTGCTTGTTGCAAAAATGAGTGCCCTCATCATTAATTATAGTCCTTGGTGTACCAAATCGTATAAATATTTTCTTCCTCAAGAATCTCAAGACTACCTTGGCATCATTGGTGGGTAACGCAACTGCTTCAACCCATTTCAAAACATAATTCACGTCCAATAATATGTACTGATTATTGAAGGAAGATGGAAATGGCCCCATAAAGTCAATGCCCCATACATCAAAGAGCTCAACCTCGAGAATTATGTTGAGAGGCATTTCATATCTCTTCAAAATAGTGTCAACCTTTTGGCACCGGTCACACTTTAGAACAAAGAAGTGGGAATCTTTGAATAATGTGGGCCAGAAAAACACCGATTGTAGCACTTTAGCCGCAGTTATATCTCCTCTGTAATGTCCCCCATAATCCGACGAGTGACAATGAGTTAAAATACTTTCCATCTCTTCACATGGCACACATCGTCTAATCATCTGATCCGCACATGTTTTGAACATGACTGGTTCATCCCAAAAATATTTCTTGATGTTGTGAATGACCTTTTTCCGTTGTTGAGAATTCAAATCAGGTGGAAGCACATTACTCACTAGATAATTCAAGTAGTCCACATACCAAGGTATTTCCATAATTACTCTAAAAAGTTGTTCATCCAAAAATGACTCATTAATCACCCTTTCATCCTTTTTCTGAGTTTCTAAATTTTCTAATTTGGAAAAATGGTCGGCTACCTGATTTTCTATACCTTTTCTGTCTCGGATCTTTAGATCCAATTCTTGCAATAGAAGGACCCACCGAATCAACCTTGGTTTTGCATCCTTCTTCGCAATGCGGTACTTAATTGTTGAATGATCCGTATATATTATTACCTTGGTCCTAATCAGGTAAGCTCGAAACTAGTCGAAGGCGAACACTACCGTAAGTAACTCATTTTCAGTGGTGGTGTAGTTCAACTGAGCATCTGTTAATGTTTTACTTGATTAATAGATGGTGTGAAAGACCCTATATTGATGCTGTCCAAGTACCGCACCAACTGCGTAATCATTTGTATCACACATCAGCTCAAATGTCAAGGTCCAATCAGGAGCAACGATAACTGGGCTGTAACCAACTTCTTTTTCAGCACATCAAAAGCCTCAATGCACAACTGAACCATCTTAAAAGACACATCTTTTTCAAGGAGCAAACACAAGGTTTTTGAGATTTAAGAAAAGTCTTTTATGAATCGTTGGTAAAAACCCGCGTGTCCCAGAAAACTCTTTATTCCCTTCACCGATGTCAGCAGAGGTAGTTTTTCAATAGTTTCTATCTTCGTCTTATCTACCTTTAAGCCGACTGCGGAGACCTTATGGCCCAGAATTATGCTATCTTGCACCATGAAATGACAATTTTCCCAATTGAGCACCAGATTTATCTTCACACAGCATTTCAGAACCAATATCAAATTATTGAGGCAAAGATTGAAGCTATCCCCAAACACAGAAAAATCATACATGAAGACTTCCAAATTCTGCTCTACCATATCCGAAAAGTTAACCATCATACATCTTTAAAAAGTAGCCGGTGCATTGCAAAGGCTAAAAGACATTCGTCAAAATGCAAAAGCTCCATAAGGGCATGTGAATGTTATTTTCTCTTGATCCTCCGGCGTTATTGCAACTTGGTTGTATCCAGAATAACCATCAAGGAGGCAATAAAAATAATGACCAACTAATCTATCCAACATTTGATCAATGAACGACAAGGGAAAGTGATCCTTGCAAGTAACCTTGTTCAATTTGCGGTAATCCATGAACACTCTTTTTGAGTCTCATTTAAATCTGCATAAACAATAATTGGTAGAGTGTCAGAATGTCCCAAGTATGCATATCGCAAATGAGAAGGAAAATGTTTTAGCTCTAGCACCGGTGGCTCTTCTAATGATGTTTTGGACTTCTTGTCTCCTCCTTCGGGTCCGTCAAGAGTATCAAACTGCTTGTTGAATTTTCGAGATACTGGTAATGCGTCTAGCCACTTGACGTAATCCATGTCTTCCAACTCATCCAAGGTCTCTACCCTGACCAAAGTTGCTTCTAATGGATCCTTAAAGTGACTCTCGTTGATTCTCTAATTTACTGCTTCATCAGTCAAGTCTAACCGTAAGCACTCTTCACCTTATTTTGGGAACTTCATTGATTTAAACACATTGAATGTGACTTCCTGATCTTGAACTCGCATTGTCAACTCACCTTTCTGCACATCTATCAGAGTTCTACCTGTTGCTAAGAATGGACGACTAAGAATGATTGGGATTTCCTTATCTTCCTCATAATCTAGAATGATGAAGTCCGCCGAAAAGATGAATTTATCGACATTTACCAAAATATCCTCCACAATACCCTTTGGATACGTAACAGGTCTGTCTGCCAACTGTAAGCTGATATTTGTCGATTTTGGTGCCTTTAATCCCAACTGAGTGTAGATTAACAATGGCATTAAATTGATACTAGCCCCCAAATCACACAATGCCCTTCCCGAAAATTGATTACCAATCACACATGGAATACTAAAACTCCCTGGATCCTTCAATTTTGGCGGTAACTTATTTTGTAAAATAGCATTGCATTCCTCGGTTAATGCCACTGTCTCGAACTCACCCAATCTTCTATTTTTAGACAAAACCTCCTTTATAAATTTGGCATAAATGGGCATTTGCTCCAAAGCTTTCGCGAAGGGTATGTTGATGTGAAGCTTTTTAAAAACATCTAGGAATCTGGATAACTGTTTATCCAACTTGGATTTCTGAAATTTTTGAGGATATGACACTAGTGGCAATGCACTACTATGCTTATTCTCAGTAGACTTGCTCTTTAAATTTTTACCTTTTACCTTCCCGACCTCTTAAGTCTCATCTTTCTCCTTGATTTCCTCTTATTCCATGACTACTATTTTTGGTTTTAAATTTCCTCTAACTGAATCAGAAAGTTCTTTCCCGCTTCTTAGAGTCACAACTTTGAAGTGTCCATTTCCATCTCAACCCGGATTAATCTCAGTATCACTCGGTAATGCTCTTTGTGGTCGACTGTTCAACGCATGAGCTAACTGTACCATTTGATTTTCCAAGTTTTTGATTGACACTGCTTGGCTTTTCATATTCAAGTTTACCTGGCTCAATAATTTATCCTGCTAATTCATTCTCTTGTCGGTAGCTACAATGAATTTTGCCAACGCCACTTCTAAGTTCGATTTCCTCTCTGCCTGCTGCAGAACTTGATTCTGAAAATTGGGTGGATTTTATTACTCCAAGAGAAACCCAGATGATTCCTCCCCCCGGATTGTAAGCATTTTGATACGGCTGTGGTGGCCTAATATAACTCCCCACAAACTGAGCTGACTCTGCACTGATGGCACACTGATCTATCAAATGATTTTCGGCGCATAACTCACAAATTATCGCCACCTGTGATACTGATTATGGGCCCCATGAGTCAATCTTCTTAGTTAATGCGGATACCTGTGCTGCGAAGGCTGTAACTGAATCTAATTTCAGCTTCCCTACTATTTTTGGCGGATTAGACCTTACCATAGGCCACTGATAGTTGTTGTTGGCCATTGTCTCTAACAACTGGTAAGAGTCATCAAAATTCTTCCCCATAATGGCACCTTTAGCTGCTGCAACAATACTAGCTCTTGTAGGACCATACAAACCATCACAAAATGTCTGAACCTGCAACAATCTCAGGATCCCATAATGTGGACACTTACGGATTAAATCCTTAAACCGTTCCCATGCCTCATACAATGTTTTCGAGTCAAATTGGGTGAAAGTGTGGATATCATTCCTTAGTTTCGCTATTTTTGTTGGTGGAAAGAATTTAGCCAGAATTTTTTGAGCTAAGTCGTCCCAAGCCGTGATTGAACCTGGCGGCAAGGAGTGCAACCAACTTTTTTCTTTATCTCGCAGTGTGAATGGGAAAAGTCTTAACCTCACTGCTTCCTCCGTAAAATTGTTGAACTTGAACGTATCACAGATCTCCAAAAAGCTTAAAATGTGTTCATTCGGATCATTATTCGGACCACCCACAAACTGAGTTGAATTCTGCAACATTTGAATGATCCCCGGTTTAGTCTCAAAACTATTCGCATTTATCATCGGTCTCCGAATGCTAGAGTGAATGTCTTTTACTGTAAGCATAGCGTAATCCCTAAGTGATTTTTGTTCCTCTGCAGCCATGGCTACTGGATTTTCCTCTTCTTCTACCAGTTCTCTTTCCAAATTTTCCTCCTCACTAGATAACCTCAGTTTTTTGGAACTTCCTTTCGATATCGTCGGCATATGGCAAAAGTTCCTCTTTACCCTTGGATCTAGTGTGCATACACGGTTAGAAAACCTGCAAGACGAAATAAGCAATTAAAAATAAAAAGAAAAATGTTTAAATTAAAACCGAATTGTTGTAACTAATATGAAATTAAATATTAAATTCAGATTCCCCGATAACGGTGCCAAAAACTTGTTGTCAGGTTTCACAATCAACAATTACGTGCAAGTATACACGAGCAACAAGTAATAAAGTGATAAGAAAGAATGTCGTATCCACGAGGAATCCTATTTAACAAATCCCAACCACTAGTTTTATATCAATTCAATTTTATTTAAACAACCAAATTTTGTGATTTTTCAATTAAAACGAAATTAAATTACTAAAACTACTTTTAACACAAAGAATTAATTCAGATGATTAAGGCTTAAGACTACAATATCCCTAATTATGCAATATAAATCAATTACCCAATTTATCTAATTATTAAATCCACGTGAGTTGTTAACAGGAATTCAATGTATTTATAAGCTCTTTTCCAAGTGATCAAATAAAAATACTTAACTCAATTAATTTTTGCGATATTCCTATGCAAAACAGAAGAATCAAGTTCATTAAGCATCAATTCTCAATTGTTACATGAAGTGAAAAGAAATATTCCTAATCAATTCAAAACCCTAATTATTTATCTCATGTAAATAACTAAGAATACATGTTATCACATTCAGTTCTAAACCTAGATTTCATCTCTCGAATTCATCTAGTATAACATGGTAATTATTGGCTAAACAATTAAACAATAAGCATGGAACATGATAGACAACTCAACTTGAATAAACAATTGGATTTTAAAAGATAATTAATCCATAAGCATTAAAGGTTCAATTGTAACCTTAATTAACAAGTTAGTTCATGTTGAAAGTTAACACCAAAAATCCCATATACGCCATCACAATTAAATTACAAACTAAATAAGAGAAGGAAAGAAAAACTCTGTGGAAGCTATCTAATCTTCAATCTCCGATTTGAATCTCCTTGCAACGATCCTCTGCAATTTCAAATTTCAAGCTTCAGTTATGTCTTAATAGCTCTACCTTGCTATAAATAGCCTCATCCCTTTTATAGCTTTTGATCCCTTCAAGTCAGCCTTCAATTAGCATCCTTTTCTCATTAGAAATTAGATTTCCTTCACTTGCCTTTCTTTTTTTCTTGCACCAAAAAAGAGCAACACATACTGCCTCCCAGCATCCCGACGCTAGGATTTCCTCATTGTTGAGCGCCCCGACGCTGAGCTGGTATGGAAAATTATAGCTTTGCCGTTTGCTTTGCTAGAAATCCCTATTTTGCCCCTATTTTACTCTAACTTGCAAAATACAAAATAAACTAGTAAAAACATCCTAAAATACTTTAAAACAAGCAAATAATTAAATCTAAGGATACCTAATTCATGGGTATTTTACCCCACTCATCAACCACTTAGCATCTATAGTCATACGTTGTTTTAAAAATGTAAACGCTTTGATAAATTATTCAAAATTATTTCATTTACTTCACAACTATTGATTTGTTGTAGAAGTATATCTCAAGAAAAATATTTAATATTTTCATATAATGTTTATTTTTTGTTATTACTTACTTAGCAATTGAATGCTCATTATTCTTTTGAAATTAAATGTTTTCAGCTAGGTAAGATCGTACAGAAGGGTCCGAAAAGAATAAAGGCAAAAAGAAGCTAAATGAATAGTTTGAAGACATTACTTGTAATAGTTAGAAGTTTGTAATGTGATAATACATTATCTATCATGTAATGAAGTACTAAAGGTCTTCGTACCTGGGATACTAAACTCTGATGTAATCTTTTAATAATTTAATATATTAAGCAGTTTAAATGAATGATATCGTGCAGCACCAAGTACGGGTTTCAAGTACCCAGATTTGGGGGCGTCACGTAAATGATCAAAACTTATTCAATTCCCAGAAATAAAATATGCGTAATTTTATAACGGATTCCTTCGATCTCCCAATCGGAGCTTAACGAACCCAAAAGTAGGACCCGTTTGGTGCTTCATTATCTCCGCTTGAATCTTGGTGAAATCCGTTTCTGAAAATCAATCTATGGAGGATCAAACTCTGACACCGGTGATTTCTTGGTGCCCCATTCCTTCTAATCCTCGTCTTTATCGTCCTTCACTACGTCATCGAGATCATCGGTAATGTGGATCCTTCTTTTTTCGGCCTCTGCAAATCGGAAAATTTTACCATTTTCGGTGGCGATTAGGAGGATGAGGAGAAAAGTAAGACGGATTTTTGATTTAGGAGGAGAAGCCATTTTCAGAGAAAGGATTGATTTTTGATTTGGGAGGAGAGAATAATGAAGCGTTTTTTAAAAAAACAAACAAACAAATCTGCCAAAACGACACAGTTTTGGCATACTGTGTACAAACAAAATATACACGGCTGTGTATGACCGTTATCCCCATATATATATATATATATATATATATATATATATATATCATGAAAATCTCGAAGTGCACGTTACTTGTTTATAGTGATGCACTTAATCCCAAAGAATGATAAGGTTGAATAAGGTTCATGGAAATAAGTTTCAGCTAAAACTGGAGCAAGACTAAGCATGAAACAAACTAAAGTCATAAGAAAAGTCTGGAACAGATTGGGTTGTATAAAAAATAGGTTGTACCGTGCAATAAGAAGTACTTTCAAATTCTATACATCTTGTTCGTTCAATAACTTCCTCTAATCGCGGTTAATGCCTTATATAATCATCTGCCAGATAGAACCAAAGAAGCACAAATACAGACACGAGATGAGGTAAATGACATAGATACGTCGATAATTCATTTCTTAAAAAACTAAGATATTGTTATAATATGATTTCCTAAAAGTTAAACTAGACCAATCTAAAGTCATAAGCTACAATGGTCTAATCCATGATATTGTGGATCTTGGTTGGGTGATATATGTGATGTATGTTACCTTTTCTTTGCCTATAAAAGGCAAACTCATCTAATGAAAGAACACGCCAAAAAGTGAGAAAATTATCTAATACTTTCATCTTTGTAATTTTGTTATTTCCTTAGTTTAATAGCATCTTTGCAACTTCGTTATTTCTTTAGTTCTATAACACGTTATCAGCACGAAGCTCCAACCAACTGAGACGGTAAAACTTTAAATTCTTGCAATTAAGCACTATATTACTGGCTTGATTTTTTTCGTCGATTATATTCTTTAACTGTCAAATTATATTCAAGTTTTATTGTCTATTTTTAAATTTAGTTATTTACAGTGGTACCATCTACCCTTGTTGATCTTACAAGACTTGGTGGGAACCTTTTTACCATTTATTAACTTGTGGGAATACCTTGACTACGCGGACTACCGTATGCTTGGTGAATGCCCCTTCGTATTCATTTCTTATTAGCAGTTTATGGAAATAATCTGTCTACGCAGACTACCGCATGCCGGGTGAAGATCCATTTACAGTTTTGTATATGTATTTTTTTATGATGTGTACAATAATACTTCTTTATACATTAGTGATTGCATACCTTCTGACTAAAAGGATATGCTAATAAAACAAATGCTTATATATATTTATGTTGTTTATATATTTATCATCGTTTGAGGTGGTGGGAAGCCGGACATAAATCCCCACAAACGTGAGTTCGAGTCCTGGTAAACCCCACTATGCTCAAGCGATCTCATGCTTTGGATTTATTCGGGGGAAAGCTGAGTTGTACCGATGAGAACACCACTGATGTGACGCCCCAAAATTCGATTTATCTTCACACCCGGATTCTGTACATCACGAGTACTCCTCGATCCATACATACATCATTATATCATAAAGAATAATGACATATTTATTCAATTTTCATGTTCTATTACCTTAAAACCTTTATTCATTCAATAATGATAATTACATTATCCTTTTCATCTTACAAGAGTGACTTTCATCAGCCACCAAAGATACATGACAGTTAATTAAACTAATCTATAGTTTAATAACTAATCTATATTACAAGTCTTAGCTTGAGTCTTCACGCTCATTCATATCATGAATGGCACTTCGTCAGGATACCGGTCAGCTTGATCTTTACGGGATCCTTAAGTTCATTCTACTGTCGTTCACTGAAAATATTTTTATTTAAAGCAAGTGTGAGCATTCAATTGCTCAACAAGTCATAGAAGTATAATAACAACTCAAGAATTAAAATTATTTTAAGACTTCAATAACCGAACAATGGCTATGAAGCAGCTCGAATAATAGGAATACGTTCTGATTATGTGACAACATGAGAATTTAGACAATTTATTAAAATCTTAAATGATTAAATTAAGGTTAAATAATAGACCTACACAGAAAATAAGTGTATGGATTTGACATTTTTGTAAAGGATTTTGGTGGATTTAAAATTTTTACGAAAGACTTATATGATTTTGTGATTATATGTGTGTATAGTATGTGGTTAAGGGTTGAGTATGAATCAGGTAAAGGGTAACATGAGAAAATCCTAATTTTAAATTAATAAATCCTAATTCAGTTGATGAAAACCCTAACCCTAATTAGGAATAGGGATTTGATAGTTAATACAGTTATTATAATTGTATCTATGATTGTGTGTTTGTATAGTAAGGTATTAATGATCAAATGTTGATCAGATAAGGTATAACCTTAGTAAACCCTAATGGTAGATTAGAAACCCTAATCTGCAGTTAGGAAACCTTAATTTCTTATTCGGGAATCCTAAATCCTAATTTGTAAACCTTAATGGTAATTAGCAAATCCTAATGTTATTTATCAAACCCTAAGGGTTAAATTTTAAGGAAACATAGGAAATGACCGAACCACCCTTAAAATTATGTGGAAAATTATTAGAATACCCTTTTGGAGGCGAAATGACCGAACTACCCTTAAAATTATGTGGGAAATTATTAGAATATCCTTTTGGAGGCGAAATGACCAAATTACCTTTAAAATTATATGTGAAAAGACCAAAATACCCTCCAATCCATGTGAACTTAAATCAACCAATCAGAGAAGAGATGATGCAAGCATGACATCCTCCTTAAAGAAGCACAAATGATGCAAGCATGATGCAAGCATGACATCAGCATTAAAGAAGCACAAAAGATGATGTCATCATAATGACACCCAGGGACTAAAGTGTAATTAATAAGGTACTAAAGTGTAATTAACCAGGGTACCAAACTATAATAAGCCGGGGGCAAACTATAAAAAGTCGAGCCCCTAACGTGCAATTATTGAAACTATGTTTTTTTATAAATAGGAGCCATTCTCTTCATTTTTTTTCAAAAACCAAAATGGAGTTAGAGAGAGAAATAGGAGAATTTTGGCTAGAGAGAGGAAAGTTTTTGAGTTTCAAGATTTCAAAGGATTAGTTAAAGCTTACAACTCCAAGAGGTATTTACTCTTGTGGTTATTATATTCATTATTCTTTATATATTTAGTAAAAAAATATACTTTTACAAGCAGTTATGATGTCCAAATTATTTTAAGTAAATAGTACAAAAGTCCTATTTACAAGAAGTTATAATGTCCGATTTATTTCTCTTATAAAGTAGAAAATATACTTTTATAAGTAGTTATAATGTCCGATTTATTTCTTTTATAAAGTAGAAAATATACTTTTATATGCAGTTGCTATGTCCGATTTTCTTCAAGTATTTAGTAAGAATACTCATGTTATAAGCAGTTATAATGCTGAAATTATCTCAAATAGAATAGTAGAATATTTATTTTATAAAGCAGTTATAATGCTCGATTTATTTCAAATATAGTACACAAATATTCATTTTTACAAGCATTTATAATGCTCAAATTATTTAAATATTAATGATATTAAATTTATTTAATAATTATATTAAATAAATTACTTAAAAATGATTTTAATACTTTAAAAATATATTAAAGTGTTAGAAAATATTTTAAGTTATTTTGGATGACTTTTAATATTTTGGGCAAAATTTCATTAATAATTAATATTAATGGTAATTAATTTATTTAATAAATTATGGAAAAATAGATTTAATATTTTAAAAATCATATAAAATGATTTAATGGTTATAAAAAATATTTTAAGTTATAAAATAGAACTTTTAATATTTTGTTATGAAATATATTAATATTTTAATATTAATGACATTTATTTAATAATGGTTTTAAATATTTTAAAATTAATTAAATGTGATATTAAGGTATTAAAAATACTTTGTGATATTATAAATAACTTATAATATTATGACATGTATTTTATTAATATTTGATAGTAAATAAATATTAATGATAATGGAATTAAGTGATATTTAAATCATATAAATATGATATTAATGAATTAAAAATCATTTTAAATGGTAATAATTATTGGAAAATTATTATGAGCTTGTGAAAAATATTTTGACTTATTAATAAATTATCTATGATAATAATAAAGCATTTAGGTAGAGTCTTATTGGAATTAGGCTCGATAATTGTCCTATTAAGCAATCGGGAGGTCGAAGTAGTACCGAACTCGACTCAGACTGTAAAAGTTTGACTTGATACTAGGTCTTATGTGTTTTATTGATTGATAGGCTTATGTGATAATGTGTTTAGGTTATTCTATAATTGTGATTATATTATTCTAATTTGGATATCAATATTATTTATATATTAGGTCTTCAGATAAAACTAAATAGATTGCGTAGCTGTAGTCGGTGATTTAGGCAAGTTCTCCAACTTGAACTCGAGTTGTATTTTTGTAAAGTATACTTGTGGTTAATCATTGCTGATTATATCACGTCCATTGATTGTTGATTCGCACGTTATGCATGTTGCATATGTTCATCAGGTATGAAAGACTGATCACCTTCATTACCATCTGGTTCAGTTGATTTATTCATGTTCATTGTTCGTTCAGCTATAAAAATTTGTTCATGCTACTTCACAATTGTTATATTGTTAAACGTTAGCTAGCTTATTGTTTAATTCTTTCAATCATGATATATCCTTTATTGAACTTAAACTTGCTGGGCAAACTTGTTGCTCACCCTTGCTATATCATGATAAACATTGTAGATTAGGACGAATACGTCGAAAACAGGCAAAGACAAAGACAGTTCCAGTATTGGTTTATATTATAGATAAATCTTGTAAAAACCCGAATTTTTAGATATTATTAAATAAGGATTTAATAAATAAAATTCTTAAACCGTGAGATAGGTTCGAATAAAAATATATATATGTGATATGAGTTATGTGGTATTATATTACATAGGGTAATATGGACTATGTAATATGTGTTTTTGTGATTTATAAATATATTATTAATATATATTTGTTACTTAGCGTAGAGACGTAGTTGAGATAAAAGAAGTAGATAAATTCCTATCGATATTAAATAATTTATAGAATTATTTTATCATAGTAAGTTGATGACATTAAATATCCTTAATGTATAATCACCATATTTTTGTGTATGTGTATTAATAACTAGTATGTTTATAATATAGGTTATTAATAGCACTTAAGCTATCCGTGAATAGGTTTGGATAGTGAAGCACGAGTTAGTTAAGGAATTAACTAATAAGAATAAATATTAGTTAATTTAAGTTGGGAGTTATATTATGGAATAATATAATGTTAATATTGAACCTTAATAATATGGTACAGTGTTTAATTTACTTAAGTAAATGAGTAAATCAATAAGTGTGTGGAATATGTAATTATAGTTGATACTTTTATATTACTTAGAATAGTAATATATGAGAAAGTTTAATGTGCGAATAACGTTAATAAATATATATACGTTATTAAAGAGAAATGGAAATTATTATATCTTTAAATGATTATTTGAAGAAATTGTTTTGATGACAATTTATAGAAAAGAAAGAGATATGATTTTTCTAATAAAGGATATTAAAATAAATACTAATATTGAATTATTTTAATAAAGGAGGAAATGTTATTTTTGAATAATAATATTACCTTATATATTTTTGTATGAGGTAATAGGTATAATTAATTAATATGGTAAATATATTAAAACGTATTTGCTATATGTAAATAAATTGATGAAAATAATTTATTATAATAGAAAATAAACTTACTATCTATTTTCTATATATAATATATGTACATGTGTTGTACATGTAATTATTTGATATTATATTATATTATAATATCTTGAGTTAATAAATAAAGTATTTTCTAATAATGAATATCTTTATTTGGAGGAAACATAATATTTTATGTTAGGGCTAAATACATAATTTCTAATGTATTTTCAAAAAGAGTTTAATTAATGAAAGAAAACTAAGTTATTTTAATATATTAAATAACTTAAGTTATTATTTGATCATGAATATTATTATTTGAATAGAGTATATATTAATTATTATAAGCGTAAAGGTTATACTTATTATAAATATAATTAATTGAAGTAGTTTAGCATTTTAATAGCTTGAGTTATTATATTACCGTAAATGTTATATAGAATATTTGAATATTTCCATTCACGATATATTTATATATGTGAACCTTGTGATTTAATAGTTCTAATTATATTGAACATGTTATAAGTAGTAAGTGATGGGAATAATAATAAGCTTGAGATTAAGCTTGTGAGAAATGCCTTGTGTGGCACGATAATAGATTCGGTAATGAATTGATTAATTCGAAGATGGAAGAATTATTAATTAAACAATTAATCTATATTAATTGTTATTATAATAATATATTGAATTATTATTATTGCGAGTGATAGCATGATAATAAGTATATTTGTTATAAACATAATAAGATTTATATTTATTGTGATAATTAATCATATTAATTGTTATGGAGATTAATAATTACATAGATTGATGAGGGATGAATTAATTAATTAATTAATTATTATTGAGTATAATAATATATAAACGAGTAGACTATTAATATGATTATAATTGCTCAACTAGTTGATATGTGCAAATGATATGTTTATTAAGGGTATAACATATAGTAGTTACATATATGTTATATAAAGGGTAGTGACACATTAATATGCCTATATATTATATATGTAGACTATACAGTAAAATTAATTGCATTATGTGAGTTGCATAATATTATTGTTTATGTGCCATGAAGTGTGTGGGTAAACATTCATATATACCCTATAATAATTTCATTAAGTTATTATAATTATTATAATAACAGTTATAATGGTAAGTAATAGTAATGCCTAATTAATCTATATTTGGTGTTAATAGAAAATGTACATGGATTATATGTATGTACACTACTTGATACATTGTAATTAGATATTACATTTGTAATTCATTATCACCTAAGTTTTATGATACATAATGTGTATACATGAGGTAGCCTTAGTAAGCATAATAGGCTATGTATATATAACACTAATATAGAGTATTGCCTTAGCAAGTTGCTGAGTTTTATTGTTTGTCCTATAACAAGAGCCCATT
Source organism: Panax stipuleanatus (assembly GCA_020205555.1). Taxonomy (NCBI): domain Eukaryota; kingdom Viridiplantae; phylum Streptophyta; class Magnoliopsida; order Apiales; family Araliaceae; genus Panax; species Panax stipuleanatus. The sequence continues at coordinate 155,984,766 of CM035117.1, read as the reverse complement.
TCATTCTTCACGTGGGAACTCATGAAGGCTACTATACTACTCCTACATTTATCAAACTCAGCATTCCATAGGAAATGATGAACAAGGGTGAGGAATTCATGATGAGTTCCAACAACTACTCACCAACTAATTACCTACCACTCTATAACTTTCATGCAATTCATTCATCTGTTAGTTTAATTTGGAGGATGGAAGCATTGACTGGGTATTCAATCCTCTATAAATATGGACTTTCCTTCTCCATTTTTCCATTGCTGAGAATTGATTAAGTATGAAATTGAGAGCATATATAGAGTGAGTAATTATATACACATCAGTAGAGGATGTGTGAATTAGCAGGCTAATTGCAAAGGTATAATATACTTTTCTTGTTCTTCATTTTAAGTTTACTGTCAAGTTCCAATTCTTGAAATTGAGCATTGATGGATTAATTGTTGAGTAAGAATAAGTTGTTAAGTGTTATATGAAGTTATAAGCATGATAGAATTGTTATATAGTTGCTTAGAATCAAATTTGCTGTGAACATTCTGAGTTGGGCTGGTTTCTGCCGAAGCAGAGCATTCACTGGCTTGGCCGGACACCGGCGCAGCTGCGCCGGGTTTATACCTGGTACCTGCGCAGCTGCGCAGGGTCCTAGGTTCTGTTTTTGGTCAGACCCCGGCTCAGCTGCGCCGGGTTTATGCATGATAGCTGCGCAGCTGCGCAGGGACTGCACCAGCAGCTTTGTGTTTTGTTGTGATTTTTGTCCATGCTAGCATATGATATCACTTTGGGCAGGCTTGAATACTGATTTACTTAGGGTGTATGAGTTCTTTAATACAACGTACACATTGGTGAGCATGCTAGCACATATTAGAAAAGGAAACCCCATGTTTTGTAAAATAAACTTATGGTTTCGAACATGAACTTTGAGGCCGTGTGACAGTTATAGTTGGTGCCTTATGTTTAAAATCTAGGCGTGAGAGTTTGACTTAAATATGCTTGAACATGAGTTTAACATATAGTTGAGAGTCCCTTTTTGCATATCAAGACTTGCTTTAGTTACATAATATATGTTTTCTAAAGGAAGTAGGAAACATTAATAATGAAGTTGATGAAACTTGTGATATTAAAGTCTGATATTTAACACAGGCGTATTGTTGAAGTCATGAGTGTATATAAACATAAAGAATGATTTAAGGTTGTATTGCATGTGCTAAACTACTTTGACTTGGTTTAAAACGATTTCAAAGGAAAACTATGACAATTTTGTAAACTAAGTTGCTTGAACATGGTATAGCTAGATTCTTATATTTTTGAGCCTACATGCTAGTGTTTAAACATCACTTAGATGGCATGTATGTGCACACACCTTGATAAACACTATGAAAGTTAGATAAGCATGAACTAAACATGTTTTAAAGCAACAAAGGATGCTAGATATGCCTATATGATAAAGATAATTGTGAGCATGCGTATTAACATTATTATGACACCTCACATATATGTATGATGAACATAGTAGCCTTGCATGACTAATTTAAGTGAGACAAGGATTTTGAAAGGTGAAACTTAAAAAGTTTGAACGTAATGGTTTCGATAAGGTTCGAGAAACGTAAGAGCAATATAGATTATATATTTATGAGTTTTAAAAAAAAATGTCGAACACTAAGATAGTTAAGTGTGTTAATATTGATATTAAGTATGGTTAAGGTATACCTGTACGTACCTAGCTATACTAAGCGTACGATAAGAAAGTAAAACGAAGGTTCTAAGAACCAAGTTAGGCAACAATGTAACCTTTATTATTATATTGAGAATATATGGAAGTGTATAACTGATAAGTGTGATCTCTATGATTAATATAACTGTGTAGGATTACAGAAAGTGCAGATATTGTTAATCAGTTAAGTCGTAGTTGTTAAACTACGAATCAGGCAAGTCTTTCAGTTCCTATTTGATATATGAATTCAATAACTGTTAGTTGAATTATATTATGCTGTGATAATGTGAACTTATATATGAACTGTATATGAGATATAAATGAGATTGAAAGTTGATCTTTGATGATATACTTGTTATGTGAAAAGTAACATGCGTAGTAAATATAAACTGTTTATAAATGCATGAACTGAGTATGATGTTATATGCTATGTGATGCATGAGGACTGTTAGAATTGCTGAGCTGTCGAGCTCGCTCTTGCAAATAACCACTTTTGCAGGTTAAGGATTCACGGTAAAGATTTCGTGCTTCTTGATTGATAAAGATAGATAGTATCGCATTGAAGAATATTACTTAGATTATTGTCTGGACCATGTTTAGATTCTAGATGATGTACTCGATAGTTGCTTACACTGTTTAATGCTTGTTGTATTGTAAGAATGTATTAATTAATACATAGAGGATATCGAGTTGATTTGTAAATGTTTATACGATAACTCAGATAAGAAGGAATCATATTATATAGTTGATTCAAGATTTGTAATTGGTATCAAAGTTATGGAATCAATAAAAAGATTTTTATTCAAAGGATATTGAAAAGTTTAAATTATTCCGTATTTTAGTAATATCGAATATGATGTAAAGACGAGATCTTGGATATGAATAGAATTTATATTCTAAATTGTAATAAACAAAGTTGTATTCTTTTACTAATAATTAAAAGATGTAATAGTTTGACGATAGTAGTATCGTGACTGCGCCGAATTCGAGGTTTCGAAGGAACGTGGATTTGGGGGCGTCACAAATCTTGTAATAGTATTGTATGATAATGACATTGTATGTCGGATAGGATATGGAATTCAGGTATCAAGTGAAGGTTCTCGACCCTGAGGATTATGTGTAAAGTTTAATGTATAAACAAATTATGTTTATATCTTTCGCAGAAGTTATAGAAATGATGTATCATAACGTACCAGGTCCGAGATTCTTGTGACCCGAATTTGGGGGCGTCACAGATTCCTATCGTTTTAAAAATTCATCACATTTATTTTGTCATACTTTCATTTTTCTACTCTTTTATATACATAGTGTTTGGCTAGAATCATTAGCATAGCCTTAACAATAACGGTTCATGGATAAACAGAACTGCTTAACATTGAACAGTTCAATCGCAGAACAATTCGTTTTATAGAAACACCGAAGTGTTAAAATTATGGCACAAGGCCTCATACATACTAACACCTTGTACAAATATCACACATTTGCACATAGGTAAAACTTTTCAAGTTCAACATCTAAGAAAGTTTAAGAAACTAACATTCATACAAAATGAATGAAGTTAGGAAACTTGCCTTACGCACAGCTACAGCTTACGGTTTACGCTGAACTGCTCATCGAAATTCATATGTATCACATAAGAAATAACACATACCAATTAGTCAAATATTTGACTTACATATTGGTGTAAATTTCACTTTACTTCTTATGGTTCACGTTCTTGTAATCTAAGTTTACACGACCAACTTTACTTTTATTCCTTCGGATGTTATGACATGTAGAAATGTCACAATCTTACGTTTATCTTTTATGATAATTTACATTCTTATCTTCTTCTCATAACACCTACACTTAGCACACATTAAGTCTCTAACATTATTCAATACAATACGCTGAGTGGTTTCCCATAAAAAACTAACAAACTAGTTTCTCGTCTCGTCTACACTGTATTTCACAGCGAATTAGATCGGTTGTTAGTTCGTATATACCTTCGCTCTCTGAAGGAATCGTTTAGCCCATATACCATATATTGATAATTATATACTGCGATTGTACCACAACTCAAACTTAACCTATCCGAACCATTAAAACTATAATGTTCGTTAAGTTAATTCTCATTTCATATCTTACAACGTCCGGCATATTTGACTCGGAACGTTATTCAAGTTATTATCATTAACTCGGCTTTCCAAAGTTTACACGTTATTCATTACTCTTCGTTTCTTTACATTCAAACCATAAACGACGTGTATGCTAAGCACGTTTAACTTACGTGTACACTTAACACCTTCACGTCGATTTAACTGTTTTACGTTTACTGGTCTTCCTACGTTCATATCGTTCATCTTTTACTTTCATTCAACCTTTACTTAAGGTTTTAATCGCTCTCATTCATAATCCATTACATGAACATCACATTCATCATTCTCTCATAATGTGTATGCCATACTATGTGTCGAATGCTAAGATTGATCGTTCATCACAGTTACATTGCGGTTATAACGTATACATGCTTTACACTTAACTTTCATTACGACATCATAACATCAAAATGTTATAAGTCACCCTCTTCATTCAACGCCCAAGGAATTACAATCATAGCAATCCCATACATTCATTTTAATGCGAACACGGTCCCCGAATATCGGTTACGTATTACACATTTGTCGTTTTATAACCTTTATTCGACATTTCATTGTCAAACTCAAGGTTTTACTCATCATTCTAGCTATTTCTTTTCATGAACATTGCATTCATGCTTGCCCTTAATTACCATCCAAAAAGTTGGATAATAAAAATCTCCAGTTGACGAAAAATTACTTAAGGGCGATGCGGAGCCACTCTATGTGTTAAACGCCGCACTGCGGCACCGGTTTGCAGTGAAAAACCCCCGGGTAGGCGCTGCGGCGCCAGTTCCTTAGGCTTGGGTAGCGCTGCAACGCCAGCCCTGAGCCCTTGAATTTTTTTAAGTTTTTCATTACAATTTCTTCCCGGGCTCATAACGCGATCGTTATAACTCGGAATTGGCTCGTTCAAAAGCAATATCTTACATATCTCATATACTTCGATTATATCCAGTCAAAATAATTTTTTGAATCCGTTAACGATAAATTCACCGTTTAAATTTTTATTACGCGTTCGTTAAATGTTCGTGAACATTCATAGCTCGTTTCTTCATTTTAAGTCGGAATTCGTCCGTTCTTGAGTCCGCAACTCTTAATACATAGTTCTAAGATACGCCATCGAAAACCAAGGTTTTCGAGTTAAAAGATGACTTTTGACTATCATTCCGGGAAATTCTACGATTTCAGCGATTAACGTCTAATCTCGTAAATATCGCCATAACTTTGTTACTCGAGATTTTTACACCAAAGAAAATAGAATCAATCCATTGGTTATTCATCTATGATCCTAACCAACCATAAGCATCTAACTTACGATGGTTTTCAATTTGTGCATCAGCAATTTCTTACTATGTTCTTTGCGTTCTTCGTCCGCTCTTCGTTTTTAATCGATATTATGATTACAATTATACGTTTTCTCGCATTTTAACGTTATAAGTTTGATAATTCATCCTTATAACATCGGAGAGTTCATATAACTCATCCGAATCGTCCATTAACATCAAGCAATTCATAGTTCTTATGAAAGGCTTTTTAAGAAAGTTATAAACTAACTTCAATTTCTTCTTACTTCCTTTTCTCATGATTTCAACTATATGAAAATTATTCTTAATATCTTTTACTTTCATTTTCATTAAGCTATATGAATTCATATAAAAATTTAAGGAAAATTTAGATTAAGCTAGGTTTTGAATTACCTTACTTTTTTAATTCTCTTTGTTGACGTCGGGAAAAAATCTGGTTCGAGTTGGACCCGAATCTTTCCTATTCCAAAGTTCTGTCTACCCTTATTTTATCTTTTTATGAAAAAAGGTTTTGAAGTTTTTTAGGAAAAGGCCAACATGTATTATGTCGACGATTTGAACGTTTACAAAGTCACCAGTTGGTAGATTTGAAATGGTTGTACCAACTCAACCGAGTTTTATTTGAAAGGAGGCCCAATTGCTGGACACTGTCGAAACTTGATCTTTGAAACCGAAGTTCTAAGATCGGGGGCTTGGTTAAGTGTGGGAAAGGTGTTAGGCACCCCAGAACTCCAGTGAAAACACGATATCGCATCTTTTTAATATTTCCCTTTAAATCTGAAATGTGTGTATGTGAATGCTAGAAGGAATTGGGCCTATGTTTATTTGTTGAAAGTATGTATATGCATCATTGAACCTATATACGAAAGGTTTGATTTGATTTGCAGAAGTCCTTTTTAAGACAAGATATGATAATGATGTTTTGAAAGGTTGATTTTCAAACCCTTACGCTAACATAAGAATTGAAGCATGTCAATACTTCCATTTTATCTTTTCAGACCTTTAGCTTAATTTGAATGGTGATTAGCGGGCTGTGAAGCATCCTCGACCACACAAAATATAGACAAGTGCAGGCCTTCTCATGGGCATGACAGCCATCGGAGTGACTCTGACATGACAAACCATTATTTCACTATGTTGAGACCTTAAATCCGGATAATCGTTTTAAGGTCTTTTGGATGTACATTTTTATAGAAAACTGGCAGGGAACATCTGTAAAGTGGAGTTTGTCCATCGTGGAAATCAGATTCAGATAAGTTTGATCGTGAATCCCACGATTCCTAGGCTCACATGAGAAAGCCAATAAACCTGAACATCTCAAATATGCACAGAAATGTATAATTACATCTAAATGTCGCAATAACCAAGGATTCATCAGTCAAATCCTGGCTTGCGCGTAGCCGAAGCGTCTCGTTCCCACTAGATAGCGATCTAAGGGCCACTAGGTTGCTTTCAGAAATGAAACTAGAAAATTTGCTAGATTTAAGTAAATCTCAATCATTCTAGCTTCCCGGTTCCGTCTGGACCTATTTTGAACCGTTTGAAAGCTAGAGTTGGCAAGAATTAAAGAAATCTAGTTCGCCAAAAGAGATGTCAGTACCGATTCATATCAACTGAATATTTAAAGCAGCAATTTAATCACGATGAATAAAGGATATATATATTGTTATTATATATATATATATATATATATATATATACGAAAACTGTAAAGGGCGATGGGTTTTCACTCCGATGCCCGGACTAGAATGTAAATATATATATATATATATATATATATATATATATATATATTTATAAAAGCTATAAAAAATCATGGAGTAGTCCAGGATGGACAGAATGGAAATATATATATATATATATATATATATATATGTATAAAAGCGGTAAAGGGCGACGGATTCAATCCTATGCCCGGACTGGAATGGAAATATATATATATACTTATAAAAATTATAAAAAGTCACAGAATAATCTAGGCAAGACAGAATTGAAATATATATACATAAAATTTATAAAATGCCACGAAATAATCCAGGTTTGACAGAATATAAAAATATACATATATCAAAGCTGTAAAAGGGCGATGGGTTTTCACTCCTATGCCCGGATAGAGATGTAATATATATATATTTATTTATTTATAAAAGCAATAAAAAGGCCACGAAATGATCCAGGCCGACAGAAAATAGAAATGTTAATATATACAGTTAATATATATATATATATATATATATGTATATATATATTAAAGTAATAAAAAGGCCACGAAGTTAAAATTCAGGCCAAATGAAGTCAGAAAAAGTTATATATATATATATATAGTTATATATATAAAAGCAGTAGCTACCACGGATTTGACATCCGGGCTTGACAGAATTGAAAAGTTAGTATATATACAGTTAAATATATATATTAAAAAGCCAAATCGGGACTGGAAAGATAACCCAGTCTGGCGAAGTTGCTCTATACGTAGATATATATATATATATATATAAGATGTACGACCCCAACTTTTTATGAATAAGATTTAATTTTCTCTATATATTATTTTAAATAGTAAGGTGTTGATTTGATGAATGTGATAAGTTATGGGGTGATAAGTTATGGGGTGATATGTGCGAATTTTTTAAAGTAAGCAAGTGGTCATAAAATATTTATTTTGTCGGAAAATATTCGTTTGGACGAGGAATATTCTTTTTGTCGGGAAATATTTGTACGACGGCGCAGTCATTGGTGGGCCCCATAACGAAAAACTGTTGGATGAAGAAAACAACAAGAATAAGTTTTCTAAAAATAACGGAAAAACTGTTATCGTTAAAATGTTGAAATACCCGGTGGTTAAAGAGCAGCAATACGCGTTGTTGCCCAGTAGCACACGGTATTGCACATTATTTTAAATTATTAATTTTTACTTAAGAGGTCACTCATTCAATAATTATCATAGTATCCACTGCACAGTATTTCACATTATCAAATCAATAATTCATATTATTTGAATAATATTATTAGATAGCATTATTGGCAATATCTAGGAAGTTCTGTCTAGAAAAGGGGTTAGGTCATCTAATTGCGCACCAGTAAGAAAAAATCCTTATTTGAAAGCCCTCTTTTTCCTAGAAACGACCTAGTTATCAATATTATAATTCTATAATATTATGAATAATAATTGATGAATAAAATAATTTTTTTTGATAAATATGAGAAGTAATATTTATTCAATTTTGATATAAAGGGAGGGATTTTTAGCAAAAGAGACATTTGTTGAAAGTTGATATTTTATCGTTTCTGATAAAATAATTTATTCAAATATATTATTATAACATTACATTATAATAGTATAATGTGATAATATAATAGTATAATTTTATAATTTAAATGGTAACATTATTATAGTAAATTCATGTTATAAAATGAGGTGGAAGAGAGCAAATTAGATTTGAATTGTTTTTAATTGTTATAAATGTTTTTTGAAACAAAAACATGTAAAATGAAAAAAGGGGGGTGTCCTTTTTTTTGGTGGATGTGCTGAGAAGTTGTCAAAATGGGGGAGTGGAAAATTCATCCGTAGAAAAAATTTCAGAGATGGTATGCTAAGCATTTCCTATAAATAGGTTGCTTAGTTAGAAATAAAAATCACACCAGAATCAGAAAATTCTCTGTCTATAATATTGAGCGTATTTTTTGTGAGTATAAGGATAGTTTGAGTGTTGATAACAGTGCAAGAGTTCTTCAGCATAATATCCGATAATCCAGACAGATCTAATATTCTACTGTGGTAAGGGATATTATTTTTCTCGTAAAAGATATTTTCTTTCAATATTCGTAAAAGATATTATTTTCTTTCATATTCCATATTTTATGATCAGAAATTCTTTGAGTTTTGCGTTTCATCTAATATCATTTCACTGGAATATTGGTATGAACTTTCTTATGAAATTTTTACCTTTTCATGTCGGGGTTACTATTCATCTGTACGGTACTATTCATACGTACGACACTATTCATGAGCACTATTCACAGAAAAATTAAATTTTCTTTTCTTTGTCCAAGTTATCTATTATGGTTCTTATCTTTGATTGGATCCATGTTTTGAACTTCATTCTTGAATTTTGCTCCACAATTGATCATTATTGAATATACTTGAACTTGGATAAATTAAATTACGAATCCCTAATATTTGTCCTTTATCTCACTGGATTCGTTCTTTATATTATTTTTCATCATCCTCAGTCTTAAATTGTGGCGAATATCTTTGGCAGGTAGTGCAAAGATGAATGATTAATTGATGAATATCTTTGGCCTGTAGTGCAAAGATGAATGATTAATTGATGAATATCTTTGGCCCGTAGTGCAAAGATGGACAGGTGTTGGTATGATCATGACCACTGGTGATGCAAATGAATATCTTTGGCCTGTAGTGCAAAGATGAATATTTGATTTGAATATATTGATTGATGTTACAGGGATAAAATATTAATGATGGACTTTTAAATCATAGAAGATAGTAGACATCATTCTCTACTTGACTCTTCTAATGGATTGTTATTTTTGCTGCATTTGTTGATCTAAAACTTGTTGTCCATAATATTTTATCTGATTTTTTGAAGGCTAACGATAATTTATTCTTCATTATCTTAGTCATAATATTCTTTACTGGACTAGTTGAGCTCACCCTTTTCTTCCATTATTCTCTTCTGGAAATGAGAATATCACGGGGACTAGTCGGGGAATGGAGTGATGGTCAGCTGAAGAAGTCTTCACTATTTTATAAAATAGTGTGATAATAATTAATGAGGACTGAATTTGAGCGTTTATATTTCGTATTATATACGATATGTATTGAAGCTCACAGTTTGTGTGGTCGTATTATGCACGACCGTTTGATATAAAAGATTGTATTTGGATTATGTACCATGTATTTGGCGACTCGGAATGGGTTGAGTATTGAACCTATTTTGGGGGCGTCATAGTTGGTATCAGAGCTTAGGGATATGATCTCTAGCGGAGATCTGGGAATAGAACTAGGAGGGGAGAGACGAGTAAATCCTTCTTTAGTGTGTCCTACCTAAGCTTATTTGTTGTTTAATTAATCGGTCGGAACATAGGGATAATATGTGACATGTCAATTTCTTTAATTAACCCTTGTTTTGTAGCAGTATTTGAGCTAGAATTGTGACACCCCCAAATTCGGGTACTTCGTTTTCACATGATTTGGTGTTCACTTTCTATTTAAAACATATATCTACCCAATAATAAAGAATTGCAAAACCAATTACAACCTTTATAAAACTTAAATAAAATCTTCTTTGACAAAGGATTACAACTTGTCCAAATAAAATCCCAGGGCTAACTAAACCTTAACATCAAACAAAGTAAATGCGGAAATAAAACATCGTCAACTAAATCTTATTACAATATAAACTTGAAACCACAAGCCTTCACTTGCTCATCTTTTCTTTTCCTTTACTTGTTGACGGAATGTCAACATTCTCGGCCTTAACTTCAAGGGTTTGTAAAAATATGCAAGAGTGAGCAAACAAAAGCTCACTTGGAATACAACAATGATATGACATAGTGAATATTTACAAAAGAGTTTGAATCACCTTACTTTCATCAAAATAAAGAATTGAATAATAATTCTTCCATCATATTTAAAGTTTAAGTATAGACTTTATCTGAGGGTCATACGACCTTGAACTATGTCCTAGGTTATAAATATTTCTATTTAAACCTTTAACAGTCATTAAGACTACGGACCTTCAACTCGTACTCAGGGGGATCAGCCCTTCGTACCATGTATTGTGCACAACCATCTTAACGCTTTCGCATAAATGCCCCCTAATAGATAGGGTTGTTCATTCTCAGTATTTGAATACAAGTCCGCACCAAAGAAAGTTTGGTTTTGATAGATAAAGGAACTTTGGAGTTTCAACTATCATCACTTAGAAGTAGTTGAATCGACTCACAATGCTTGAACATTTTAATAATATAAAAATCATGAATCAATTGTAAGATATAGAAATAATCTACATAATAAGTAGGCATGCTTTAGAAATAACTTAAAGCAATTGAAAGAATAAGTAGATCTTGCTTGAACAATTAAGTCAAGATCACAACACTATGACAATAATTGCATTATGAACATTGGAATACGATATAACTTGTACAATACATAACAAGTTAAGAATCGGATATAAACTTGCATGACATCTTGAGCAAGGGTTAGAGAACTTGCACAATAAAAAGATGCATTGATAAAGCTTGCATAGCGTACAAGAATAGTTTAGAAAGCTTGTACAAAGTAAATAACGAGTTTAGAAATAGAAACTTGCTTAACGTATAAGAATAAGGATTAGGGAACTTGCCTCAAGCGCAAGCTACACTTTAATAACTACAATCACTTCACAGTTACCCTACACATTCACATCACGTTCAAAACATCTATTAGTACCCAACTACAATGTTTAAACCGTTGAACTTCATACTCAAGTCCAACTCACAATGTTGTTTAGAACATAGGTTGCTAACTAGCCACATACGTGAGTATAAACTCACGACATACATTCATAAGCTTATAACGCTTTAAATCGTGTGGTGTACCTTATGAAAGTAACACACTCATACACATGTAACACATTCATATAAAACTTCAATCTATCTTAAACACATCAAAAGCATGTTATCTTATTACCAATTACATTTATCAAGTCATAGAAATAAGTTAGCTAAACAAACGGGGCATGAAAACTCAACAAGCAAAAACCAAACTTCCCGAACAGCATGCTAACTCGCTGGTGCGGGTCCCCCAAGGGCAATAGCCCCACTGGGGTGGGTCCCTCCTCTGGTGGAAGTGTTGGTTCTTGAATTGGCAGAGAAATAAGCCAATTTAACTTATTTCTTCACACCGAATTCGACTTTTCCCAACATGATTAATATGAAACTTGCTAACAACAATATTTTAAACTTTTTAACATGATTATAACATGAAAAATCCATACAACACACGATCAAACCAATGTTTTTCATGATTTTCGAAGAAAACTACGATACTAAGCATTCTTGACGAAAATTGCTATTACGAATTCATTTTTCAATCAATTCAAGTAATTTTAATTGTAATAACTCTTATTCTTAACATACTAACACAATCCATTATTAATTTAAACAATAACCCACAATCAAATATCAATTTGATAGTTTCAAAAGCCATTTTTCAAGAATTATTTCACCGAAAATTATATGAACACAATTCTTCTTGCTTATCAAAATTACATAGATTGAATTGTTGAAACAACTATATAACTCATATATAATCATCAATATATATATATATATATCACATATATACATCATGATCAAATAATTTACACAAAAAGCTTTTACAGAGAAGTTTTAAACTATGAAAATATTGAAAAACATAACTTAAAACTTATTTTTGAGACAATTGAACACGAAACTCCTTTCATGGCATACAATTACTACGAAGAACACATGAATACCATATATACATATAAAATTCATGATTATACAATTTCATGAAAATCTAATTTGACAGAGAAGAAAATACAATTAGCATATAAATTGGATTCTACAATTACAAGGGTTAAGATGATACCCTTTTGCTATGAGAGTGGAAGAAGATGATGATAAGTAGAAATCCTTCTTCTTCTTTCTCTACTTCTCTAACTTTTCTCTGAGTTCTTTTTCTATGCTCTATCTCTTCTTTCTTTCTTTCTTTTAGACTTAGGCTTAGACTCAACTAACGTAAACATATAAAATATAATACGTATACTTTAACTGATATAATAATATGTATTGAGGGCAATTACTCCCCAAAATAAATTGTCAGTTATAGGATTTCAAAAGCCACAAGGCTATGTTTGGCAAACTTTAATTAAAAAAAATAGATTTTAGTGCTAAGGCTTGTTTGGTTAAATTAGGTTTAAAGCTAGTACAAGGGCCCTGTTTGGCATAAGCCTTTTAAAACAAAAGTAAGGGTCTTGTTTGGTTAAAAATCATTTAGAAACTCTTTTCTTTATTTTTTATAAATTATTTTAACACATACCTTAATGTCACACTTTTAATTAATTAAATCTTTAACATTCTTATTTAATTAATTAAAATTTAACATCAATTAATCACATAAAATTGCCACATAATTATAATTACTCACTAATTATAATTCATGCAACACTCATCATATAACTCATCTGATTTAATTGTCTCAATTAAATTAGAACTATACTATAAAATCAATACACATCGATTAAATTAAATATTACTCTTAATTAAATCAGTTCACAAAATTACATAATTTATTTATTTAACTCAATAAATAAATCACATAAAATATTTATTCACTCAATTAATATTAACATTTAATATATAAAATCTCAATCGTTACAAGAATGACATCTGAAAATAAAGAGATGAACTCATATTGAGTTTTGAGTGATGCGTTGAGGAGATTATTTAAAGAATAAATATTGGAGATATTTATTGGGGAGTACTAATTAAGTTATTGAACTTTATTGTAGGATGTCATGCGAAGCAAAAATTAGAGATATCCATGTAGTGAGTGAAGAATTAATAGTTGCACCTGAGCTAGTCGCAGAGGTAGCAGCTGAGAGTGAGGAAGAAGCGAACCCTGAGGAGGATTTATTAGGAGAATTTTATGATCGAAATGTAGAACTGCAAGATCATATTCATGAGTTATAAGAGCAGGGTGAAGAACAACAGGCGATCGTGGAACAAAGGGATGCATCAATTCAAGATTTTGCTACCCGATATACGCATCTTGAACACAAGCTCTCTCTGACAAAGCATATGATATTAGAGCTGGAATCTGAGAATGCAATTGTCAAAATTCTGATGAAAAAAGAAATAACTAAACGAATGAGAATGGAGGATGCATGGGTAAAAGCCGCACAACGTGTTGATGTTGTAGAAAGAGACGTCCGATCCAAGAAGGCCAAAATAGATGATATGGATTTCAATTTTTGGACAGCAATTGGGAGAATCCAACATCGAGTTTGGAATTACCCTGTGCAGAGCGGTCAACCTCAATTCGATATGGATCGAAGAGTAATGATTCAAATCATGGATCAAGAGTGTGATGAAGCAGTTGAGGGTGGAATGTGCTTTATAGCAAAGTTAAGTACAGCTGGGATGGTGACACCAAAGACTGTTCCAGACAAGTCAAAGTTGGTGGATCCTGGACAAGCATTTGCTATGACTACCCAAAATACGAGGAACCAGAACAAAGTTATCACGGGTAAGCTAATCATAAACTCTTGCGAAGTCTATACCTTATTAGATACCGGTTCTACCCACTCTTTTATTTCACCTGCTTGTGCTCAACGTTTGAACTTGACCCTTGAGAAATTAGACTTTGACTTATCTGTTGAAACTCCGTTGGGAGAAACCTTTGTTACATCCACAGTTTACAAATCTTGTTTGATTCAAGTTGGCACTCTCACATTACCTGTTGATCTTATCTCTTTGAAAATACTTGCATTTGATGTGATTTTAGGAATCAACTGGTTAACCACTCATCATGCCAAAATTGATTGTTTTCGTAAGGTTGTTAGTTTTTATATTCCTAACCAACCTGTTGTGCTAATTCAAACAACCAAACCACTAAAATCAATCAATGTCATTTCAAGTCATAAAGCTATTCGTTTATTGAAAAACGGATGTCAAGCTTTCTTAGCCCATGTCACTGATTTAAACCAGAATACGTCAGATTTGAATGATATTTCTGTTGTTAATAAGTTTCCCGATGTATTTCCAGAAGAACTTCCTGGCCTACCCCCGGAACGTAAAGTTGAATTTATTTTTTTTACCTTGAACCCGGTACCAAACCCATTTCCAAAACCCCATATCGAGTGGCTCCTATTGAACTTCAGGAGTTAAAGGTCCAACTACAGGAGTTGTTAGACATCGGCTTTATACGTCCTAGTACATCGCCTTGGGGTGCTCCTGTTTTATTCGTAAAGAAGAAAGACGGGAGTATGCGACTTTGTATTGACTATCGGGAGTTGAACCATGTCACCATCAAGAATAGGTATCTGTTACCTCGCATTGATGACCTATTCGACTAGTTGCAAGGTGCACAATTCTTCTCAAAGATCGATCCTCGTTCTGCATATCATCAGTTAAAGATTAAAACTGATGACATTCCAAAGACTGCCTTTAGAACTCAATACGCGCATTACGAATTTCTAGTTATATCTTTCGGATTGACCAATGTCCATGATGCGTTCATGGACATGATGAACCGAATATTTAAGAAATATTTGTATCATTTCGTGGTTGTCATTATTGATGACATCCTAATATACTCCAAAAGCTTAAATATTTCTTCACCTAGAACGAACTCAATTTGCCACAACGACGCTGGCTTAACCTGTTGAAAGATTACGACCATACCATCCAATACCATCCTGGAAAAGCGAATGTGGTAGCTGACGCGTTGAGTAGAATATCATATGCAGGAACGAGTGCGATGCTGCAACACAAAGGCCCATTTTGTATGACTTACAAAGGATGGAGATAGAGTTAAAGACTCCAAGGACCCATGTGATGATGTCAAATATACGAGTAAAATCGACTCATGGTTCCATTCGAGGCATTGTATAAACGAAAGTGTCGTTTTCCAGTATGCTGGGACGAGGTGGGTGAAGCAACATTGTTAGGACCGGAGTTGGTACGTATGAGTACGAAAAAGATTCAAATAATCCGATAACGTATACAAACAGCACAAGATCGACAAAAGAGTTATGCTGATCTTCATCGAAGAGACGTGGAATTTAATGTCGGAGACCATATATTGTTATGTGTTGCTCCATGGAAAGGAGTTACGAGATTCGGAAAGAGAGGAAAGCTTAACCCACGATTTATCGATCCTTTTGAGATCCTTGACCGAGTAGGAACTGTGGTCTATAGACTCGCTTTACCTCCTAGCATGTCTCGTGTTCATAACGTTTTTTTCGTAAATATGTGAAAGACCCAAATCACATTATTGAATTAGAACCAGATGAGATGGCCGAGGATTTAACATATGAGGAGGTACCTGTCAAGCTCTTGTATAAGAAGGAACATGTTCAATGATCAAAGATTATACCTCAAGTCAAAGTTTTGTAGAGAAACCATGATATCGAGGAAATGACCTGGGAGTTAGAATCGGAAATGAAAGCAAGGTATCGTCACCTTTTCAAAATACCAGGCACGTACATCAATTTTGAGGACGAAATTTTATATGGAGGGGAGGTTGTAAGACACTAACTTTTTATGAATAAGATTTAATTTCCTCTATATATTATTTAAAATAGTAAGGTGTTGATAAGTTATGGGGTGATATGTGTGAATTTTACAAAGTAAGCAAATGGTCATAAAATATTCATTGTGTCGGGGAATATTCGTTTGGTCCGGAAATATTCTTTTTGTCAGGAAATATTCATACGACGACGCAGTCATTGGTGGGCCCCATAACGAAAAACTGTTGGATAAAGAAAACAACAAGAATAAGTTTTCTAAAAATAACGGCAAAATTGTTACCATTAAACTGTTGAAATACCCGGTGGTTAAAGAGCATTAATACGTATTGTTGCACAGTAGCACACGGTATTGCACAGTATTTTAAATTATTGATTTTTACATAAGAGGTCACTCATTCAATAATTGTCATAGTAACCACTGCATAGTATTTCACATTATTAAATCAATAATTCATATTATTTGAATAATATTATTAGATAGTATTATTGGCAATGTCTAGGAAGTTCTGTTTAGGAAAGGGGTTAGATCATCTAATTGCGCGCCAATAAGGAAAAATCCTTATTGGAAAGCCCCTTCTTTTCTAGAAACGACCTGATTTTTACTATTGTAATTTTATAATATTATGAATAATAATTTATTAATAAAATAAATTTTTTTTGATAAATATGATAAGTAAATATTTATTCAATTTTGATATAATGGGAGGGATTTTTAGCAAAAGAGACATTTGTTGAAAGTTGACATTTTATCTTTTCTAATAAAATAATTCATTCAAATATATTATTATAATATTACATTATAATAGTATAATGTGATAATATAATAGTATAATTTTATAATTTAAATGATAACATTATTATAGTAAATTCATGGTATAAAATGAGGTGGAAGAGAGAGCAAATTGGATTTGAATTGTTTTTAATTGTTATAAATGTTTTTTGAAACAAAAACATGTAAAATGAAAAAAGGGGTGTCCTTTTTTTTGGTGGATGTGCTGAGAAGTTGTCAAAATGGGGGAATGGAAAATTCATCCGTAGGAAAATTTTCAGAGATGGTATGCTAAGCATTTCCTATAAAATAGGGTGCTTAGTTAGAAATGAAAATCACACCAGAATCAGAAAATTCTCTCTCTATAATATTGAGCGTATTTCTTCTGAGTATAAGGATAGTTTGAGTGTTGATAATAGTGCAAGAGTTCTTCAGCATAATATCCGATAATCCAGACATATCTTGTATTCTACTGAGGTAAGGGATATTATTTTTCTCGTAAAAGATGTTATCTTCTTTCAATATTCGTAAAAAGATATTATTTTCTTTCATATTCCATATTATGAAAGTGATAATATTTTATTTCATATTCCCAAACTTAAACTTACTACGGTAAGTATTACTTCTATAATTCCTGAAATGATCAGAAATTTCTTGAGTTTTGCGTTTCATCTAATATCATTTCACTGGAATATTAGTATGAAATTTCTTATGAAATTTTTACCTTTTCATGTCGGGGTTACTATTCATCCGTACGGTACTATTCATAAATACAATACTATTCATACGTACGACACTATTCATGAGTACTATTCACAGAAAAATTAAATTTTTTTTTCTTTGTCCAAGTTATCTGTTATGGTTCTTATCTTTGATTGGATCCATGTTTTGAACTTCATTCTTGAATTTTGCTCCACAATTGATCGTTATTGAGTATACTTCAACTTGGATAAATTAAATTACGAATCCCTAATATTTGTCCTTTATCTCACTAGATTCGTTCTTTATATTATTTTTCATCATCCTCAGTCTTAAATTATGGTGAATATCTTTGGCTGGTAGTGCAAAGATGAATGATTAGTTGATGAAAATCTTTGGCTTGTAGTGCAAAGATGAATGATTAATTGATGAATATATTTGGCCCGTAGTGCAAAGATGGACAGGTATTGGTATAATCATGACCACTGGTGATACAAATGAATATCTTTGGTCCGTAGTGCAAAGATGAATATTTGATTTGAATATATTGATTGATGTTACAGTGATAAAATATTGATGATTGACTTTTAAATCATAGAAGATAGTAGACATCATTCTTTACTTGACTCTTCTAATGGATTGTTATTTTCACTGCAGTTGTTGATCTAAAACTTGTTGTCCATAATATTTTATCTGATTTATTGAAGGCTAACGATAATTTATTCTTCATTATCTTAGTCATATTATTCTTTATTGGGCTAGTTTAGCTCACCCTTTTCTTCCATTGTTCTCTTCAGGAATAAGAATATCACGGGGACTAGTCGGGGAATGGAGTGATGGTCAGCTGTAGAAATCCTCACTATTTTATAAAATAGTGTGATAATAATTAATAAGGACTGAATTTGAGTGTTTATATTTCATATTATATACGATCTATATTGAAGCTCACAATTTGTGTGGTCGTATTATGCACGACCGTTTGATATAAAAGATTGTATTTGGATTTTATACCATGTATTTGGCGACTCAGAATGGGTTGAGTATTGAACTTATTTTGGGGGCGTCACATAAGAGCTGTTAAAAGCCGCAGATCGACGATCCGGGCGGTAGAAATGCCAGAAAACGTGTTTGTGTACTAAAATGTACGAAAACGTAAGCAAAAACGGCCACAAAACTGAATTCTGGGAAAAATCAGAAAGTGAAACTAAACGTGCAAGTGTATAAATGCGCAATGAAGTAGTAGGAACTTTCTGATCGTAAAAATACTCACAATGGACTGCTACACGGGTTTTTTGCCAAATCGTAGACTTCAAACGTCCGTTTGTACCGGTTAATTTTTGATATGTGGTAGTATATAAGTATACCTACGTGTTAGAGTGATAAAATTTGGGTTTAGAGTACAAGAGGTAAGGTTAAGAAATGAAACGGGAAGAGGTTCAGAGCGTTTCTGAATTGATTTTGGCCTGGGGTGCACCTTTATTTATAGACCCGGTGGAAGCGGGTCTACCCGCTGTAGCCATAGGTCTACCTCCGGTGCCACGTGGCAGGCCCCGAGTGGTGGGTCCAGTTACATTAAAGTACGTGCACTCCGAGCAATGCGAGGTCAGATTTAAAACTTTCTAACTTTTGATCAGAGCGTCCGTTGGAGGCGTGCTGTACCTCTCCAGAAAGCCTTCGCTGAGAGTGTCGCAATGACATGGGAGTAAACAATTTTTGGGTCCAAGAAGATGGGTTCATAACCAGGTCTTCGTTTCCCCGTAATTTATCTGTTGAGCTGTCTTGCACTGTTTCCACTCGGGATCCATGTTATGGTTCTTTCTGACCTTGGTTGCATTAATTCGGCTTGAGTTTAACCAAATCAGATTTAAGTTGGTAAAATGACCATTTGGCCCCTCCTGAGGTTGCCTCTAATGCTGGCATGACCTTCGGCTGATTTTTGGGGGCTGTCTCCGAAGGTTGGATCCCAGCCGATTCTGTTTGTCCTTAGGGTTGTCTCTAAGGCTGACTCGGTTCTTCCAGGTCTGTCTCTGGGAATGATTTGGCCTCCCGAGTTGCTATCAGATCTTGACCTGATCTCTCGGGTTATGACCGGGACTGAACTGCACCTTCCGGGTTATGATCGGGATTGAACTGTACCTCCCGAGTTGAGATCGGGGCTGACCTGTACCTCCTGGGTTGAGATCGAGGCTGACCTGTACCTTTTGAGATGCTGACCTGTACCTCCCGGGTTAAGACCGGAGCTGACCTGTACCTCTCGGGATGAGACCGAGGCTAACCTGTACTTCCCGGGTTAAGACCGGGGTTGACCTGTACCTCCCGGGATGAGACTAGGGCTGACCTGTATCTCCCGAGTTAATACCGGGGCTGACCTGTAACTCCCGGGATGAGACCGGGGCTGACCTGACATCCCGGTATTGAGATCGGGGTTAATTTGACATCCCGATATTGAGACCGGGGTTGATTTGACATCCCGGTATTGAGACCGGGGTTGATTTGACATCCCAGTATTGAGATCGAGGTTGATTTGACATCCCAGTATTGAGACCGGGGTTGAGTTAATAAGACAGTTTTTCCCTCCTATAGGGTTAGTAATAGGAATGCCAAATTTCGAGTGTCTACAACAGGACTGAAGAAAATTTTGAGTGTCTATAGATGCCCCTCTTTATCATGTTCATGCAATGCAGTGGAATGAACAGGATAAAGATTGCTAGACACTAGAAATGCAAATGCAAAGGTAAGGCAATGCATGACATGATATGTTATAAATGTTAGATACCTCCGAGGGAGTAGGGTTATCACTGGCTAATATCATTGATAGACTATCACAGGCTGTTCTCGTCACTTTCTGCTAGGGATGACGTCATTCATGATAGCCTGAGTGAATTCTCTTGACGCCTATTCGAACGGCATTTTGCAAAGTCTCAATTACTATCTAATCTTTCCCGATACCCCCTTTAGGGATTTTTATAACAGATTCCATCATCTGTTCTTTATGGGGATAGATTGATATACTGTTCCCGTCACCAGATCATTCCCCATGCTTCGCTGGAGTTATCGCCAATGGCTGATAGTGTCAAAGTAGTTTGACCTTCGCTGAAGTAGCCTTTAACGGCTGAATGTCACTGGTTTGTTCCCGATGCTTCGCTGGGGTTGAGCCAACGACTGAGATGTCACCGGTCTGTACCTGATGCTTCACTGGGGCTGAGCCAACAGCTGAGATGTCACCGGTCTGTACCCGATGCTTTGCTGGGGTTGTGCCAACGGCTGAGAAGTCACCGGTCTGTACCCAATGCTTCGCTGAGGTTGAGCCAATGGCTGAGATATCACCGGTCTATACCCGATGCTTCGTTGGGGTTGTGCCAACGGCTGAGATGTCACCGGTCTGTACCCGATGCCTTACTGGGGTTGAGCCAACGACTGACATGTCACCGGTCTGTACCCGATGCTTCGCTTGTGTTGAGCCAACGGCTGAGATGTCACCGGTCTGTACCCGATGCTTCGCTGGGGTTGTACCAACGATTGAGATATCACCGATCTGTACCCGATGCTTCGCTGGGGTTGTGCCAATGACTGAGATGTTACCGGTCTGTACCAGATGCCTTGCTGGGGTTGAGTCAACGGCTGAGGTGTCACAGGTCTGTACCCGATGCTTCACTGGGGTTGGGTCAACGACTGAGATGTCACCGATCTGTACCCGATGCTTTGACTGTGGCAGTTTTTGGCAGCTTTTTGCAATTTTCCAGCAATTTTTTAGCCTTTTTCATCATTGGTCCCCGGATATGGCTTCGGGATGACAACCAAGGGTTCAGATTAATTCCTCTTTCTGTCAGGAATCCACTGCTTAAACACAAGATTTCAGGCCAATCCGCTCAATCGCGTAGCAGTTTTTTTCTCAGATTTGACTTTTCAGCTCCTATAAACTCCGTTTTAACTCAAACTGGATTGAGTCAGAGGGGATGGGGCCCACCCTAGGGAGCCTCAAGTAGAGGTGTGGTTGCCACGGGTTGGGCCTCTTCCTTCTGCGGATTTATATTGGGCAGCAGTAGCCTCACAATCATATTTTTAGTTTTGAGTTTCAACAGAAATCTGATTATCTTTTTTCAGATCTACGGAGTTGGGGAAGCTTTTTTCAGATTTCGTCAGCAGCCACGCGTTCTGCACATCCCAGGTAACATTTACATTCTTTCTTTGTCAGTTTTGACCATTAGAATGCTATAAACCACGTAGGGTGATTTTAGAATGCTTTTGCGCGCAATGTATCAAAAATGTATACTTATATGACTTGATAAAATTTTTTTGAATTAATAAGTATGCATATTTTATTGCAATGCACGTTTTGATGTAAACAAATTCATATTCTGAGACAGTCAATTTTTGCTCTTTTTGATCAGTTTACTCATCCTTTTTGAGACCTAGTGAGCCTGGATTATCAACTAAAAAATGTCCATGGTAATTTGGCTACCATGTAAAGTTTATTTTTGATTTTTTTTCATAAATATGAACTATTTCTATTTTTGGGAAGGTATGCTACTGAATGGTCACCTAGACATGTCTGTGTGCATGCGGACAGTTCACTTTACAAAGGAGACTCTGGAAAAACTTTTTTCAAAATCATGAGCATTTAATAAACATGAAATTTTGACTCTACTGGGGATTTTGACTGACCCGTGCATGCTTTAGGATTTAAAAATGCATAAAATACTGATTTAAATTATTAAGTCACAGGTTTTAGGCTTACCTCACCCTTTTTGAGGTGATTTGGAGACTTTGTCTAGGTTATGGACCGAGATAGACCCGGGAGTGCTAGCAGGGTCATTTTAGGAGTTAGACGGAGGAAAGTCTCCGATGTCCCTCAGCCACCTCCAGCCAGGCCGCCTCTTAGATTGGCTAAGTCAGTGATTCGTCCGGTCCAGGGTGAGCCGCCAGTTGATATAGATGATGAGGAGGCTCCATTTGTTGATCCTGCCCGAGCTCAGGCTCCACGTGCGGAGCTTCCAGGCATTATATTGCCACTTCAGGATCTGCCGGGAGATTTGAGTCGCCATCCATAGAGATTTCTTCACGCCAACGAGGCGACTGAAGTTTTCTTCTTTTTAGATTTTCTTTCTTTCTATTGCCATTCTTGGGGCACAGATTTGATATATATTGTCTTTTGATGCAGGTTCCTGGCTTTACGCAGCCCAGAGGGAACTTGTTTAATGTGCATTCTCTTTACCACACTTTGCACCAGGATTACAGGGACATTGTTGACACATGTGGGTTTCAGGCGTTCTTTTCTATCCTTCCTCGTCGTTGCCCCTAGGGTTATATGAGGGATCTGTCTGAGCACTGGTTCCACCAAACTCAGTCTCTCCACTTGTTGGATTGTGAGGTGATGATAATGCCCATGGACTGGAGGTTCATCACTGGTATAGAGTTCGAGGGTGAGCCAGTGCCTGTTGTGGCTAATATTACACCCAGTGCCTGTTGTGGCTAATATTAAGGGTCGGACAGTCCATTCTGGTCCCTCGAGTGTAGATACCCAGAGTGGGGCTTTGCTTGAGCCTCTGCCTGATGATCAGAGGGTTAGAGATTGCATCCTGTGGCGACTATTCTTAGTGATCATCAGGGGTTGTTTCCTGGCCGACAACTCCTCTACGGTGTCCTTTGCTCTGGTCAGTGCCACTCGATATGTGGAGAACCTCAGTGACTTTGATTAGGGTACCTACACCTTTGCCTATTTTCTTCGAGGTATGCGCATGCGCTCAGAGGGTGTCACAGAGGCTTGGTTAGGGTTCTACTCATTCCTGCTGGTGAGTACATCTTTGTTGTAACTTTTTGATTTCTGCATTTACATTTGTCAGTCTTGGTCACTGAGGACTTTTGATATTTATATAGCCAGTTCTGGGCATATGAAAGGCTTCCTTGCCTACGTCCCGCCACTACTTTGGGCCTGGAGACTTATCCTCGGGGACGACGTTGGCACCACTCCACTTTGACGGAGGTCCATATAGCTGAGGGATTCACCCATTCCCGCCTACAGCTTGAGCTTTTAACGGCCGGATCGATCTCATGGGTACCGTATACCTCAGACTTTTTGACAGTCTGGTTTGAGGGCGACTTTCCCGCTGGCCTGGAATTTATATTATCCACCCGCAGAGTCCCATTTTGACAGAGGGAGGTTGAGAGTTCTATTTAGGAAAGCGTGCTATAAGGAGCATTATAGGGCATATCCGTATTCCATTTATTCCTCCTGCTTGGCATCATTGGCCACTAGCTCAGCCACTCACAGACATTCCTATGGTGGGCGTAGATGCCTTTACCCTGTCCGAGGGTACGTACAACTAGGAGGCATTTAGAAGCTGGTGGAGTCCTTGCATTTTTGGGGCTCAGACTCGTGCTACCCAGTTCATGGCAGATATGGTGCCGGGGTCTGTGATGATGACAGACTAGATAACGTGCCTTCGAGAGCCTATCCATTTGAACCAGATTACAGGACTGACCCAACAGTTGGAGAGAGCTCATTTGTTTATCAGGCATCTTGGCCGAGATCCATCAAAGGCATCTTCTTTTGATCCTTCCAGCTCCGGAGCGGGCCTTTCTACAGGTCCATTTTCCAGCAGTTTTATAGGGGTTGATCCTCCCTTGTACCGCCCTGACATTCTTGATGGCCGAGACCTTGTGTTTACGGAGGAGATGGAGCAGGTTAACATCCTGAGTGTATATATTCTTAATCTTTTTGGATAGCGTTTCTCGCTATATCTTTTGATAGGCCACTGTTTGGCTATTGGGCGGTTGTGCCCCATTTCTCTATACTTTTTATTTTGTATTTTATTAGCAGACAGAGATGATGCTTGCAGTAGATAGTTTTTATAGATATGAATAATTTTTCCTATATGTTGCATCATATTTATCATTATCATTATGCATGTATTATGTCATGGATATGCACTTAGACAGACGAGTTCAGATTTGACCCCTGGATGGTCTTGTGATACGGTAATACAGATGTCGTCCTCCACAGTCAGCTGCATCGAGCATTTACCACCATCCGTGGTAGCATCGTCGTTGAGGTCGTGGTACCATAGTATGCCTTTCCTAGCCAGAGGGACAGTGGATCGGATGTTAGAGCATTCACTGTCCCTTGTGGACTTCCAGGTTCCATATGGATTCATAGACGACATTCTATCCTGTTAGATACCTGAGCGGCAGGTTTTCTACTTCGGGCGGCATGAGCTGACTCCGACTTTGGAGAAGTACGAGCGGCTTACAGTTTTGGCTTTGGACTTTCCTTGCGTTCAAACTGCTATTAGTGACATGAGGAGACCATTCCTGCGGATGTCGGGTCTGAGACAACGAGTAGTCACTAATGAGATCATCTCAGGATATGTGATCTCTATTGACTTTCTGATCGATCGTTTTGGCAGACTGGATAGCTATGATTGACACACTGGTGATTTTATTATCTCGGCAGAGCAGTGGCATTCAGCCCGGATAGACGCCTTACTGATGTGCGTCACGGCTTACTTATACATGCCACTATACTTGGACCACTTAGATGTTGGGTTGATGGTCGTGGTTCGTACACTTAGATAGGGCAGCACCATCCTGCCAATGATACTAGACCAGATATTGAGGTCAGCTACCTATTGCAGTACCCATCCAGAGGGGTTTTTTAGAGGTAGCTCTGTCTTATTGTATGTATAGCTCATGACCCATTTGAGCCCTATTGGCTTTTTCAGATATTAGGGGTACTGCTTCACCAACGAGATAGCTATATCCTACTCTTTTCAGCCAGCGGAGTGTTCGGATACAGAGATATGGTCAACTTTTCTGTCAGATATTGATCATCCCTTTTTGATTCTGCCATGCTCAGGGCTAGTCTCCAATTATAGCTTCATCACCCATGCATCCGGCATAGAATACTTGCCCCTGGCGGGATTAAGAGGGGTGACCACGTACCATCCATTGGTAGTCATGGGTCAGTTCGATCAGTTTCAGAGCCTACACCAGTTTGAGGGGGCTATTGATCAGCGGATATCAGCTTCATTGTTATCGTCAGCCGACCTGAACAGGATTTATGAGTGTTGGACTTATAGGGAAAGGGCTGATTTCTCTACTAGCCATTCGGATTGCTCTCCAGAGTACGCGATATGGTTAAAGGCTGATATAGCAGCAGTCGCAGTCATCTAGTCAGCTCTGGTTGTGGATTCAGATGAGGAGGAGCCTATAGAGGATCCTGATTCTCTTACGGAGGATAATTTGTTCATAGGTCTGACAGCAGCGTTAGTTAGTGACCCGCTAAAGGAACAGATCCAGCTATGGCAGATTCATTAGCTAGGATAACTTTCAAAAGAGATCAGGCTAGGGCGCTAATGTTGACTGCCTTGTCTGGCAGAGATATAGCTTTTGCTGATAGAGATGGGGCTCGAGCCACTCGGGATACGGCATTGGTTGAAAGAGATGAAGCTCGATCTTCTCGAGATGCTGCTTTTGTCGAGATTGAGGAGACTTTGATTGCCCGGGATGCTACTTTTGTAGAGAGGGATGAGGCCATAGCTTCTCGGGATCTCCACATTGCTGACAGTACTACTCTCTGATCATATACCTATGGATTGGTTGCCGATATGAGTGCTTAATTTGATGATTATAGTGCCACTATACAGATGACTGTGGATATTTTGACTCGTATGGAGGCTAAGGGTATTGCTCTTGCAGAGGCTCCTCCATCTTCAGAGAGAGATGCCATATTTACACTGCTATCCCGCTTGTCCATGGGTCCATAGACTAGCTTTATTTTTCCTGCACATACTAGATCAGCCATTTTTATCATGTACAGGATACAGTGTATATATTAGAGAAATATATTTTGATTCACTTCTTTGTTGGATATGTATTGTCACTACTGAGTGATTACCACTTCTTTCATGACTTGTTGTTGTTGATGTATCATGAGCTTCTCCTTGATAGACTGATATTGAGATGTCGGAGAATATCTCAGATGGACCTGTTTATCAGGAAGTCTTGATAGGATTTATGTTTTGGTGTCTTGGGACTGGTTTTTTATTGGTTTTTATATTTTCTTTGAAGGTCACACTGCACCATGAATGGCTGCCTATGTACTCCCGGGTGTAGGGAGATCAGGTCATTCGTAGTTTAAATTTTTTTTGTGTGAGAGAGGTTTGAGAGATATTTATCTTAGGTTTTGAGTTTGGTTTGATGAGTTTTTGAAATTTTTGTTTGGTTTGACAGCATCGTAAGTGGCTGCCTACGTACTCCCTGGCTGAAGGAGATCAGGTCATTCGTAGTTTGTTTTCTAGTGAAAATTAAACCTGATTTGATTGATTTGCAGAACCAGGATGATGGCCAGCATGTGTCTCAGACATAGTACCTTTTCACGGTGTCTGAGTTAATGAGTTAGAGAAATTCACTCCTGTCCATTTCTTGCAATCTGAGAGCTCCTCCAGTCAACACCTCCTTGATAATGAAAGGGCCTTCCCAATTTGGGGTGAACTTTCCTTTGGCTTCATCTTGATTGGCCAAGATTTTCTTCAGCACCAAGTTGTTTTCTTTGAATTATCGGATTCGGACTTTCTTGTTATATGATCGAGCAATCCTTTGCTGATATAACTGCCCGTGGAAATTGGTTGTAGCCCTTTTTTCATCTATCAGGGATAGTTGGTGGTACCTCTCTTGCAACCACTGATCTTCTTCCATCTGGGCGTCTATTAAAACTCTCAAAGACTCCATCTCTACTTCTATGGGAAGGACTACATCCATGCCATAGACTAATGAGTAGGGGGTAGCCTCAGTAGAGGTACGCATCGACGTCCTGTAGGCTAACAGGGTTAGAGGCAACAGGTCAGGCCATTCTTTGTGATTGGCAGACATTTTTTGCATGATCTTTTTGATATTTTTGTTAGCCGCTTCGATAGCACCATTCATCTTGGGCCGATAGATGACGAAATTGAGATGTTTGATGTGGGACTTGCTGCATAGTTCTCTCATCATCTAAATGTTTAGGTTCTTAGCGTTGTCTGATACGATCACCTCTGGTTGTCCATATCGACAGACAACATTGTTTCTGATAAACCCAATGATTACCTCTTTGGTGACTTTGGGAAAAGAGGTAGCTTCAACCCACTTGGTAAAATAATCGATCATAGTGAAGATGAATCGATATCCGTTGCTGGCTTTGGGTTCTACTGGGCCTATCACATCCATTCCCCACATAGAGAAAGGCTATGGCGAACTCATGTTGTGCAGCTCGTTCAGAGGAGCGTGGATGGCATTTCCATGGACTTGACATTGGTAACACCTCTTGACGTGGTCATTACAATCAGCTTTGAGAAAGATCCAGTAATACTCAGTTCTTAATATTTTCTTGTCCAACAGATGACCGCTCATGTGGGGACCACATACTCCATCGTGGACTTCGTCCATTAATCTCTGGGCTTGCTCTTTATCAAGGCATCTTGACAGGCTTATTCCGGCATCCCTTTTATAGATTGCATCTCCACTCAGATAGAACTTCATAGCCATCTTAGGAATCTGCTTTCACTCGGATTGGCTTGCCCTAGCGGGTGTAGATCCATCTCGGATATATTCCTTGATGTCTTGTTACGAAGGCTGTTTGATAGGAGGAATTTCATCCTATACTTCTCCAATGTAATTCCTATATGTCGAGGCCTTTTGGTTTATGAATTTGATGTAAGGAAACCCCATCCTATTGGATAAGCGAATCAAGGAAGCCAACGTCGCCAATGCATCAGCGAAGTTATTCATACCCCAAGGAATATGGATGAAGGTTATGTCTTCAAACTCCATGGATATTCTGACGACCTCCCGATGATAGGGCAGCAAATGCAGTTCTTTGGTATGATATGCCCCGGTGGTTTGTCTGATGACCAACTCTAAATTTCCAAAGACTAATAGATGTTTCACACCCATGGATTGGGCTAATTTCAACCCTATTATGCAGCCTTCATACTCAGATGTGTTGTTGGTATTGTCAAACTGCAGTTTGGTAGCCACAAGATATTATTCCCCTATACCAGAGATAAGGATTGCCCCAGCACCGGCACCTTCCATGGTTACCGCTCCATCGAAATATATTTTCCATGGTTGGACTGCATTTTCTTGAAGATCTTGCTAAACTTTCATGATCCCATCATCCGGGAAGTAAGTCTCCAAGGGCTCAAAATCCCCTGACGGTGCTTCGGCTAGTTGATCTGCAATGCTCTGACCGTTGATGGACTTCTGAGTCACATAGACAATGTCGAACTATTGGAGGATCAATTGCATTTGGACAATCGATAATTCAACATTGGCTTGTTGAATACGTACTTCAAGGGATCCATGCGGGATATAAGGTAAGTCGTGTGCCCATGGAGGTAGTGTTGTAACCTCATAGTGGCCCAAGCTAATGCACATCATGTCTTCTCAATCAGTGTGTACTTCTGTTCACCACTGCTGAATCTTTTGCTGATGTAATATATAGCTCTCTCCTTTCCACTATCATTTTTCTATCCCAGCATACGGCCCATTGCGTTGGCATTGACTGATAAGTACATGAATAGGGGAACTCCGTCCCTTAGGGGTACCAAGACAGGCGCTTCGATCAGCTGCTTTTTGATGGCAAGGAAGGCTTTTTGGCAGTCTTTATTCCATTTCGTGGAGGGATTCTTCCTTAGTAGCTTGAAGATGGGTTCGCAAGTTGATGTGAGCTGAGAGATGAATCGGCTTATAAAATTGACTCTCCCCAGGAACCCTCGTATCTCCTTTTCTGTTCATGGTACGTGCATCGCAGTGATGACTTTAATTTTGGCAGGATCTAGCTCAATGCCTCTGTTGCATACTAGGAATCCCAACAACTTTTCTAACTTGACGCCAAAAGCACATTTGGCTGGATTTAACTTGAGGTTGTACTTGCGCAATCTGTTGAACAACTTCTTGAGATGGCTAATGTGATCATGCTCCTCCCGGGATTTGACGATGATGTCATCCACATACACCTCTATCTCCTTATGCATCATGTCATGAAAAAGGGCCATCATGGCTCGCTGATCTTTGGCAGCGACATTGATAAGGCCGAAGGACAGTCATCTATAGCAGAAGGTTCCCCATGGAGTGATAAAAGTGGTCTTTTCCCTGTCTTCTTTAGCAACCATGATTTGATGGTAACCAACAAAGCAATCCACGAAAGAATACATGCCATATTGTGCCGTATTGTCTATCAGGATGTGGATGAAAGGTACTGGGAAATTATCCTTGAGACAGGCTTTGTTCAAATCCCTATAATCCACGCATACTCGTACCTTCCCTCCGGGCTTAGGCACGGGAACTATATTCGACAACCACTCCGGGTATGTTGATACCATAATGATGTCAGCTTTGAATTGTTTAATAACTTCTTCTTTGACTTTTAGACTCCATTCAGGTTTCAATCGCCTGAGCTTTTGCTTAACTGGATTGAATCCTTCTTTGATGGGAATTCGATGGATGATAATATCAGTAGACAAGTCAACCATGTCTTTATGTGACCATGCAAACACATCCTGGAACTGTGTTAAGATTTCAATCAGGTCGGCTTTTTGATCATATGTAAGGTTTAGGCCTATCTGGATTTCTTTGAGATTTTCTGAGGTTTCGATATTGACAGTGGTTGTTTGGTCGAGGTTTGGTTTGAGTTTGTCTTTGACCCATTCTTTGATCTCCTCGGGCACCTCATAGTCATACTGATCAATTTACATCAAGTCGAAGTTCAGTTCTACATCAAAGTTGTAGTCATTGTGACAGGTTGGCATCTCATCAGTAGAGACAAACAAATCCAATTCTGGAATTCTGAAAATAAAATACTTTCATTTTAATATATGTAACTGTTTAAACATACAAAGCATTTGGAAAAGCGTGACAAAAATTACTGCTATAGCTGTGCAATCAAAATAAGCAGTAAATGAAACCATGTTACAAGGCAGATGGATTTTTTGCCCTTTTACCCTTTTTGAATGAGGAAAAAGACGCTGCTCTAGTTGTCCAGGGTTAGATCCTTATGAATAGGGAAGATCAAGGAATTATGCTCGTCTGCCTCGTCTCGGATAGTGACTGAAACATCTTTCAAAATAAGGCCGAAATTTTTCTTTGAACTGCCTCCTTTTCCTTTCTTGATGCAAGGAATTCGGATCTGATCCTCCTCGTCATTGTCTGGAATATCATCATTCATCCCCTCATAGTGTATGAGAACACGCATGTTAGCAAATGGGTCTCGTCCTTCGTACAAGAACTTTTCTTTTCCCTTTTTGTTGTCCGCCTCAGGTTGGGGAGTTTTTCTCTCACTTTACGGTATGATTAGAGGAAATAGCATGGCTGATACCACAGTAGGGATCTTCTTCATTGGCTTCACAAATCCAGCATCAGTGAGGTTTGGCAATAGTATGGTGGAAGCATGAGCCTTAGGCTGCTTGTGTGTGTTCCGGTGGTTTGACCCGGATGTGTAGCCCAATCCAGCTTTCCTTGACTGACTTGGGATTTGCACTGGACTCTTGATACCTTGCTGATTCTTTCCTAACCCTTCTCCAGGGTGGAAACCCAAAAATACCATTTCCTGACCGGCTGTCATCACTTCGGAGGAGACTTTAGGCTTCAAGGCTGGTGCCCCAATTGGTAGGTATTGAGTATTTCTCACCTCCAATGCTTGAAAACTAGCAGGCTCAATCCCTTCATCCAGGCTGATCACTGGCATGTCTCTCTGTATGCAGACAGGGTACTCAGGTTGGGCATTCACCATGATTAGGTTGCCATTGATAATGTATTTGAGTTACTGATGGAGTGTGGACGACACTGCTCCTGCCATGTTGATCCATGGCCTTCCCAACAATAAGTTGTATTCAGTGGTGATGTTGAGCATCTGGAAAGATACATATAAAGTGTGTGGACCAATCTCTAGAGGAAGCTCAATTCCTCCCATGGCCTCTCGGCGAGATCCATCGAAAGCCCGGATGACCACATGACTGGTTCTGATCCGGTTCGGGTTGATCTTCATTCTCTCCAAGGTGTCATAGGGACAGATATTTAGGGACGACCCTCCGTCTATTAACACACCTCCAATCACATACCCTGATGACATCACTGCTATATGTAGGGACTTGCGATGACCCGTCCCCTCTTCAGGTATATCATCGTCACTGAAAGATATCACATTGCTATTGAAGATGTGTTCTACCACGTGACGGAATTTCTCGGCATCCACTGTCTTTGGAAGATGGGCTTCTTCCAGTACTTTCACCAGAATGTTACGATGATCCACCGAGGATAAGACCAAGTCTAGGATGGACATTTTCATGGGTGCATCCTTCAGGATTTGCACCATCTTGATTTCATTGTGTCCCATCTTACTGAGGAACTCTTCAATTTTTTCTTCAGCCACCTTCTCTTTGGTCTTGATAACTGAATTGATCACCCGCTGAGGTAGGTACAATGGATTCTTTTTGGATATACTGGTAATGTGGTTTGAAGTTGACCCTTCATCCTTCCCATAGTTCTAGGGAACTCTTTTTAGACTGGTCACTAGATACTAGGGTCTAAAAGGCAATATCAAAGGCTCCGGTGCGGCCACCTTCATAGGATTCTGTGCTTTTTAGACCCCTTTCCTTTGCAGTACTAAGGGTGTTCTGGCTAGTTCCTTCTCATAGGAAATAACAGCCACTGTTCCCTGACTCTAAAGAGTGTTTCTTCATCGGGAAGGCCATAATCTTGATTCCCTCTTATCAGATCACTGCTTTCAATCATATTCTGAATTAAGTGTCGAAGTCCCCAGCAATCTTCGGTGTCATGACCGGGTGCATTGGAGTGATATTGCCAGATCTGGTTAGGCTTGAATTTCTTGTATCGAGGATTCACTGGGGGTAATAAATCTGCAACCATTCCCTCATTGATAAAAATTTGAAGGATCTCTTTCATAGGTTGATTCAGATTGGTGAAATTTCTTTGAAAGGCGAATTCCCGACCAGCCTGGAACTTCTCCTCCCTGGCCATCTTGTCAGCCCAAGGTTCGCGTTCATGAAATCGGTAATAATCCCTCATAGAAATGGGGCTAATCTCAGGGGTAGGAGAACTTGTTTCCTGTTGGTTGGTCTGATTTATCAACTGCCTGGTTATCTGATGTTGATATACAACCAATTCTACAAGCTATCCCACCTGTTCCTTGATGGATTTGATTTCCTGCTCCACCAGGAACTATTTTTTTGATAACTCTCAATTGTCTGGGCTAGGGTTACTGGATTGAGTTGATTCTCCGACATACCGGAGGTATTTGGATCTATCTCCACTCTCTATGCTAATCATATTGACACTCTCCTTTTTGTGCTGAGGGAGGGGATTATCTTGCACGTGCGGTTGCTCGGGTTTGGTTAGCATAATCTCTCCATTTTTAATCAAGTCTTGGATTTTGTGCTTGAGAGACCAACAGTCTTGTGTATCATGGCCCAGAGATCCGGAATGGTAGGCACACTTTTTACTTGGATCAAAATTTTATCCACCGGTATTGGTTGGTGGAAGGAGTTGCACAATCTTTTTATGTGCTGTCAACAGTTTTAGCACATTCTCGAGTGAATCCCCTAAGGGGTTGAACGTTCTTCGATGCCTGGCCTCCATATTTTTTTGGAATGGCTGGCTTGAAGGTTGTGCTGAAGCTTGAAAAGGGGAATAATTCCTCCTTTGAATGGGCATGCTGCTTAAATCACCCCTTTAATTCTATCCTTGCAATACTAAGGACACTTATTCTTCTTTCTTCTTGTGTGTCCTCCGGGGATTATTCCCATAACTACCAGATTGAATATGCTCGGCAACAGCTTCTAAGGCGGCCAGATCCTTTATCTTCCCAGATTTGAGACCCATTTCTGCCATTTCATCGTGTTTGATCATCTCTGAGAATGGCTTTCCTATGCCTGCTAGGACCCTCGCATAATACGGAGCTTCTTGAATGTCGATGAAAGTCATGACTATCTCAGACTCAGTCATAGGTGGAGTGACTTGTGCCGCCATTCGTCTCCAGCGTTGAGCATATTCTCTGAATGACTCAGTGTTTTGTTTCTTGATTTTGGTTATTTGATATCTGTCTGGAGCCAGTTGAGACTGGAAACTGTATTGATTGAGGAAGGCATGTGCCAGCTCTTCCCAGCTGTGAATTTTAGAGTTGTCCAATCGGGCATACCAGGCTCTAGCCTCTCTGGTCAGACTCTTCTAGAATAACTGCATTCGGAGTTTCTCGTCCTCTGCATAGGATCCGAGCTCTCCAATGAATACTTTCAAATGTGTGTAAGGGTCTCCTAATTCATTATATTTCTCAAAATCAAGGACTTCAAATTTTTCGGGGTAACGAGCCCTAGGGAAGATACATAAGTCTGAATAATTAACACTGCCAAATGCCCCGGTCCCTTTGATGGACCGGATGGTCTCTTCCATCTATTGGACTTTCTTCAGAATGTCACCAGCCTCCTATTCTTTGTTAAGGATGGTGATTTCAAGGGTT
Source organism: Panax stipuleanatus (assembly GCA_020205555.1). NCBI lineage: Eukaryota > Viridiplantae > Streptophyta > Magnoliopsida > Apiales > Araliaceae > Panax > Panax stipuleanatus. The sequence continues at coordinate 155,950,383 of CM035117.1, read as the reverse complement.
TTGTTGGTAGTATCCTGGTTTATGGTTCATGAACCTGAGGGTCCTTCTTCCTGGTCTCTTAACTGCCACCGGGTGTGCCTGGTTCTGTATGACCCTGTGCTTGTTTCCCTTTAAGAGCTTTACTTTGTTCTCTTAGGAAAAGAGCCAATTCGGCTATCTGATTCTTCAATCCCTCAAACTCCTTTCTAGAGACAGGGGTAGATTCTGGTTGAGCACTTGAAGCCAAGTCCGGAGATGGACTTAGTGCTTTCTTAGATTTAGATCTAGTGATAGGACCAATTTTTTACCTACAACAAACATAGGTGTGTCAATTTCCTAGAGGTAGGTGTGGATAGGATGCATGCCATGATGTGTTTTGGAGGTTTTTTAATCTTATCCTGCAAAATAGAGGTCAGCTGTTTTGATGACAGGATAGCATAACAAGATGTACAAAAAAAGGAATGTACATTTACATTGGAATTAAAAACTTAACATTGAATTAAAAAAGGAGGGCATGAAGAAGCTTCCCATCGGATTTGGTTAATCAGAGGCTGACCTATCTTAGGCTACTATCGCGGCTTTTTGGCATGAAGGTCCCCAGATCATTGCAATCTACTATATGGGGAAATTAATCTGATCTTTCAACTGTAGCGGATTTGAGTGGTGCTTTTTCATGAGCCCCGAAGACTTATTCGCCCTCGAAGACATTACCCTGTCACCGACGGATTTGCCTCCTTGTGGAGGAATCACACAACATACATTCACATACATCGCATCTCACCGCATGCATATGATGACATTGGTGCAAAGCACTAATATTTGTGCGAAGTACTAATAAAGTAGGAAAGCATTCATTCACATCCATTCAATGTAAAGACGCAGCATTCATGCATTCATTTAATGTAGAGACGCGGCATTCATACATACGCAGATATAAAAGGGGAATTTTGAAAAGATTTGAACGCGGCCTAAGCCCTCTACTGTCCCAAGCAGAGTCGCCACCTATCGACGTCTTGGACCCGAATCTTTCTCTCTTCCTAAGTTCTGTCTACCCTTATTTTATCTTTTTATGAAACAAGGTTTTGAAGGGGTTTTTTAGGAAAATGCCAACATGTATCATGTCGATGATTTGAATGTTTTACAGAGTTTCCAGTTGGTAGATTTGAATTGGTTGTACCAACTCTACCGAGTTTTCTTTGACAGGAGGCCCAATTGCTGGACACTGTCGAAACTTGATCTTTGAAACCGAAGTTCTAAGTTCGGGGTTTTGGTTAAGTGTGGGGAAGGTGTTAGGCACCCCACAACTCCCGTGAAAACACGGTACCACATCTTTTCAATATTTCCCTTTAAATCTGAAATGTATATGTGTGAATGCTGGAAGGAATTGTGCCTATCTTTGTTTGTTGAAAGTATGTATATGCATCATTGAATCTATATACGAAAGGTTTGATTTGATTTGAAAAAGTTTTTTTTAAGACAAGATATGAGAATGATGTTTTGAAAGGTTGATTTTCAAACCCTTACGCTAACATAGGAATCGAAGCATGTCGATACTTCCATTTTATCTTTTTAACCCTTAGGCTTAATTTGAATGGTGATTGTCGGGCTGCGAAGCATCCTCGACCACACAAAATATAAACAAGTGTCGGTCTTCTCATGGGCATGACAGCCATCAGAGTGACTCTGACATGACAAACCATTATTTCACTATGTTGAGACCTTAAATTCGGATAACTGTTTTAAGGTCTTTTGGATGTACATTTTTACAGAAAAATTGGCAGGGTACATCTGTAAAGTGGAGTTTGTCCATCGTGGAAATCAGATTCAGATCAGTTTGATCGTGAATCCCACGATTCCTATGCTCACATGAGAAAGCCAATAAACCTGCACAGCTCAAATATGCACAGAAATGTATAATTACATCTAAACGTCGCAATAACCAAGGATTCATCAGTCAAATCTTGGCTTGCGCGAGCCAAAGCGTCTCGTTCCCACAAGATAGCGATCTAAGGGCCGCGAGATTGCTTTCAGAAATGAAACTAGAAAATTGCTAGATTTAAGTAAATCTCAACCATTCTAGCTTTTCGGTTCCGTCTGGGCCTATTTTGAACCGTTTGAAAGCTAGAGTTGGCGAGATTTAAAAGAATCTAGTTCACCCAAAGAGATGTCAGTACCGATTCATATCAACTGAATATTTAAAGCAGCAATTTAATCATAATGAATTAAGGATATATATATATATATATATAGTTATATATATACAAAAAATGTAAAGGGCGATGGGTTTTCACTCCGATGCCCGGACTGGAATGTATATATGAATATTTATAAAAGCTGTAAAAAGCCACGGAGTAATCCAGGCTGGACAGAATGGAAATATATATATATATATATATATATATATATATATATATATATATATATGTATAAAAGTAGTAAAGGGCGACGAATTCAATCATATGCCCGGACTGGAATGAAAATATATATATACTTATAAAAACTGTAAAAAGCCACGGAGTAATCTAAACAAGACAGAATTGAAATATATATACATAAAAGCTGTAAAATGCAACGGAATGATTCAGGCTTGACAGAATATAAATATATACATATATAAAAGTTGTAAAAGGGGCGATGGATTTTCACTCCTATGCCCGGACAGAAATATAAATATATATATATTTTTAAAAGCGGTAAAAAGGTCACGAAATGATCCAGGTCGACAGGAAATAGAAATGTTAATATATACAGTTAATATATATATATATATATATATATATATATATATTAAAGAAATAAAAAGGCCACAAAGTCAAAATCCAGACCAAATGAAGTCAGAAAAAGTTATATATATATATATATAGTTATATATAAAAAGCAGTAGCTACCACATATTTGACATCCGGGCTTAACAGAATTGAAAAGTTAGTATATATACTGTTAAATATAAACATTAAAAAGCCAAACAGGGACTGGGAAGATAACCCAGTCCGGCGAAGTTGCTCTATACGTAGATATATATATATATATATACATATATAAAAGATGTTAAAAGCCACAGATCGACGATCCGGGCTGTAGAAATGCCAGAAAACGTGTTTATGTACTAAAATGTATGAAAACGTAACCAAAAATGGCCACAGAACTGAGTTCCAGGAAAAATCAGAAAGTGAAACTTAACGTGCAAGTGTATAAATGCACAATGAAGTAGTAGGAACTTTATGATCGTAAAAATACTCACAATAAACTGCTACACGGGCTTTTTGCCAAATCGTAGACTTCAAACGTTCATTTGTACCAGTTAATTTTTGATATGTGGTAGTATATTAGTATACCTACGTGTTAGAGTGATAAAATCTAGGTTTGGAGTATAAGAGGTAGGGCTAAGAAACGAAACGGGCAGATGTTCAGAGCGTTTCTGAATTGATTTTGGCCTGGGGGTGCACCTTTATTTATAGAACCGGTGAAAGTAGGTTTACCCGCAACAACCGTGGGTCTACCTGCGGCGCCAAATGGTAGGCCTCGGGTGGTGGGTCCCATTGCATCGAAGTACGTGCACTTCGAGTAATACGAGGTCAGATTCGAAACTTTCTAACTTTTGATCGGAGCATCCGTTGGAGGCGTGCTGTACCTTTCTAGAAAGCCCTAGCCGAGAGTGTCGCAATGACATGGGAGTAAACATTTTTTGAGTCCAAGAAGACGGGTTCATAACCATGTCTTCATTTCCCCGCAGTTTATCCGTTGAGCTGTCTTGCGCTGTTTCCACTCGGGAACCATGTTATGGTTCTTTTTGACCTTAGTGGCATGAATTCGGATTGAGTTTGGCTGAATCGGCTTTAAGTTGGTAAACCATTTTTCCCCTCCCGGGGTTGCCTCTAGTGCTGCCATGGCCTTCGGCTAATTTCCCTGGGTTATCTCCGAAGTTTGGATCCCAGCTGATTCTGTTTGTCCTCAGGGTTGTCTCTGAGGCTGAATCGGTTCTTCCAGGTCTATCTCTGGGGATGATGTGATGCTTTGGGGTTGTCTCTGAAGTTGATTTGGCTTCCCGGGTTGCTACTAGAGCTTGACCTGATCTCCCGGGTTGTTACCGGGACTAAACTGTACCTTCCGAGTTGTGACCGGGAATTAACTGTACCTCCTGCGTTGAGACCGTGGCTGACCTATACCTCATGGGTTGAGGCCGGTGCTGACCTGTACCTCCAGGGATGAGGCCGAGGCTGACTTGTACCACTCGGGATGAGACCAGGGCTGACCTGTACCTCCCGGGTTGAGATCGGGACTAACCTGTACCTCCCAGGATGAGACGGGGGCTGACCTGTACCTCCTGGGTTGAGACCAGGGATGACATATACCTCTCGGGATGAGACCTGGGCTAACCTGTATCTCCCGGGTTGAGACGGGGGCTGACCTGTACCTCCCAGGATGAGACCGGGGCTGACCTGACATACTGGTATTGAGACCGGGGTTGATTTGACATCCCAATATTGAGACTGGGGTTGATTTGACATCCCAATATTGAGATCGAGGTTGATTTGACATCCCGATATTGAGACCGGGGTTGATATGACATCCCGGTATTGAGACCGGGGTTGATTTGACATCCCAGTATTGAGACCGGGGTTGAGTTGACAAGACAGTTTTGCCCTCCTGTAGGGTTAGTAGTAGGAATGCCAAATTTAGAGTGTCTACAACATGACTGAAATTTTTTTTGAGTGTCTACACTCTTCCTTCTTGACAAAGCTTGGTAATTTCTAGATTTTCCTTCCTTCTCTTCCTCTTCTCCCATCCGAGCTCTTCTCTCTCTCTCAAGTGTTGGTGGTTTTTCATTAACCAATAAATGAGCTAAGGTTCTCCTTTTATAAGCTTTGCAAGATGAGGGGCAAAATAGTCATTTAGGCCCTAAATCACTACTTACAACTCCTTAACCAAACCTCCTTACTATTCACGAAGCTTCTCCTGGAAGCTTTGTGGTTCCATCTTTCAGAATTCGTCCGACAGTTTGAAAAACTGACTTTCTCGTAATCCAAATATTTTTGGATATTTCGTCTTTCTTCTACCGATTAACTTTTACACATTCTTCAGAAATTCGAAAAACTAAAAAACACTTTTTAATGTTTAGCATTTTCCTTCATGTTTTCCCACAACGTAGTGAAACGAATGAAAAGTACATAACAGTACTTTCCGTAGATTTTATTTCGTCCGATTTCTGGGCGTTTTTCGAGAAAAACTTTTATCGGCTAACTTAACTTTTTATGGTATATTACCGTCAAATCTTTCGACGGAATGTCATTACGACATACCGATCTCCCAGAAAGGCCTAAGGTATTCAAACCCTAACCTTGAGGGTTTCATCATATAAATAGTGCCTATTTCATCTTTTTCTCAAAAATATTTTTGTTTCTGGAAATCTTTTTTTTTCGTCTTGAAAATTCTTAGTCGTTCATTCTAGCTCGTAGCCAGAATCCTCCCGGTTTCTAATCATCCTACGTTATAGAATGCTTAATAAACACATAACACATAATATAATTAATAAAAATTCATTTTATTAATTAATAATTTTTTAAACTTAATTTCTAGACAATCCGATTTTTCGGGTTGTAACAACTGAGGCCTCCAAATATTTTTTGGTTCTCATACATTTATCTTCTTACTATCACGCGTGCAATTATTTTTTACATATGTTAATAAATAATAGAAATTATTAGGTTTTAAACCAGAATAGATGGCAAACATGGCCAAAAAAAGATTTTTCAAATTTGAAAATCTCTAGAGATAACTATTTGGCTTGGGCACTTGATGCAGAATTACTCCTTAGTGCAAATGGGTTAGAAAAGACCATTGAATCAGGAAACAAAGCAACTACGGCACAAAATGCACAAGCCATAATCTTTCTTCACTTCACTTTGATGAAGGATTAAAAATTGAGTATTTAATGGTCAAAGATCCTTTGACCTTATAGACACAACTAAAGGAAAGATTTGACCACCAAAAATTGGTTGTTCTCCCTAATGAAAAATTTGAGTGGTTTAATTTAAGGCTACAAGATTATAAATCAATTACAGAGTATAGTTCTAATGTCTATAGAATAACCTCTACTTTGGCCTTGTGTGTGGATCCATTTTCTGAAACCCAAATGTTAGAAAAAACGCTTTCAACTTTTTATCCCACCAATATAATTTTGTCACAGCAATATAAACAAAGTAAGTTCATAAAATTTAGTGAATTATTGTCTATTCTCCTTGTTACGGAAAAGAATAATGAATTATTATTGAAAAACCATCAAGTACGGCCAACGGGTTCTACCCCATTGACAGAGATTAACAACACGTCATTCCAGCAAAATAAACGTAATAATGGATGGCAAAATAATAAGAAGTTTCGGGGACGAAAAATTAAACGAGACCATCATAACAACAAATTCCATAATTGCAACAATTCAAGGCACCAAAAGTGGCAAGAGTCTGGGTCGGGCAAAAATAATGCAACACAGACAAAGAACAAACCAGATGTTTGTTTTAGGTATGGGATGAAAAGGCATTGGTTGCGTACCTGTCGTACGCCAAGGCATCTGGTTAATTTATACCAGGAGTCTCAAAAGAGCAAGGAAAAGGTGGCAGAAACAAACTTTGTTAACCATCAATTGAATATTGTTGATGCTCCAACAATGACCAACAATGAGGAAAAGTTTGGTGACATTGTTGGACCTTCTAAAAGCATCTTTTGGGATATTGAATAATTTCTTATTTTAATTAAGCACCATGCATGTATAATATTATTAATTTTCATTTTTGTACGCTACATGTTATGTGTTCCTCATGGATAATTTTTTGAATCAAATATATACTTTTTTAATATATTTTTATATGTGTCAGTCCAACTTTAATGGATATGGAAGATATATGTTTAGCAGACAGTGCAACAACTCGTACAATCCTTCAAAGTGAGAAATATTTTTCACAACTAACTAAAGCTAAGGGAATTGTGGGAACTATCTCTGGCATATCAAATTTAATTAAGGGATTTGAAAAAGCTAGTTTCATATTACCAAATGAGTCACAATTCTTCATCAAAAATGCTCTATATTCTAGTAAATCAAGAAGAAATTTGATTAATTTTAAAGATATTCAAATAAATGGTTTTCATATTGAAACAAAAAATAAAAATGGTAAGGAATATCTTCTTATCACTTCTACTATTTCTGGAAAAAATAATATCCTAGAAAAACTTCATTCAATTTCTTCTAGGTTATATACTATGAAGATTAGAGCAATTGAGTCTCATACTATTGTGATTCCAAAGTTCATAGATCCCAAATCATTTATGCTTTGGCATAAAAGACTTGGTCATTCAGGCACGTCTATAATGCGTCGAATTATTAAAAATTCTATTGGTCATCCTCTCAAGAATCAAAAGGTTTTTTCTAGTAGTGATTTTTCTTGCGCTGCATTTCGATATTCCATGGTTTTAATAGATGCTTCAACTAGATGGTCCCATGTTTGTCTCTTCTCCTCTCAAAATTTTGCCTTCTCTAAATTTCTTGCTCAAATAATCAAGTTACTGGCTCAGTTCCCAGATCATCCAATCAAGTCAATTTGACTTGATAATGTAGCTGAATTTTAATCAAAGACCTTTAATGACTTTTGTATGACTATTAGAATCTCCATTGAACATTCTGTTCCTCATGTACATACAAAAAATGGTTTAGCTGAATCTTTAATAAAAAGACTTCAACTAATTGCACGTCCATTAATATTAAGGTCTAACTTACCAACCTCAGTTTGGGGTCATGCAATTCTTCGCGTTGCAGCCATCATTTGGGTGAGGCCAACAGTTCTTCATAAATATTCTCCTCAATAGTTAATTCTTGGTCAGATACCCAACATCTCACACCTTCGAGTTTTTGTAAGTGCAGTATATGTTCCAATTGCACCTCCACAAAGGACTAAAAGGGGAGCCCAACGAAGAATTGGAATTTATGCTGGTTTTGATTCTTCTTCTGCTATTAGATATTTTGAGCTTTTAACTGGAGATGTTTTTACTGCACGGTATGCAGATTGTCACTTTGATGAATCTGTATTTCCACCGTTAGGAGGAGCGAAATTTTAAATAAGAAACCCTCTGAAACATCATGGAATGCATCAGATTTAAATTCACTTGATTCTCGCATAAGACATAGTGGAATTGAAGTTCAAAGAATTATTTATTTACAAAATATTCCAAATCAATAGCCAGATCCATTTAATGATGCTAGAAAAGTGATAAAATCACATACTCCTGCAGTGAATACTCCAATAAAGATAGAAATACCTATCGAAAAGTTAATTCCTAAAGAATTGACAAATAAGGCAACAGAAGAATCTAAACCACACCAGAAGCGTGGTAGACCAGTTGGTGCAAAAGACACTGCACCACGAAAATAAAAGGCAAATAAGGGAGTTTCAGAAGTAATACCCGCTCTAGATGTAGTACTTATTCCAAAAGTGGGAATACCCCCAGAAGAGGTACAAAATCTCACCAAAGGGATAAGAGATGAATATCAAGAGATCTCAATAAATTATGTATATGATGAGAAAATATTGGATCGAAATTGACGATATATTTGCTTTCTCTATAGCAACAGATATTACTATGATTTCTGATATAGATCCTAAACCACAAAACGTGGAAGAATGTTGGAAAAGAAAAGATTAGCCAAAAATGGAAAGATGCTATTCAAATTGAGCTACAATCATTATTGAAAAAGAGAAGTATGTGACGAACGAGATTTTTGTAATTTAATTTGAATATTTATTGAATTAAATAAATATTTTTGATGATTTAATTATTGAATTAAATAATTATGTGATGGAATTGTGGTAGATTAATTTAATTATATGTGTTACATTGATTAAATTAATGTGAAGAATTTTATTATTCAAAGTATGAATTTAATTGAGCTTATTTGATTAAATGAATTATTTAATAAGCATAAGTTATTCTAATTAATTTAATAATTAATTAGAGATTTAAAGATTTTACGTAATTAATAAATGAGAATTTTAATTATGTGATAATGTGATTTAATATGGATTTATGATATTTTATTTAACTAATTTAAATAAGATCATTTGATTAATGACGATGTGACATTAAACTATATAATAAGAAGTTAATTAAATTAATGGGAAAGGGTATATATGATGCTAGCCAAACATGGCCCTAGGAGGAGTTGGCCAGTTAACCCACTAAGGGATTAACTGACCACGACAACATCAGTTTCTATATATATAATATATACGTATAATATATTTAGCCTATATCTATATCAGGCTTCCATATATCGTATATTCATATATCAGATAAGCAGAGAGAGTTTAGAGAGAAAATTGAGAGTTTAAAGGAGGAAGGTTGAAGAATCAAAGTCTAGAGTAATCTTCATCATCTTCACAAACTAGCAAGGGTAATTCCCTCCTCTTAAGTTTTCAAATTGAAGTTTTCAGAGTTTTTTTTTCCATTAACGGGTGTTTTAAAATTCTCTATAAAAGTCTATTTTGTGATCAATGCATGAATTGATGAACTATGTGTATATACATGATAATATATAATCATAAAATATTTTCTACCATCTATGTATGTTTTCAAGCCATCAATTTCATATAAATATACCTTAATTAGATTTTGTGAAGTTACACAGTATGAAAGTTGTATATATAGCCCTTATGAACAAATTGTATGCTTTAAATTGATTGTTTAACTTAAATTTTACAATAGATTATGATTATACATGTTAAAACAAAGAAAACAAACTTTGAACGGATGGATTCAGAGTTATAACGAATCCGTGACGATAATTTTCATGTTTTTATTCAAAACTTTCAAAATACCAAGAACATTGAAAATTATGTGATTTGATTTGAGTAATTACATGATATAAAGGGTTAAAAGCATGTTAGAATCATTATATGATATTTCTATGAAGTTTGTACTTCATGAAAATCAATGTGTTAGTTTAATTTGCATTTAATTAGCCAAAACTGTTAAAAACGCGAACTGGGGCTGAATTGGCCGGAGCCACCCGCCCCAGCGGGTCCATATGCTGCCCCAGCGGGCCCTATACAGCCCCTAGACCCGCCCCAGCAGGTATTTACCCGCCCAAGAGGGTAAATAGTGTAAGACGAGACTATTTTAACCTCCTGTAGTAAAAGAAGCATAACTTCTTCATACGCACTCCGATTAAGGCGATTCAGGATGATTCAGAAAGATAACGAGTAGACCTACAATTTTCATTCTTTAAGTGTTTCGATTTGAAGTCAATAGCAAGGGTCAGAATGGCCATCTTTATCACTGATGCGTATTCAGAGGTAATCGGAGGGCATCAGACATGCACGTAAGCAAGTGTAGTGCTCTCGACGATAAAATATGTTGTTCTAAGTTATAAAACAAAAATATTATGAAATATAATAATGTTTAACATTAATCAATTATGTTTTAGACAAGTTGTATGAGCATGTTAAGCGTACGCAAGAGGGACGAATCGGGCGTGTGACGAATGAACGTCGAAACGTCGTGCCAAGTGTAATACTATGTATAACGTACTTGATGACTTGATTAACATGTAATACTATGCTATAACATGTTATTAACGCATATTATATGATTTGAAGTTCATGTTAATAAACTAAGTTGTTGACATGTATAAGATAATATGAAGGTTCAAGTTAACAAACTAAGTGCGAACTTGAATATTGTGATTGTAAAACTTGATTATGATTGTTTGAAGGATTATACCTATGTGATACGCATATTGTTAATTCATACTCATGTTATGTGGTTAGTTAATAAGTTAATACTAGGAACCAAGTTGTAAGTTGAACATAGAAGTTATGAAACTAATCGACATTGTATGCATAATGTAATGTGTAGGACATTGAGGAATTGAATTATAACTATATTTGTAGCTTGCGCACAAGGCAAGTTTCCTTTCCAAACTCGTTTATGATTATGCAAGTTTTCTTATTCATACTCTTTAAATTGAGCAAGCTTTCTAACTTCAAAGTTATTCGTTGAGCAAGTTCTATACTTATGATTCTATATCAATCAAGTTCTTGTTCTTAATTATTCAAGTTCAAGATTTCATATGAAATTTTATAATTCTTTTGAAGTATTACTTCAGTTATACAATATTTATTCAATTGTATACTTTTGAGATTTATTATTCAAATTGAATATCAATTATTGTTGAACCTTGTAAGACTAGCGAACCCTTATTGATTTGACTAGTCCATAGTTGATGAACGTTCTAAATTCTAGAACTATTACTAAGCTTATCCAAACCAAACTTCCTTTGGTGCAGACTCTGATGTCAAACTGAGATGAACAACCCTATTATAGAGGATTGATGATGCTTTAGCGTTAGAATTAATAAAAATGATTTAGATCGAAGTCGTTGTGAAAGTTTTCGTAAAACATGTTAAACGATGAAAAACTTAGCGTAGGGGACTTTTGAGCCAAATTTTGGACTAATTAATTAATCTGAAAAATTATAAATTCAACAGGGGTGTTGTACAGCATGTTACAAGCTTTTCATAGCCTCAAGAATGACCTAATTTTGATAATGGAAGTCTAAGTTATGAAGATTTGAATTATGTACGAAAACTAGTGCACATCTAACACTAAGAGACAAATTTGGGGCTATTTAAATGTTTTAAAAAATTATGGGCTTTTTGGGTATTGTAGTATACTGAATAAGCTTTTCATAGACTCTACAACAGACTAATGCTGATTTTGGAGCAAAGAGTTATGACCTTTCAAAGTAGTCACGTCAAAACTGTCCGAATCAGGAAAATCAAGTGCAGACCTGTCCCTTGCGCAAATTTTCTGGGCTTATATGTTTGGAATTTGGATTTGTGATCCGAAGAGAAGTTGTAGTCCTGCAAGTTAGCTTCGCGTGAGCTCAATAATCGCTCAAAAATATTTTGAAACAAAAAAAGTTATGGCTGTTTTAGTGAGAGAAGGTAAAGCTGAAACGAAAGTGAAAAACTGTTATGAACGTACACTTTTGGCGCTCTGTTTGGGCTGCCTAATGAACCCGAAAAGGGGGTTTCATAATTTTTTAAAATTATTCTCATATGATATGAAAAATATACTTAAATTTGAGAATTTTTCTATAAATGAGCAAGGCGTGAGAAAATTGCAAAGTGGCTCATTCATTATGCAATGATGTGAGTTATTCGTGAAACAAAGTGGGAAACGAATTTGTTTGGCGTAAAAATGTTAAAACGAATCAGTTTCTAAATAAACTAATATTCGTTTTGAGTAAGAATAAATAATATTAGTTTGTGTAAAACTAATAATTATTATTAACAGATATACATGCATGTTTTGCAACATATTCAATTATCTAATATGTGTGTGCATGTAAATATGATTATGTAGGAATTGTGGGAAACTTTAAGTTCAATTTTAGCGGTAATCTCCAATTAAGGCAAGTCTTTCAGTTTCTATTTGCTATGTGTAATTGATGATGAATTGGTTTAATCTGTATTGCAAAGATATTACATATGTTGTGAGCATGAAATGTTAAAGTCAATTTATGGCTACATTGATCGAGTAAAGAATGTTGATTGAGTAAGGTACTCAATCTTTATACTTGTTATGTGAATTAAAGCATGTATGATATGTTAGTCTAATGATTATGATGTATAAGATGAGCATGTTATTTATATGTTATGTGATGCATGAAAAATGTTAGATCTTGTTGAGTTGTCAAGCTCATTCTTGAAAAATAACCATTTTTGCATGTCAAGGTTTCAAGGTAATGATACGTGCTAATTGAATGATAGAGATCAATAGCAATTCAAGAAGATTACTTATTTTAGATGAGAAATGCATTTAATATTTTTGATTGTAACATAATTGTTGAGTTGTAAAGTTGAGCTATCCGATGTATAAAAGATATTGCTTTGTGATGAAAGATTTTATATAGCAACTTTGATGAAGCAATTCATGAAATAAATTAGAATCAAAGTTATGTAATGATAAAGGTTGTGATTCAGGGAAATATAGAAAGTAGACAGAAAAGTTTAAAATATTCTACATTTTTAGTGATTGTATCATCGGATAATGATATAAAGTTAGAATAAAGATGTATTGATAACGATCGAGATCGAGAGTTGAATTGTATGAATTTTGGGGTCGTTACAGTTGGTATCAAAGCTGATAGGTTATACACCTTAGATAATAGTACATCAGGCTATGACCGTAGTGAGGAAAAAAATAAAAATAAAATAAAATAAAATAAAAATAATATTAAGTATAATAATAATAAGTTAAGTTTAAGTAGTGGTACAGTCGTACTCTTTAATAGTTGATGTATAGTATATGGGCTAAACGATTCCTTCAGAGAGCGGAGGTATATACGAACTAGCCACCGATTTAACTCGCTGTGAAATACAGTGTAGACGAGACGAGAAACTAGTTTGTTAGTTGTTTGTGGGAAATCACCCAGCTTACTAGATTGAACGCTGTTAGAGACTCGATGTGTACCGAGTATAGAGTTATGAATACGTATGATGAAAAGGTGATTCTTTTCACATACGTAGATGTATATGACGAGTTAAGTCCTAGAAATATTATAAGAAGAAGATGAGAATGACGAGGAGTAAACTCGAATAAAATATTGAGCAATATGAATGAAGTTAGAAATTCTTAAAGGAAGAATTGGTAAATAAAAAAAAGGAGATTCAAAGAAGAATCTTGAAGAGATATAAAGATAAGAATCAGGAGTTACCTAACTCCAATAATCAAGATGAAGACTAATGATGAATAGACAAAGTCTATAAGGTTAAAAGCATAAATGAAATCATAATATGATATGATGAAAGGAAAAGATAAGAAGATTGTAAAACAAAATGATAATGAGATAAGAAAAGAATCATAAAGGAGATGATTATAGAATAAGATCACGACGTGATCTTTTAAAGTTGTAAAAGACAGATGGTATGTAATGATTGAATAGTTATAGTTTGATATTATAAAGAGAATGTACTATGATATAGTACGAGATAAACTCACGAGGAATTATAAATGATGAGATACAGAAAGTTCGTACCGACCAAAGAGCAAGTTATGAGCAAGATAGGGTCAAGTGGGATTTCAACTGAGGACTCATGTGGTGGCTGAGTTGTACAAACCTTTGTATGGGCAGGGGTTTTGTGCTTACACTTGGTTTATCGCATGGATAATCATTAGAATTTTGGTGTCGCGCTATCGATATATATATATATATATATATATATGGTGAGAAAGTGATTCTTGTCCCATGTTTATATTTGATAGTTAGAGACAATTAAGATTAGAGTAGATGATATTAAGGTTAGGTGCGGTTCTTAAAACTCATGGTTATGGTAAGTTCGTGACTCATAATCGTATGTATGTTTTTGAACCCCTAAGCGTGTGAACAGTTCCTGATCAGTTCTTGGACTACGTATTGCTAGGACAAGTTCTTAAACTCATATTATTGTGGCAAGTTCCTAAACTTCTAAAGTGTGGTAAGTTTGATGAACTATACCGGGTATAGAAAGGTTATGGTATAGTAAATATTGATGGTGCTGAAGATTAATAGAATGATTAAGTAATGAAGCGGCGGAGTAGAGATTAATATTGATGGAGAAAAAATTGGATATTCTAAATCTTCTAGCTATGCTAGATTTTTGAAATTTTTTGACTTCGTGTTGATTTTTGCACTTCTGAGTCTTTTGAAAAATATTGGATCAAATGATTGAACCAATGGATTTTTAAAACAGTGCTATTATTCACATGTCTATACTAATTGTTTCAGCTATACAAAAATAATTTAAAATTTTCAAAATGTATTTTATATATTTATATGCATCATTTGATATGGTATAGAAATAATAATCGAGGAAGTTATCAATATAGTTAAACCTAGTGTTGGATGTGATCATAGGATCGTCAGCCCACTATGGTATGTAGTATGACGACGTCATATAATGACGAAATCCTCAACGTACCATTACGACGGTACGATTAAATGATATTATAAAAAGATTTATTTATTTTTTGTTTCCTTAAACTATAAAAAAAGGGAATATTTATTGAGTTGGTTAAAAATATATATAGATATATATATGTATATATATATATGTATATATATATATATATATATATTTCGATTGATGTCCGAATTTTTGCTAAAAGTCTTTGCTACTTGATTTAGCTAGACAAATATTGAAAGATGTTTATGAAATTCGAGCGTTCTTGACAAAGTATGCCAAATCGGGTTGCTCTGGTGCGGATTCAGATGTTGAAAGCTGAGGTGAACAACCCTATAAAGGGGACATGTTATCGAAGACAATGGTTCCGAGTGTAACGCATATAGTCGTTATAATGTACTACGTTTGTGCACGAAGTAATAGTGCGATAGTCTGAACACCTAGAGCACCGATGTAGGATGTTTACAGTCTGTGTGATTGTTAAACATTTTGTTAGAGCAGTTTATAGTGTGAAGTACCGGGGGTGAAGCACTATTAAACCTAGAGAGGAGTTCCAGGTCTTGTGACTCCTCAACTTGATTTGAGAATTTTTTAAATTCTTGAGTTATTTATACTACTTCCCAATTATTGAGCAATTGTGGAAGATTCTTGTTATTCTAAAGTAAATGTGAAAAGGGGGGGGGGGGGTATTCCTTAGAATGGAGTAAGTTGTATAATGATGAATATATTGAACAAGTAAGGAAAGAAATTCCGAAAAGAGGAATGATGAAGTTATCTAAAGAAAAGATGAAATTCTTGAAAGAGAAAGATGTGAATAATGCGATGACTTTTTAAAAAAAAGATCCTTAGAGGAGGAAGTGGTTATAGAACCCAATGAATGAATAAAAGATTAACGTAAAATCTATTTTGATAGATTGAAGGAATGAAGATTAATAAATAAAAATTTCAAGGACGAAATTCTTAGAAGAATGGGTGAATGTGATAACTTGAATACTTACAAGAAAGTGAATTATGAAGTATATGAATTAGACGAGTAGAGTATATGGTAATAATCCTTAGAAAGGTAATGAACGGGTTAAAGAATATATAATATTTGAAACATAATTGAGTTTATTTGAAGGTTATAAAATAAAACCTAAAATTTGTTGAATAAATGAATGGAGTAGGATATATATATAAAACTTTTGTTAAGGTAATGTGTTGAAGTTATTCAACAATAAAATTATGAAGGTGATTGGTGTAAACTAAGTAAGGGAGGTTTTGGTGATTCCGAGGACGAAATCCTTATAAGAGGGGAAGAATGTGACAACCCGAATTCTCAGTAATTATTAAAATAAGAATTTAATAAATAAAATTTTTATTATGAGATGTTTTGGGTTTAAATATATATATATATATATATATATATATATGTTGAATATATTTTGAAATTTGTGATTTGGTGTGAAGAGAATTAAATGTTTATATATAAAAAAAGAGTTGTATATATCCCGATCTTCACATTGGGCCGTCAAGTCAGCCCGGGTCTCAACCGGGAGGTATAGGTCAACCTGGACATCAACCCAAGACATGTCAAGTCATCCCCGGTCTCAGCCCGGGAAGTACAGTTCAGCCCCAGAGACAACCCTGGAAAGCTAGATCCATCAAAGGCCGTGCCGACACCACAGGCAACCCCAGAAGGGACAAAACGGTCATTTTCTTCAACTCTCAACTGATTCGGTCAAACTCAAGCTGAATTGATGGCATCGAAGTAAGAATTAACCACAACAACGATCCCGAGTGCCAACAGCGTAAGACAGCTCAACAGACAAACTACGGGGAATCGAAGACCTGGTTATGAACCCATCTTCTCGGTCCAGGAAAATGTTTTATCCCATGTCATTGCGACACTCTTGGCAAGGGCTTTCCAAAAAGGTATCGCACGCCTCAAACGGATGCTTCGATCAAAAGTTTGAAAGTTTCAATTTTAATCGCACGTTGACCGAAGTGCACGTACTTTGAGATGACAGAACCCGGCACCGCGGGCCCCACCTGGGCAGCCGCACCTCTACCTGCGGCAGCCGCAGGTAGAGCTAAGGCTCCCTGGCCTATAAATAAACGTGCACCCCCCTTTATTTTCATAATTCAGAAACGCAGCGATGCTCTGCCTGTCTGAATTTCCAACTTTTACATCTCTTCCAAACCCAAATATTTTCTCCAACACGTAGACAAACCCATATACTACCACATATCAAAAAACCACAGGTAGATTTGGACGTTTAAAGCCTACGATTTGGCAAAAAGCCTGTATCGCAGTCCATTGTAAGTATTTTTACGATCAGAAAGTCAATACTACTACTTTGCACTGTTTTCCACTTACAAATGAAGTTTCATCTTCTAAATCTGCCCAGAGCTTAGTTCCGTGGCCGTTTTCGTCAAAATTTGGTACATTTCTGTACATAAACGCAGTTTTTTGCATTTTTACAACTCGAATTTACGATCCGTCAGCTCCAGCAGCTTCAATGCACTAGCACACACATTTTTGGCAACTCTGCCTAACAGGGTTGTCTTCCCAGTCCGGGTTTGGCCCTTTTTTGTATATATTTAACTGCAAATGTACTAACATTTTAATTTTGTCAAGCCCAAATGTCAAATCCGTGGTAGTTTATCGCTTTTATATATATTTATGCATATATAAGAGAATTCACCATCACTGGTACTCATATCAGTCCTGGTTGACTACATTTCTGTCAATATATATATATATATTTATATATTTTCTGTCACAGCCTAGATTATTTCGTGGCTATTTATAGTTTTTTTATAAATATATATATATATATATATATATATATATATATATATATATATATATATATATATATATATATTTCAATTCTAGTCCGGGCTTGCGAGTGAAAACCCATCGCCCTTTTACAGCTTTTGTAGATATATAATTATATATATATATATATATATATATATATATATATATATTGCTTTACCCAATTTATTCAACTGTTGCATTTAATATTCATTTGTATATGAATCTACACTGACATATCTGCAAGCGGACTAGATTTATCCAAATCTCGCCAATTCTAGCTTTCAACGGTTCAAATAGGTCCCGACAGAACTTGGAAGTTATAAGGGCTGAGATTTCTTTAAATCTAGTTATTTTTATAGTTTCAGCTTTGAAAGCAAACTCGCGTTCTTTAGATCGCTATCTAATGGGAACGAGGCGCTTTGGCCATTCGCAGCCAGGATTTATTGATGAATCCTTGGTTCCATTACGACGTGATGATGCATAAATGTCCATTTCTGTGCAAATTTTAACTGTGCAGGTTTATTGGCTACTCATATGTGATCCTAGGAATCGTGGGATTCACGATCAAATCGATCGGGATCTGATTCCCACGATGGGCAAACTCCAGTTTACAGATGTACCCTGCTAGTTTTTCTGTAAAATGTACGTACACGGACCTTAAAACAGTTATCCGAATTTAAGGTCTCAATATAATGAAAAAATGTCAATTGCCGTGTCAGCGTCCCTCCGATGGTTTTCATACCCATGAGGAGACCGACACTAGTATATTTCTGTGGTCAAGGATGCTTCGCAGCCCAGTAAATCGCCATTTGCATGCAGCCCTAAGGCTATAAAAGATAAAATTTGGAAGTATCAAAAGGCTTCAATTCCTATGTCAGCATAGGGGTTTGATAAACAGCTTTCAAAACATCACTGTCAATTCAATTTCAAAGATTTTGCAAATCTAATCAAAATGCTTTTACAAATCAAATCAAAGACTGATTTTCAAAATCAAATCAAACCCTTCATATATAGGTTCAACGAAGCGAAGCATTACTTTCAAATCAATCAAATCAATAGGCCCAATTTTCAAACAGCATTCACTCACGCATTCACAGTTTTAAGGGAAATATTGAAAAGATGCGGTTCCGTGTTTACACGGGAGTCGTGGGGGTGCTTAACACCTTCCCCACACTTAACCAAGCCCCCGAACTCAAAACTCCAATTTTAAAGATCAAGTTTCGACAGTGTCCAGCAATTGGGCCTCTTTTCAAATCAAACTCGGTTGAGTTGGTACAACTATTTTTAAATCTACCAACTGGCGACTCTGTTAAAACATTCAAATCATCGACATAAATACATGTTGGACTCTTTCCTAAAAAACCCTTCAAAACCTTTTTCCTAAATAAAAAGAATAAGGGTAGAGAGATCTTAGGAAGATCGATTTGAGGAAAATCAGGTTACGAACTGACCCGCAGGATTCTTAAATTTTCCAACGTCGACAGGTGGCGACTCTGCTGGGGATAGTAGAGGGCTTAGGCCGCTTTCTAATCTTTTCAAACATTTCCCTTTCAAAACTATGGAAGGCATGAAATCCTGCGTCTCCACAGTCAATGGATGAGTGAATGCTGCGTCTTTACATTGAATGAATGTGAATGAATGCTTTCCTGCTTTATCGCACCAATATTAGTGCTTCTCACGAACTGTCATTGCATGCATAAATGGTAAGGCACGATGTATGAGAATATATGTTGTGTGTCCCTCTCACAAGGAAGATAACCCAGTCGGTGTTAAGTAATGACTCTAGGGACGATTAAGTCTCTGGGGGTGCCTCATGAAAATACACCACTCAGATTCACTCTAGTTGAACGATCGGATTAACTTCCCTTCTAGTAGATTGCGATAATCTGGGAGCCTTCATGCCAAAACAAAAGCCGCGAGAGCAACCTAAGATAGGTCAGCCTCTGATTAACCAAATCCGGAGGGAAAATCTTCTTCATACCTTCCTCTTTCAATTCCATGCCATGTCTCCAATTACTGAGGAGCACAATGTAAATATCAATAATGAAAGATTTACTTTCCCTGTCAAATACATGTCATCCTGCCATCAAAACAACTAACCTCGATTTTTTAGGATAAACACTAAAAACATATCATGCATCCAATCGTTACCTACCTCAGGAAATTGACACGCCTACGTTTTGTTGTAGGTGTAAAAATTGGTCCTGTCACCAGATCTAAATTTCAAGAAAACACTCAGTCCATCCCGGACATGGCTTTAAGTGCTCCACCAAAATCCACCCCTGTCTCCAGGGAAGAATTCGAAGGACTGAAAAATCAGATAGCTGAGCTAGCCGATTTTCTGCAAGAACAAAGTAAGGCCTTTAAAGAGAAACAATCTCAAGCTCATCCAGAACCAGGAGCATCTGGTAGTGGTGCTGGCGATCAATATGCAGAAAATATCGAAACTCAGATTCCTGGACCACAAAACCAGGATACCACCAACAAGACTCCTGAGATAACCCCCCTCATCAAAGAGCAGGAAGCTGGTGACATTCTCAAGAAAATGCAACAGATGGAAGAAACCCTTCGATTTATCAAAGGAATTGGAGCATTCGGCAGTGTCAATTACGATGACTTTTGCATATTCCCCGGGGCTCGTTATCCTGAAAAATTTCAAGTCCCTGATTTTGAGAAATATGACAGAATGGGGGATCCTTACACACACCTAAAAGTCTTCATCGGAGAACTCGGATCCTATGTTGAGGATGAGAAGCTTCAAATGCAACTATTCCAGAAGAGTCTAACCGGAGAAGCCAGAGCTTGGTATGCTCGCTTGGACAACTCCAAAATTCATAGTTGGGAAGAACTGGCCCATGCCTTCCTCAGCCAGTACAGTTTTCAATCACAGCTGGCTCCCGACAGATATCAAATAACCAAAATCAAGAAAAATAACATTAAATCATTCAGAGAATATGCCTAACGATGGAGACAGGTCGCAACACAAGTTACCCTAGCCATGAATGAATCTGTAATAGTCATGACCTTCATCGATATCCAAGAAGCGCCTTATTATGAGAGGGTCCTAGTGGGAATAGGAAAACCATTCTCTGAAATGATCAAGCATGGTGAGATGGCAGAAATGGGGCTCAAATCCGGGAAGATAAAAGATCTAACCGCCCTCGAAGCTGTCGCCGAACATATCTAATTCGAAAATTACGGGAGTAAACCCCGGAGGGTACATAAAAATAAAGACGAAGAAGTCTCCTTGGTCTTACAAGGACAAAATTCAAGGGGCGAATCAAACCACATGCCCATTCAAAGGAGGAACTATACCCCTTTCCAAGCTTTAGCACAGCCTGCGAACCCTTAATTCCAGAAAAACATGGAAGTCATGCGTCAAAGAAATTTCACCCCACTAGGGGATTCCCTCGAGAATGTGTTAAAACTTCTGACAGCTCAGAAGAAGATTGTTCAACTTCTTCCACCAACTAACACTAACGGAAGGAACTTCGACCCTAATAAGAAATGTGCTTATCATTCTGGATCTCCAGGCCATGACACCCAAGACTGTTGGTCTCTCAAGCAAAAAATTCAAGACTTAATTGACAGCGGGGAAATTGTGGTAACAAAGCCTGACCAACCCCATGTCCAAGACAATCCTCTCCCACAGCACAAAGAGAAAAATGTCAACATGATCAGTACCTCAAATGGAGAAAGATCTAAGTACCTTCGCTTCGTTGGGGAACCAAGTCAATCCAATCTCAGAAGCCCAGAGAGTTGGGAAACTTTTGAGAAGTGATTCCTGATGGAGCAAGATATCAAGTCTCTCAAGGAACAAATCGAGCAGTTGGCTGAACTGGTCGTCTACCAGCATTAACTCACCAGGAAGATGCTGAAGCAAATTTATCAATCTATTAGCAGTCATTCTCCTCCGACGGAAGTCAATTCCATCCCCAATAGGGATCATTGCCAATTGCATGAACAACCAATGGTTAAAAATGAGTATACCCGAGAAGGTAGAAAATTATTGTTTCAAAGGAGCTTCACCAATCTGAATCAGTCAATGGAAGAAATCCTCCAAATGATGATCAACGAGGGGATGGTTGTAGATCTATTACCCCCTATTAAACCCTCAATCCAGAAAATTCAAACCTGACCAAATATGTTAGTACCATTCCAACTCTCCCGACCATGATACAGAAGAATGCTGGGCACTTCATAATCTAATTCAAGACCTGATTGAGAAAGGTGACCTAATCAGAGAAGATCAAATCCTCGTTATTTCAGACAAAAATAGTCTCTAGATCCCCAATGCATGGTACCAGGACACAGTGGCTATCGTATCCTGCGATAAGGAATCAATCCTCACACCCTTGGTACTGATAGGGAAAGGGGTCCAAGAAGTCCAAAATCCTATGAAGGTGGCTGCACCTCAGCCTCTAATTTTGCCCTTCAGACCTCAGTATCCAATCATCAGTCTGAAGAAGGTCCTATGGAACTACGGGGACATTCAAAGCTCTACTTCAAACATCATTTCCATCCTGTCAAAGGATAATCCATTGTACCTACCTCAGCGGGTGATTAAACCAGTTACCAAAGCAAAAGAAAAGGTGGCTGAAGAAAAGATCAGAGAGTTGCTCA
Organism: Panax stipuleanatus; assembly: GCA_020205555.1. NCBI lineage: Eukaryota > Viridiplantae > Streptophyta > Magnoliopsida > Apiales > Araliaceae > Panax > Panax stipuleanatus. The sequence goes on along the minus strand of CM035117.1, from coordinate 155,927,982 downwards.
ACAAAATGGGACACAATGAAATCAAGATAGTGCAAAGCTTGAAAGACGCACCCAAGCAAGTGTCTATCCTCGACCTAGTCTTATCATTAGAAGACCATCGTAACATTCTACTGAAGGTACTAGAAGAAGCCCATCTGCCACACACGGTAGACACAGAGAAATTTTGTCACGTGATAGAACACATCTTCAACAGCAATGTGATTTCCTTCATAGACGATGATATCCTAGTAGAGGGAAGGGGCCACCACAAGTCCCTGCATATAGCCATAATGTCCTCCGGATATGTGATCGGAGGAGTGCTTATTGATGGAGGATCTTCCCTCAACATTTGTCCATACGATATGTTGGAAAGAATGAAGATCAATCCAAACCGGATCAAAGCTAGTCATGTGGTCATCCTGGCTTTCGATGGATCTCGCCGCCAGGCTATGGGGGAAATCGAGCTTCCTCTAAAAATTAGTCCACACACCTTCTACGTATCCTTCCAGGTGATTGGAAATAATTTGCTGCTGGGCAGACCATGGATCCACATGGTAGGGGCAGTGCCATCCACCCTCCATCAGCAACTCAAGTACATCATTAAAGGCAGCCTCATCACGGTCAATACCGAACTACAATACCCTACCTACATACATGGGGACATGCCAGTGATTAGCCTGGACGCGGGGATTAAACCTGCAAGTTTTTAAGCTCTCGAGGTGAGTGATACTCAATATCTACCAATTGGGGCACCAGCCCTCAAGCCTAAAGTCTCCACTGAAGTAATGATCGTAGGCCAAGAAATGGTATCTTTTGGTTTCCAACCTGGAGAAGGGTTGGGAAAAGATAAGCAAGGTATCAAGATGCCAGTCCAAATCCCAAGTCAGATGGGAAGAGCAGGATTGGGATATTCATCCAGGTCAAGCCACCGAAATCCACACAAACATCCCAAGGCTCATGCCTCCACGATTCTTCTCCCAAACCTTACAAATAACGGATGGGTGAAACCTATGAGGAAAGTCCCGACTGCGGTATCAGCCATACTATTTCCTCCAATCATACCTGTCCATGAAAGAAAAGCCCACAAGCCTGAGGCAAACAGCGAAAGGGAAAAGAAAAGATCCTGTACGAAGGACGAGACCCATTCGCTACCATGAGAGTCATTCTCAACTACGAGGGTATGAATGAAGAACTCCTTGACAGTGACGACGACCATGTCCAAATTCCTCACATCAAGAAGAGGAACAATCCATAGAAAAGCCTTGGCCTTATTCTCAAGGATGTCCCAGTCATCATCCAGGACTAGGTGGAAGAGCACAATTCCTTGATTCTCCCAATTCATGAGAATCTGACACTGGACAACTGGAACAGTGTCCCTTGCCTAAGTTGAAAAGGGTAAAGGGGCAGAGAGTACATCTGCCCTTAATCATGCTTTCATTTACTACTTACTTTTGATTGCACAGCTAGAGCAGTAACTTTTGTCATGCTTTGCAAATGCCATGTGTATTTAAGCAGTTGTATATATTAATAAAAGCATTTTTGTTTTTAGGACCCAAGCATTGGATGTGTGTCTCTGCTGATGAGATTCCAACCTGTCAAGATGACTCCGACTTAGATGTAGAATTGAACTTCAACTTGATGGATATTGATCAAGAGGAGGAAGATGACTATGAGGTGCCAGAGGAGATCAAGGAATGGGTCGAAGACAAACCCAAACCAAACCTCGACCAAACCCTCACCATCAATAAAGGAACCTCTAAAAATATCAAAGAAATCCAAATAGGTTCAGACCTCACACCAAATCAAAAAGCCGACCTGATCAAACTCATAACACAGTACCAGGAAGTGTTTGCATGGTCACATAAAGACATGATCGGTCTATCCACAGACATTGTCATCCATTGAATGTCCATCAAAGAAGGGTTCAAACCAGTCAAACAAAAACTCAGGCAATTGAAACCTGAGTGTAGTCTCAAAGTCAAAGAAGAAGTTGTTAAGCAATTCAAAGTCGGGATCATTATGGTATCAACCTACCCCGAATGGCTATCAAACATAGTCCCCGTACCTAAATTGAGAGGAAAGGTACGAGTATGCGTGGATTACCGGGATTTGAACAAAGCCTGCCTCAAGGACAACTTCCTAGTACCTTTCATCCACATTCTAATCGACAATACTTCGCAGTATGGCATGTATTCCTTCATGGATTGCTTTGCTGGTTATCATCAAATCATTGTTGCTGAGGAAGACCGGGAGAAAATAGCCTTTATCACTCCCTGTGGAACTTTCTGCTACCGACGACTATCCTTCGGCCTCATTAATGCTGGAGCAACGTATCAGCGAGCCATGATGGCCCTCTTTCATGATATGATGCACAAAGAAATAGAAGTCTATGTTGACGACATCATCATCAAATCCCGAAGGGAGGATGATCACATATACCATCTCAGAAAGTTATTCAGCAGGTTACGCAAGTACAACCTCAAGCTAAATCCCGCCAAATGTGCTTTTAAAGTCAAAGCAGGCAAACTGTTAGGATTCCTGGTGAGCAATCGGGGTATTGAACTCGACCCAGCCAAAATTAAAGCCATTACTGAAACGCTCGTACCTTATACAGAGAAGGAGATATATGGATTCCTGAGAAGGATCAACTTCATAAGTAGATTTATTTCCTAGCTCACAGCAACCTGTGAGCCCATCTTCAAGCTGTTAAGAAAGAATTCCTCCACTATGTGGAATGAGGATTATCAACAAGCCTTCCTTGCCATCAAGAAACAGCTGACTAAAGCGCCTATTCTAATACCCCCAAGGGAGAGAGTCCCTTTGTTCATGTACCTGTCTGTCAATGCCAATGCAATGGGCTACATGTTAGGACGGAAGGATGATAGTAGCAAGGAAAGAGCCATCTACTACATCAGTAAAAGATTCAGCAGTGGGGAACAGTAATACACCCTGATTGAAAAGACATGTTGTGCATTAGCATGGGCCGCCATGAGGTTGCAACACTATTTGCATGGGCACACAACCTACCTCATATCCCGCATAGATCCGCTCAAATATATATTCAACAAACAAATGCTGAATTGCCGACTGTCCAAATGGCAGTTGATCCTACAGTAATTCGACATTGTCTACGTGACTCAGAAGTCAATCAAGGGTTAAGGCATTGCGAATCAATTAGCAGATGCACCTTCAGGAGGTTTGAGCCCCTGGAGACATATTTCCCTGATGATGGGATCATGATAATTCAATAACTCCAGTCTGAGAATACAGTCCAACTATGGAAAATGTATTTCGACGGAGCGATAAACATGGAAGGTGCCGGAGCTGGGGCAGTCCTCATCTCTGGTATAGGTCATCAATATCCTGTGGCTACCAAAACTTTAATTTGGCAACACCAACAACACGGTCGAGTATGAAGGCTATATCATGGGGTTGAAGCTAGCCTAATCCATGTCCATCAAACACCTACTCGTCTTCGGAGATTTCGAGCTGGTCATCAGACAAACTTCCAGCGCGTATCTCACCAAAGAATTGCATTTGCTGCCCTACCATTGACAAGTCCTCAAAATACCTCGGAAATTTGAAGCAATAACCTTCGTTCACATTCCTCGGTCAGAATGACTTCGCTGATGCATTAGCAATGTTGGCTTCATTAATCTGCATGTCCGATAAAAGTGGATTTCCCAACATTCAGTTCACTATTCAGAAAGCCCCGACATATGGGAATTATGTGGGAGAAGTATCAGATGAAATACGTCCTGTCAAGCAGCCTTGGTTTCAAGATATCAAGGAATATCTCCGTGATTGATCCACACCCGCTGGTGCAAGCCAATCAGAGCGAAAACAGATTCTCAGAATGGCCATGAAGTTCTATCTGAGCGGAGACGCACTTTATAAAAGGGATACTGGAATAGACCTGTTAAGATGCCTCGATAATGAGCAAACCAAAAGACTAATGGATGAAGTGCATGGCGGAGTCTGTGGTCCACACATGAGCGGCCATCTGCTGGCCAAGAAGATAATTAGAATAGGACATTACTGGATCTCGCTCAAAACTGAATGCGATAATCACGTTAAGAGATGCTTTCAATGCCAAATACATGGAAATGCCATTCACGCTCCTCCAAATGAGCTGCATAACATGAGTTCGCCATGACCTTTCTCTATGTGGGGAATGGACGTAATAGGTCTAATGGAACCCAAAGCCAGCAATGGTCATCGATTTATCTTCACTATGATCGATTACTTCACTAAATGGGTCGAAGCAGCCTCTTTTCCCAAAGTCACAAAAGAGGTCATCATCAGTTTCATCAGAAACAATGTCGTCTGTCAATATGGACAACCGGAGGTGATCGTATCAGACAATGCCAAAAACCTGATTAATCAAATAATGGTGGATCTGTGCAGTAAGTTCAACATCAAGCATCTCAATTTCGTCATCTATCGACCCAAAATGAACAGTGCTGTTGAAGCGGCCAACATAAACATCAAAAAAATTATGCAAAAAATGTTCGCCAATCACAAGGACTGGCCTGACCTGCTGCCTTTAACTTTGTTAGCATGCAGGACCTCAATGTGCACCTCTATTGGGGCTACCCCCTACTCGTTGGTCTATGGCATGGAAGCACTCCTTCCCATAGAAGTAGAGATGGAATCTTTGCGAGTGTTGATCGACGCTCAAATAGATAAAGATCGATGGTTGCAAGACCGATATCATCAGCTGTCTTTGATAGATGAAAAGAGATCTACGACCATTTTCCACGGACAGTTATACCAGCAAAGGATCACCAGATCCTACAACAAAAGCTCCGAATTCGGCAATTCAGAGAAAATGACTTGGTGCTAAAGAAAATCTTGGCCAATCACGATGAAGCCAAAGGAAAATTTACCTCAAACTGGGAAAGCCCTTTCATTGTAAAAGAAGTGTTGACTGGGTGCGCTATCAAACTGCAAGAGATGAATGGGACCGAGTTTCCCCAAATCATCAATTCAGACACCGTGAAAAGGTATTACGTCTAAAGCACATGCATACCCGCATCCGAGTCCTACAAATTAAATCAGGTGTGGTTTTTCACTAGAAAGTCGGAACTACGAATGACCTGATCTCCCTCAACCCAGGAGTACGTAGGTAGCCATTTCTGGTGAGGTTAAACCAAATAAAAACTCAAAAACTCATCAAACCAGACTCAAAATCCAAGATAAACTCTTTTCAAACCTCTCTAACCAAACTAGCAGGAACTACGAATGACCTGATCTCCCTCAACCCGGGAGTACGTAGGCAGCCATCTACGGCGCGGTTTGACCTTCAAGAAAAACAAAAAAAAATATAAAAAACCAGTTCTAAGACACCAAAGACAAATAAAAGCTAAATTCTATCAATCCTATCCTGGTCAACAGGCCTATCTGAGATACTCCCTGACATCTTAACTGTCAGTCCATCAAGGAGAAGCTCAAGATACATCAACAACTGCGAGTCATGAAAGAAGTGGTAATCACTCAGCAATGACAATACATCTCCAGTTAGGGAAGTGCATCAAAAATATATTGCTTTGATATATAAAACTGCTTTATATACATAATGCCTTGTACATAACAAAATGGCTGATCTAGTCTGTGTAGAAAAAATAAAGCTAGTCTATAGACCCAGGGACAAGCGGGTCAGCAATATCAGCATGACATCTCTCTCTGATGATGGTGGAGCAGTCGTAAGTGCAGTCCACTCAGCCTCTATACGGCCCAGAATATCCACAGTTATCTGCAAGGTGGCACTATGGTCATCAATATAAGCACTCATCTCGGTGACTAAACCATTGGTGTAAGATCGAAGAGCAGCACTATCAGCAATGTGAAAATCACGAGAAGCTATAGCCTCATCTCTTTTCGCAAAAGCTGCGTCTCGAGCAATCAAAGTCTCCTCGATCTCAACATATGCTGCATCCCTAGTCTAGCGGATCTCGTCTCGCTCGACAGCTGCAGTATCCAGAGTAGAGCGAAGCTCCTCCCGCTCAATCAATCCAGCATCCAAAGCAGCCCTGAGACCATCCCTCTTAGCAAAAGTTAAATCTTTGCCAGATAAGGCAGCCAACATCTGTGCCCTAGACGAGTCTCGCTCAAAGGTCATCTTGAATAGTGAGTCTGCTAAAGCCGGATTTGTCCCCATAGGAATGGTCGGGGAATCGCTAACCAGAGCAGCAGTCAAGCTCGTGAACAGCTCATCCTCGAAAGGAGAATCTGGATCCTCTATGGGCTTCTCCTCAGCAGATTCCACACTAGGAGATGAAGAAACCTCTGCTACCACTCCTGTCTCTGCCTCCAACCACGCAGAATACTGGAGAAATCAGCCCTCTCCCGATGAGTCCAACACTCATATACTCTGACCAAGTCGGCGGATGACATGGAAGAAGCCGACATCCTATGATCAGCAGACCCCCCGAAATGGTGCAAACTCTGCAGCTAATCAAATTGACATATGACTGCCAAAGGATGATAGGTAGTCACTCCTCTCAAACCCGCTAGGGGCAAATAATCCAGGCCAGATGCATGAGTGATAAAGCTATATGGGGATGCTAGCCCTGAGCATGGCAAGAACACAAACGGATGCTCAATATACGACAGAAATGCCGACCAAGACTCTGCATCAATGCACTCTGCAGGCTGAAAAGAGAAAGCTCTGGATGTCTCATGAGTAAAGAAAAAACCCCTAGGCCTGAAGGATCCAAACGGTCGTATATGAGAAATCAGCCATATATACAACAAGACCGAGCTGCAGCTAAAAAATCTCTCTGGATGGGTACTACAATACGTGGCGGATCTAAATATCTCAGCCAATATCACCGGGATGATGGTGCTACCCTGTCTAAGAGCTTTAACCACTACTACCAATCCCACATCTAGATGATCCAATCGCAACGGCATGTAGACATATACCACAACACACATCAGCAGGATGTCTATCCTGGCCGCATGTCATGCCTCTGCTGAACAAACGAAATCTCTGACGTGGCGACCATAGCTGTCAATCTCTCCAAAGCACTCAATCAAGAAGTCCATAGAGATCACGTGCCCTGAAATGACATCATCCATGACTACACTCTGTCGGAGACCGGACAGCCTGATAAACGGCCTCCTCATATCACTAATTGCTGTCCGAGCGCATGACATCTCTAAATCTAAGCCAGTAAATCTCTGGTACTTCTCTTGAGTCGGCGTCAGCTCACGCTGTTCGAAGCAGAACACCTACCTGTCGGTAATCCAGCAGGGTAGAAGGCCCTCAACAAATCCGATTGGAACCCAAAAATCCGCAAGGGCCAATGAATGCCCCAACATCTGGTCCACAGTCCCCCTAGCAGAAAAGGTCAAACTATCATACCAATACCTCAATGATGTTGCCACCGCAGATGGTGGTAAATGCTCAATACGGCTGATTACAGACGATGTCATCTGTAGCACCGTACCACAAGACCGTCCAGAGGTCAAGTCAAAATATAGCTGTTTGAATGCATACACATGACATAATACATGCATGATGACAGTAAAATAAATATGATGCAGAAGATAAGATATGGTAGAAATATATATAAAAAGCTATATACTGCATACAACATCCATGTATCCTGATATAAAGTGAAAGGAAGAATACAGGGAAAATGGGTCACCACCACCCAACTACTACAGTGGTCTATCAAAACGATGGCACAAACGCTGAATAGCCAAAATAGTGGCTGAACAAAAAAGTATAGCTCCAATAGCTATCAGAGGAAGTCGTAGACATCAGTGTCGAATCGATCAACATGCTCCATCTCCTCTATCTGCACAAAGCTGCTAGGATCAGGCATATCTGGGCGGTATAAGGGATGATCTGCCCCTGTATAACTGCTGCTAAATGGACCTGAAGAGGGACCTGCTCCTGAGCTGGATGGGTCAAAAAAAATGCCTCTGACCGATCTCGGCCAAGGTGCTTGATAAAAAACAAGCCTTCTCCACCTCCCTTGTCAGATCTGCTATCTGGTCTGCATGAGTCGGCTCCCTGAGGCAAGCTATCCAATTCATCATCATCACGGATCCTGGCACCATGTCTGCCATAAAATGGATAGCACGGGTCTGAGCTCCAATAGTACAATAGCTCCACCATCTGCCAAATGCCTCCTGGCTGTACGGACCCTCTGATAGGGTGAAGCCATTAATGTCGTCTAGAGGGATGTCTGTCAAAGGCACAATCAATGGCTAATGATGCCAAGCTGGAGGAATAATGGGAATGCGGATCTCCCCAGCGATGCTCCTAATAGCACGCTCTCCAAGATAGAGCTCCCATCCTCCCTCAGTCAACAACGGTACCCTGCGGGTTGATAAGTTAAACTCCCGGCCAGTAGGGATACCTCCCCTAAAATTCGACGGTCAAGTGCTCAGATGTGTACGGCGCCCAGGTGATCAAACCCGCCGTCAAAAGCTCCAACTGAAGACGAGTATGAGTGAATCCCTCAGCAACAGGGACCTCCGTCAAAGAGGAATGATGCCATCTCCGTCCTCGAGGATAGGTCTCCAGACCTAAAGCAGTAGCGGGCCGTAGGCAAGGAAGCCTCTCAAATGCCCAAAGCTGATCATGTAAATATCAAAAGTCCTCAGTGATCAAGACTGGCGAAAATGCTAAAATTAAAAAGGTACAGAAAGATGTACTCACCAGCAGGAATGGGTAAAATCTTAACCAAGCCTCCGTCGTACCCTCCAAAAGCATGCGCATGCCCCAGAGAAAATAGGCAAAGGTATAGGAGCCCCAATCATAGTCACCGAGGCGCTCTATATGTCGAGTGGCGCTGATCAAAGCAAAGGACACAGTAGATGAGTTATCCGCCACGAAACAACCCTTGATGATCGACAAAAATAATAGCTTCAGAATGCGATCTCTAGCCCTCTGGTCATCAGGCGGAGGCAACTACAAAGTCCCATCCTGGGTATCTATACTCAAGGGACCAGATCGGACTTCCCGACCCTTGAATGTCGTTATCGGGACTCCCAGCAGGGATCGAACGATAGCGGGCGAAATGTCAGTCGTGACAGGCACTGACTCTCCCTCAAACTCAATGCCGGTGATAAATCTCCAGTCCATAGGAGTCATCATCACCACGCAATTGAGAAAATGAAGGGACTGAGTCTGGTGGAACCAGCGCTCAGACAAAGCCCTATATACCCCCAGTGTAAGACCCCGAATTTTATGAAATAGAAGTATTCAATTTTTCTTATAATTATTATTCAGTAAATGGTTAAATTGATAAAAGGTTAAAGTTGAGGGTGATGTATGTAAATTTTTTAAAATAAGCAAGTGGTAATAAAATATTCGTTGTGTCGGGGAATATTCGTTTGGTCATGGAATATTCTTGTTGTCGGGAAATATTCGTACGACGGCGCAGCCATTTGTGGGCCCCACAACGGAATAACTGTCGGATGAAGAAAACGACAAGAATAAGTTTTTCTAAAAATAACGGCGTGGTTGTTACCGTTAAAACTGTTGAAATACCCGGTGGTTAAAAGAACAATAACACATGGTATTGCACAGTAATTCTAATTATTGATTCTTACGTAAGAAGTCACTACTCAATAATTGTTACAGTAATTATTGTTCAATATTTTATATTATTGATTCAATAATTGCTACGTTGATAATTGCATAATATTTTATTGATTTAATAATTGTCATTGTACAGTATTTCAAATTATTAAATCAATAATTCATATTAGTTGAATAATTTTATTAGATAGCATTATTGGCAATGTTTAAAGAAGTTCTGTCAAAGAAAGGGGTTAGGTTAATCTAATTGCGCGCTAGTAAGAAGAAATTCTTATCGGAAAGCTCCTCTTTTCTAGGAACGACCTAGTTGTCAATATTGTGGTTCTGTAATATTATTTGTGAATAATTAATTATTGATAAAAATGATAAGAAAATATTTATTTAATGTGGATATAAATGGAGGATTTTTAAAGAGACAATTATTAAGAGTTGATATTTTGTCCACTTTGATAATTCATTCAAATATATTTTATTATAATATTACATTATAAATGTATGATGTAATAATATAATAATATAATAATGGTGATATTTTTATAATAAATTAATGGTTTATGAATAAATGAGGTGGAAGAGAGAAAATGGAATTTGAATTTTTTTAATAATTATAAATATTTTATTTTATATATATATATATATATATATATATATATACGTGTGTGTATATGTGTGTGTGTGGAAGAAATGGTGGGGATGAGAAAAGAAGAAAAGGGGGGAGAGAGAGAGAGTTAGTGGAAGAATATGGAAAAGGAGGAAAGAGAAAGAAAAAGAAGAAGAAAATTGAAAAACATCCGTATGTAAATTTCGGTCATTTTTTGTTCGGAATTTGAAAAAACTTTCTTCTGCAAAGTTGTAGAGAATTAAATTTCCTATGGCATGAACATAAGATTCGTATTTTTCTGATAAAAGGGCTATTTAATATGAATTATTGAAGTTCTGAATTAATTTTTGATTAAAATATACTATGGGCCCCACTCTTAACTTTGGTTGGTTGATGGCTGAAGATTTTTTTTCCAAGGATGCCAGGCGTCCATTTTTTCTAAGGATAGCAGGCGTCCGAATTTTTAGTCTCCTTTAGTGTTCTAGCATTTTCCTATAAATAGGGTGCTTAGTTAGAAATGAAAATCACACCAGAATCAGAAATTTTCTCTCTATAATATCAAGCGTATTTTTGTGAGTATTTAGATAATTTGAGAGTTTATAATCTGTGCAAGTATTCTTCAGCGTTATATCCGATAATCCAGACAGATTGAGTATTATACTAAGATAAGGGATGGTAAGTGATGTTATATTTTTCGTAAATGATGTTATTACTTTCAATATTATTTTACTGAAATATTAGTATGAATTTTATTATAAAATTTTTACCTTTTCCGTCGGGGTTACTATTCACGTATACAGCACTATTCACGAATACGACACTATTCACGAATAAGGTACTATTCCCGAGTACTATTCACGAAATATAATTTTCTTATAAAATTTTTATATTTTCATGTCGGGGTTACTATTCAAGTATACGGTACTATTCACAAATACGGTACTTGATAAGTGGTCTTTATGACCACTTATTCGGATAGTAACCAGCTTGTTCTGTTGCCGAAACTCAAGTACTTTTGTTCTTTTCACGTGTTTTTCCTTTGTTTTGTAGATTTTATGTTTAGGAACTCTCTCAGTGCTTTTGAGGCCAAAACGATGCAAAGAATGCTAAAAAGATTGATGACATGACAATGGAAAGAAGGCAAGCGACCAAATGGGAAGGAAATGCAATTCGGACATCGCTTGGGGGGTTTATGTTCATTTCATGTTCTTGGATTAAAGCTTAGTTCATATTGTAGAGCGTCTTCTAAGCTTTTCAGAACATCTTGAATCATCCCAATCGGAGTTCGGAGGCGAGAGTTATACCCCGTATAGCAACGGACGTCAAACTTCACGGTTTTGGGTGTTCATTTCACAGCTGTCACTTGGAGCTCAATTTCAGCCTTCATCCATCTATTATTTCTTGATTCTCAAAGAATGAAAGTTGTAGAGCTCTTCGATAGCTTCGATTTGATAGGTGGCAGGCCTCGTAACTCCTCCCGGATCAAAAGTTATGGTCGTTTTACCAGAGGACTCTGCAGCAGAAAAGTGCCGGCGCGGGCGCGCGGCTTTTAGGCCATTTTTGGGCGCGGCCGCGCAAATCTTCAGCTATGCTAGACTTGATTTTTTGATTGCACGGGACTTGGCTTTTGATTGGGATATAAGGGGGCTCATTTGGGGCAAGAAAGGGCATGATATATTAGCCCTAAGCCCTAGTTCCTCTCTTCTCTTCCTTTACATCTTGTTTAGTCTAGATTAGAGAGTAGATTAGTGCTAGTTTAGTGTTAGTTAGTTAGATTCTAGGGTTTTGTTAGTGTGTGAAGATTGAAGCAAGAGGATTGACATCAAGGGTCCAAGCTTGGAGAAAGATTTGAAATCTCTATCCTTAATCTCTCTTTGCTATTACATTGTATATTTAGATGATGTTATTGAATCTTGTGGATAATATACTTGAGTTATTTATGGCTTAAGCTTATTTTGAGGTTCCAATGGAACCTTTTGAGTAGTTTACTTTGATATGCTTCCATGCTTGTCTCTTTGATTGTTATATGACTGTCTATTACGATTTGTGCTTGCATTGCTTAATTGATTCGCGACCAATTACTGTGATAACCTGTGTGGACTTGAAAGACAAAGCGTAGGTTTAGATCTAATCGTAGTAGCGGGTGATTGTGCATTCACATGGCGTTGGATGTATGATTTGTGCTTAGGATAGACATATACCGAAGCACCGTCCGTAGTCAATAGAGGACTTGACCTTAAACCCTATTTATTTGTAAAACACCATAGGCATATAGGGGTTTAGATAATGTGGGTGTTCACGTGCGTTCTATCATCTGTAGATTGCACGTGATATGGAGTAGGTGCATCGAAAGATGGCCTTCTCTCACGTTCGTGTTCTCGGCTAACTATCTTGACTATTAATTTGACCTAATTGGAAGTATGTCGATTTAGATGAATCATTAGGGGAAATTAGAATCTCTTCTCTTCATTATCTGATTTTAACTCTAGAATTAATTAGTTTAAGTTAATTGCTTGCCTAGTTTAACTTAGTTTTAATTCATCCTCTTTACCATCCGTTTAAATAAGACTAAGATGATTATGTGCTAGTGGTTTGGTGTCTTTTATCCATTAATTCTCTGTGGGACGATATCTGTACTTACAATTTATTACTCGTTGGCCGCGTATACTTGCGCAAATATATTGACCAATAAATCGGCCAACAGTACTATTCACAGAAAAATTTAATTTTCTTCTATTTGTCCAAGTTGCCTGTTAAGGTTCCTATCTTTGATTGGATCCAAGTTTTGAGCTTTATTCTTGAATTTTACTCCACAATTGGTTACCATGTTGACAATTGGATCATATTGTTCTTATTCTCATATATAACATTTTTATAATCCGGATGATGAAAATTCTCTTTGACTTGAGTGTAAAGATGGGTAGATTAGTGGTATGATCATGACTATGGGTACTCTTTGGCCAGTAGTGCAAAGATGAATTGTTGACTAGTATGATCATGATCATTGATTTTACAATTGAATATCTTTAGCTTAAGTGCAAAGGTGAATTGATCAACATGTTATAAATATTATTTTTATAAATTTTGAAATGATTAGATATTACTTTGAAAGTTGTGTTTCATCTAATATCATTTCCCTTGAATTTTTATTTACCTAAATCTTCTTATTAAATTTTAATTGTTATCTTTGCAATACGAAAGTTGAATATCTTTGGCCTGTAGTGCAAAGATGAGTTGTTGATTTATGAATATCTTTGGCCTGTAGTGCAAAGATGAGTTGTTGATTTATGAATATCTTTGGTATGCAATGCAAAGATGAGTTGTTAATTTATGAATATCTTTGGCCTGTAGCGCAAAAATGAGCTGTTGATGTATGAATATCTTTGGCCTGTAGTGCAAAGATGAATTTATTAGCATGATTATGAACAAGAACTGTGATTTGGTATAACCATGATCTTTGCTATTTCAGGTAAAGATAGGTGATGAAAATTATCTTCGTCCTGAGTGCGAAGAGGAATTTATCAACATAATTATGATCATGAATTATTTACATGATTGTGGGCAGGAACTGTTGATTGATGTTACAGGGATAAAATATTATTGGTGGACTTTTAACATGGAGAAGATAATAGACATTATGCTCTATTTGACTCTTCTAATGGATTGTTCGTTCCGCTGCAACTATAGTTGGAAAGTTCTATCATCTACCATATGTTCTAAATCTCTGATTTATTACTGACGAATGCTATTGATAATTTGATTATCTTTAGTTATGATATTATTTATTGGCTATTTGTGCTCACCCTTTTGCTTCACAATTCCTTTCAGGTAATAAGAGTGTAGCTGGGTCGAACGAGGATAACAGGGGAATAGAACGAGGGTCTATAACTGTTGAAGTTTCCCACCAAACAGTATGAAAATAATTTTATTGAAAATTTTAGATAAGTGTGTCGTATTTTATACGTCATTTAACCGTTGATTTTGGTGACCCGACTTAGGTGAGGTGAACCCAACTTTTGAAGGGTGTTTTGCCACTATCATACAAGATGTCTAACCACATATGACTTCATATTATCTTAAGACATGGTTGTGCACATCCACTTGTTGATTATATCCATTAGTACTACCTATATAATCTTGGAGTACGGTTGGAATATAATTCTCAGTTTGAGACAACAGAGATAATTATATGGCGAAAGAAGACCCACCATTGGAATGAACAAGATAGTAATCTTCTCGTTTTTCTTTGGGGTCTATTAGGTCAACAAAGTTTAATTCTCAAGTCCTATGATATCTATTATAGCTTAGATGCATGGCCTCCCATGTACGAAGGTTTCCTTGAGTATTTTCTAATGATTTTAATTCCTAAAACAGTTATTGACTGTACCTTTATGTAACGTATCTTTGATTTGGAGTCTGGATACTGTATTTGTATTAAAACTCACAGTTTAACTGTGGTCGTATTTTGTACGACAGTTTAAAAGTTAGAATTTGAAGATTTTTATTTGGATTCTGTACCATGTATTTCTTGGCGACCCAGAATTGGTGGGTTGTGTATTGAACCTATTTTGGGGGCGTCACACCCTGGGCCAACGGCGGGGAAGGATCGAGAAAAAGGCATAAAATCCTCAGCCAACTACAATCTCTGTAATCCTCATGCAAAGTGTGATACAGGGAGTGCACGCTAAACCAGTCCCTCGAGGCTGCGTACAGCCGGGAACCTGCATCAAAAACTAACCCAAGTCAAAAACCTGTGCCCCAAGAATGGCAAAAAGGAAGAAAAGAATCCAGAGAGAAGAAAGACTTCAAGTCACCTCGTTGGCGTGAAGATATCTCAAAGGATGGCAACTCAAATCATCCAGTAGCTCCTGAGTAGGCACAACAATGCCTGGGACCTTCGTACATGGAGCCTGAGCGAGAGCAGGAACGAAAAATGGAGCATCCTCATCATCAATATCCAATGGCTGCTCGTCCTGCGTGGGACGAATCCTGCCCTCTACCAGTCTACGAGGCGTCCGAGCTGGATGTGGGTATGGCACATCAGAAGCCCTCCTACGTCTAATACCCGAGGAGATCCTACTGGAATTGTCGGGTCTATCACGATCCATCTACGGCAACAAGTCTCCAAATCACCTCAGAAAGGGTGTGGTAAGCCTAAAACCTGTGGCTTATCATTTTCAACAAGTCCACCATATATCTCTAGGTCCTATAACATATATACCCAGTAAAGTCAAAACTGCATGATTTCAAAACCTAGCAACTCAAAACCTGCATGGGTCAGTAAAAAATTTCCCCACAAAGTCAAAAATGCATGTTTTTTAAAGCCTAAGATTTTGGAAAAATTTCGCCAGAGTCTCCTTTGTAAAATGGACTGTCCACATGCACATAGGCATGCCTAGGTGGCCATTCAGTAGCACACATATCCAAAAACAGAAACAGTTCATATTTATGAAAAACAATAAAAAATCAACCTCACATGGTAGCTAAATTACCACAGACATTTTTAGTTGAAAATCCAGGCTCACTAGGCCTCAAAAAGGATGATTAAACTAATCAAAAAGTGAAAAAATTAACTGTATCAGAACCTGAATTTTCTTACATCTAAACGTGCATTACAGTAAGATATGCATACATATGTAGTCAGAAATTTTTTTATAGGTCATATAGGCATACATTTTTCATATATTATGTTTGAGCACCCTAGGCGGTTCGCATACTTTTAACGGTCAAAAACTGCAAAAAAAAAAAACCATGTAAAACGTTACCTGCGCTGCGCTGAATGCGTAGGAACTGACAGATTCAAAAAATAGCTGTCCAAGCTCCGTAGATATGAAAAAAAGATCGGAATCCTTTCGAAACTCAAAACGGAAAGATTGCAAAATGAAAATCCCGCAGCACATTAAATAAGCCAGGTAGCCGCACCTCCACCTACGACAGCCCAGGTGGGTCCCACTTCCGCCGGGCCAGGGTCGGTTGGAGTCAAAACGGAGTTTAAACGGGCTGCTAAGTCAAATTTGAAGAGAAATCGCTACGCGATTAAGCGGTTTGGCCAGAAATCCTGTGTTTAAGCAGCGTAATCCTGACGGAAAGGGAAATTCCACAAAGGCCCTTGGTATTCATCCCAGAGCCATGTCCGGGGATCAAAAAATTAAACTGCGGAAAATCTCCCCAAGAATTACGCAAAACTGCCGAAAGCTGTCATTTATCAAAGTTCGGGTACTGACTGAAGCAATTTCAGCCGTTGGCTCAGTCCCAGCAAAGTTCGGGGACTGACCGAAGTAATTTCAGCCGTTGGCTCAGCCCCAGCAAAGTTCGCGTACTGACTAAAGTAGTTTCAGCTGTTGGCTCAGCCCCAGCGAAGTTTGGGTACTAACCGAAGCAGTTTCAGCCGTTGGCTCAGCCCCAGCGAAGTTTGGGTTCTGATCGAAGCAATTTCAGCCGTTGGCTTAGCCCCAGCAAAGTTCAGGTACTAACCAAAGCAGTTTCAGCAGTTGGCTCAGCCCCAACAAAGTTCGGGTACTGACCGAAGCAGTTTCAGCCGTTGGCTCAGCCCCAACAAAGTTTGGGTTCTGACCGAAGTAGTTTCAGCCGTTGGCTCAGCCCCATCGAAGTTCGGGTACTGACCGAAGCAATTTCAGCCGTTGGCTCAGCCCCAGAAAAGTTTGGGTACTGACTGATGCAATTTTTAGCCATTAGCTCAGCCCCAACGAAGTTCGGGTACAGATCGAAATACAGTCCAACCATTGGCTCAACCCCAATAACGTTTCAACTGTCGGCTCAACCCGAGCCAAGCAACAGAAGGGATCCGGTGACGGAAGCAATTATAATAATCCATCACAAATGATGGAATCTGTTATACACATCCTCAAAGGGATCATTGAGGTAGTATCAATCAGATCAACCTCAATCAGAATCTATAAAGCTATTGCAGAGAACGTCATCCCCAGCAGATCCAGATGTGGACAATCTGTGATATCTCATCTTCAACAACCTCATCCCCATCAGAATCAAATAAGTTATCATGAATGATGTCTTCCCCAGCTGGAAATGATAAAATTATTTCGCGGTAACTTCCCAACAACATCAATGGCTATATATGACAACGTTATCCCGAGCAGAGTGATAACGTAGGCAGCTAACAGAAGCCCTATTCCACTCAAAGACTCCCAGCCTTAGAAGCAGCTCTGGCACTTTTTATTTCCAGTGTCTACTAATCTTTATCCTATCCATTCCATTACATTGCATGGATATGATAAAGAGGGGCATCTGTAGACTCTCAAAATTTTCCTTACCCCAATACTAACAATGTAGGAGGGCAACACCGTCAATCAATTCAAATTTGGCCACCAATGCCGGTCCTTCAATTTAAATCCGGCCGCCAATGCCGGTCCTTTAACTAAAAACCGGCCGCCAATGCCGGTCCTTAAACATAAATCCGATCCCTAATATCGGTAACCTAAATCCGATCCCCAATATCGGTACTCCAGCCAAATCAGATCCCCAATATTGATAATTCAGCCAAATCCGATCACCAATGTCGGTACTCAATCCAGCTCCGATAGTCAATCGGACCGTCAATCCAGCTCCGATAGTCAATCGGACCGTCCATCCATCTCCGATAGTCAATCAGACAGTCAATCTAGCTCCGATAGTCAATCGAACTGTCTATCCAGCTTCGATCTCTAATCGGACAGTCTATCCAGTTTCGATAGTCAATTGAACCATCTATCCAGCTCCGATAGTTAATCGAACCGTCTATCCAACTCCAATCTCCAATCGAACCGTCCATCCAGTTCCGATCGATAATCAGATCGTCAGATCAACCCTGATCTCAATATTCAGATCAATCCTAATCTCAATATCGGGCCATCGGATCAATCCTAATCTCCAATCAAGCCATCAGTTCAAACCCTGATCTCAATATCGGGCCTTCAAATCAGCCCTGTTAGCAACCCG
Organism: Panax stipuleanatus; assembly: GCA_020205555.1. Taxonomy (NCBI): domain Eukaryota; kingdom Viridiplantae; phylum Streptophyta; class Magnoliopsida; order Apiales; family Araliaceae; genus Panax; species Panax stipuleanatus. Next base: position 155,909,884 of record CM035117.1, on the reverse strand, counting down.
GGAGACACCAATCAACCCCGATCTTCACATCGGGCTGTCAAGTCAGCCCCGATCTCAACCCGGGAGGTACAGGTCAACCTGAACATAACCCAAGATATGTCAAGTCATCTTCGGTCTCAACCTAGGAAGTACAGTTCAGCCCCAAAGACAACCCTGGGAAGCCAGATCCATCAAAGGCCGTGCCGACACCACAGGCAACCCCGAAAGGGGCAAATCGGTCATTTTATTCAACTCTCAACCGATTCGATCAAACTCAAGATGAATTGATGTCATCGAAGTCAGAATGAACCACAACAACGATCCCGAGTGCCAACAACGCAAGACAGCTCAACGAATAAACTACGGGGAATCAAAGACCTGGTTATGAACCCGTCTTCTCAGACCAAAAAAATGTTTTATCCCATGTCATTGCCACACTCTCAGCGAGGGCTTTCCAAAAAGGTATTGCACGCCTCAAACGGATGCTCTGATTAAAAGTTTAAAAGTTTCAACTTCAACTGTGCGTTGACTGAAGTGCACGTACTTCGAGATGACAGAACTCGATATCGTGGGCCCCACCTGGGGAGCAGCAACTCTACCTACAGCAGCCGCAGGTAGAGCTAAGGCTCCCTGGCCTATAAATAAACGTGCACCCCCCCTTTTATTTTCATAATTCAAAAACGCAGCGAAGCTCTGCCTGTCAAATATTTTGACTTTTACATCTCTTCCAAACCCAAATATTTTTACTACAACACGTAGACAAACCCATATACTACTACATATCAAAAAATGACTGGTAGATTTGGACGTTTAAAGCGTACGATTTGGCAAAAAGCCCGTATCGTAGGCCATTGTAAGTATTTTTATGTTTAGAAACTCAATACTACTACTTTGCACTGTTTTTCACTTACACATGAAGTTTCATCTTCTAAATATTCCCGGAGCATAGTTCCGTGGCCGTTTTCGTCAAAATTTGGTATATTTCTATACATAAACGCAGTTTTTTACAACTCGGATTGACGATCCGTCAGCTCTAGCAGCTTCAAAGCACTACCACACACATTTTTGGCAACTCTTCTGGATTGGGTTGTCTTCCCAGTCTGGGTTTGGCCCTTTTTTTGTATATATTTAACTGCAAATATACTAACATTTTAATTTTGTGAAGCTCGGATGTCAAATCCATGGTAGTTTACCACTTTTATATATATTTACGCATATATAAGCGAATTTCACCATCACTGGTACTCATATCAGTCCTGGTTGACTATATTTATGTCAATATATATATATATATATATATATATATATATATATATATATATTCTGTCACAGCCTGGATTATTTTGTGGCTATTTACAGTTTTTTATAAATATATATATATATTTCAATTCCAGTCCCGGCTTGCGAGTGAACACCCATCGCCTTTTTACAGCTTTTGTATATATATAATTATATATATATATATATATATATATATTTCTTTACTCAATTTATTCAACTGTTGCATTTAATATTCATTTGTATATGAATCTGCACTGGCATATCTGCAGGCAGACTAGATTTATCCAAATCTCGCCAATTCTAGCTTTCAACGGTTCAAACAGGTCCCGACAGAACCTGGAAGCTATAAGGGCTAAGATTTCTTTAAATCTAGTTATTTTTATAGTTTCAGCTTTGAAAGCAAACTCGCTTCCCTTAGATCACTATCTAGTGGGAATGAGACGCTTTGGCCATTCGCAGCCAGGATTTATTGATGAATCCTTGGTTCCATTGCGACGTGATGATGCATATATGTCCATTTCTGTGCAAATTTGAACTGTGCAGGTTTATTGTTTACTCATATGTGAGCCTAGGAATCGTGGGATTCACGATCAAATCCATCGGGATCTGATTCCCACAATGGACAAACTCCAGTTTACAGATGTACCCTGCCAGTTTTTCTGTAAAATATACATACACGGACCTTAAAATGGTTATCCGGATTTAAGGTCTCAATATAATGAAAAATGTCAATTATCGTGTCAGCGTCCCTCCGATGGCTTTCATACCCATAAGGAGACCGACACTAGTATATTTCTGTGGTCGAGGATGCTTCGCAGCCCGATAAATCACCATTTGCATGCAGCCTTAAGGCTATAAAAGATAAAATTTGGAAGTATCAAAAGACTTTAATTCCTATGTCAGCGTAGGGTTTTGATAAACAGCTTTCAAAACATCACTGTCAATTCAATTTCAAAGATTTTGCAAATCTAATCAAATGCTTTTGCAAATCAAATTAAAGACTGATTTTCAAAATCAAATCAAACCCTTCGTATATAGGTTCAATGAAGCGAAGCATTACTTTCAAATCAATCAAATCAATAGGCCCAATTTTCAAACAGCATTCACTCACGCATTCACAGTTTTTAAGGAAATATTGAAAAGATGCGGTACCGTATTTACACGGGAGTCGTGGGGTGCCTAACACCTTCCCCACACTTAACCAAGCCCCCGAACTTAAAACTTCGATTTTAAAGATCAAGTTTTGACAGTGTCCAGCAATTGGGCCTCTTTTCAAATCAAACTCGGTTGAGTTGGTACAACCATTTTCAAATCTACCAACTGGCGACTCTGTTAAAACATTCAAATCGTCGACATAAATACATGTTGGCCTCTTTCCTAAAAAAACCCTTCAAAACCTTTTTCCTAAATAAAAAGAATAAGGGTAGAGAGAACTTAGGAAGATCGGTTTGAGAAAACCTGGGTTACGAACCGACCCGCGAGATTCCTAAATTTTCCAACGTCGACAGTTGTGATTCAGGGAAATATAGAAAGTAAACAGAAAAGTTTAAAATATTCTGCATTTTTAGTGATTGTATCATCGAATAATGATTTAAAGTTAGAATAAAGGTGTATTGATAACGACTGAGATTGAGAGTTGAATTTAATGAATTTTGGGGTTGTTATAATTGGTATCAAAGCTGATAGGTTATACACCTTAGGTAAGAGTACATTAGGCTATGACCGTAGTGAGGAATTTTTTTTAAAAAAAAATAATAATAAGTTAAGTTTAAGTAGTGGTACAGTCGTACTCTTTAATGGTTGATTTATAGTATCTGGGCTAAATAATTCCTTCAGAGAGCAGAAGTATATACGAACTAGCCACCGATCTAACTCGCTGTGATATACAGTGTAGACGAGACTGGGAACTAGTTTGTTGGTTGTTTGTGGGAAACCACCCAACTTACTATATTGAACGTTGTTAGAGACTTGATGTGTACCGAGTATAGAGTTATGAATACGTATGATGAAAAGGTGATTCTTTTCACATACGTAGATGTATAGGATGAGTTAAGTCCTAGAAATATTATAAGAAGAAGATGAGAAGGACGAGGAGTAAACTCGAATAAAATATTGAGCAATATGAATGAAGTTAGAAATTCTTAAAGGAAGAATTGGTAAATAAAAAAAGAAGATTCAAAGAAGAATCTTGAAGAGATATAAAGATAAGAATCTGGAGTTACCTAACTCCAATAATCAAGATGACGAATAATGATGAATAAACAAAGTCTATAAGGTTAAAAGCATAAATGAAATCATAATATGATATGATGAAAGGAAAAGATAAGAAGATTGTAAAACAAAATGATAATGAGATAAGAAAAGAATAATAAGGGAGATGATTATAGAATAAGATCACGACGTGATTTTTAAAGTTGTAAAAAATAGATGGTACGTAATGACTGAATAGTTATAGTTTGATGCTATAAAGAGAATGTACTATGATATAGTACGAGATAAACTCACGAGGAGTTATAAATGATGAGATACAGAAAGTTCGTATCAACCAAAAAGCAAGTTATGAGTAAGATAGAGTTAAGTGGGATTTCAACTGAGGACTCATGTGGTGGCTGAGTTGTACAAACCTTTGTATGGACAGGGGTTTTGTGGTTACACTTGGTTTATCGCATGGATAATCATTGGAATGTTGGTGTCGCACTATCGATATATATATATGGTGAGAATGTGATTGTTGTCCAATGTTTATTTTTGATAGTTAGAGACAATTAAGATTAGATTAGATGATATTAAGGTTAGGTGCAGTTCTTAAAACTCATGCTTATGGTAAGTTCGTGATTCATAATCGTATGTATGTTTTTGAACCCCTAAATGTGTGGACAGTCCCTGATTAGTTCTTGGACTATATATTGCTAGGACAAGTTCTTAAACTCATATTATTGTGGCAAGTTCCTGAACTTCTAAAGTGTGGTAAGTTTGATTAACTATACTAGGTATAGAAAGGTTATGGTATAGTAAGCATTGATGGTGTAGAAGATTGATAGAATAATTAAGTAATGAAGTGGTGGAGTAGAGATTAATATTGATGGAGGAAATTTGGATATTCTAAATCTTCTAACTATGCTAGATTTTTGAAATTTATTGACTTTGTGCTGATGTTTGCACTTCTGAGTCTTTTTGAAAAATATTTGATCAAATGATTGAACAAATGGATTTTTAAAACAGCGCTATGGTATGTAGTATGACGAACTCATATAATGACGAAATCCTCAATGTACCATTACGACGGTACGGTATTATGATATTATAAAAAGATTTATTTATTTTTAGTTTCCTTAAACTATAAAAAAAAAGGGAATATTTATTGAGTTGGTTAAATATATATATATATATATATATATATATATATATATATATATTGATGTCCGAATTGTTGCTAAAAGTCTATGCTACTTGATTCAGCTAAACAAGTATTGAAAGATGTTTATGAAATTCGAGCGTTTTTGACAAAGTATGCCAAACTAGGTTGCTCTGGTGCTAATTCAGATGTTGAAAGCTGAGGTGAACAACCCTATAAAGGGGACATGTTATCGAAGACAATGGTTCTGAGTGTAACGCATATAGTCGTTACAATGTACTACGTTTGTGCACGAAGTAGTAGTGCGATAGTCTGAACACCTAAAGCACCGATGTAGGATATTTACAGTCTGTGTGATTGTTAAACATTTTGTTAGAGCGTTTTATAGTGTGAAGTACCGGGGGTGAAGCACTATTAAACTTAGAAATGAGTTCCAGGTCTTGTGACCACTCAGCTTGATTTGAGAATCTTTTAAATATCTGAGTTATTTTTACTACTTTCCAATTATTGAGCAATTGTGGAAGATTTTTGTTATTCTGAAGTAAATGTGAAAAGGGGGGGTATTCCTTAGAACGGAGTAAGTTGTATAATGATGAATATATTTAAAAGTAAGGAAAGAAATTTCGAAAAGAGGAATGATGAAGTTATCTAAAGAAAAGGTGAAATTCTTGAAAGAGAAAGATGTGAAGAATGCGATGACTTTATTTTAGAAAAATCCTTAAAGGAGGAAGTGGTTATAGAACCCAATGAATGAATAAAAGATTAACGTAAAATCTATTTTGATAGATTGAAGGAATAAATATTATGAAAAAAAAATTGAGGACGAAATTCTTAGAAGAATGGGTGAATGTGATAACCTGAATACTTACAAGAAAGTGAATTATAAAGTATATGAATTCGACGAGTAGAGTATATGGTAATGATCCTTAGAAAGGTAATGAACGGGTTAAATAATATATAATATTTGAAACATAATTGAGTTTAATTGAAGGTTATGAAATAAAACTTAAAATTTGTTGAAGAAAAGAATGGAGTAGGATATATATATAAAACTTTTGTTAAGGTAATGTGTTGAAGTTATTCAACGATAAAATTATGAAGGAGATTGGTGTAAACTGAGTAAGGGAGGTTTCGGTGATTTCGTGGACGGAATGCTTATACGAAGGGGAAGAATGTGACAACCCGAATTCTAAGTAATTATTAAAATAAGAATTTAATAAATAAAATTCTTATTATGAAATATTTTGGGTTTAAATATATATATATATATATATATATATATATATGTTATATATAGTTTGAAATTTGTGATTTAGTGTGAAGTGAATTAAATATTTATATATAAAAGAGAGTTGTATATATATTCATATGTTGGAGAAAATGAGATTTAATAGTAATTAAAATATTAAAGAAGTTAAATGATGTTAGCTAATTTAATTAAGTTAAAATTTATATTATGAAATAATATAAATTGATTTTCATGCCTTGAATTGCGATGGAATTGTTATGAATTAAATTTCATAAATAATGTGAGTAATTCACTTAATTAAAATAATGAATTAGTGTAAGCACATTTATTTTAATAAATGAGGAGGTAATATATTATATACGAGCGTAATATAACAAACTTAAACAAAGAATTAAAGATACATAACCTAGTTTATATTTCTAGTTTATGTGTTCTTGAGTTTTCTTTTAAAATTGGAGTTTTGGTTAATGAATTTGTGGGTTATGATATTACATATGTTATTAGATATTTATAATTTGATAATGGTCATCTAGAAACTATTTTTCAGAAATCAAATTCATATATTTATGCTAAAGAAAAGAAATTTGGATTTTAATGGTAATGTGTGTTTTAGTTTACTTTGAGACTAAAACTAATGATGAATTCGTGATGGAAACTTTAAATTGATGGTTGATTGTTGTTATCTTCTGTAAAATGAAAACAACGCAACTTGAACGGATCAAATTATTTAAGAAATGAATTCATGGTGAATATTTACATTAAACATGTTAAAAATATGAAAAATAAGTATAAACCAAGTCCCACATCGACTAAATTGAGAACTTTACCCTTTTCTAAATCTATAAATAGAAGGGCTTGGCCCTTTGTTTAATTCACCAACAATAAGGCTTCCAATTTTGAGAAAGGCTTTGTTGTGGGAAGACTTTTTATAAAGACCTCCTTAGTTAAATTTTGACGTCATTTTACGTAGGCAGTTTGTGGAACTCGTATATTCGGGTATGTTTCTTACTTAATTTTTGGTATTGTTATTATTTTAAATATTGTATTTAGTTTTTTATTTCTGAGGAGATGTTAAATTTCTGGTAGTTCTATGAATTAGGAGTCTATATAATCCAAACGGACTCAATTAGATATCTAATTGAAGAGTCCATAGAGTTCTATGATTTTCTGGTATGTTGTAGTTCTATAAATTATGAATCTATAGAATCGAAAACGAACTAAAAATGATTTAGATCGAAGTCGTTGTGAAATTTTTTGTAAAACATGTTAAACGATGAAAAACTTAGTTTGGAAGACTTTTGAGCCAAATTTTGGACTAACTAATTAATCTAAAAAATTATAAATTCAAGAGGGGTGTTGTAGAGCATGTTACAAGCTTTCCATAGCCTCAAGAATGACCTAATTCCGATAACGGATGACTAAGTTATGAATATTTGAAGTATATGTAAAAACGAGTGTACAGCTGACCCTAAGAGACAAATTCGGGGCTAGTTAGATATTCTAAAAAATTCTGGGCTTTGTGGGTATTATAGTACATTGAATAAGCTTTTCATAGAATCCAGAACGGACTAATTCCTACTTCGGAGCAAAGAGTTATGACCTTTCAAAGTAGTCGCGTCAAAACTGTCCAAATCAGGAAAATCAAGTGCAGACTTGTCCCTTCCGCGAATTTTCTGGGCTGATATGTTTGGAATTTGGATTTGTAATCTGAAGAGAAGTTGTAGTCCCGGAAGTTAGCTTCGCGTGGGCTCAATAATCGCTTAAAAATGTTTTGAAACAAAAAAGTTATTGTTGTTTTAGCTAGAGAAGATAAAGCAGAAATGAAAGTGAAAACTGTAATGAACGTACACTTTTGGCGCTCTGTTTGGCTGCCTAATGAACCTGAAAAGGGGGTTTCATATTTTTTAAAATTATTCTCATATGATATGAAAAACATACTGAAATTTGAGAATTTTTCGATAAGCGAGCAAAGCGTGAGAAAATTACAAAGTGGCTCATTTGTTATGCAATGATGTGAGTTATTCGTGAAACAAAGTGCGAAACTACTTTGTTTGGCGTAAAAATGTTAAAACAAATTAAGTTTCTAAATAAAGTAATATTCTTTTTGAGTAAGAATAAATAATATTAGTTTGTGTAAAACTAATAATTATTATTAATGGATATACATGCATGTTTTGTAACATATTCAATTATCTAATATGTGTTTGCATGTAAATATGATTATGTAGGAATTGTGGGACTTTAAGTTAAATTTTATCAGTAATCTCCGATCAAGGCAAGTCTTTCAGTTCCTATTTGCTATGTGTAATTGATGATGAATTATTTTAATATGTATTGCAAAGATATTACATATATTGTGAGCATGAAATGCTAAAGTCAATTTATGGCTACATTGATTGAGTAAAGAATGTTGATTGAGTAAGATACTCAATCTTTATACTTGTTATGTGAATTAAAGCATGTATGATATGTTAGTCTAATGATTATGATGTATAAGATGAGCATGTTATTTATGTGTTACGTGATGCATGAAAAATGTTAGATCTTGCTGAGCTGTCAAGCTCATTCTTGCAAAATAACCATTTTTGCAGGTCAAGGTTTCAAGGTAATGATACGTGCTAATTGAATGATAGAGATCAATAGCAATTCAAGAAGATTACTTATTTTAGATGAGAAATTCATTTAATGTTTTTGATTGTAACATAATTGTGAAGTTGTAAAGTTGAGCTATCCGATGTATAAAAGATATTGCTTTGTGATGAAAGATTTTATATAGCAACTTTGATGAAGCAATTCATGAAATAAATTAGAATCAAAGATATGTAATGATAAAGGTTGTGATTTAGGGAAATATATAAAGTAGACAGAAAAGTTTAAAATATTTCGTATTTTTAGTGATTGTATCATCGGATAATGATATAAAGTTAGAATAAAGGTTTATTAATAACGACCGAGATTGAGAGTTGAATTGTATGAATTTTGGGGTCGTTATAGAGCTTCCTCTGGAGATTGGTCCACACACTTTCTATGTATCTTTCCAGGTGCTCAACATCACCACCGGATACAACTTGTTGCTGGGCAGGCCATGGATCCATATGGCAGGAGTCGTTCCATCCACCCTTCATCAATAACTAAAATATATTATCAATGGCAACCTAATCACAGTGAATGCCGAACCAGAATACCCTACTTGCATACAGGGAGACATGCCAGTGATCAGCCTGGATGCAGGAATTGAACCTGCTAGTTTTCAAGCCTTGGAGGTAAGCGATACTCAGTACCTACCAGTTGGGGCACCAGCCCTGAAGCCTAAAGTCTCCTCTTAAGTATTGACAGTGGGCCAGGAGATGGTATCTTTGGGTTTCTGCCCTGGAGAAGGGTTAGGGAAGAATCAACAGGGAATCAAAAGCTCGGTGCAAATCTCGAGTCAGTCGGGGAAGGCCTGATTGGGTTATTTATCCGTGTCAAACCACCGGAACCCACATAAGCATCCTAAGGCTTATGCTTCCACCATACTGCTGCCAAACCTCACTGATGCTGGATTTGTGAAGCCAATGAGGAAGATCCCTGTTGTTGTATCAGCCATGTTGTTTCCTCCAATCATATCGGTCGGTGAGAGAAAGACCCCAAAGCCTGAAGGGGAGAGCAAAAAGGGAAAAGAAAAGTTCATGTATGAAGGACAAGACACATTTGCTAACATGTGGGTTATCATACACTACGAGGGGATGAATGAGGATATACCTGAAAGTGACGATGAGGATAAGATTCAAATTCCTTGCATCAAGAAAGAGAAGGGAGGCAGTTCAAAGAAAAGCTCCGGCCCTATTTTGAAGGATTTTTTAGTCATCATCCGAGACGAGGCAGATGAGCACAATTCCTTGATCCTTCTTGTTCATAAAGATCTGACCCTCGACAACTGGAGCAGTGCTCCTTGCCTCATTCAAAAAGGGTAAAAGGGCAGAGAGTCTGTCTTCCCTGTAACATGGTTTCATTTACTGCTTATTTTGGTTGCACAACTATAGAAGTAACTTTTGTCATGCTTTGCCAAATGCTTTGTATGCTTAAACAGTTGTATATATTAAAGTGAAAGCATTTTTTTTTCAGGACTCCAAGATTGGATTTGTTTGTCCCTGCTGATGAGATGCCAACCTGTCACAATGACTACAGCTTTGATAAAGAACTGAACTTCGACTTGATGGAAATTGATGAAGATGAATATTGAGGTGCCCAAGGAAATCAAAGAATGGGTCGAAGACAAACCCAAAACAAACCTTGACCAAACCACCACTATCAACATAGGAACTTTAGAAAGTCTCAAAGAGATCCAGAAAAGCATAGACCTCACCCAAGATTACCGATCTGATTAAACTCCTAACACAGTTCCAGGACGTGTTTGCGTGGTCACATGAAGACATGATTGGCCTGTCTACTTATATTGTCATCTATCAAATGCCTATCAAAGATGGATTCAAGCCAGTCAAACAAAAGCTCAGGCGATTGAAACCTGAATGGAGTTTGAAAGTCAAAGAGGAAATTGTTAAATAATTCAAAGCCGGCATCATCATGGTATCAACATACCCACATTGGCTGTCAAACATAGTCCCCGTGCCAAAGCCCAGAGGGAAAGTACGAGTATGTGTAGATTACAGGGATTTGAACAAAGCCTGCCTAAAGGATAATTTCTCGGTACCTTTCATCCACATCCTGATAGACAACACGACGCAGTATGACATGTATTCTTTTGTGGATTGCTTTGCTGGTTACCATCAAATCATAGTTGCTGAGGAAGACAGGGAGAAAACAGCTTTCATCACTCCCTGGGGAACCTTCTGTTACAGACGTTTGTCCGTCGGCCTCATCAATGCCGGGGCCACATATCAGCGAGCCATGATGGCTCTATTTCATAATATGATGCATAAGGAGATAGAGGTCTATGTGGATGACATTATCGACAAATCCCGGAAGGAGGATGATCACATTGACCATCTTAGAAAGCTGTTCAACAGGTTGCGCAAGTACAACCTCAAGATGAATCTAGCCAAATGTGCTTTTGGCGTCAAAATTAGGCAAGTTATTGGGATTCCTAGTGAGCAACAGAGGTATTGAGCTGGATCCTGCCAAGATTAAAGCCATCACTGAGATGCCATTACCTTGAACAGAGAAGAAGATACACGGGTTCATGGGAAGGATCAATTTCATAAGCAGGTTCATTTCCCAGCTCACAGCAACTTGTGAACCCATCTTCAAGCAACTAAGGAAGAATTCCTCCACTAAATGGTGTGAGGATTGTCATAAAGCCTTTCTTGCCATGCAGAAGCAGCTGATTAAAACGTCTGTCTTGGTACCCCCTGAGGAATGGAGTTCCCCTATTCATGTACCTGTCCGTCAATGCCAATGTAATGGGCTGCATGCTAGGACAGAAGGATGATAGTAGCAAGGAGAAAGCTATCTACTACATCAGCAAAAGATTCAGCAGTGGTGAACAGAAGTACACCCTAATTTAAAAGATATGTTGTGCGTTAGCATGGGCCACCATGAGGTTGAAACATTATCTGCATGGGCACATGACCTACCTCATATCCTGCATGGATTCGCTGAAATACGTATTCAACAAGCCAATGTTGAATTATCTACTGTCCAAATGGCAGTTGATCCTACAGCAGTTCAACGTTGTCTACGTGACTCAGAAGTCCATCAAAGGTCAAGGCATTGCATATCAACTAGCCGAAGCACCATCAGGAGGGTTCGAAACTTTGGAGACTTATTTCCCGGATGATGGGATCATGATAATTCAACAAATCTGACAAGAGAATATAGTCTAACCATGGATAATGTATTTCAATGGAGCAGTAAACATGGAAGGTACCGGAGCTGGGGAAGTCCTTATCTCTGGTACGGGAGAACAATATCCTGTGGCTACCAAGCTACAGTTTGTCAACACCAACAACACAGCTGAGTATGAAGGCTGTATAATGGGGTTGAAACTAGCCCAATCCATGGGTGTCAAGCATCTATTGGTCTTTGGAGACTCTGAATTGGTTATCAGACAAACCACTAGGGCATATCACACCAAAGAACTGCATTTGCTACCCTATCATCGGTAGGTTGTTAAAATATCCACGGAGTTTAAAGACATAACCTTCATCCATATTCCTCGGGGTAGGAATGACTTCGCTAATGCATTGGCAACGTTAGTTTCCTTGATCCGCATATCTGATAGGAGTGGGATTCCCGACATCAAATTCACAAGCCAAAGGCCCCGACATATATGAATTATATTGGAGAAGTATCAGATGAAATACCTCCTATCAAATAGCCTTGGTATTAAGACATCAAGAAATATCTCCGAGATGGATTTACACCCGCTGGGGTAAGTCACTCCGAACGAAAGCGGATTCACAAGATGGCCATGAAATTCTATCTGAGCGGAGACGCACTCTACAAAAGGGATGTTTTAATAGGGCTTTTAAGATGCCTTGACAAAGAGCAAGCCCAGAGATTGATGAGTGAAGTCCATGGTGGAGTTTGTGGTCCACACATGAGCGGTCATCTACTGGCCAAGAAGATATTAAGAACAGGGCATTATTGGATCTTTCTCAAAGTTGACTACGATGACCATGTCAGGAGCTGATTTCAATGCCAAGTACATGGAAATACCAATCATGCTCCTCCGAACGAGCTACACAATATGAGTTCGCCATGACCTTTCTCCATGTGGGGAATGGATGTGATAGGCCCAGTAGAACCCAAAACTAGCAATGGTCATCTATTCATCTTTACCATAATCGATTACTTCACCAAGTGGGTTAAAGCTGCCTCTTTTCCCAAAGTCACCAAAGAGGTCATCATTGGTTTCATCAGAAACAATGTCATCTGTCGATATAGACAAGCGGAGGTGATCGTATCAGACAATGCCAAGAACATAAACAATCAGTTGATGAGAGAACTATGCAACAAGTTCCACATCAAGAATCTTAATTCTGTCATCTATCGGCTCAAGATGAATGGTGCTGTCGAATCGGCCAACAAGAACATCAAGAAGATCATGCAGAAGATGTCTGCCAATAATAATGAATGGCTTGACCTGTTGCCTCTAACCCTGTTAGCATACAGAACGTCAATGCGCACTTCAACTAGGGCTACCCCTTATTCATTGGTCTATGACATGGAAGCAGTACTTCCCATAGAAGTAGAAATGGAATCCCTGAGAATCTTGATAGATGCTCAGATGGAGGAAGACCAGTGGTTGCTAGATCGGTACCACCAATTATCCCTGATAGATGAAAAGAGGGCTACACCCATTTTTTACGGGCAATTATATCAACAAAGGATTGCTCGATTATACAACAAGAAAGTTCGAATCTAGCAATTCAAAGAAAATGATTTGGTGCTGAAGAAAGTTTTGGCCAATCAAGACGAAGCGAAAGGAAAGTTCGCCCCAAATTGGGAAGGCCCCTTCATTGTTAAGGAAGTTTTGATAAGAGGAGCTATCAGATTGCAAGAGATGAACGGGAGCAAATTTCCCCAACTCATCAACTCAGACACCATAAAAAGGTACTATATTTGAAACATAAGTCAGCCATCATCCTGGTCCTGCAAATCAGATCAGCTCGGTTTTCACTAGAAAACTGAACTACGAATGACCTGATCTCCCTCAACCCGGGAGTACGTAGGCAGCCATTCTTGGTGCGGTCAAACCAAACAAAAACTCAAAAACTCATCAAACCAAACTCAAAAGAGACACTTCTCAAGCCTCTCTCACACAAACAGAACTATGAATGACCTGATCTCCCTCAGCCTGAGAGTACGTAGGCAGCCATTCATGGTGTGGTTTGACCTTCAAGAAAAAATAAAAAACCAATAAAAACTAGTCCCGTGACACCAAAACCATATAAAACCTAAATTCTATCAAGCCTCCCTGATCAATGGGCCCATCTGAGATATTCACCGACATCTCAATGTCAATCCGTCAAGGAGAAGCTCATGATACATCAACAATAGCAAGTTATAAAAGAAGTGGTAATCACTCAGTAATGACAATACATATCCAAACAGGGAAGTTAATCAAAATATATTTCTTTGATATATAATACTGTTTGATATATACACTGTGTAATGTACATGACCAAAATGGCTGATCTAGTATGTGCAGGAAAAATAAAGCTAGTCTATGGACCCAAAGATAAATAGGACAGCAGTGCCAACATGGCATCTCTCTCTGAAGATGGAGGAGCCGCTGCAAGCGCAATACCCTCAGCCTCTATATGGGCCAAAACATCCATAACCATCTGCATAGTGGCACTGTGATCGTCAATGTAAACACTCATATCGGCAACTAGGCCATGAGTATATGATCGGAGAGTAGTACTGTCAGCAATGTGGAGATCTCGGGGAGCTATGGCTTCATCCCTCTCTACAAAAGCAGCATCCCTGGCAATCAAAGTCTCCTCAATCTTGATAAAAGCAGCATCTCGAGAAGATCGAGCCGTATCTCTCTCGACCAATGTCGTATCTTGACTGGCTCGAGCCTCATCTCTATCAGCAAAAGCTATATCTCTGACGGACAGGGCAGTCAACATCAGCGCCTTAGACTGATCTCTCTCAAAACTCATCCTAACTAGTGAATCTGCCAAAGCTGGATCTTTCCCGGCAGGAATGATCTGCAGGTCACTAACTAAGGCTGCTGTCAGACCCATGAACAAATCATCATCCGTAGGAGAGTCAAGATCCTCCATAGGCTCCTCCTCATCTGAATCCATAATCGGAGCTGACTGAATGAATGCAGCTGATTCTATATCGGTCTCCAACCATGCCGAATACTCTAGAGAACGATCCAGATGTCTAGTAGAGAAATCAACCCTCTCCCTATGAGTTCAACACTCATAAATCCTGATCAGGTCGGCTGATGACATAGAAGAAGCTGACATCCGTTGATCTATGACCCCCTTAAACTGGTGCAGGCTCTGGAGCTAATCAAATTAACCCATAACTGCCAATAGATGGTAGGTGGTCACCCCTCTCAATCCCGCTAGGGGAAAAAAGTCCATGCCAGATGTATGGGTGATGAAGCTATAAGGGGAGACTAGCCCTGAGCATGGCAGAATCAAAAAAGGATGCTCAATATCTGATAGAAAGCTGACCATGTCTCTACATCCGAACACTCTGCTAGCTGAAATGAGTAGGACATAGCTATCTCGTGGGAGAAGCAATACCTCTGATGTCTGAAGAATTCGATCAGACGCAAATGGGTCATGAGCTATACATACAGAAGGACAGAGCTAACTCTAAAAAACCCCTCTGAATTGGTGCTGTAATAGGTAGCTGAACTCAATGGCTCGGCTAGTATCATCGGCAGGATGGTGCTACCCTATCTAAGGGTACGAACCACGACCATCAAGCCCAGGTCAAAATGGTCCAAATACGGTGGTATGTATACATAGGCCATGATGTACATCAGCAAAACATCTATCCTAGCTGAATGCCATGCCTCTACCAAGATAAGGAAATCACCAGCATGTTAATTATAACTATCCAATCTGTCCAAGTAATCGATCAAGAAGTCAATCGAGATCACCCGTCTGGAAATAATCTCATCTGTGACTACACTCTGACGTAGACCCGACATCTGTAGGAGTGGTCTCCTCATGTCAATAATAGCAGTACGGGCGCAAGGCAAGTCCAAAGCCAAACTAGTAAGCCACTCGTACTCCTCCAGAGTCAGAGTCAGCTCATGCCGCCCGATGCGGAAAACCTGCCTCTCAGGTATCCAACAGGATAAGAGGCCATCTAGGAATCCATATGGAACCTGGAAATCCACAAGGGCTAATGAATGCCCTAACATCTGATCCATTATCCCTCTGGCTGGGAAGGGCAGGCTATCATACGACGACATCAAGGACGACGCTACCACAGATGGTGGTAGATGCTCGATGCGACTGACTGTCGAGGACGACAACTGTATCACCATATCACAAGACCATCCAGGGGTTAAATCTGAACTCATCTATCTAAATGCATACACATGACATAATACATGCATAATGACAATGATAAACATGATGCGATAGACAGGAAATATCATGCATATCTAGAATAAACTATCTACTGCAAGCATCATCTCTGTTTGCTAATAAAGTGCAAAATAAAAAGTATAGGGATATGAGGCACAACCCCTCAACTACTAACAGCGACCTATCAAAATGGGGTACAGTCGCCCAATAGCCAAAACAATGGCCTACCAAAAGATATAGCTAGAAAAGCTATCCAAAAAGGTCAAGATAATCTACACTCAGGCTGTTAACCTGCTCTATCTCCTTCGTGGACAAAAAGCCTCAACCATCAAAAATGTCAGGGCGGTACAAGGGAGGATCAGCCCCTGTAAAATTGTTGGAAAATTAACCTGTGGAAGGGCCCTCTCCGGAGCCGGATGGATCAAAAGAAGATGCCTCTGATGGATCTCGGCCAAGATGCCTGATAAACAAATGAGTTCTCTCCAACTGCTGGGTAAGTCCTGTAATCTGGTCCAAGTGAGTAGGCTCCCTGAGGCAAGTTATCCAGTCTGTCATCATCACAGACCCCGGCACCATATCTGCCATAAACTGGGTAGCACGAGTCTGAACCCCAATAGTGCGAGGACTCCACCAGTTG
The DNA here is from genome assembly GCA_020205555.1 of Panax stipuleanatus. Classification (NCBI taxonomy): domain Eukaryota; kingdom Viridiplantae; phylum Streptophyta; class Magnoliopsida; order Apiales; family Araliaceae; genus Panax; species Panax stipuleanatus. The sequence goes on along the minus strand of CM035117.1, from coordinate 155,893,373 downwards.
CTGAATGCCTCATGGCTGCATGGACCCTTTGACAGGGTAAAGCCATCTACGCCCTCCATCAGAATGTCTGTGAGTGGTTGAACTAGTGGCTAATGGTGCAAAGTAGGAGGAAAAATGGGAATGCGGATCTGCCCCGTGATGCTCCTGATAGCACGCTCTCCTAAATAGAGCTTTCAACCTCCCTCTGTTAAAAATGGGACTCTGCGGGTGGACAATGCAAACTCCCGGCCAGTGGGGAAACCACCCTTAAACCCGATTGTCAAAAAGTCTGAGGTATACGGTACCCATGATATCGATCCTGCTGTCAAAAGCTCAAGCTGCAGGCGGGAATGGGTGAATCCCTCAGCTACAGGGACCTCCGTCAGTGTGGAGTGGTGCCAACTCCGTCCCCGAGGATAGTTCTCCAGGCCTAAAGTAGTAGTGGGATGTAGGTAAGGAAGCCTCTCATATGCCCAGAACTGGCCATATAAATATCAAAAGTCTTTAATGACCAAGACTGACAAATGTAAATACAGAAATCAAAAAGGTACAAGAAAGATGTACTCACCAGCATGAATGGGTGGAACCTTAACCAAGCCTCCGTCACACCCTCTGACCGCATGCGCATACCTCAGAGAAAATAGGTAAAGGTGTAGGTACCCTAATTAAAGTCACTGAGGCGCTCCACATGTCAGTGGCACTGACCAAGGCAAAGGACACCATCGCAAAGTTATCCGCCAGGAAGTAACCCCTGATGATCACCAGGAATAATTGCCGCATGATGCGATCTCTAACCCTCTGATCATCAGGCAAGGGCTCAAGTAAAGCCCCACTTTGGGCATCTATGCTCAAGGGACCAGATCGGACCGTCCGACCCTTGATGGCCATCGCAGGAACTCCCAAAAGAGACTAGACGACAATGGGTGTAATATCAGCCACGACAAGCACTAGCTCACCCTCAAACTATATCCCGGTGATGAACCTCCAATCCATCGGCGTCATCATCACCTCGCAATCCAGCAAGTGAAGAGGCTGAGTCTGGTGGAACCAACGCTTAGACAAAGCCCTCATGAAACCCCAGGGGCAACGATGGGGAAGGATAGAAAAGAACGCCTGAAACCCCCAGGTGTCAACAATATCCCTATAATCCTGGTGCATAGTGTGATAAAGAGAATGCATATTAAACCAGTTCCCTCGAGGCTGTGTGAAGCCAGGAACCTGCATCAAAAGCCAACCCATGTCAAAAACCTGTGCCCCGAGAATGGTAAAAGAAAGAAAGAAAATCCAGAAAGAAGGAAACTTCGGTCACCTCGTTGGCATGAAGGAACCTCGATGGATGGTAACTCAAATCTTCCAACAGATCCTGGACTGGCACAATAATGCCTGGGAGCTCCCCACGTGGAGCCTAAGCTGGGGCTGGAGCAGCAAATGGAGCGTCCTCATCATTTATGTCTACCGGCGACTCAGCCCTGTCCGGAAGAATCACTAACTCAGCCAATCTACGAGGCAGCCGGGCTGGCCGTGGCTGAGGAACATCGGAGGCTCTCCTCCGTCTAACTCCTGAAATGACCCTGCTAGCACTGCCGGGTCTATCTCGGTACATCACCTGGTCAAAGTCTCCAAATCACCTCAAAAAGGGTGAGGTAAGCCTAAGACCTATTGCTTATTAATTTAAAGCAGTATTTCATGAATGGGTCAATCAAAATCCTCAGTAGAGTCAAAACTGCATGTTTATTAAATACTCAGGCTTTTGAAAAAATTTCTCCAGAGTCTCCTTTGTAAAATGGATTGTCCGCATGCACCCAGGCATGTCTAGGTGGCCATTCAGAAGCACACTTTCTCAAAAATAGAAACAGTTCATATTTATGAAGAAAAATCAAAAATAAATTTCACATGGTAGCCAAATTACCATGGACATTTTTTAGTTGAAAATCCAGGCTCACTACGCCTCAAAAAGGATGAGTAAACTGATCAAAAAGAGCAAAAATTGACTATCTCAGGATTCAAATTTTCTTACATCAAAACGTGCATTGTAGAAAAATATGCATACTTATGAAGTTAGAAAAATTTTAGCAAGTCATATAAGCATACATTTTTGATACATTGCGTTCAAAAGCACCATACGTGGTTTACATACTTCTAACGTCAAAACTGGAAAAGAAAAGATGAAAATTTTATCTAAGATGTGCAGAACGCGTGGCCGCTGACGGAATCTGAAAAAAGCTGCCCGAACTCCGTAGATCTGAAAAAGAAAATCAGATTTTTATAGAAAATTAAAAATGAAAATGACTTATGAGAGCTCCCGCTGCCCATTTCAAAATCGCAAAAAGAAGCAGGCCCACCTGCGGCTGTCGTACCCCTACCTGCGGCTCCCCAAGGGTGGGTCCCGCCCCCTCCAGTTCGGTCCAGTTCGAGTTAAAACAGAGTCTATATCAGCTAAAAAGTCAAATCAGAGAAAAATCGCTACGCGATTGAGCGGGTTGTCCTGAAATCCTGCGTTTAAGTAGCGAATTACTGACAGAGGTGGGAACTTCATAAAAGCCATTGGTATTCATCCAGAAGCAATATCCGGGGACCAATGATGAAAATTGCTAAAAACTATGAAAAACTGCCAAAAACTGTCACTTTTGAAGCATCGGGTACTGACCTATGACAGTTTAGCTGTTGGCACAACCCCAGCAAAGCATCGGGTACAGACCGGTGACAGTTCAGTCATTGGCACAACCCCAGCGAAGCATCGGGTACAGACCGATGATAGTTCAGCTGTTGGCTCAACCCCATCGAAGCATCGGGTAGTGACCGATGACAGTTCAGTCGTTGGCTCAACCCCAGCGAAGCGTCGGGTACTGACCAATAACAGTTTAGCCGTTGGCTCAACCCTAGCAAAGCGTCATACTGACCGATGATAGTTCAGCCGTTGGCTCAACTCTAGCGAAACATCGGGAATGATCTGATGGCGAAAACAGTATATCAATCTATCCCCACAAAGGACAGATGATGGAATCTATTATACACATCCTCAGAAGAGTCGAATACTGACTGATGATAGTTCAGCCGTTGGCTCAACTCCAGCGAAGCATCGGGAATGATCCGATGGCAAAAATAGTATATCAATCTATCCCCACAAAGGACAGATGATGGAATTTGTTATACACATCCTCAGAAGAAGCACCAAGAAAGATTGGTGATTCAACCCCTGTTGCAAACTACCGGTGTAAATTATCATTAGGATAGGCATCGGAAGCACCCAATAAGGTAAGTCAAGAATCGAGATATATCCCCAATGGAGGAGCCTCTAGAAATGTACAACTACATCAGCTGAAAGGGAAATATGCCTTACGGAGAGTATTGACAGACGTGGGAAACCATGGGTCTCAAACCAAGGTAGCATTAATAATGTTATCCCTATCAGAGTCGACAAGGCTATCATGAATGACATCATCCCCAGCGGAAGGTGACAAGGACAATTGGAGATAGCCTATCAGTGATATCCTACCAGTAACCGCCTGACAGTACTACCCCAAGGGTTATCATGAATGACGTTATATGTAGCAGAAAATAACGTAAACATTCAATGATAACCCTAACCCCTCAAAGGCATCTAACATTCATCACATATCATGCCATGCATTGCCTTGCCTTTGCATTTGCATTTCTAGTGTCTAGCAATCTTTATCCTATTCATTCCACTGCATTGCATGAACATGATAAAGAGGGGCATCTGTAAACACTCGAAATTTTTCTTCAGTCCTGTAGCAGACACTCGAAATTTGGCATTCCTGTTACTAACCCAGTATGAAGGCAAAACCGTCTATTTCAATGCAGCTCCGGTCTCAACCTGAGAGGTACAGGTCAAGCCCGGTCTCAACCCGAGAGGTACAAGTCAGCCCCAGTCTCAACCCAGGAGGTACAGGTCAGCCCCGGTCTCAACCCCGGAGGTACAGGTCAGCCTCGGTCTCAACCCGGGAAGTACAGGTCAGCCGCGATATCATCCCAGGAGGTACATGTCAGCCCCGGTCTCAACCCGGGAAGTACAGGTCAGCCCCGATCTCAACCCGGGAAGTACAGGTCAGCCCCGGTCTAAACCCGGGAAGTACAGGTCAGCCCCAGTCTCAACCCGTGAAGTACAGGTCAGCCCTGGTCTCAACCCGGGAGGTACAGGTCAACCCCGGTCTCAACCCGGGAAGTATAGGTCAGTCCCGGTTTCAACCCAGGAGGTACAGGTCATCCCCAATCTCAACCCGGGAGGTTAGGTTGAGCTCCGATCATAACCCGAGAGGCCAACTCAACTTTGGAGACAACCCTGAAGCCTCACATCATCTCTAGAGATAAATTTGGAAGAACCAAGTCGGCCTCGGAGACAACCCTGAGGACAAACGGAATCGGCTGGGATCCAAACCTCGGAGACAACCCCGGGAAGTCAGCCAAAGGCCATGCCAGCACTGAAGGCAACCCCAGGAGGGGTAAAATGTTCATTTTATGAACTTAAAGTTGATTCAGTCAAACTTGAGCCGAATTGATGCCACCAAGGTCAGAAAGAACCATAACAATGATCCCGAGTGAAAACAGCACAAGACAGCTCAAAGAACAAACTACAAGGAATTGAAGACCAGGTTATGAACCCGTCTTTTTGGACTCGGAAAAGGCTTACTCCCATGTCATTGCAACACTCTCGGCTAGGGCTTTCCAGAAAGGTATATCACGCCTCTAACGAACGCTCTAATCAAAAGTTAAAAAGTTTTGAAACTGACCTCGCATTGCTCGAAGTGCACGTACTTCGATGCAAAGGGACCCGCCACGTGGAGCCGCACCTTTACCTGCGGTTGTCGCAGGTAGAGCCACTTCCATCGGTTCTATAAATAAACGTGCACCCCCAGCTCATTTTATATCGAAAACGCTCTGAACCTCTGCCCGTTTGGATTTTCAGCCCCACTCTTGTACTCCAAACCCAGATTTTATCACTCTAACACGTAGATATACTCATATACTACCACATATCAAAAAATTAACCGGTAGAAACGGATGTTTAGAGCCTACGATTTGGCAAAGAGCCCGTGTAGCAGTCCATTGTGAGTATTTTTACGATCAGAAAGTTTATATTACTTAATTGCACTTTTATACACTTGCACGTTAATTTTTACTTTTTGATTATGCACGGAACTCAGTTCCGTGGCCGTTTTGCTTACGTTTTCGTACATTTTAGTACATAAACTCATTTTTTGGCATTTTTACAACTCGGATCGTCAATCCGTCGCTTCTATTAGCTTTTATATAAATTTATATCTTTGTTTTTAGCAACTTCGCCGGACTGGGTTATCTTCCCAGTCCGGGTTTGGCTTTTTAATGTGTATATTTAACTGTATATATACTCATTTTCAATTCTGTTATGCCCGAATGTCAAATCCAAGGTAGTTTACTTCTTTTATATATATATATAACTATATATATATATATATATATATAATTTTTTAACTTATTTGGGCCTGGATTTATACTTCGTGGCCTTTTTATTATTTTAATATATATATTAATTATATATATTAACATTTCCATTCTAGTTTTGCCTAGATCATTCTGTGGCCTTTTTATTGATTTTATAAATATATATATAATTACATTTTTGTACGAGCAAAGGATATAATGTCCGTCACCCTTTACAGGTTTCCTATATATATATATATATATATATATATATATTTACATTCTGTCCCGCCTGGATTACTCCATGGCTTTTTATAGCTTTTATAAATATATATATATATATAAAAATATATATTTACATTCTAGTCCGGGCATCGGAGTGAAAACCCACCGCCTTTTACAGCTTATATATATATATATATTTTCATTCTGTCCAGCCTGAATTACTCCGTGGCCTTTTACAGCTTTCATATATATATATATATATATATATATATATATATATATATATATATAAAATTCTAGTTCGGGCATCGGAGTGAAAACCCATCGTCATTTACAGCTTTTGTGACACCCCCAAATCCGGGTACTTCGTTTCCACATGATTTGGTGTTCACTTTCTAATATAACATACATCTACCCAATGAATAATGCAAAATAACCTATAATTTAAATTAAAGTAAATAAATCTCCCTTACAACAAGGGTTACAACCTTTTTAAAATAATCTCGGGTTACTCTAACCCTGACATAAACAATAAAGTGCGGAAATAAAAACATAACAGTCAAGTCTTAGTATAATCATTCTCAGTTAAATAAAAACAAGTCTTCACTTGCTTTGCTTTCCCTTGCCCTTACTTGTAGACGGAGCATCAGCGTTATCGACCTTAACTGAAATTGTTATTTAATGCAAGAGTGAGCAAACCACAGCTCACTGGAGTTTAACAATAATATATACATGAAAGGATATCTTTCAAAGAATCTGAATAATATGATTCGCTTCAACAATAAAGAATTGAATAATAATTCTTTCATCGCAATTACAATTCAAAAATAAAATTTATCTGAGTGTCATAAGACCTTTGAACTCTTGTCCTAGGTTATAAATATTTCTATTTAAACCTTTAACAGTCAATAAGACTATAGACCTTAACTCGTACTTAGGGGGATCAGCCCTTTGTACCATGTATTGTGCACAAACATCTTAACGCTATGCGTAGTAACCTCCCCTAGTACATAGGGTTGTTCAACTCAGCAATTTGAATTCAAGTCCGCACCAAAGAAAGTTTGGTTTGGATAAGCTTACAAGGGTAATTTAGATTTCACGTTCATCAACTAAGGATTAGTTGAATCGACTATCAATAATTCGTAAATAACAGAATTATGAACTAACATATGCTTTAGAATCAACTTAAAGCATTTAAAATAATAACTGGATCTTACTTGAACAATAAGTTAAGATCATTTCAATTAAATAAACAATTGTCCAATACAGAAATGGAAAGGACATTCTCAACAATGAATATATGAATTCAAGAATTTGTATATAATTAATAAGTTTAGGGTTAGAAGACTTGCATAAAATTAATACAAGATTAGGATTTAGAAAACTTGTCTCAAGCGCAAGCTACTTAACTCAATTCACGTACTTTAATACTTTCTACACATATATATTTAATCACAATAACCTAAATTAGTTAACACATAACTAATTCACATAAGTGGTTAACCCTCATGGTTAACATACTCTAATTAAATAAATAATCAACTATCACATAATTAATTTCATCACACACATACTCACATAATTAAATCAATTATGTATTTTAGCTAAATTATAATTAAATAATTATAATTTAAACACTTAATCTAATTATAATTACTCAATTATAGTTACCTCTTAAATTATCAAAATTTCATAATTAATAGTTAATTAAACTATATCATGCATTATAATTACACAATTTATAATTAATCATGTATTTATCAATTATAATTTATAATAATCATGCATTTATTAAATTATAATTACATAAACTGTAACTTAAATTAACATCTAATTGATTACAATAAATAAACTTCTATACATTATAATTTCACAGAATTATAATTTAAATTAAACATTTACTCTTAATTATAATTAATCAAATTATAATTAAGTAACTTATTTTACAATTAAACAATTATATCTTATAATTTAAATACTATATTAAGTTTTTAAAACTTTCTTTTTCTCGAATTATGAAATTATCAACTTCATGCTAACACATGTTATAGCAGCTAGATACATGCTCATTATCTTAGCAATAATGTAATGGAAACATAACAACACACTGCACACTTAACTAAAACTCACTGCCACTACACTGTGCACGGCGCAGCTGCGCAGCTATAGACCTTGGCACCGGCGCAGCTGCGCAGGGTAAGGATCTGGGAAGGACAAGCGGCGCAGCTGCGCTGCTCCTGGCCTTGCTGCGGGCACAGCTGCGCAGCAACTCGGCCAGACGCAGACAGCCACGTTACTTTGCTTCACCGATTAACCCATACAAGCCAACAAATGGATATTTACAGTAACTTAAACATTGTAAATCATACATATGCAATTATACATATATATATATATATAACATGCTTCCAAAACACAAAACCATCTAAATAATGATAATCACAAAGTTTTAAAAATCCAATTTGGCCATTTTCATGAAACTCATATATTTTCCAAAATAAGTCACTGTAATCAAATTCTTAAGCAATTCAACTTATAACACATGCTTTATTCTCATCATTCAAGGTAGTATCATAGAAAATTTCTAAACAACATACTAACATATACCAATTTCTCAATGTAAAATCAACCATAATATATAAACTCATGAAATTCCATAAGAACTCATATGAATTTTCTGTTAAAATATATTTCTACAGTAATTTGATTTCTGAAAATCATTGTTTATGCATACAATTCATATATAAACCATATGAATAAAATCTATATCAACATAATCAATTTCGTGCAAATAACTTTCACAGAGAATTCAACATAAAGAAATAACTAAGTAGAGTTCTTAAAATTATAAAATTGTGATTATACCCGTTATTTGGAGATTGAAGAAGGGTATAAAGAGATGGTGGATTCTTCTCAAGCTTCTCAAGCTTTCCCTTTTCTTCTTAGTCTCCCCTCTTCCTTTCTCTCTATATTATCTCTGTAATACTTCTCTGCTCTTTCTCTTCTCTTAGGCTTAGTCTAACTCTAAACTAATGTAAACACTGTATAACTCATATAATAATACGTATGTTAATTAGCGTTAACTTATTATTAAATTGACAGTTACAAGAATTCAAAAGCCACAAGGCTTTGTTTGGCAACAATACTTATAAAACAGATTGTAGCGCTAAGGTCCCGTTTGGTAAACAATTTATTTAAGAATAGCTTTTTGATAGTTAGGGCCCTGTTTGGTAGAAATAGGTTTAAAACAAATGCAAGGGCCTTGTTTGGTAAAACAAATTTAAAAATCTTTTTCTTTATTTTAACAAATTATTTAATACATACTTTAATGTCACATTTTAATTAATTAAATATCGACATCTAATTTAATCAATTAAAATCTAACATCAATTAATCACATAAAATTGCCACATAATTATAATTACTTGCTAATTATAATCCATGCAACACCTCATCACATATCTCATCTAATTTAATTATCTCAATTAAATTAGAACTATAGTATAAAATTAATATACATTAATTAAATTAAATATTGCACATTCATTTAATCAATATATAACACTTAATTAAATTACTCCATAAATCACATAATTTATTTATTTAACTCAATAAATAAATCACATAAAATATTTATTTAATTCAATAAATATTTAAAATTAAATATAAAATCTCAATCGTTACAGCTTTCGTATATATATAATTATATAATTATATATATATATATATATATTTCTTTACTCATTTATGATTAAATTATTGCTTTAAATATTCATTTGATATGGATCAGCACTGACATTTCTGCGGGCGAACTAGATTTCTTTAAATCTCGCCAACTCTAGCTTTCAAACGGTTCAAAATAGGTCAAGACAGAACCGAAAAGCTAGAATGGCTAAGATTTATTTAAATCTAGCATTTTTCTAGTTTCAGTTATAAAAGCTACGTCGCGACCCTTAGATCGTTATCTAGTGGGAACGAGACGCTTGGGCTATATGCGAGCCAGGATGTACTGATGAATCCTTGGTTCTGGCGACATCTAAATGTAAATATCTTTTTTTTTTCTGTGTATATTTGAGTTGTGCAGGTTTTATTGGCCTCCCTCTGTGAGCCTAGGAATCGTGGGATTCATGATCAAACTGATCAGAGACTAATTCCCACAATGGACAAACTCCACTTTACAGATGTACCCTACTAGTTTTTCTGTAAAATGTACATTCAAAAGACTTTAAAACGGTTATTCGGGTTTAAGGTCTCAACATAATGAGAATAATGGTTTATCGTGTCAAATTCACTCTGATGGCTGTCATGCCCATGAGAAGACCGACACTAGTATATATTCTGTGGTCGAGGATGCTTCGCAGCCCGACAATCACCATTCAAATTGAGCCAAAAGGGTGAATAGATAAAACTGAAGTATAGATATGCTTCAATTCCTATGTTAGCGTAAGGGTTTAAAAAATCAACCTTTTAAACCATCATTTTAATAATCTTGTCTAAAAGAGAGACTTTTGCAAATCAAATCAAACCCTTAGTATATAAGTTCAACGAAGCACGTCCATGCTTTCAATCAATCAAACATAGACCCAATTTCTTCCAGCATTCACACACACACACACACATTGCATATTTAAAAGGGAAATATTGAAAAGATGCGGTACCGTGTTTACACGGGAGTTGTGGGGTGCCTAACACCTTCCCCACACTTAACCAAGCCCCCGAACTTAGAACTTCAGTTTCAAAGATCAAGTTTCGACAGTGTCCAGCAATTGGGCCTTTTTTTAAACAAAACTCGATTGAGTTGGTACAACCATTTCAAAACTACCAACTAGCGACTCTATAAAACGTTCAAATCGTCGACATGATACATGTTAGTCTTTTTCTAAAAAACCCTTCAAAACCTTTTTCACAATAAAAAGAATAAGGGTAGACAAAACTTAGGAAAAGAGAAAGATTCGGGTCCAACTCAACTCGTAATTTTTTCCCGGCGTCGACAACGATGAAGTTTGTTTGGACGAAAAAGTGTGAGGAGAGTTTTCAGTAACTAAAGAAGAGGTTAAGTACTGCGCCTGTGTTGTCATTGCTTGATAGTACAGGAAAGTTTGTGGTATACAGTGATGATTCACATAAAGGATTAGACTGTGTGCTGATGCAAAAAGACAAAGTCATTGCTTATGCATCACATCAATTGAATGACTATGAGAAAGGGTATCCGATGACTTGGAGTTGGTGGCAGTAGTGTTTTCTTTGAAGATATGGAGACACTACCTATATGGAGAGAAGTGTGATATATATATATATATACGGATCAAAAGAGTCTGAAGTATATCTTTACACAAAAAGATTTGAATATGCGCCAAAGAAGATGGTTGGAGCTTATCAAGGATTACGATTGCGAGATTCTTTACCATCCGGGTAAAGCGAATGTCGTTGCCAACGCCTTAAGCAGAAAGGGTCAGGAGAAGTTAATGTTATTAACTTCTCAGGAACAGTTGATAAATGAGATGGCTAAGTTGGAGCTGGAAGTTAAGTATCTGAATGAGTCGGATGAGAAACTATTTCAAGTAACTACTGGTTCAACCTTGGTGGACAAGGTGAAAGAAGCACAACTTCATGATGAGGAGTGCGAGAAGATCCGGAGGAGAATAACCTAAGGTGAGGAGATAAAGTTCAAGATTGATACTGACGGACTACTACGGTTTGAAGGGAGAATCTGGGTACCGCCAGTAGCAGAAGTCAAAGAGGAATTTTGAGTGAAGCTCACAGTTCAAGATATTCGATTCACCCTGGGAGTACGAAGATGTACCAGGATCTCAGACAGTATTTTTGTTGGCCGAATATGAAGAGAGACGTTGATGAATGTGTTGCGAAGTGCCTAACATGTCAGAAAGTCAAAGACGAACATCAGAGACCAAGTGGATTGTTACAATTGTTGGAGATTCCGGAATGAAAATGGGAGCATATCACGATGGATTTCGTGGTTGGTCTTCCAACGACTCAGAAGGGTTTTGATGCAGTATGGGTTATAGTGGATCGACTGACGAAGTTAGCGCACTTCTTACCAATCAAGATCAGATTCAATTTGGATCAATTGGCGAAGTTGTACGTTAAGGAAATTATTTCTAGACACGGTGTTCCGGTATCGATTGTATCAGACAGGGATCCACATTTTACGTCGAAGTTCTGGAAGCGATTACAGGAGTGCTTGGGAACACAATTGCGAATGAGTACAGCGTACCATCCTCAAACTGATGGGCAGATCGAGAGAAAGATCCAGACTTTAGAAGATATACTGAGAGCTTGTGTTATGGACTTTAAGGGAAGTTGGGATGATCATCTACCATTGGTTGAATTCACTTACAACAACAGTTACCATGCAAGTATTGACATGTCGCCTTATAAAGCATTGTACGGCAGGAAATGCAGGACTCCATTATGCTGGGATGAAGTTAATGAGCGACAACTGTTGGGACCGAAACTGGTATAACAAACTGCTGAGATTGTCAAGCTGATCAGAACGAGGTTAGTAGCTGCTTAGGATAGACAGAATAAATATGCTGTTATCATTGTCAGAACCGAGAGTTTGAAGTGGGAAGCTTCTTTTTTCTGAAGGTATCTCCTTGTAAGGGGAAGATTCGATTTGGCAAGAAGGGGAAACTGAGTCTCAGATTTATTGGACCCTTTTAGATACTTTAAAGGGTTGGTGAGGTAGCTTACGAGGTTGCGTTACCTCCAGAGTTAAACCATATTCATAATATTTTCCATATTTCCGTATTGCGACAGTACAAAAACGATTACAAGCATGTGATAGAGTATGAGCTGTTACAGTTTAATAAAGACTTAACGTATGAGGAAGTTCATATTCAGATAGTTGACAGGAAGGAACAAGTACTTAGAAATAAAGTGATACCTTCTGTTAAGGTAATCTGGAGGAACAACAATGTTGAAGAAGCTACGTGGGAACTCGAAGATGTTATGATGAAAACTTATCCCCAATTATTTGTTTAATTTCTTGTATAACGATTCTGGAGACAAAATCTTTTTAAGGGGGGCCCGGAAGAATGTGACGAATGAGTTTATTGAGTTGTGATTCTGGGGACAGAATCCTTTTAAGGAGGGATGATTGTAACAAACGAGATTTTTGTATTTTAATTTTAAATATTTATTGAATTAAATAAATATTTTAGTTAATTTATTTATTGAGTTAAATAATTAATTGATGTGATTATGTTGTGGAGTAATTTAATTAAGTGCAAATATTAATTAAATTGATGTTTAATAATTAAATTGATGTTAAGTAATTTTGTGGTTGAAGTTCTAATTTAGTTGAGAGAATTAAATTAGATGAATTGTTATGTGATAATTTGGTAGTAATGATTTAATAAATAATTATAGTAATGTCTAATTTAATTTAATAATTAAATTAGAGATTTATTAATTTATTACATGGAATTATGAGTGATGAGTAAATTATAATTGTGTAGTAATTTAATTTATATGGCAATTTTATTTAATAAATTGATGTTAGCTTTAATTTAATTAAATTGGAGTTTTGAGATTTAATTAAATAAAGTGTGACATTTAAAACTATGTAGTAAAAGAGCTATTAAAATTAATTAAAAGGGTTTTAATTCAGTTTTACCAAACAAGGCCTAAGTCTTTTAAAATTCTATTTTAAATTAGTTTTTGCCAAACAAGCCCTAGTGGCTTTTGATTTTTAAAAGTTAGTAACTGATATATATATATATATATATATATATATATATTAAAAGGATTAAATAATTGTCAGTTATTATATTATGTAATTATATGTATATGTAAATTTTATACACTACGTTAAAGTTAGAAAGATAGAGTTAGAAGCATATTAGAGAAAACAAGAGTAGAGAAAGAGAAAAGAGAGAAAAGAGAGAAGAAGGAAGAAGGAAGAAGGAAGAAAAGCTCTGTGTAATCAAAAATAAGAATCACCATCATCATCTTCTTCTAAGCTAACAATGTAATAATCTAACTCTATAATTGTTAAATTATGTTTTTCATTGTTCTTCATGTTTTTGCTTCTCTGTGTTTAAGTTCTTCATGATAATTGTGAGTATATAATCTATGTATGTTAAATTATGTATATAAACTGTTATATATAATTTATATGATAGTTTAAGTTATTTAATTCATGTAAATATGATGAACATGAAGAAATCATGTACATAGTAATTTATAGTGAAATATTTTGAAAATGGTTTCTTTGATATTAAAATTGATATCTAATTATGCTATGTTATGTAAATTGATCATAGATTGTAATAATATGTTAAAAAACAAAAATAAAATGATTTGAATTATGTAATTTGGTTTAAAAACAAAGTTACAGTGTTTAATTTTATCAAGAACACTTAACAATGGTGTTTTCTTCAAAATCATGAAATTAAAGGTTTTTAAATGTGTGTTGTGATGTTTCTATGTGTTAAAACATGTTAGAAGCCTAAAGTTATGATTCTGTAAAGTTTTATATGAATTATATGAGTTAAAATTTGAGTTTGATGCAAGGAAATAAGCCAAATTGGCTTTTTCTTGCACAATTCGCGAGGCTGTCTGCGTCCTACTGTGATGTGGCGCCGCAGCCCCAGTCTTGTGAGTAAACTGGGCGCTGCAGCGCCATTGCATAGTCAGGTGACGTGGCACGACGCGGCAGCACTAGTTATGTCTGTTAACTGCAGCGCTGCAGCGTCGAGACTGAAAGTGGAGCGTGCTGACGTGGCATGGCGCGACAGCGCCAGTTTAGAGTGTAACTGGAGCGCTGCAACGCCAGGCCCAGAGTCCTGATGACGTGGCACGGCGCTGCAGCGCCAACTGCAGTTCATTTCGTGGCGCTACAACGCCACCTATGCAGTATACCTATACACCATGGGTTTATAGTATACCTATACACCATGGGTTTAACTAATGATATGAAATATACATATACACCATGGGTTTAACTAATGATATGAACTAGCTATATGGTAACTAATTTGTGTTACTATTGTCAATTACGTGTACGGAGGATAAATTATGAAATAACTTAATAATTGCTAGCTTAAGTACGAGGCAAGTTTTTTTATCCTAACTCGATTATGTTTACGCAAGTTTTCTTACCCTAACTCGATTATGTTTACGCAAGTTTTCTAACTATACTCTTTAATTGAGCAAGTTATTCTATCCTTTCCAGTTTACAATTGAGAAAGTTCTTTTATTCTGCATTGGACAACTATTGTATTGAAGTTCATTATTGAAAATAATGTAACCTTGACTTAATTATTCAAGAAAGGTTTTATTGTATCTTTCAAATGCTTTAAGTTTATTTCTAAAGTATGACTGTTAAATATGATGTCTATTGATATGACTTATATTTATTTCATAATTCTTTTGTTATCGAACTCTTAAATTATTGTAAGTTGATTCAACTACTCCTTAGTTGATGATAGTTGAACTCTAAATTACCCTTTGAGCTTATCCAAACCAAATTTTCTTTGATGCGGACTTGTTAATTAAAACTGAGATGACCAACCCTATTAATAGGGGATTACCATGCGAAAGCGTTAACATGTTTGTGCACAATACATGGTACGAAGGGCTGATTCCCGTAAGTACGAGATAAAGTCCATATAGTCTAACAATTGTTAAAGGTCTAAGTAGAAATACATATAACTTGGGACATAGTTCAAGGTCTTGTAACCCTCAGATGAATTCTAAATCTTATATTCAATTCTTGATTATCGATAATAGAAATGTTATTCAATTCAATTGAACTTATTTAGTGATATGTCATCATTATTGTTTGTTATTCAAGTGAGCTTTTGTTTGCTCACTCTTGCATATATAACCATTGCAGTCAAAGTTGAGAAAGTTGACGAGCCGTCAACTAGCAAAGGTAAGGACAAGATGAACAAGTGAAGACTTGTTCATATTTATGATATGATTTGTAATAAGACTTTAATTTATATATGATGTTCGATTTTCCGCATTTGATGTTTGGTTAAGGTTAGAAACCTGGGAACGTTTGGATAAGTTGTAATCCTTTTATAAGGAAGATTTTATTATTAAGGTTGTAATTTATTTTGCATTCTTTATTTATGGGCAGTTAGTTATGTTTTATTTAGATAGTGAACACCAAATCCTGTGAAAATAAAGTACCCGGATTTGGGGGTGTCATAGTAAACCCATACGTATCCTAAACAAACAAATCAAATGGACAAAGCTCACACCCAGAGCAACATACAAAACAAAAGGATACGTGTTTGCCTAAATTTATAGTTACGAAATACACGCAAGTATACAAGATTGACTTAGTAATATAGCGCTAAGAATAGTATCGTTCCCACGAGGAATTAATTCTAATGATTTCCAAGTACTAATTTTATATCAACTCAATCTTATTTAAACATATAAATTAATTACCAATTAAACTAAATACTAAAAATAAATAACTAAATAATAAAATATAATTACATACATAAATAAATCTAAGAATTTAATTTCACCCAATGCTTCATTCAAATCTCATAACTTTCCAATTGATTATACGGTCATGTTAAATTATTAACCAGGAAAACTTAATTTCATTTATAAGCTTCTTTCGATAGCAAATACAAATACCCATGCTAACTAACTTGCTATATTCCTATGCAAATTAAATTAGAATAGATTCATTAAGATCTAATTCCAAAATTGGTTACAAATGGTGTATATGTATATTTCTATCCTATCCACAAATTATGGATTCAATCCGAAAAAGAATATACATAATCATGTGTCATTATATTCAGATCTAAATCTATAATCCATCATCCAATTTCATATAGATTATCTCACGTAATTATGGATCCGACAATTACACATAAACTCATAAAATATAATGAACTAATTCATATGGTGCCAATCAAATAAGAAAACAGTTCA
This sequence comes from Panax stipuleanatus, assembly GCA_020205555.1. NCBI lineage: Eukaryota > Viridiplantae > Streptophyta > Magnoliopsida > Apiales > Araliaceae > Panax > Panax stipuleanatus. The sequence goes on along the minus strand of CM035117.1, from coordinate 155,876,819 downwards.
ATTTAGAATACACATGAGATTCTATTAAAATCTTAAATTACAAATAACATGTTCATAGTAGATAAAATCATAATCTATAAATTATTCAACATCAATGAAAGATAAAAAATAAATAAAGGTTTAGAAAAGAAAAATTATCTCACACAAGTCTTCTATCTCCAAGCTTGATCAATCCATGTCCTCCATCTTTGATGATATCTTGCTTGCCCTTGAACTTGGAAGAGAATTAGCATAATATGGTGTTCATTGGCCTTTTTTCTCATAACTTTTACAATCCCAACATAAGACTATATATAGGAGTTTTTCCACCTAACCCTAATAGAATAACAATTATAACCTTAGGTGGGAATATTTTTATATTTGAAATCTTCAGCTTTGTAGTCTTCGTAACTCTTTAGGCTTCAATTAGTAAGTGTCCTTAATAATCAGGAATGTAAATAATCCATTTAGCCTTTCAATGCTGTCGAGCAAGTGAAACTCACAGTCACTGAGCGCCCGAGCGTCGCGACTTTTAATGCAGCGATGCGGCTCTAATGAAAGAGCGTCGTGGCTCTTGACTTTCTGTCTGGTTTCTCTTCTTGCTTCCTTGCTTGCCCAATTGCTTCAAATATTCACGATTTTTCCACTTAAATCCTTTTGTCCTACAAAATAAAATAATAATAATAATAAATAAACATTATATATAATTACATGAAAAACTTAAAAACTCACAAATTATTAATCGTAAAAGTACCCAAATAATAGGTATAAAACTCACTCATCAAATACCCCCAAACTTAAATATTTGCTTGTCCTCAAGCAAAACTTAAACAAAACTAAAAAGAATAAAACTAACAACTACATACAAAACAAGCAATGAACCAATTTGACATTAAACATGACCTCAAAGATTTCTTAAATGATAACTCCTAAAAATTTTCAAAAATAAGCAAAGTCTAAGATTTCAACATCCTATTAGTCATTTTTCATTCAAGACCATTTGTGCGTGTGTGAATACAAATGTATCAAATTAATCAAAACTCGAATAAGTTCATAAATTTTAATGCTCGTAAAAGATACCTGCATATGAAGAATTACAAAGCCCCCTCTTTATACTTACCTTCACACATATTATTACATTTTATTTTATTTTTATTTTATTATATATTACGAGTGCATTTTACGCTCCATCTCGAATGTATTTTAATCTTGGCAAGTGAAATGTTTGTTTTTCTTAGACTTTTCAAAAATTACCCGTGTAGCGAACTTTCCACCAATGAATCCTAATTCAAATGACTTTAGGTCACTAAGTGTAGAGACACTCCTAAGGGCATATTTGTTCGAGTAACTAAGGCCACGAAAACAAACTGGCCAAACTTGCTTATATGCATCACTTTTACACATATTGTTCTCTTCTTTTCTTTTCTTGATGGAAATTTAAACAGTTAATATTAACAAACTCTTTATAGTAATATGGTCAAGTAAGCAATAAAGGTTTTCTTATATCCTTCATTAGCATCTAACATACAAACTTCCTCAAAGTTAAAACTAGTTCAACCAAATGAATATGTGCATAATAGAATTAAAGGGTCTCAAACAAAATAAAAACTAACCAAAAAGTCAAAATTCAGACTAAGCAATATCTATCCCTTTTCTACCAATTATTGAAAAAAAATCATACTTTTATCATTGAGCAAAAATCTTAAGTTCAATTAGTTCATTGCCTAAGAAACACTACCTAACAATAGTACAACACCATTTTCGTAGGAAACACGATTGCACTTAGCATGTGCAACAAATCTTTAAACCCCAAGGTCACCCCAAGTGGACGAGTTGTGTCTCGTGAGGGTTTGCAGTGAATATACCCATAAAACTCAAAATAAAATCAGAACATTGATTTACACATCAAAACAAAATATAGAAAGACCCCCAAACTTGAAACTGACATTATCCTTAAAGTATACAATAAAAGAAATTAAAGCAAGAACTTCCTTGAAAAGAGGTCAGCTGTCACTTTTCGCAACCGTCTTCTATTATCTGCTAAGATGCATGATCTGAAAAATAAAAAAATTAAAATAAATTAATTACAACAAAAATACAAGTTTAAATTAAGATCAACTGGATTGAAATTAATATTGAAAAAACACTAGAAAAAGAATTCCCCGACAACTGCGCCAAAAACTTGTTTGCCTAAATTTATAGTTAGCAAATACACGCAAGTATACGCGATCGACTTAGTAATATAGCGGCAAGAAGAGTATTGTTCCCACGAGGAATTAATTCTAACATTTTTCAAGTACCAATTTTACATCAACTCAATCTTATTTAAACATATAAATTAATTAACATTCAAACTAAATACTAAAAATAAATAACTAAATAATAAAATATAATTACATACATAAATAAATCTAAGAATTTAATTTCACCCAATGCTTCATTTAAATCTCATAACTTTCCAATTGATTATATGGTCACGATGAATTGTTAACCAGAAATACTTAATTTTATTTATAAGCTTCTTTCGATAGCAAATAAAAATACCCATGCTAACTAACTTGCTATATTCCTATGCAAATTAAATTAGAATAGATTCATTAAGATCAAATTCTAAAATTGGTTACACATGGTGTATAGGTATATTTCTATCCTATCCAAAAATTGTGGATTCAATCCGAAGAAGAATATGCATATATAATCCATTGTCCAATTTCATATAGATTATCCCACGTAATTATGGATCCGACAATTACACATCAATGCATAAAAAATAATGAACTAATTCATATGGTGCCAATCAAATAAGAAAACATTTCAATTTAGAATACATATGGGCTTCCATTAAAATCTTAAATTACAAATAACATGTTCATAGAAGATAAAATCGTAATCCACAAAATATTCAACATCAATGAAAAACAAAAATAAATAAAGGTTTAGAGAAGAAAAAATGTCTCCCGCGAGTCTTCTATCTCCAAGCTTCATCAATCCATGTCCTCCATCTTTGATGATATCTTGTTTTCCCTTGAACTTGGAAGAGAATTAGCCTCAGATGGTGTTCATTGGCATTTTTACCCACACCTTTTACAATCCCAACATAAGACTATATATAGGGGTTATTCCACCTAACCCATATAGAATTACAATTACTTTTATAACCCTAGGTAAAAACATTTTTATATTTGAAGTCTTCAGTTTTGTAGTTTTTGTAACTCTTTAGGCTTCAGTTAGCAACTGTCCTTAATAATCAGGAACGTAAATAATCCATTTAGCCCTTTAATTATGCCGAGCGAGTGGAACTTACGTGCCTGCCAATGAGCGCCCGAGCGACGCGGCTCCTAATGCAGCGTCGTGACTCTAATGAAAGAGTGATGCGGCTCTTGACTTTCTGTCCGTTTTCTCTTCTTGCTTCCTTGCTCGCTCAATTTTCTTCAAATATTCACGATTTTGCCACTTAACTTCTTTTATCCTACAAAATAAAATAAAAACAATAACTTAAATAAACACTCTATAAAATTACCTGAAATACTTAAAAACTCACAAATTATTAAGCATAAAAGTACCCAAATGATAGGTATAAAACTCACTCGTCAATACGCCGTGGACTAATCACATTGCCATAGAAGTTGTCATGCCCCGGTGTTAAAAGGACATGTCTGTGGTACCCCCACAGGTGGTTAGCTCAAGTATACATTAAGGATTGAACTAGAAAATGTAAGCCAAAATGGGTTCAAAGCACAAGGCTTACATGACCATCTCCAGATGACATCGAATTATTTCAAATATAAACATACTTCACTATCACAAGATACAAATGATCGAAATAACTCCCAAATGTGAATGAAAATATATGAAGAAGGATAAAAATCGAATAAAGCTCAAAGAGTACAAATACGAGTTCTATGTATCAACACAAAAATGAAACTATCATATTAATTTCACATAGAACAATTATATGAAATAATAGCCAAATTCAAAATGAACTAATTAAATTTTACAAGTGAAGGAGTACAGAATCCGTACCTAATACTTAAAACCATTTATAGCACACTCCACAAAAATTTACCCTCAAATGTCAATGATAACAAATATAAAATGTTATTCACCACCTAAACATATGCACCTCGAATTAAATATAATTCAAACTAATAATTCAATAATAATTCGTAATTCATTCAAGGTATCTTTAATTATCGCCTTAGATCACTATTAATACTCCAAAACTTTTAAGTCAATAATAAAACTTAAGAAATCTTAAAACCCTAATATGATAAATTATTTTTAAGATGTTAGTTCACTATTCTGATCTTATCACTATTAATTAAAACTTATTTGTCAAATTAATTAATTTTAACAGAAACTAGACTTCAAATACTCTAATTTATCCTTAAGAATCACCCAAATCAGATTTAAAATCATTAAGTTATACATTTTTAAATATTATAACTTATTGATAAAAATCTGTTTGAAAAATCTCAGACCAACCACTTCTGAAAATTTATAACAAATAATACGTTAATCTTTAACAAATCAAAATTTATGAACATATTTTTTGCTTATATATGTATAACATATCTAAAAATCATAACGATCCATCTATAATATCTTAGCTAGATGAGTCACACATACTCCCCCCTTTTCTCCTCACATGGCCTGATCCCCCCCCTTCTTTTCCCATTTTGCTTTCAATTATCCCATATGGGATAAACATCAACCTTCTCCCTTATCTTGAATTTTCATACAACCTTATCTCATGTGCTAAATTGCCTACAAATGACACTTGCCCCTCCTTAGCTTTGGCTCTAAGTTTGGCTTATACCTTGGCTCCAAGTTTTGAAAGAATTGGCTTAAGTCTTCAAGCCATGGCTTCAAGGCTTATGTAATATCCGTGAATTTCATGAATAATATTAATAATTAAATTAATAAAGGGTTGAATTTTTATTTGATTATAAATATATATTGTTGTGATATGGGATGCGACAATTCAATTAAGTTGAATTAAGTATGTGATAATTATGTGTTATGGTGGAAATAATGAAAGACTTAAATTAAATCTCCAGAATATGCCTAGTGTGGCATAATGACGAATTAAATAATTTATTAATTAATAAAGAAATTAATAAGTGATGTAGTGGACTAATTACCATTTTATTTTTATTATTAATGTGAACATTATTGTTTAATTAAATGTTGTTATATGCCACCATGTGTGATATAGAAACATGGAAGTGGTAGTGCCATATAGTTGCTCCATGCATTAAATATAGTATATGATGTGACATTAAAATGTGAATAAAGGTTATACAAAACTATATGGTAAAAGTAAGTGAAATTATATAACTTACTAACTTGAATAATAAATTTTTATGTGATATGATGAGTCATGAAGAATCAATTAAATATGTATTTTCAATATATGGGAGAAATTAAATCTAAGTAAATAAAATATTTACTATTAGATATTTATTTCAATATTTATGTATAATTGGAATAATAAAGTTTTATGAAAAATAATAGGTTGTTAGTACCCAACTGAATTATATTATAATCTAATGTAAATATTATTTGGTCTAACCCAATGTATATGTATTATATGATTATGTGTATATATATCCCTAAATTATCACAATGTAATAATATTACCTCATTAAAATTGCACTTTATAAGCCTAAAAGGGACTTGACCTTAATATTATTGGTAGCCATTTTGTAAATACTTAGTTTAGGAAAGAGTTGTCCCATTTTGTGAGTCCCTTTCTTTCATTCACGTGCATAGGCCAATGGCCTCTTCCCTCATTCACTGAAAATTAGCTTGCAAATGATGACTGAGAGTATGACAAAAAGGGAACAATGGGAGTTGTTCCACCAAACCTCTATTGCCCAACATCTTCTTCTTCCTGATGGGCAACAATATAGGCAAAACCATTGTCTGTGTAAACATTCTTCTATAAATTGAACCATTCTCATTCTCAGATGGGTTGCTACAAATTCTCTATGATTGTAAATTAGAGTGTGAGTTGCTGAGTTGAGGAGCAATCATAACTTAGGAGGCAAGAATTAGCTTATACAAGCTCTAAGAAGGTAATGTTCATGTTCTACATTCTTAATTTCAAGTTGGCAAAATTCTAGAATTTCCATGAATTTCATATAAATTGGTTTGTAAGTTGATACCAATGTGTTAACTGAGTTTATATGGTGTATGTAATATATATGATTGGTATGAGCATGCTACATTATGGGAATTTATGTTTGGTTTCCAAGTTCTGCAGAAGCAGAGCCGTTCTTGGAACTACCCAGGAAGGGCGCAGCTTGCCCTTTCTGCAGTTCAAACCGGCGCAGCTGCGCCGTGCACCAGCATGAAATTCTGACTTCTGCTGATATCTAAAAACATCTAACATGTTTGTAGACACTCGAAATTTAGTTTTCTTTATACTAACCTTACAGAAGGGCAAAAACATAATATTACTTCGGGGACAACCCCAAGGTAGGGGAAAAGCATCTGATCACCCCGGAGACAACCCTGTGGATGATTCAAAGGGCCAATGACGTCCAAACAAGACGCGAACTGAACGAGGATCGTACAGCTCAGAAAGTGTTCGCAAGAAGTCACCTCAGCAAACATCGAACTGCGTGTTATCAAAGATGAGCCAGTTAACTACAGTCGGGATTTGAAAGATACCTCTCAGCTACCAACATCATCTTTTCGGACCCCGATTCAATCAAACTTGACCTTATTCCGCAACATTCCACAAAGACTTTACAGGAGTTTGGCCTACGAAGCTCAACTTTCTTTAAACCAAGACCGAAGGAATGAACTTTGAGATGGCGTGGCCCACGAGGCCCAGCCGCAGATACCTACGGCTGGCTCCGAGACCTTAAATAAGCAACATCAGCTCATTCAAAAAAGAAGAAGAAGTTTTAGAGAGAGAAACTAATTCTAGAGTGAGAAACCCTCGGGTTTGAGCAATATACACACATTTTGAGTTGTTTAATCTTGTTTCATACATACTTTTAGTCTCGAGAGTGTTCTTAGTTGATCCTGGGTGATAAAACGCTTGTTCACGCGTCCCCCAAGGTGAAAAACACTTATTTTAGCCACTTTCTTTGTGACTAGTGTTTAATGTACTAGATTTATATGATATATTGTGTAAAGATTGTTAGATTTGTTGTTTTATACATATATTGGTGTGTAGGTGGTAGATCTATAGATCCCACCGGTTATTTATCGCATATTTAGTTGTAAATCAAGTCTGGAGATTAGATCTACCTAGATCTAAGCCGGATCTAGCCATTCGGGGGTTATGGAGCATGAAGCCCTAACCTATATGGTAAATCAGTTTAGATCCATGGTAGATCTACGCATTTTAATGTTTTTAATCGGTTCCGATTACCCCGTATAGCCCTAGATCTATATCTAGAGGTAAAAGGGTCTGAAATGGCTTGAAACGGTGATTTCAACCGATGAAATCTCCTAATATCAAGTCTAGGACATTGTAAATATATATTTGCGCATAATAATGTGAGTCTAGGAATCCCAGTGTCGAGATCCCATGATCGGATCCCGACTTGATTCCCACGATGGACCAATTTTTGTGATGTAATATTTAAATAACGCAAAATCATTGTACATGTAATGTTTTGATCTTGAAAATATAGTCTAGGGGTTAGTCCCGAGAAGTCGGATTCAAGACCCCGTGATAGTGAAAACTTTGATTGTGGGGGCTCAGATTCATCAAGATGACTTATATGCCCGATGATGATCCGACCCTTTTTGGCTCTTTTAGCGTTCATAATCACCAAAATGATTTCGAATAAAACCACAAACAGCTTTTATAAAGGAAAAGGTGACTTGGGGTAGATCACCTGATAAACATAAAGATAAATAAAAGGAAGTATCGAAGTTCTCAATTCCTAGTCGGGCGAAGGATTTGAAACCTTGTTTTCCAAAATATCATTTCAATTCATATATCTTGTTTAAAATGAACTTTTTGTTAAATCAAATCCTTCGTACCTAGGTGCAAAAGAGGTACAACACTACTTTCCCCTAACACAAATTTAGGAAAGAAGGACATCACATGAACTAGTATTTTTCCCGACGTAGACATGTGGCGACTCTGCTGCGGATTAGAGAGGGCTTAAGCCGCGTGCAATCTTTTTAAATTCCATTCTGCATGTGTATCTTGTGTGAATGATCTTTGTGTGTGATTAATGTTTCAATCTTTAAGCTTTCTTTTATTAGTGCTTCGCACAATATCATCATTTTGCATGCGGTGAGGACGTGAATGTATGTTGTGTGGTCCCTCCAATAGGAGGCAATCCCGGTTGTTTATTACTGGACTCCTATGGATGTTTCCATTGTGAGGCTCAGGAAAGGCACCACTCAGATCCGCTCCAATTGAAAGATGGATGTCTTCATCAAGTAAATTATGAAGATCTAGGAACTAATTTCAAAAAGCCCGTGAGAGTAACCTTATGATAGGTCAGATCCTGAGAAACCAAACGCCCATGATGCCTCTTCATGCCCTATTACTTTCAGAATTTACAGATGTCATCCATTTTTAACTGTCGTTTGTAAACCATTCTTATCCTGTCATCAAGTCGACTAACCCCTTGTTTTGCAGGGAAAGATTAAAAACCTATAACTCGATGCATAACATATCATGCATCCGTATCACCTACCAATATCTAGACTAAACTAGATATCGGTTTTGTACAGATTGGTTCTAGAACTCGATTCTGAGCCAAAAATGCCTGTTCACCACCAGTCAAAATGATTGAATGAAGTTCATCAGAACCCAACCCTGTATCTCGAGAGGAATTCGAGGAATTTAAGAAACAGATCGTCGAGATGACCACCCTGTTAAGAGAACAGTGTAAAGTGTCTCAAGAACCCAAACTGAAGAATTATACTGAATCTTCCTCTCAAGGAGAAGTCCGAACACTAGGAAAGGATAGTGATACTCGGGCATCTACCATAGTATCCCGACTCGACGTCAAAATAGCCAAAGAGGCCCCGATCCAGAAGATAACAAGGGATATAGTAGACCTTCGAGAGGACTAAGAAACAGGAGACATCAAGAAGAAGATGCGACAAATGGAGGAGGCTATCCGATGTATGAAGGGGACAGGATCCCATAAAAGTGTTACTTATTATGATTTATGTATTTTCCCCAAATCCAGATACCCTGAGAAGTTTCAGATCCTAGAGTTTGAGAAATGCAATGGATTGGGTGATCCCTATACTCACTTAAAGGTCTAAATAGGTGAACTTGGAACTTACGCTGAGGATGAGAACCTCCGAATGCAGCTATTCCAGAAAAGCCTTATCGGTGAAGCTCGAACTTGGTACGCCCAAATAGATAATTCCGAAGTCTAAGGTTGGGAAGATTTGGCCCACGCTTTCCTTAACCAGTATAGTTTTCAATCCCAGATGGCACCTGATCGCTAACAAGTTACCAAAGTCAAAAAATTGAGTAATGGGTCTTTCAGGCAGTATACGCATCTGTGGAGGCAAATGGCGGCCCAAGTTAACCTGTCAATGGATGAAAGTGAGATGGTGACAACTTTCATTGACATACAAGAAGCTTTTTTCTACTAAAGAGTCCTTGTAGGGTTAGGCAAATCCTTCTCTGAAATGATCAAATATGGAGAAATGGCTGAAATGGGTTTGAAGTCCGGTAAAATCAAAGATCTCACTGCTTTGGAGGCTGTAGCAGAGCATATACAGTCAGGAAACTATGCGAGCGCTCCCAAAAGAGTATCTAAAAGGATAAAAGAAGATGTCTCTTTGATATTGCAAGGGCAAGCTACCAATAAGAGCCACAGTCCGCCTATCCATAAACAGAACACTCATTTTATGAATTCTCAAAATCCTACAACATTGAAGGTTGGGGAGAATAAGCGAAGAAGGATATTTACTCATTTAGAGGATTCTTTGGAGAATATATTGGCACTATTGATCTCCAAGAAGAAGATAGCTGAGCTTGCTCCACCTTCTTATCCAAATGGAAGGCAATTTGATCCTAACAAGAAATGTACTTACCATTCCAACTCACCGGGGCATGACACTTAAGAATGTTGGACTTTAAAACACAAGATTCAGAACTTGATTGACAGTGGGGAGATTGTAGTCAAAATGCCAAAGCAGCCGAATGTCAACAATAACACTTTACCTCAGCATAATGCGAAAGGAGTCAACATGATTAGTGCAGGAGGTAGGGAAAACCGCAAATATCTGAGGAAGCTGGGGGAAGCACCCTCTATAAATGACTATGCAATATGGGGATACCCGGAAGAAAAGTATATGGTGGAGCAAGAATTGGCCTCGACTAAGGCACAAGTAGACCAATTGGCAGATCTGGTCGTATACAAACATCAGTTGACCCGATAGATAATAGACTAAGTCCTACCAAGGCAAACCGACACCATATCCATCCAGAATGTCCCAATCTCAAGAAGGGATCGAATTCGCTGCCAAGAGCAGGACAAATGGACAGAAAAGATGGCTAGGGAAGCTAGAATTCAACACCGGCGAGAATGCAGCCGAACAAAAATTCACCCCTTGGGCTAGTCTAGTGAAGAAATTTTGTGCACATTGATCAATGAAAAAGGAAAGATCACAAAATTTTTTCCACCCCCAGATTCGCGATTAAAGTGTTTTGATCCTTGTAGGTCATGCCTCTATCATTTGAATGCCCCTGGACATGCCACGGAGGAATGTTGGGCCCTGCAACACTTAATTCAGAATATGATTGAATCAGGAGAGCTAGAGCTGATGAGCAAAACTGAGATATTCCCTAAAGAAGAGATAATATACCCTCGAGGGGCAAGAAGTTTCGGAGGAAATGGTAGCTGTTATACTTTGCATAGAAGGAGCGTCTGGCGAAACCATAACCATAAAAGGATTATCTGGACAGGGAGATAAGACTACTCTGGAAATACAGGCACCAATGCCACTGATGTTGGATCCTTGGCCTCAAATCCTAATTCTTAGTCTAAAGAAGGTACCATGGAATTATGGAGAAGGCATAAAATCGACACCCGATTGTATAGCCATCGTACATAAGGAAAATCCACTTTACCTCCCCGGGCGTTTAGTGAAACCAACAACCAAGATATTTGGGAAGGTATCAACGGAAAGGTCATAAAATTCCTCTATATGATGGGGCACAGTGAAGTAAGAACGGTGAAGCAATTGGAAGATGCACCATATCAAATCTCCATTCTGGATTTAGTATTGGCTTATGACGACCATCATCAAATTCTAATCTAAGTGTTGAAGGAGGCACATCTGCCCAAAACCATTGATACTAAAAAATTCTGGCATTTGATCAGCCATGTATTGGACAGTAATGTGATATCATTCACCGATGATGATATGCCGACTGTGGGAACTGGGCATCACAAACCATTGCATATCGATGTCGTATCATCTAGGTATGTAGTAGGAGGTGTACTTATCTATGGTGGATCATCCTTGAACATTTGTCCATAGGATACTCTGGATAGGATGAAGATCAACACTAATCAAATTCGGGAAAGCCATGTAGTGGTGCGAGCATTTGACGGATCAAGAAGGGATATAGTTGGGGAAATTGAACTTCCTGTGGAGATTGGCCCATTCATATTCAATATACCTTTCCAAATCCTGAAAATCACTACCGGATATAATCTGTTGCTGGGACGACCTTGGATCCATATGGTTGGTGTCGTTCCTTTAACTCTTCATCAGCAATTAAAATACATCGTCAACGGCAATCTAGTCACCGTCAGTGCAGAACCTGATTATCCTATCCATAATCCGGGAGATATACCTCTGATCAGGGTGAATGAGGGTTTTGAGCCTGCCAGTTTTCAAGCCTTCGAAGTAAGAAATCCACGATACCACTCTGTGGGTGCTCCAGCATTAACTCTCTGGATATCTCCAGAAGTAATGGCAGTTGGCCAAGAGATGCTTTCCAGAGGACATCGACTAGGTCAAGGGTTAGGTAGAAATGGCAAGGGAATCAAGAACCCAATCCACATACACGCAGTTAGGAAGGGCTGGGTTAGGATACTCTTGTGGATCCAAATATTATAATCCTCATAAACACATGCCGGTCAGCCATTTGATTCCTCTCAAGCTAAACCTCAGTGAAGCTGGAATTAAGAAGCCATTGAAGAAGATACCCACTATTATCTCAAACCTCCCGATCCCTAAAGTCAATCAGAATGGATTTAAGGAGATTGGTGAGGAAGAGCCTCTTAAGGACGCTGCCCGGATGGCCAAAGATAAGAAGTTTCTGGAGGAGATTCAGTTGCAATTTGTGAGTAGCCTTTGTCTTTCTGAAGGTGCCGTGAAGAAATCCAATGGGGTTGACCTATCGAATGATCAAAACATCCTCCCAGTCCTTAATTGGGGAAGTGTGAACATCCCAAAGGAGGATCCAGGGACCTGTTCCAAATCAGTTATGGTCATCCTTGAAGACACCGACAACTCCAGTTATGCATCTATCTCAGCTATCCCCTAGGATCTAACTACCAGTAATTGGACGATCACCCCTCAGATCGTCTGAAAAGGGTAAAAATCAGAAAATGATCCGTTGACAGGGAGCTTTACCTTTATATATTTATGCCTATTTTATTTTATGCGACTTGTTATTGCCTTTTGTCATATCAACTGCTGAATCCTTTTGTAATTGACAACCATTTATATATATTTAGCAATCAAATGTTTGTCTCGGGTTTCCAAATTTGAGTATTTCTAGCCATGTCCATGACTTGCCAAATTTGAGTAATGAATATGATTTCAATATAGAATTGGACTTTGATTTGATGGGGATCGAGTAAGAGGAAGTGGATGATGACGAGGTGCCCGAGGAAATCAAATCATGGGTCGAAGATAAACCTAAACCCAACCTGGATCAAACCACCACCATAAATATTGAAACCCTTGACAATCCCAATGAGCTACAGATCGGAATCAACCTCCCCTCTGGCCAAGAAAAAGAACTAATCAAACTCCTAACTCAATTCAAGGACGTTTTTGCTTGGTCTCATGAAAATATGATAGGTCTATCAACCGATATAGTTGTCCATCGACTACCAATTAAGGAAGGGTTCAAACTAGTCAAGCAAAAATTAAGACGGTTAAAACCAGAATGGAGCCTGAAAGTTAAAGAGGAAATTATCAAATAGTTCAAAGAAGGAATCATTATGGTATCAACATACCCTGAGTGGTTGTCTAACGTAGTCCCAGTTTTGAAATCTAGGGGGAAGGTGTGAGTATGTAGAGATTATCGGGATCTCAATAAGGCCAGCCTTAAAGATGACTTCTCAGTTCGTTTATCCACGTGTTAATTGACAATACGACACAGTTTGAAATGTATTCTTTCACCGATTGCTTTGCCGGATATCATCAGATTATGTTTGCTGAAGAAGATAGGGAAAAGACCACCTTCATTACCCCCTTGGGGAACTTTCTGTTATCGAAGGCTAGCTGTTGATCTTACCAATGCTGGTGCTACTTATCAAAGGGCCATGATGACCTTATTTCACCATATGATGCATAAAAAGATTAAAGTGTATGTGGATGATATCATCGTGAAGTCCAGGAAGGCTGATGACCATTGCACCCATCTTTGGAAGTTCTTTGAACGGCTCCGCAAATTCAATTTGAAGTTAAACCCAGCAAAGTGTGCTTTTAATGTAAAGTCCGGTAAACTTCTGGGATTTCTTGTGAGCAACGGGGGCATTGAATTGGATCCTACCAAGATAAAAGCCAACACTGAGATGCCCGAACCAAAGAACGAGAAGGAAATCTGAGGTTTCCTAGGAAGAATAAACTTCATCAGCCGATTCATATCACAACTGACAGCCACCTGTCAACCCATTTTCAAATCGTTAAGAAAGAACTCCTTAGGAAAATGGAATGAAGACTGCCGAGAAGCTTTCCGTACCATCCAGAAGAGGTTGATTGAAGCACCTGTCTCGGTACCCCAAAAGGATGGACTCTTGTTATTCATGTATATCTCAGTCAATTCCAACGCCATGGGTTTCTTATTGGGGCAAAAGGATGATATGGGGAAAGAAAGGGCGATTTATTATCTCAGTAAACGTTTTAGTTGCAAAGAGCAGAAGTACACACTGATAGAAAGAACCTGCTGTGCATTAGCTTGGGCAGCCACGAGGTTACAGCATTACCTACACGACCATACAACTTATCTCATCTCTAGGATGAATCCCTTGAAATACATCTTCAGCAAGCCGATGTTGAAATGTCGATTATCCAAGTGGCAGTTGATCTTCCAACAGTTCGACATCATATATGTGACCCAAAAGTCCATCAATGGGCAATGAATTACAGATCACCTGTCGGCCGCACCAATGGGAGGTTATGAACCTCTTGAAACCTATTTTCGTGAGGAGGAAGTGATGACTATTCAGCTGGCCAATAGGGAAGATAGGGGTCAATTCTAGAAAATGTATTTTCATGGCGCATCTAACACTGAAGGCGTAGGAGCAGGGGCAGTTCTGGTATCCTTCATGGGAGATCAATACCCCATGGCAACCAAGTTGCATTTTAACAATTCCAACAGTACAACAAAATACGAAGGATGCATTGTGGGGTTAAAACTGGGTCAGTCCATGGGAGTTAAACAGTTAGCTGTATTATGAGACTCGGAGCAAATCATCAGACAGTCCACCAGAGCCTACACCACCAAGGAATTACATCTACTGCCTTACCATCGCCATGTTCTCAAATTGGCAGGAGAGTTTGAAGACATTGCCTTCATGCATATCCTCCGGAACCAAAATGATTTCGACGATTCATTGGCTACTTTAGCTTTATTGGTGAACCTATCAGCAAGAAAGGGAATGCATGTCATCACTTTCACTGTACAGAGTGCACCGTTATATGGAAACAGTGTAGGGGAAATATCAGATGAGATAGCACCTACTGGACCACCTTGTACTGCCACATTAAAGAATATTTGCTAGATAGATCAACCCCTGAAGGAATGAGTCAAGCCGCAAAGAAGTGAATATAGAAGATGGCCATGAGTTTCTACCTAGGTGGAGATGCTCTCTACAAGAGGGACCTAGGTGTAGGCCTCTTGAGATGTCTAGACAGAGATTAGGCCCAGAGACTTATGAATGAAGTACATGGTGGGGTGTGCGGAGCGCATATGAGTGGACCGCTGCTTGCCAAGAAAATTCTAAGGATGGGACATTACTGGATATCCCTCAAAGCTAATTGTGACGATCACGTCAAGCGTTGGTATCAATGCCAGATCCATGCCAATATTATTCATGCACCTCCAAATCAATTGCATTGCATGACATCACCATGGCCCTTTTCCATGTGGGGAATGGACGTGATTGTACCTGTTGAGCCTAAAGCCAATAACGGTCACAAATTCATCTTCACTATGATCGACTACTTTACCAAGTGGGTTGAAGCAGCTTCCTTCCCCATGGTCACCAAGGAGGCCATCTTTGGTTTCATTAGAAATAACTTCATCTGCTAGTATGGATAATCTGAGGTTATCATATCGGACAACGCAAAGAATCTAAATAACGAGATGATAAGGGAACTGTGCAGTAAGTTCAATATCAAACACCTCAATTAGGTTATTTATCTTCCGATAATGAACGGCGAGATGGAAGCCGCTAATAAGAATATCAAGAAGATAATGATGAAGATGTCGGTAAATCACCGGGGATTGCCTGATTTGTTTCCCTTAACCCTACTTGCATACTGAACGTCGACTCGAACCTCGACTAGGGCAACACCTTATTCATTAGTCTATAGCATGGAGGTCGTACTTCCTGTCGAAGTGGAGATGGAATCGTTAAGGGTGATGCTAGATTCCCAGATAGACGAGAGCCAATGGATACAAGATCGATAGATCAGTTATCCTTGATAGATGAAAAGAGGGCGGCTGCTATCTTTCATGACCAACTATATCAGCAGTGAATATTTCGATCTTACAACAAGAAGTGCGACCTCAAGAGTTTAAAGAGCATGATTTGGTAGTAAAGAAGATCATTCCGGGCCAGGATGTAGCTAAAGGGAAATTTGCCTCAAATTGGGAAGGATCTTTTATTGTCAAAGAAATTCTATCAAGCGTAGCCTTGAAGATGGAGGAGATGAATAGTGAAGAATTCCCGCAACTGATGAATTCTGATTCTGTGAAAAGGTATTATGTCTGAGACCCCTTTTTATTCGAACTGGAATACTTTGTCTTGATATAAAAAAAAGAAAGAAAAAAGAAAAGAAAAAATATCAAGTCGAGTTTTCAGGTCTGAGCCTTAACTACGAAAGACCTGATCTCTCATCTACAGGAGTACGTAGGCAAGCATTTATGGTGCGGTGTATCCCTCAAAAAACAAACCAAACACTTTCATCTTATATCCCCTAACTAATAACCTCTAAAATCCTAACCTATACAGAAATCGAAATATACAACAAACCCGCCAAATCAACGGCTCATGTGGAAAGGACCTAACAACATCTCAGCATCGCCTTGCCGAATCTGGCGCAAGTATGACGAGACCAGTTCTATATTGACATAATAAATCATGAAGCGAGAATGGTCAGAGTGTACAAGGCTAGACATGCTCAGACAAGGGAAGTGAACTAAACTTGTTTCTTTTTATATATACAACTGTTTAGAACACAAAAGTTGATTCTAACATGTGACAAAAGATAATGAAAGAGTCTGTACGGGAAAATAAAACAGGGCTATAAATCGGCGATAAGACGAATCAACATAGCCAAATATCCAGCCGTCTTTGCAGTCTGAGGAGCATCCCTGAGCTCATTCTCTAACACATCGACGCATCTCAGCAGCTCTACTGCCATGCGATAAACACCCTCCTGACTCTGTACTACACCCTGAACATGACTAGTGAGCCCATCTACAAAAGTCTGAACAGCATCTCTATCAGCATTGGCCTGGTCTCTAGCAACACGAGCTGCCTCTCTTTCAGCAATAGCAGCATCCTGATCAGCTAAGGTGGTAAACATCAGGGACTGAGCATGATTCCTCTCAAAGGTCACTAGTTGAAGTTGTCTATCCATCGCCTCCATGGAAATCGATGATGAACTCAGAACAGTACTAACTAAAGAAGTTGTCAACTCCGCAAACAAAGCATCCTCGGTCGGAGATATAGGATCCTCCATAGGCTCCTCAACATCAGCAGACCAACCCTCATCATCAGATAAAGATCATGCCTCAACCTGATCCTAAGCATCTGCTGTTAAATTCGACTCCAGCCAAGCTGAGTACTCTGCAGATCGGCCCGGATGACAATCTCTAAACTCCGCTGTCTATCAATGAGACCAAAACCCGTAGACACGAGCTAAATCAGCCCCAGTAGCTGAGCAGATGGTGAAGCGATAGTCCTCAGTCCCCTTAAATGAATGGACATCCTGATACTGATTGAATTGGCCCATCACCGCCAGAGGATGATAGGTCGTCACACCCATCAAACCAGCCAAGGGAAGAAAATCCAGGCAAGCTACATGGGTGGTGAAACTCAGAAAGGAGCAATAACTGGAGTACATGACTATCTCAAAAGGCTCCTCCATGGCACCAAGGAATGTAGTCCAAGACGCCTCATCGATATAGAAAGTCGGGTGGTAGGAATAGATCTGCGATATGCCATGTCTAAAGTAAAATCCATGACAACGAAGCCTGCCAATCGGTCTAAGGTGGGTCATAAACCAGATGTATAGGAGAATGTGACTACCTCTAAACTTCTGATCCCCTACGGTCTGGCAGAAGGATGCCGATATCAGTGTCTCTGCCAAAATCATAGGAAGGATGGTGAAGTCATCTTTGAGAGCCCTAACAACCATCGACATTCCGACATCCAGATGGTCAGCATAAAATGGCATATATAAATAAGATATGAGGCACATAACCAATGCATCCACCCGTCCAGTCTGCCATTGCTCCTTAAAAATAGCGAAGTCTGCCCGATAGACAAGAACGCTGTCAACAGAGGAAAAATGGTCTATCAAAAAGTCAATCGAAATGATATGACCACCTCGACTAGAATAACTGCCCTCCTCAATCCTGTGACTATCATGAACTGGTAGCGCATATGAGCCACCGCCATCCGAGCACAAGGTCCATCTATAGATAAACCAAAAATACGACCGTAATCCTCCAAAGTGAGAGTCAACTCATCAGAGCCAAAAATTAAGACATGGCACTCTGGGATCTAATGAGTAAGCATCCCGTCAATAAATCCCTCTAGAACCTGGAAGGATAGCAAAGATAGGGAATGACCCAACACGCGACCAATTGCGATGTGGCCAAAATATGGCAGAAGGTCATGCCATACTCTCAGACTAGTAGGTATCCGACTAGCTGGGGAATGCTCTAGACGAGCCACTGCAGAAGAGGCCATCTGTAAATATGTGTCAAAAAGACTAACAGGGGTCAATCTCTATCAAATCATTTAAATATATATTAAGCATGCGTCATAATGAGTGATAACATAACATGTACAATAAATAAATAGAAAACATTATCATACATAAATATCTGCCGAATACCTCAGTTTTATATACACATTACTGTCTTACATATGATACATGTGAAAACTAAGGAATAAAAAGTACAGGATACTGGTGCACAAATGCCCAATGACTAACAAAGGACCTATGGAGTCATCACAATGTCATCTACAAAGGTGATAGTGTCGTCAAATTGATCAAACTAAGCCAAGTCCTTCTGAGTGGGCATATCCTGCATAGCTGGGCGATAAGGCGTATCCTGCGGATCTGAAATATAAAGCATCCCCTGCATACCCTGGTGATGAGCAAAAGGATCACCCCTATCATTAGGGCCACACGTACCTTATGGTTCAGCCTCGTGAGAGCCACCGGTGTCTGAGGGTCCAGCCTCGCGATCCTAAGCAGCAAAAGTACTAGCTAATGAAGGTTCCCCACCCAAATGACGATAATACATCGTCATCTGCTCTAACTGATGTAGCAAATCAGCGATCTAAGTCTGATGAGAAGGCTCCTGGAAGCATGATATCCAATCCATCATCACAAGAGACCCCGAAACCACATCTCCCAGAAACTACGTAGCTCGGGTCTGAGCTCCTATAGTACGAGGGCCCCACCAAGTGGAGAAATCATCGAAAGTGATAAGACCATCTGACAAATGAAATCCCTCATAGCCAGCTGTGGGAATCGCTGCAGTCGGCTAAGATAAAGGTCAGAATCGCTGAGCCGGGGGAAGGGAAGGAAGGCGAATCTCCCCAGTACAGGAATGGAATCCGGCGAGTAGACAGATAATACTCTGGCCCTAACGGTAGACCATCCTCAAAGCCTCAAATAATTGCTCTGCAAAATAGGGGACCCACACTATATCAGAAGTCGTCAATGTCTCCAGCTGAAGGCAGGCATGAGTGAAGCCCTCCGACATCAGGACCTCTGATAGAGTAGTTTGGTGCCATCTATGCCCTTGAGGATAAGTATCCAAGCCTAGAACAGAGATAGGGAGAAGACAAGGAAGCCCCTCATAAGCCCAAAACTGTTAATCCAAAGAACCCGATATTAGTCATGGCAAAAGATAAACAAATCAAAATTCAGACAAGTGAAATTTAGTCAAAATGACTCACCAGAAGAAATGGGTAGAATCTAAGCCATGCATCGCTGACTCCCTCAGATTGCAGTCGCATCCCGTGAAGAAAGATTGCGAATGTAAAAGAACCCCAGTCGTAGTCCCCTATGTGGTCCACGTCCAGAAACAGCTCCCACCAGGCAAAAAGGGAAAGTGGAGGAGTTGTTCGCAATGAATTAACCCCTCAAGATGGTCAGGAACAGACGCCGCAAGATGCGATCTCTTTCCCTCAAATCTATAGGTAATAGCTACTGTAGAGTGGCTCGAGCAGCATCGTCGCTCAAACATCCAGACAGAATACTACGGTCCTTGAAGGCCCTCTCTTGAGAAGAAAACCCTAGAAGGGTGCGAATAGCTGTCGGAGTAATACCAATCTCCAAAGGCACTCTATCTCCAGTAAACTCCAGACCGGTGATATATCTCCAGTCTATAGGTGTCATCATGACCTCACAATCAAGAAGATGAAGAGACTAACTCTGGTGGAACCATCGCTCAAATAAATCTCGTAAATAGCCCCAAGGGTAGCGATGGGGAGCAATGGTGAAGAATGCCTAGAACCCCCAAGAATCCACTAGAGCTCGGTACTCAAGGTGAATTGAATGATAGAGAGAATATACATTAAACCAATTACCCCTGGGCTTGGAAAACTTTACGACTTGCACGACCTTAAGGTTAAGAAAGTCGGTTGCTGGCATAAAAGAGAAATCAAGATAAATTAATGTAAAGATCATATACATCGTTCGCCTGCAAATGAATAGAGGGATGACGGCTCAGGTCCGTACCCAGCAACTCAGGAACGACTACCTGAATACCAAGAAGAAATCTAGGCACTGCAATGGGCTGAGGCAGAACCTTAGGCTCAGGGATATCCTTCTCGTCCTAATGGGGTCTTTCCTCATCAAGAGGACGATGCACCGGCTCTGTCAACCGCTGAACCTGCCTGCTAATCTACAGAATGGGAATGTTAGAGGCAGGCCTCCGACGGCGAACTCCAGATGAAACCCAACGGAATGAAGAGCTGTTGGTTCTGTGACACCCCCAAATCTGGGTACTTCATTTTCACATGATTTGGTGATCACTATATAACTATAACATCCAACTACTGCCCAATAATAAGGAATGCAAAATAAATTACAACCTTATCATTAAATAAAAATCTTCCTTATAAAAGGATTACAACTTAATTGAATAAATCCCAGGGTTTGCTAACCTTAACATAAACAATAAGTGCGGAAAATAAAATATAACATAAACGAAGTCATATTACAATCATAATCAAAACACAACAAGTCTTCACTTGTTCATATTGCATTTCCCTTTACTCATTGATGGTACGTCAACGTTCTCGACTTTGGCTGCAATTGTTATTTAATTGCAAGAGTGAGCAAACAAAAGCTCACTTAGAATACAACAATAATAATGACATAAACTGAATAGCTTCAATAGATTTGAATAACTTTTCTTTCATTAATAAAGAATTGAATAATAATCATTTCATCAACATTTATAATTTCGAATATTGAAATCATTTGAGGGTCATAAGACCTTAAACTATGTCCTAGGTTATAAACATTTCTATTTAAAACCTTTAATAGTCGTTTAGACTATGGACTCTTAACTCGTACTTAGGGGGATCAACCCTTCATACCATGTATTGTGCACAAACATCTTAACGCTTTCGCATGATAATCCCCTATTACAAGGGTTGTTCATCTCAGTATTTATTTATGAGTCCGCATCAAAGAAAGTTTGATTTGGATAAGCTTACAAGGAAATTTGGAGTTCAACTATCATCAACTAAGGAGTAGTTGAATCGACTCACAATAATTAAGAGTTCAATAATACAAGAATTATGAACCAAGTATAAGTCATAACAATAGACTTCATATTAAGTAGGCATGCTTTAAAAATAACTTAAAGCATTTGAAAGATAGATAAACTATGCTTGAACAATTAAGTCAAGGTCACGTTAATTCAATAATGAACTTGATAAGATAACTATTCAATATCTAAATTATAGAGAATACAATATCTTGTATATGAATAACAAGTTAGAATATGAAACTTGCTCAAGGAAAGAGTATAATTAGAAGACTTGCATAAACGTAAAAGAAAGGTTTAGGAAAACTTGCATAATTAACAAGCTAAGGAATAGAAAACTTGCCTCAAGCGCAAGCTACACTTTACAATTACAAATCACTTTCACAATTATCCTACATATTACATTACGTTTACAACATCAATTAGTTTCATAACCACTACATTTAGCCGTTGAACTTCTTACTTAAGTTCAACTTAATAACATGGTTTGTAAACTTAACTTGCTTAACTAACCACACACGTGAGTCTAAACTCACAACATGAATATCATACACGTATAACACTTTAAACAATCATATCATACCTTATGATAGTAATATCTAAGTACACATATAACATATTAATATGAGACCTCAAATTGTCTTAAACATGTTAAAAATATGTTATCTTATTGTTTAATACACTTAACATGTCATCACATTAAGTTAGCTAATCATGTACTGCACAAAAACTACTCGGAACCAAACTAAAATTTTCGGACAGCAACCCCCGCTGAGGCGGGTGGTTCTAGGAAAAAATCCCCGTTGGGGCCCCCCACTGGTGGGTTCCTCGGCTCGCGAACTGTGCAAAGAAATAAGCCAATTTGGTTTATTTCTTCACACCAAAGTCCAATTTTAACTAACATAATGCATATGAAACTTTATAAAAACAAAATCTTAAACTTCTAACATGATTTTAACATACATAAACACCACAACACATAATCAAAACATTAATTTTCATGATTTTGAAGAAAACACCATTGTTAAGCGTTCTTGACGAAAATTAACACTGTGACTTTGTTTTTAAACCAAATCAAACAATTCAAAGCTTGTTATTTTTGTTTCTTGATGTATTATCATAATCTATGATCAATTTACATAATATATCACAATCCAACATGAATTTTGACAATTTAAGAACTATTTTTCAAAACTAGTTCACTGTAAATTGCTATGAATATTATTTTTAATGTTCATCATATTTATATGAATTGAACTATATAAACAACCATATGAATCATATGTAAGCATGTTATAACACATATTAAACATATATGAACTATACTACACAAATTCTCATATAAATCAAGTTATAGAGGACTAAAACTTGAAGAACAACGAAATATAATTTCTAAAAACTATAAGTTAGAGATATACCCTTTTTACTTAGAAGAAGATGATGATGATGATCCTTGGGATGATGATGAGTTCAATTTAGCAAAACCTTCCCTTCTTCTTCTTCTTCTCTCTTTTCTCTCTGTATAATTTCTAACTCTGTTTTCTTCTTTGTTCTTCCCCTTTGTTTTAACTAACGTAGTGTATTATTATAACAGATATGATATATATTATACATATAATTATATATAACTGATAAGTATTAAACCACCCAATAAATATAATAATTACCATTAATATATAAGTTATAATATTTTGAATTTTAAAAGCCATAAGACTTGTTTGGCAAAATAGCTTATTAAAAACAGGTTTTTAGTAGTTAAGGCCCCGTTTGACAAAACGGAATTAAAATAGGTGCAAGGGCCTTGTTTGGCAAAAAATTTTAAAATCCTTTTCTTTATTTTAATAAATCCTTTAACACATAGTTTAAATGCTACACTTTATTTAATTAAATCCCAACCTTCTAATTTAATTAAATACAAGCTAACATTCATTAATTAATTAAAATTGCACATAATGATAATTTGCTACACAATTGTAATTCCCTTATTAATCATAATTCATGTAACAAATTAGTAAATCATTATAAACACTTAGCACATACTATTCCTCTAATTTAATTATTCTCAATTAAATTAGAATTATAATACACAATTACTTACACATCAATTTAATTAATTCTATTGCACTTAATTAAATTATTCCATAATATAATCACATAAATTATTTATTTAACTCAATAAATAAATAAATAAAAATATTCATATAATCCAATAACTATTTATAATTAAATATATAAAATCTCATTCGTTACAGGTCTGTCACAAACAATACCTGAACAACGAGTTCGTAGTATATTCTTGTCCTTTTAAAATTTCAAATTTTCTACTGCTTGGAGATAATGTAATCCTAGGAATATAATTTAGGTCATCACATCATGCATGTCCTACATATGCCGTTATATGTGTACATCATTTTTAACTTGTATCCTAGCATATCTAAACATGCATCTAGGACCCTGGCATCTAACTCATGAAATTTTTGTGCCAGAGTTTCTCCTATAAAATGGACTATCCACATACCCGAAGCATGCATTAAACCACCCTATGAGGTACACCACCACAACCAAGAAATTAAATAACAATTTAAACAGTTTTTCTAATACATAGTTAAAATGCATGTCTAGACTAAATGATAAATTATAATATGTCGCATCCATACGGTTCATAAGATGATACGTAAACATGCATTGCATTATAACATGTCCATCAAGCTATTTGTGCATACATGTTCAATATAATGAAAGAAGTACAATTTTTCATCAGTGAAAACACGAAAAAGTGGAGTCTATACGCTACCCGTAGTGCGTGGAAGGGACGTACGGTGACGGATTGCTCCAAATCAAGCTCAAACTGAGTAGATCTGAGATAGAAGGTCGGATTTTTCAAAGAAAACTCAAGAAAACTTGAATCGAATGCATGAAAATGAGCCTGCCCGAGGGTATTAACCCAGCCATGGACAGCCTCAACCATACCTGCTTTAGCCGCACGTATAGGTGTAGCTGCCTTAGGTGGGCCCCGTAGGTTTTTGTTTGGTAAAATGCAGTCCAAAACGCATTCTTTTAGGCCCAAAAAGGTCACTTCAATTAGAAAGGCACCCTTTCGGGTCATTTTTAGACCCCAAAAACCCTTCAAAAAAGGCAGGAAATAAATGAAGATAAAAAATCTCGACGTCGAACGGCGGAAGACCAGAAATTGTTATCCGGGTCACTTTTATCACCCCCGACGATATAATCCGTTGGCAACAACCCAATGAAGGCATCGACTTGACCCACGATGATGTAATCCATTGGCAACAACCCAGTGAAGGCATCGGCTCGACCCCCGATGATGTAATCCAATTGAAACAACCCAGTTAAGATATCGGCTCGACCCCCGATGATGTAATCTGTTGGCAATAATCTATTGAAGGCATCGGCTCGACCCCTGATGGTGTAATCCGTTGGCAACAACCCAATAAAGATATCGACTCAATCCCCGATGGTGGAATCCGTTGGAAACAACCCAACGCAGTTCGGCTCAGCCCCGATAATGTAATCTGTTGGTAACAACCCAATGTGGGCACAGGCTTAACCCCAACGACGTAATCCTTATCCTCCCTAGCAGAGGGGAATGACCTTCTTACAATCTCACATATCATTACATATTTTATACATGACATTGTATCATCAGATATACCTTGTCATGCATTCTTCGTGTCTAGTAATCTTTGTCATGTTCATTCCATTACATTACATAAACATGACAAAGATGGGCATCTGTAGACACTCAAAATTTTGCTTTCTTTATACTAACCTTGCAAAAGGGCAAAAGCATAATTTTACTTTAGAGATAACCCCGAGGTAGGGTAAAAGTATCTGATCACCCCGGAGACAACTATGTGGATGATTCAAAGAGCCAATGACGTCCAAACAAGACATGAACTGAACGAGGATCGCAAAGCTGAGAAATTATCTGCAAGTCACCTCAGCAAACATTGAACTACGTGCTATCAAAGATGAGCCAGTTAACTGTAGTCGAAAACCAGAAGATACCTCTCAGCTACCAGCATCATCTTCCCAGACCCCGATTCAGTCAGACTTGACCTTATTCTGCAGCCTTCCGTAAAGACTTTCTAGGAGTTTGGCCTATGAAGATCAACTTTCTCCAAATTGAGACTGAAGGAACGAACTTCGAGATGGCTGGGCCTATGGGGCCTAGCTCCTGCGGCTAGCTCCGAGGCCTTAAATCAGCAACATCAGCTCATTTAGAAAAGAAGAAGAAGTTTTAGAGAGAGAAACTGATATTAAAGTGAGAAACCCTCGGGTTTGATCAATATACACACATTTTGATTTGTTTATTCTTATTTCATACATTCTTTGAGTCTCAAGAGTGTTCTTAGTTGATCCCGGGTGATAAAACGCTTGTTCACGCGTCCCCCAAGGTGAAAAACACTCATTTTAGCCACTTTCTTAGTAACTAGTGTTTAATGTACTAGATTTATGTGATATATTATGTAAACATTGTTAGACTTGTTGTTTTATACATATATTAGTGTGTAGGTGGTAGAGCTATAGATCCTGATAAGTAGGTTTTTATACCTACTTAATAGGTATTTCTTAGCTTGTTATATTACATTTACTTAAGTATGCATGTTACTTTTCATGTGTTTTGTGTTAATGTGTAGGAATGGAGAGTGATTGTACAAAAGAGGATTAAAGGAGCAATTTTGGGCTGGATGACTGACTGGCGCAGGGCGCGCTGCATATACAAAGGAACCGGCGCGGGCCGTGCCGCATAGATGACTTGAGTCCCTATTAAGCCAGCGCGGGGAGCGCCAGGATGCTTAGGAGACCAGCGCACGGACGGGCTGACCAGATTTTAATTGTTTTAATTATAAAGTTGATTAGGATTAGGACTATAGTCTTGCCTTATTAGACTAGGGTTTTGTTAGTCTACATATATCAGTTGTTCTGCTGGGTTTAGACTATCTTGGATCATATAATTTCAATCTTTCATCTTTGAGGTGATTCAGCAAGGTATGTCAGGCTAATTCACTTATTCAATTCTGAAGGGATGTTGAACCTGATTAACAATTTATGGTTTGATTAAGTTTATAATATTTATTCTTTCATATTGAGATTTATTCTGATTATCTACATGAACTTTCATATATGTTATCCAATTGATTAATTTGATTTCTGTAGGATTAAATTAATAAATTGATATCATCTGCTAGATTAAGACAAATTTTAAACAGACAAAGTGTGTCTAATCTAAGTAGCGACTAATAGTATTTTATTGTGGACAAGCTTTGAAATATGGTTAAGATATTCAGAAGACAAGTTAAATAATTCCTGATTGTGTAATTATTGCTTGGAATAATCTAATTCTCATGCTTACTGCTTCTATCATATTAAATCTAGGTTGATAGTTCTAGGTTGTATGTTAGTTAGAATCTCTTGTTGGCGATCGTCGCATTAGATCTACACTTATGGAGAATTTTGGGTAATTTGCGATCGCGGTTATCTAGGGTTATTAATCTCAGTGGAAGATAAATAGTATATTAACTTGAATAATTCATGATTGTGAAAAGGGGATACTGAACTGAAGAATTGAACTCTTTTACTTATTGATATTTTCTTCTTAATTCACTTTTGTTAATTAAACTGTTTTCAACAAAAACCCCCAATTCATTGGATATTTAAAATATAAATCACCCTCTGTGGAATCGATCCTTGCTTATTGATATATTGATTCTTGAATTAGTAGAACCATAGTAGGGTAAATTTTGTAGTGCTAGACGACAGCTACCAAATTTTGGCACAGTTGCCGGGGAATGTTATTTAATTTTATTTATTCGATTGTTTTTATTTTTTATTTTTATGTCTCAATCCTCTCACTCTCTTGATTTGAAATTTGATCCAGAAATAGAGAGAACCGCACTAAGGCTTATGACGGAAGCTCGGAAAAAACAAGGATCACTTGAAGATTCTGAAGAAGCCCCATCACCAGCCCTCAACAAAGCACTCACACTACTTTTGGACAAATCTTCTTCAAGCGAATCAAAAGAGGAGATGGCGGTGCCAAATAACAGGACTTTAAAGGAGTTGTCAACTTCTAATCTTACTCAAAAACCTCTTTGTATTGAATACCATACGTTAAATGTTTTGTTTGAACTAAAATCTGGACTAATTCACCTTTTGCCTACTTTTCGTGGTCTTATAGGTGACGATCCGTACAAACATTTGCAGGAATTCCATATTGTATGCTCCACCAAGAAGCCACACAATGTCAAGGAGGATCAGATTAAGCTGAGAGTTTTCCCTTTCTCACTGGGAGACTTAGCAAAAGATTGGTTGTTTTATCTCCCCGCGGGATCAATTCAATCATGGAACGACATGAAAAGGCTATTTTTGGAGAAGTTTTTTCCTGCTTCAAGAGTAGCCAACATCAGGAAGGACATTTGCGGAGTCCGATAGTTCAGTGGTGAAACACTGTATGAGTACTGGGAGAGATTCAAGAAGCTTTGCTACAGCTGTCCACCTCACCAGATCGACGATCAACACCTCATCATTTACTTTTACGAAGGACTCTTACCGATGGATAGGAGTATGATCGACGCTACTAGTGGAGGTGCATTAGGGGACAAAACACCGGAGGCGGCTAAGAACTTGATTGCCAACATGGCTGCCAATGCACAACAGTATGGAACAAGAAATTCTAATCCAGCCCAAAGAGTAAGTGAGGTAAGCACAACTAATGTAGAGCAACAAATTTCTAAATTAACTGCTTTGGTGAAACAATTAGTTATAGGTAACGCACCAGTTGCACAAGCTTGCCAAATCTGTTTAATGGCGGGGCACCCTACAGATGCATGCCTGACATTGCAAGAGGAGGATACTACACAGCAAGCTAATGCAATGGGGAATTACTAAGCACAGCCGCAAAGGAAATATGATCCCTTCTCCAACACATACAATCCAGGATGGAGGGATCATCCTAACTTCAGTTATGGGAGTGCTAGGCCGCAGGCGCAATTAAACCTCAGTTTTAGCCAAATCAGCCACAGTACCAACCCAAACCAGTAGCACCGGCCAATCCTGGAACGTCGTTGGAGGACATGCTCAAGGCATTCAAGCAACAGACACAACAATTCCAATAAGAGACAAAGTCTTCCATCCACAGCTTGGAGAGTCAGATGAGCATATTAGCCACTACTGTAAGTCGGTTGGACTCTCAAGGTTCAGGGAAACTTCCATCGCAGACTGTGGTGAACCCAAAGGAGAATGCCAGTGCTATAACCCTGCGGAATGGAAAACAGATGGATGCACCAAAGGCTACAGTTGAGTATAAGAAAGAGCAAGAAAAGGAGGCACCACTAATACCTAAGGCACACCTTAACCCTCCTTATCAGATAGATATTCCTCTTCCTTTTCCTCATAGAAATTCTAGAAATTCAAAGAAAAATGACCAAGATAAAGAAATTCTAGAGACTTTTAGGAAGGTAGAGGAGAATATCCCATTACTAGATGCTATTAAACAAGTTCCACGGTATGCTAAATTTTTGAAAGAATTATGCACTAATAAACGAAAATTAGAAAACGATGAGAAAGTCACAGTAGGGGAAAATGTATCGGCTATTTTACAAAGAAAAATGCCACCTACATGTAAAGATCCAGGCATGTTTACGATCCCATGTAAGATAGGAAACACTAGATTTGAAAAGGCCATGCTAGACTTAGGTGCTTCAATAAATGTGATGCCATTATCTGTTTATAAGTCTCTGAATCTTGGACCTTTGAAAAATACCGGTGTTATTATTTAATTGGCTGATCGTACTAACACCTACCCCCGAGGGGTAGTCGAAGATGTCTTAGTGTAGGTGAACGAACTAATCTTTCCTGCAAATTTTTACATCGTGGATATGGAAGATGATACTTCCCCGAACCCATCACACATCTTACTAGGAAGACCCTTCCTAAAGACAGCAAAGACTATGATCGATGTTCACAACGGGACCTTGACAATGGAATTTGATGGCGAGAAGATCCAATTCAATATCTATGATGCCATAAGGTACCTTAGTGATATCTGTCAGGTTAATGCTATTGATGTATGTGATTCGTTAGTGCATGAAACTTTTGAACAGATTCAAATAGATAGTTTGGAGAGGTTGCTATTTCTAGCTATTTAACATGGATGAGACATATGAATTTGAGCACAGTCAGGACTTGAAGGAAACTGTGTCTGAATTACAGTCATTACCTAAACTCTTAGAGAAGCATACAGTCCAATTAATTCAACTACATATAACTCATCAAAAGCTATTACCATCTGTGGAGCAAGCTCCAATACTTGAATTAAAACAATTGCTGGCACATTTAAAATATACATATTTAGGGGCTAATGAAACTTTACTTGTGATAATTGCTAGTAATCTAACCAATGTGCAGGAGGAAAAGTTATTGAGAGTCCTTAGGGACCACATCACAGTATTTGGTTGGACAATAGCAGACATCAAAGGTATTAGTCCCGCTATGTGCATGCATCAAATTTTGCTAGAGGAAGGAGCTAAACCAACGAGAGATGCACAAAGACGGTTGAACCCACCGATGATGGAGATAGTGAAGAAAGAGGTGATCAAATTACTTGATGCAGGAATCATCTACCATATTTTTGACAGTCAATGGGTAAGTCCAGTGTTGGTAGTTCCAAAGAAATCAGGTATCACGGTTGTTAAGAATGACAATAATGAATTAGTTCCCACAAAGATGCAAACAGGTTGGAGAGTGTGTATAGATTATAGAAGATTAAATGCTATAACTCGAAAAGGCCACTTTCCTTTGCCTTTTATTGATCAAATGTTAGAACGTTTAGCTGGGCATTCTCATTATTGCTTCTTAGATGGTTTTTTAGGTTATAACCAGATTGTGATCACCCTAGAAGACCCAGAAAAGACCACATTCACATGTCCTTTTGGTACCTTTGCTTATCGGTGAATGTCCTTTGGACTATGCAATGCCCCAGGTACTTTTCAACGATGCATGGTAAGTATCTTTTCAGATCTTCTATAGGAATGTATTGAAGTCTTTATGGATAATTTCATAGTTCATGGTGACTTGGTAGATGCCTGTTTAGATAATTTAACACGTGCACTAGACAGATGCTTAGAAATAAACCTTGTGTTAAACTGGGAGAAATGTCACTTTATGGTAGAACAAGGGATAGTACTTGGACATGTAGTGTCAATCAATGGTTTAGAAGATGATAAAGCTAAGATTGATATTATATCTGCATTGCCTTACCCCGTTAGAGTGCGGGATACACGCTCTTTTCTTGGACATGCAGGATTTTATCGCAGGTTTATCAAGGATTTCTCCAAGATAGCATTGCCCTTATCCAAGTTGCTACAGAAAGATGAGGAATTCCATTTCAATAATGAATGCAAGGTGGCCTTTGATACATTAAAGAAACTGTTGTCGTCAGCCCCCATCATTCAACCACAGAATTAGAAGTTACCTTTTGAGATAATGTGTGATGCGAGAAACTATGCTGTCGGCGCCGTCTTGGGCCAAAAGATTGAAAAAATTGTCCATGCAGTCTACTACGCGTCCAGAACTTTGAACGTGGCTCAGGTAAACTATTCCACAACAAAAAAAGAACTCTTATCTGTTGTATTTGCTTTAGATAAATTCAGATCCTATTTACTCGGTACTAAAGTAATAGTTTATTCTTACCATGCTGCTCTTAGGTACTTACTGACCAACAAGGAATCCAAACCTCGAATCATAAAGTGGATCTTGCTGCTACAAGAATTCGACTTGGAGATCAAAGACAAAAAGGGTGCGGATAACTTGGTGGCGGATCACTTGAGCAGGATCATTAAGGACGAGAAAGCACTGCCATTACACGACATGTTCCCAGACGAGCATCTATTGTCCATTGGAAATACAACCCCCTGGTATGCCGACATCATGAATTTTTTGGTAAGTGCTTATGTACCAAGTGAGTTTTCTAAAGCCCAGAAAGAAAAACTTAGGAGTGATGCCAAGTATTATGTATGAGACGACCCATACTTGTGAAAATTTTGTGCTGATCAGATAGGTAGACGATGTGTACCTAAAAATAAAATACTGTCTATTCTAACTTTCTGTCATTCCTATGCCTGTGGAGGTCATTTTGAACCTAAGAGAACATCACGTAAGGTGCTAGAGAGTGGTTTCTTTTGGCCTTCTATTTTCAAAGATTCCTATTTATTTTGTAAATCATGTGAAAATTATCAAAAGACTGGTAATTTATCTCAAAGGAATCAAATGCCACAAAACCCTATACTAGTTGTAGAAATCTTTGATGTTTGGGGTATTAATTTCATGGGACCATTTCCTGTTTCTTTTTAAAATATTTACATATTATTGGCAGTTGATTATGTATCAAAATGGGTGGAAGCTAAAGCCACTCGGACTGACGATTCTAAAGTTATTGCAGATTTTGTCAGGACTAACATTTTTGTCAGGTTTGGATCACCACAGGCCATCATCAGTGATCGCGGAACTCATTTATGCAATAGGGTGTTAGCCGCTTTGTTGAAGAAGTACAACGTTCTTCACAAGGTATCTACATCCTACCATCCGTAAAGCAATGGCCAGGCAGAGGTCTCAAACCGAGAAATCAAATCCACTCTGGAGAAAGTAGTCAACCCTCACAGAAAAGATTGGAGTCTGAGATTAGAAGACGCATTATGGGCCTATAGGACGGCATACAAAACCTCGATAGGTATGTCACCTTACAAGCTCGTGTACGGGAAACCATGCCACTTACCTGTAGAGCTCAAACATAAAGCTTTTTGGGCGATCAAGAAGTGCAATATGAACATGGATCAAGCTGGCGTCAATAGGAAGCTGCAGTTACAAGAACTCGAGGAGTTACAGACCGAAGCATGCGAGAGCTCTAAGCTGTACAAAACTAGGACAAAAGTTTTTCATGATAAGCAGCTCTTGCGGAAAAATTTCACAGTGGGACAGAAAGTCCTTCTGTTCAATTCAAGATTGAAGCTATTTCCAAGAAAGTTGCGCTCTCACTGAGAGGGACCATTTATCATCTCTAATGTTTTTCCTCATGGTGCAGTTGATATCCAGAATTTGAAAACAGGAAATGTATTCAAAGTGAACGAACATAAGCTGAAGCCGTTCCTGGATAGCAATCAAATATAGTAAATTGAGGTCGTGGCGCTGATGGAGCCAACCATTGGATAATTTCTAGGCGCCGAGTCGAGCCAACGACGTTAAACAAGGGCAACTAATTGGGAGGCAACCCAAATTTCTTAAACCCTTAGTAGCTTTTATTTCTGTTTTGATATATATATTACAATATCATATGCCTGGTATAATCAACTCCTAAGGTACATCATGATTCAATGCAGAAGGTGGTAGGGAAACTGATCAAGCAAAGCAAAATTAACAATGCCACAAGGCTGGCGCGGGCAGCGCCCAAAGGTAACAGGACACGACGCGAGGCGCGCTACACCACCAGCATTTGACATTCCCTAAGTCCCCATATGGCGCGGGGCGCGCCACCATTGGCACGGGGGGCACTGCACATCCAGCAAAAATCAGGCATGTCAAGCAATTCAGGAGCGGGGCGTGCTACATTAGGAGCGGGGCACACGGTATTAGGCCCTGGGCACGCGACATTAGGCTCTGGGGGCGCTGCAGGCGCGAGACACGCTGAACTAGGGGTGGGGCGCGCTAGCATTGTAAGGAAAATGCCTCGAGACAACATGCCCGGGCAGGCCGAGCTACAAGGAGTAATGATTGGGCGCGGGGCGCGCCGGTCGGGGATTTCTAATTTTAAAAAAGGTTTTAAGCCTTATTTTTCTTTGCCAACTCCTAATCTAATTCTAATTCCTCTAATCCTAAACAAAATAAAAGCCATCTCTTATACTCCCACCCTTACACAAATCTCCTAAACCTAACCCAAGTACAAAACCCTTTTTCCCAAATCCAATCTTACTTCTACTTTCTCTCTATATATAAACCCAATCCACCCATACACTATCATCGTCAAATTCGTCCATCACCACCAACTCACAAATCTCCTCTGCAACTAAAAGACATCATCAATACGGATTAGAATCAAGGGAGTAAAAAGGAATTTGATTGCACACACATCCAATTGACGAAATAATTAAGAGGTAACAATAGTTTTCGTTAAAATTAAATTATTCTTGTCTAAGGAATCCTATTTTTTTTATTGAATTACTTAAGAATCGCATTGGACCCTTGGGTTACTGAAGACCCAAGGTTAATTTATATTGGTTGTTTTTTTTTTGGGATAATTGCTATTATAAACTGTACTAAGTTTGGGGGAGAGACTTTGTCACCACCAAGTGTTCGACGATTTGCTTCAACAGGTTTGTAAAGGTTATCGTCACCTTTTGATGCCCAATTCAACGCGCAAGCTTCCCTATGGCATCCAAAAGGCCGAGGACTTCATCTTCAAGGGCTCTTCCCCAATATGACACCACTCGATTTATGAGCGAGGGTACATCGACACGCTACGCCAAAGTTATCAACCAAAAGACTTTGGTACTAGAAAGGGACTAAAGTCGGATGCAAACCTCGACGGCGACATGTCACAGATGATAGCGGAGCGTAGGTGGTTACAACTGGTCGCGCAACCTAAGCCAGCGGTGACCAATATCGTGAAAGAATTCTACGCCAACGCCATAGAGCATGTTGATCGCGTGGTTTTGGTTCGAGGCACGCCGATGTCCTTCGACGTAGAGGCGATCAATGATTATTTTGGGGTGGAAACACCACAAAAAGACCGCTACGAGGATTGTCTTCCAAATCTCGATGAGATCATAGAGCCGCTCTGCAAGCCAAGCACTAAGTGGGTCACCAGAGTGGGCACCGACAAGAAGATATCTTTTCCACACTCCGCCTTGAGCAGATACGACAAAGCTTGGTATGCCTTCATATGTGCCTGACTCGTGCCAATGCGTCATCAAAATGACGTCACTAAAGAACGGCCCGAATACTTTTTGGTATTGTAACTTATGAGGAAGGGTCCAATAATGAGGTCGAGATTCTGAACGTAGACATCGGACGGTGCATTCAGGAGTCCATTGCACGATCGCTGAGAGGAGGAACCACAGGTGGGTTGCTAAATGGTTTCCTCATCACTGACCTATGAAGAAAGGCGGGAGTTCAATGGCACCCTTCTGAGCCGGTCATCCAGCCTATGGCCATCATTGACCATCCTACGATAGAGTCCTACAAACCATGGACAGGGGCACGGTCACATCAGCGAGGAGAGGGGTTTATCATGATACCAACATCCACACCACCCTCATCTCCACCTCAATCGGATGAGCCGATGTCTGATGCGGATGAAGCAGAGTCGCCCCCAGAGTCGCCATCCATTTTTTAGCGACGCAATCGGGAATGAAGTATGTGACTTGCCCAATGTCAAGCTTCTATGCATATGTACAACGTGAGGGCATTCACTGCATTAGCCGACGCCTTCTCGCATTTCTCTCAGAATGATCCAGTCCAGATGCCCAATCCTCCAGTCCTGCCTACTTACCCTCCACAAGAGGATGATGATTCTGACGAGTTTTAGCTCGTCGCTCAGGGAAGTCCTCGTTTTTCATTTTTATATATGCCAAGTAATGAGGACATTCCTTGATTTAAGTGTGGGGGGGAGTAAAATTCAAATTTTTTATGTTTTAGCATATAGTTTAGGTTGCATTTAGAGTAGATTCTGTTCATATGCATCTTATAAAAAAATCAAAAATATTGCATGCATGTAGGATTTTGTCAGTAGATATATGCATATAGGATCATACATAGAGATTGAGCAGTACTTCAGGGTAATAAAATATATGGTTGATGATTTCGAATTACCACTGAATCTTGCATAAAATTGAGCTTCATGATCTGATTAGTTTCAAACATAGTAACGTCATTGCATGATTGTAGTTTTCTCTCAACTTTCAAGCACACCAATTAACTGTCAGTAGTGATTAGGAATTCATATGTATTAGGAATACAGACACTTACTTGATCACAGATAAGAGATAAAGTATTGGCTGAAACATAAGTTTGGGGGAATTATGGCTCATAAAAGAAAAAAAATAAAGAACGAAGAAAAAAAATGAAAAAAAATTACTTATGAAATAAAAACTGATTTAGTTTGATCTCGTGGCCTTTGTTACTCAGACAAGTAAACCTTAGGGGATGTCTTAACACCTAGCGCCCTAAAGGCTTCGGGTTTGGGAGTCGTTGGCCGAAAGTCCGTTACATGGGTGACATTGAATAGCCTAAAGGGGTTGAACATTGCAAAAATTAGAAATAAAAAAAATAATTGGTGGGATGGAGCGTTAAAACGCACCCACAAAGCATGAGCTTTGATGTTTATTCTGTTATTGCTTATTTAGCCTGATTTTCGATATACTTCTGTGGATGCCATGATTGTGTATATGTATGTGTTTGAGTAGGTTGTTTGTTGGGAATAATTTTATGAACTACTTTGAATTACTGATATACAAATGGACACACACGCACGAGAGAGAGTTAGAGTCATGTATGTGATATGATGATGTGAGAGTCTATGATTGGTCATGAGTGAAGATGGATTGTGAGCATAAGTGTTCATTCGTAAGAAGTATACAACCTGTGTTTTCTTACTGAGATTTTTGCTCGATTTTGTTAGATTTCATTCATTCTGTTAAGTAGTTTGCATTGTGTTTGTTTGCTTGAG
The DNA here is from genome assembly GCA_020205555.1 of Panax stipuleanatus. Taxonomy (NCBI): domain Eukaryota; kingdom Viridiplantae; phylum Streptophyta; class Magnoliopsida; order Apiales; family Araliaceae; genus Panax; species Panax stipuleanatus. Next base: position 155,840,652 of record CM035117.1, on the reverse strand, counting down.
GACAAGCAATTGTTCAAGTTTGGGAGTATTTGATAAGTAGGTTTTTATACCTACTTAATAGGTATTTCTTAGCTTATTATATTGCATTTACTTAAGTATGCATATTACTTTTCATGTGTTTTGTGTTAATATGCAGAAATGAAGAGTGATTGGATAAAAGAGGATTAAAGGAGCAATTTTGGGCTTGATGACTGACTGGCGCGGGGCGCGCTACAGATACAAAGGAACTGGCACGGGCCGCGCCGCATAGATGACTTAAGTCCCTGCCGAGCCAGCGCGGGGCGCACCAAGATGCTTAGGAGACCAGCCCGGGGCGCGCCGGACAGACAGGCTGACCAGATTTTAAGTGTTTTAATTATAAAGTTGATTAGGATTAGGATTGTAGTCTTGCCTTATTAGACTAGGGTTTTGTTAGTCTATATATATATCAGTTGTTCTGTTGGGTTTAGACTATCTTGGATCATATAATTTCAATCTTTCATCTTGGAGGTGATTCATCAAGGCATGTCAGGCTAATTCACTTATTCAATTCTGAAGGGATGTTGAACCTGATTAACAATTTATTGTTTGATTAAGTTTATAATATTTATTCTTTCATATTGAGATTTATCCTGATTATCTACATGAACTTTCATATATGTTATCCAATTGATTAATTTTATTAATGCAGGATTAAATTAATAAATTGATATCATCTGCTAGATTAGATCCCATCGGTTATTTATCGTATATTTAGTTGTTAATCAAGTCTGGAGACTAGATCTAGCTAGATCTAAGTCGGATCTAGCCATTCGGGGGTTATGGAGCTTGAAGCCCTAACTTATATGCTAGATCAGTTTAGATCCATGGTAGATCTACACATTTTATTGCTTTTAATCGGTCCCGGTTACCCCGTATAGCCCTAGATCTATATCTAAAGGTAAAGGGGTCTGAAATAGCTTGAAATGGTGATTTTAACCGATGAAATCTCCTAATATCAAGTCTAGGACATTGTATAAATATATTTGCGCATAATAATGTGAGCCTAGGAATCCCAGTGTCGAGATCTCATGATCGGATCCCGACTTGATTCCCACGCTGGACTGGTTTTTGTGATGTAATGTTTAATTAACTCAAAAATCATTGTACATGTAATGTTTGGATCTTGAAAATAGATTCGAGGGGTTAGTCCCGAGAAGTCAGATTCAAGACCCCGTGATATTGAAAACTTTGATTGTGGGTGCTCGGATTCATCGAGATGGCTTACATGCCAGATGATGATCCAACCCTTTTTTGGGTCTTTTAGCATTCATAATGACCAAAATGATTTCCAATAAAACCACAAAGAGCTTTTATAAAGGAAAAGGCGGCTTTGGGTAGATCACCTGATAAACATAAAGATAAATAAAAGAAAGTATCAAAGTCCTCAATTCCTAGTCTGGTGAAGGATTTGAAACCTTATTTTCCAAAACATCATTTCAATTCATATATCTTGTTTAAAATGAACTTTTTGTTAAATCAAATCCTTTGTACCTAGGTGCAAAAGAGGTACAACACTACTTTTCCCTAACTCATAAAAAGACTAAGAATAAGCTAAATAAACTTAAAATAAAGAACACACGCACACACTCACACACACACATACACTTTATGCATAAGAAATCAAGAAGATGCGGTAATCGTGTTTTTTCACGAAAGTTGGGGGTGCCTAACACCTTCCCCTCACTTAAGCTAGCCCCTAAATTCTAAGAATCTCAATTTTTGACCAATCCTACGGAGTCACATATTAGACAATATTGGAAAAATCTTCAAAATTGGATGAGTTGGTACATCCATTTACATTATACCAACTAGCGGCTCTGTCTCATTTAGTCCAATTATAAACCAATAAAATCAATCTTTTCAAAGTCGTCGACACTTAGGTCAGTACCAATTTCCTAAAAAACTCACCCTTTAATAAAATCCATAGATATAGCGAATCACCAAAGGGTAAAACAAACAACACAAATTTTGGAAAAACGATCATCACATGAACTAGTCTTTTTCCTGGCGTTGACAATGTTAGTTTAACTTAAATATTCCTGAAAATAGGTTTAACATTTGGTCTGGAGTCCCTTTGTGCAATATGAGTTTCTTTAGTTTACTTAACATATATTTTCTAAAAGAAACTTAGAGTTTTGAAAACAAACTTTGATGAAACTTGTGTGTTGGGAGTTCTGATTTCTTTTAACATATACATGTTGCTAAGTTATGTGTATATACAGCATGCGGTGTGATTCAAGATCATCTTGCATATACTACATTGCTTTAAGCTTTGGTTAAAGTGACTTTTAACGACGAACTGGAATGTTTTGAAACTACTATACATGGGCATGGTATTACTTATATTCTGGACTTGTAATATAGAATGCTAGTGTTCCTTGTGTCACTAATCATGACTAATTGCACATCTAGTTAGACACAAGATAAGCCATTCGAACATGTTTTAAAATAAGTTTTCAATGATATTAACTATGCGACTACATGCGAGCATGTGTATCTCAGATTGTATGACATCCTTACATGGATAAATGATTTATGTAGTTAGCCTCTTGTTTTCACAAGCTTATTTGGCCTAGATTCATAAGAATTTCCAACTAGGATCACAACGTATAAGGGTAAACTCTTAATGACCCTGCTGAAAACCAAGGCCTCTTAATGTGTATACTTGTTATGTGTTTAACACCCATGCATGCTAGAAAAGAAACTAGAACCAAAGAAATCAAAAGCCAACTCTGGACTGGCAAGGGAAGGGCGCAGCTGCGTCCATCCCAAGCCTAACTGCAGCGCAGCTGCGCCTTCTTACAGTTTGACCTGACTATTTTATTTGTGATCTAAGACTTATGACCTGTGTATAATACAAATTTAAGTCATATTATATGACTATAATGATGTTTAAGGTGTTCAAGCATGAAATGGCTATGTAGAATCAAGAATCTAAAGATTTTTACAAATATTTTCCACAAGCTAAGTAAATGATGGTTATGTGGTTACGTGAGTTGATAGTGTACTAATGTGTCATCCCATTTGTGTAACTAAGATAGAAATTGATGTATGTCTTTAACTTATGTGATCGAACATGTATAAGATTGTTGGCTTACAGAGTTGAATAACTAATATACATAACTATGATACAATAGGACTTCAAAGTGTTGATAAGCTATAGATTGATAAACTACGCTTAATGCAAGTTCCTTAACCCTCATAACTTTGGTTATCGTGTAAGTTTTGAATTATTGTTATATTAACCATATACATGTTGACCCAATATCTATACATGTATAAATCATCATTCATATTCAGAAATTAGTTTCAATTATATCTCTTGAATCATGTTATGGGCATTGAATTTACAAAGTTTTCCTAAATGCATTGTACATATTGTCTAAGCCATTTGACTCGGCTAGACTAATATCATGTGTTAGAAAGTTATCCACACCAATTGTCTTGGTGCGAACTTTTATAATTCTACTGAGATGAACAACCCTCATTGAAGGGGAAACTATATAACTGTCGAGGAACCGACGTGTTCACAAACATCATGTCTAAATGTTATGCATAACGTAGGGTATTTTGGGCTGATCACCTATTATACTTATTTTTATTGGATTATCAGAAAAATAATGTTAATTCTAGCATGAGTTATTGGTCCTTAGTGACTACTCAGTGTTCAATCTTCTTGAACTTTAAAATGATTAAACCTTTAAATCTTGTTAATATTTTTCAGTCCATAGCAACTTTTATTTAGAACAATTGATACTTCTTGTTATTTATCAACTATCATTTACTGTTATACCCTTGAGATTTCGAACTCTATATTTGTTCACCCTTACTGCTATATTATTTGCTGGGAAAATTTGTTGCTCATTTTTGCTTCCCTAAAAACTTTACAGTTAAGGCAGAGCAAGGTAGTACCTCAGGGAATAACAAGGGCAAGGCTACATAATAGCTTTAGTCCTTTAAGTTAGAAATAATATTATTATAATGTATTAAGAAATAATTAATTTATGTTTTAAGATTATGTCTTAGACTTATTTATGTAATGTTGTAGTAACAGTTACGAGACCATGGGATGAGAATAATTATATTAAATCAATGTAAATTATTCTATTATCCAGCTGATAAGTAGGTTTTATACCTACTTATTGGACGCTATCTTACCATAACTGTTGTTTAAACTCATGTGTTTTAGTAACTTTTCATGCATTTCTTATCATTTTATAGGTTTCATGACGAAAACTCGTCCGGTGGCATTATCGTAAAAAGGGAGGACAAATCTGCATAATATACATGGATTCTGGTATGTGGGCGTAAAAGAGCTAAGGCACGAGGCAAAGCATGCTAAGGTGAACAAAGGAATGGAAGAAATAAATCTGCATCAGCAGCTCAGCAGCCCAGCAAAATGCAGCAGAGCGCAGCTGCGCCCAATTATCAAAGGAAGGGAGAGCAGCTATGCCAAAACCAGCGGCCAGATGCCCTAGCGCGCAGCTGGGCCCAGCCCAAGAGCAAATCCGGCACAGCTGCGCCAGTCACTAATTCTATAGTAGCTGACTTTTCACTTATTGCACCGAACAACCATTTACTAAAAGTATGGGTCATTTCAAGTGAGGGCATCATTCATATATCATTTTTATTGCCTTTTTAGGGTTAAAGAAACACAAAGAGAGAGTTGTAGCCTCTTCTTCTATATCTATTCTTCTCTCTTGGTTTCTATAGTAGATTTTGATAGATATCTTAGATTAAGGCTGAATTTGGGAACATTGGAGCTTGGATTAACATTGTATGCTTAGATTTGAGAAGGAGATCAGATTTACATCTTTTTATCTTTAGTATCTCTTTCTTTTCATTTTGGTTTCCAATGTATAAACAATCTCTTGTGATGGATTTTGCTTTATATATGAACTAATTTCCATTATGGGGTTATAATGAATCTTAATATGTAGTTCAGATTTCTATATTTCCTTATAAGACTTGGTTGATTATCTATATTAGATTGTCTTTTGTGATTTGCTTTAAATGTTTAATTGTGCTTGATCACCTATTACCATGTTAGTCTATATGAACTTGAAAAATGGATTATAGGTTTAGAACTAATCATATTAGTATATGTTCATGAATTCTACATTGAGATGGAGTTTATGTTTCTTGCCTAGGATATACATATACCGAAGTACCATATATAGTCCATTGAGCACTTGAGCTTCAACCCGCTTTGATTGTAATTCACATAGACATATAATGCATTAGTTAATTTGGGTGTTTGCATTTATTCTATCTTTTGTGGATTGAATGTAATACGGGTTTGGTAAATCGAGAGATAGTCATATCTTACTTGTGTGTGCTTGACTAACAATCCAAAATAATTAACTAAGCTTGAAAGGAAGTGTAGTGTCTTGAATGAAATATTAAGTGAAATTATATACCCCATATTCCCCTTGTCGACGTTTGGAAAAATCTTTGGACAAATCTTCCTTTCCCTAATTGATGTTTTCTACCCTTATCTGTTGCATGAAGTTTCGATCTGTGGAGTTAGAGCATAAAGCATACTGGGCTATCAGGAAGTTGAATTTCAATCTCTCAGTCGTAGGCGAAAAGTGGCTTTTGCAGCTTAATAAACTTGATGAATTTCACTTGCAGGCATATGATAATTCGAAATTGTACAAGGAAAATGTAAAAAAGTGGCACGACCAGGAAATTATCAAAAGAAAGTTTGAGCCAGGACAAGCAGTTCTTCTATTCAATTTCAGGCTTAAACTATTCCCGGGAAAGCTCAAGTCCCGTTGGTAGGGCCCTTTCACGATAAAGACTGTATTTCCATATGGGGCCGTTGAGATAGTAGGAAAAGATCAAAATCAACCTTTCAAGGTCAATGGTCAGTGTTTGAAGCATTATTGGGAAGGCAAAATTGACTGCCAAAAGTCGTCAATTGTCCTCTCCACTCCAAAATCAATCCAGAGATAGTCGAGTTATACGACTATAAACAAGTGCTCGATGGGAGGCACCCCATTCATTCTCTCTCTTCCTCATGTTTAATTTTGGCTCGATATCTAATTCCCCCCCCCCTATGTTTAATTCTGTACAATTTGAGTAAATAGTCCATTTTTGACAAGCTGAAATAGATTTTACAATCCATTTTTGATAAAGTTAAGAAAAGATTGATAGTGCATATTTGCTTACTTAGAATAAATGGTGATAGCTCATTTTTGGTACTTCTCACAGGTGTAGTCATGTGGTTGCAAGAATTAGCAGAATCAGTGCTGCAGCAGACTTCTGTATCTCTGAATTCAGGGCAGCACAGCTGCGCCGACTAGAAATTTTTGGATTGAAAGCCCTGTCGCGCAGCTGCGCCCAAACCCTATACAATTGAGGCACAGCTGCGCCCAAGCACAGTCAGTTTCTTTTAAAAAAGGGCTTGAACGATGGCAGTTTCTTTTAAGTCCTATTCAAACACAACTCTGCTCTCTCTTTCTCTTCCAAATATAACTGAAACAAAACACTCCTACTCATCAACTTCTGTATCTCTTTCAATCCATATCACAACCCATTTAAATCTGATTCTCTCTCTCCCATATATATAGAACCCTAGTCTCTATTCTATTCTCATAAAGCAAAAACATATATCACCTATAGGAAAAGCAAAGTTTTTCCCATCAGTTGTTTGATATAAGGTTGGAAAGAAGTTTGGGGGTTATTCTTCATTGTCAAAATTTACAAGTTATCAAACCCTAATTCTATCAACATGCCAATGAGAGCCCAAACACCCCAGCCATCTTCTTCTAGCAGTGAGGATCATGGACAGAGCAGTGATACTTTGGATCCAAGTAAGTTTGTCAATCTCTCTACTCAACATCACTATTAGAATACACTGGTTGAAAAATTGTTCGTGCCAGAGAGGGGATTTAAGCCAAGTAAGGACGATGGAAAGCTTGGACCAGATTCAGAGCCAAGGTTGGATTTTATTTACAAACTCGCCGTGTCCATGGTGATTGTGCAAGAATTTTATGCCAATGCCCGCGAAACTCAAAACGAGATATCATTTTTTTGAGGCAAGCAGGTTCCATATACTCCTCAAGCAATCACTGATTTATATCATCTGCCACCACCTATTGCCGCAGACACTGAATGGGTCCAATCTAAGCGCTTTGAGACAGATTTAGATAAACTGATGGAAGAAATGTGCAAGTTAGGGACAGTGTGGAAGACAAAAGCAGGTACTACACAAAAAGTTTACTTCCCACAGACTGCATTGAACAGATATGCCAAAGCTTGGTACAGTTTTATTTGTGCCAGCATACTTCCCACCAGTCATCATGCAGATGTGACCAAGGAGAGGGCAGTCGTACTGTATGGGATTCTCAAAGGAGAAGGCATGGACCTAGGATACCTCATTAACCAGTCGATGCTGCGTTTTATGAGACTGGGTACCTCAGGTGGGATTCCACATGCTACTATCATCATACGCCTTTGCTATGTGGTAAAGGTGGAGTGGGGTGATGAGACCTAATACCAGCCCATGCGCGACATAGATAGCGCCACCATCCAAAAGTATACAATTTGGGCTGGAGGAAAATCTCATCCGAGGGGCTTAGGTTTCATTCTGTCTGAGGATGAATCTGACAGTAGTGAAGAAGAAGATGAAGAAGAAGAAGATGCCCAGCCACATACCTCCCAAACAGCAGGGCCACTGCCGGATTACGTTGCCTGACATAATCGTCAGATGAGGCACTTCCAATCCAGGATGAACGCCACGCACATGAACTTTCAGGCTTATGCAGATGGTCTGACGGGGGCATTGACTCAAGCATTTGCTCAGCAGGGAGTACTCGTGGAGTTTCCCAAGTATGGCTCAGCTGCTCCTTATCCACCACTAGATACACCGCCCGAGAAAGAGAATGGTGGCAATGATGATGCCACCTAGGGGAGTTTCTTTATCTTTTATCTCCAATGAGGACATTGTCGTATTTTAAGTTTGGGGGTATTGGGTGTCGTATTAGTTATTAGTTGCAGTTGCATTTGCATATAGTATAATTGTTTGCATTTTAGTTTAGTAGTTCAGTAGTTTAGTTGCATTTTAGTGTAATTTTTTTTATTGCATTTTAATTTAGCATGTTTCTTTATTTCCTGTTTTTCTTTATAATATATATATATATATATATATATATAATATTTTGCTTTATCTTTACATTTAGATTAGTAACCATATTGCATGAATCCAGTTTTTAGTTAGTTTGAATTTCTTTTGGCCTATGATGAGATTGGAATTGCATGATTAATTGAACATTGTTGATAACTTAGGCTCGGTTATATTGTCATTACATGATTCAAATCTTTTTCTGTCAATTCTGATGTAACCGGATAACACTATATAGTTACCTCTTTGTTTGAGTGGTTTAAATAATCACATAATTATCTTCTGGTGGAAAATTTTGTTTTAATGACAGAGATTTAGTAAAATGACTAGTAACGACCAAGATGATGCAAAAGCTTAAGTTTGAGGGAAAACAGGGGGTAGAATAATAAAAAATAAAAAGAAGAAAAAGAAGAATGATGTTGAATAAACACTTTGGCTAGTTTAGTTATGTGGCCTTTGATACTTGAGTAAGTACGCCATAGGGGATGTCTTTATACCCAGCGCCCTAAAGACATATGGCTTGGGAGTCGTTGGTCGAAAGCTCGCTACACAGGTATCACTGAAAAGCTTAAGAGAACTAGACATTGCACAGTCAGGTGTAAACAGGGAAAAGTGCGATTATCGCCCTCGTGAGTAAATAAAAGCATAATAAACCCTTTGTTGGCTCTTAGCTTAGTTGATGTGTAGTCTTGGTTGGAGCTTAATGTGTTTACAATTTTTCTTGATTTGAAATTATATGTTTTCCCTCTAAGAAGCATATTATGTGAAGTATTTGATATAAATCAAGCTTAGTGGTAGTAAGCACACACACACTACATCATTGTAGACAAGTTTTGATTTGCAAAGTGTTATGCACTATTGCCTTATTCTTGGTTGGATTCTGTGTTCGATGTCATTGTGGTTTCTTTGAGGCAACTCTTTTGGAATTCAATTTTGACTGATATTGGGATTCGTTAGCATGTAGCATAGATTGCATTTCATTTAGTTTGCATTTGTATTTTGTTGCTTGGGGGCAAACAACGATTTAAGTTTGGGGGCATTTGATAAGTAGGTTTTATACCTACTTATTGGATGCTATCTTACCATAACTGTTATTTAAACTCATATGATTTAGTAGCTTTTCATGCATTTCTTATCATTTATAGGTTTTATAACGAAAACTCGCCTAGTGGCAGTATCATAAAAAGGGAGGACAAATCTACATAGTATACATGGATTCTATTATGTGGGCATAAAGGAGCTAAGGCACGAGGCAAAGCATGCTAAGGTGAACAAAGGAATGGAAGAAAGAAATCTGCAGCAGCAACTCAGTAGCCCAGCAAAATGCAGCAGAGCGCAGCTACGCCCAATTATCAAAGGAAAGGAGCGCAGCTGCGCGCAAGCCAGTGGTCGGATGCCCTGGCGCACAGATGCACCCAGGCTATGAGCAAATCCTGCGCAGCTGCGCCGGTCACTGATTCTGCAGCAGCTGACTTTCACTTATTCACCAATCAACCATTTACTAAAAGTAGGGGTCATTTCAAGTGAGGGCATAATTCATAGATCGTTTTTATTGCCTTTTTAGGTTTAGAGAAACACAAAGAGAGAGTTGTAGCCTCTTCTTCTATATCTATGCTTCTCTCTTAGTTTCTATAGTAGATTTTGATAGATAGCTTAGATTAGGGCTGCATTTGGGAACATTAGAGCTTGGATTAACATTGTATGCTCAGATTTGAGAAGGAGATCAGATTTGCATCTTTCTATCATTAGTATCTCTTTCTTTTCATTTTGGTTTCCAATGTATGAAATATGAACTAATTTTTATTATGGGGTTATGATGAATATTAATATGTAGTTCAGATTTCTATATTTACTTATAGGACTTGGTTGATTATCTATATTGGATTGTCTTATGTGATTTGATTTAAATGTTTTATTGCTTGATCACCAATAACCATGTTAGTCTATATGAACTTGAAAATGGATTATAGGCTTAGAACTAATCATATAAGCATATGTTCATGAATTCTACATTAAGATGGAGTTTATGTTTCGTGCCTAGGGTATTCATATACTGAAGCACCATATGTAGACCATTGAGCACTTGAGCTTCAACCCGCTTTGATTGTAATTCACATAAACATATAGCGCAGTAGTCAATTTGGGTGTTTGCATTTATTCTATCTTTTGTGGATTGAATGTAATACAGGTATAGTAAATCGAGAGATGGCCATATCTTACTTGTGTTTGCTTGACTAACAGTCCAAAATAATTAACTAAGCTTTAAAGGAAGTGTAGTGTCTTGAATGAAATATTAAGTGAAATCATATACCCATATTCCCCTTGTCGACGTTTGGAAAAATCTTTGGACAGATCTTCCTTTCCCTAATTGATATTTTCCACACTTATTTGTCTTATCTGTTTGATGAAGAGTGAATTTTTAGGAAAATACTAACATGTATCATGTCGACGATTTGAAATGTTTTACAGAGTCACCAGTTGGTATATTTTGAAATGGTTGTACCACCTCAACCAAGTTTTGTTTGAAAAGCTTGCAAGTAGGCTCAATTACTGGACGCTGTCAAAACTTGGCCTTGGAAACCGAGATTCATAAAGTTCGGGGGCTTGATTAAGCGGGGGGGAAGGTGTCAGGCACCCCTCGACTTCCGTGAAACACGGTTACCGCATCTTTTTAATTTTCCCTTTTTTATTTGCAATGTGTGTGTGTGTGTTTGCAGTAATTAAGCCAACGTCTATGCTTCGTTGGACCTATATACGAAGGGTTTGATTTGATGAAGAGTTCATTTTTAGACAAGATATGAAAGTGATGTTATGGAAGATGGTTTTTAAACCCTTTCGCTCACATAGGAATTGAAGCCTTTTGATACTTTCATTTTTATTCTACCTTTGGCTGATTTTGATTTTATTGTCGGGATGCGAAGCATCCTCGACTAAAGAATATATATACAAATGTCGATTTTTTTATGGGGATGAAAGTCATCAAAGTGACCCTAGCACTACAAACTATAATTTACTGGGCTGAAACCTTAAATTTGGATAACCGTTTTAAGGTCCCTCTGGTTTACATTTACAAAAGGACATGCAGGCTATATTTATAGTGCGAAATTTGTCCATCATGGGAATCGGATCTAGACCCGTGTAGTTGATCGTAGATCCCATGACTCCTAGGCTCATAAAATAATATCAAAAAGCCTGCACAACAAAGATATTGACATAAAATGCAAATTTACATCTAGACACCGCAAGACAAAGGATTCATCAGTTAAATCCTTGCATTCGCGTAGCCGAAGCTTCCCGTTCCCTCTAGATATGGATCTAGAGTCGCGTAGTCTTTTTAATATTTACAAACTAGAAAGAAAGCTAGATTTAAATAAATCTTAGCCACTCTAGCACCACGGTTCCTGTTTGAACGCTTTTGAACAGATTGAAAGTTAGAAATGACTAGATTTAGATGAATCTAATCCACAAAATTTACATTAGAATAGATTCATATCAAATGAAAAATTAAAACAGATATTTAATTACATTGAATATATATATATATATATATATATATATATATATATATATATATATATATATACGGTCCGGATCTTAGGCTCACCCAACTAAAAGCTCACCCAAGCTCACCCCCCTTTAGCGATGGACCGGGCGACGGTTTGGTCCGTTGCTATATACAATCATTGTCTTAGCTTTTAGCAATGGACAACATATAGCGACGGACAACATATAGACGACATTTTTATATATAGTGACAGACCAAACCGTCGTCCGGTCCGTCGCGAAAGGGGGGTGAGTCAGATAAGCTTTTAGTTGGGTGAGCCTCAGATCCTTATATATATACTTATATATACTTAAAAGTAAGCTAGAAAGGCCACAGATTTAAAATCCAGGCAAAACTAGAAGTTATAAATATATATATATAAGCTCATATATATATGATAACGAAATAAACAGTTTTTGATCGTAAAAACAACTTACAATAGATAGCGCTACGGGCTTTAATCCACTTGAAGGACTTCAAAACTCCGTTTCCATCGGTTAAAACTTGATATGTTGTAGTATATACGTATGCAAACGTATTGGAAGAATAAAATTTAGGTTTGGAGTGCTAGAGGTAGGGCTAAGAGTCGAAATGGGCGGAGTTTCTCTGTTTTTTTTCTTTTTTTCTTCATTTTTTGCTAAGGTGGGGGGTCTTATTTATAGACCAGATGGCCGCAGGTCTACTCGCGGTAGCCGCGAGTAAAGGTGCGGCTCCTCAAGTGGGCCCCGCTCTCGCTGGTCCTATTATCTCGAAGTACGTGCACTTTAACCAATGCGATGTCTGCTTTGAACATTCATAACTTTCAATCCGGGAGTCCATTTGAGGCGTGCTATACCTTCATGGAAGCCCTTTCGGAGAGCTACACAATGACATGGGATTTGACCTTTTTCGAATCTTGGAAGATATGTCCATAACCAGATCTTCGAATCTTTGCAGTCTATCCGTTGAGCTGTCTTGTGCTGTTTTCACTCAGGATTGATGTTATGGTTCTTTCTGACCCTCATTGCATTGATTTGGCTTGATTTTGACTTGATTTGATGTCAAGTTGGTAAAATGACTATTTTTTTCTTTCAAGGGTTGTCTCTAGGATTGACATGGTTTTCGACTATTTCTCGGGGTTGTCTCCGAGGTTTAATCCCAACCGACTTTGTTCTTTCTCAGGTTTATCTTCGAGGTTGAATTGGTCTCCCAGGGTTGTCTCTAGGGATGATTTGATGCTTCGGGGCTGTCTGCGAAGGTTAACTGTACCTCCCGGGGTTGTTGTCGGGGTGACTGTACTTCCCGGGATTATTGCCGGGTCTGACTTTGATCTCCCGATGTTGTTACCTTGGTTATTGTACCTCCCAGGGTTATCGTTGGGGCTTGACTTGACATCCCGGTGTTATCATAGGGGTGACTTTGATGATTCAGACTTCCAGGGTTGTCTCTAGGAGGTAAAAGACGGTTTTGCCCTCTTTTAGGGTTAGCAACAGGAATGCAAAATTTTAGGTGTCTACAGATGCCCCTCTTTATCATGTTTATGCAATGCAATGGAATGAACATGATAAAGATTGCTAGACACTGGAAATATAACACATGCAAATGTAAAGTAATACATGATATGCCATGTTATGAATGCTATATGCTCTTGTGGTGTTAGCGGCCACGGTATTCTTTCACTGACTATTCACGCCACTCTTGCTGGGGATGACGTTGTCCATGATGGCTCTTACTGAAATTGATGCCTACTCGAATGGTGGTTTGCAAAGTTTGACCATCACCGAACCTTCTCAGCACTTACTCGAACAATAGTTTTCAACGGTCGGTTGAACCACCGAACCTTCTCTGTATTCCAGCTGGGGATTTGTATAACAGTTTCCATCATTTGTCCTCTCTGGGGAAAAATTTCTCCATGGTTCTCATCATCAGATCTCTCCCGATGCTACGCTGGAGTTGTCGCCAATAGTTTAAAATGTCAGATCTACCTGATCTTGATGTTGCAGTTCTCAACGGCTTTCATCACCGACCCTTTCCCGATGTTACGCTGAAGTTGTCGCCAATGGTTTGCAATGTCAGATACTCGGACCCTCGTTGAAGTAGTTATCAATGACTTTCATCACCGACTCGTTCTCGATGCCACGCTGGAGTTGTCGCCAATGGTTTGCAATGTCAGATACTCTGACCTTCGTTGAAGCAGTTATCGACGGCTTTCATCACCGGTTCGTTCCCGATGTCACGCTGGAGTTGTCACCAACAGTTTGCAATGTCAGATATATATAATCTCGATGTGGGGTATCTTTCTGATAGGTCATACCCTCGGACCAATCTGGATACTTTGATGCATTCAAAACCCACTGTTCATAACGCCGGACCTTCCTGATGCTCTGATAGAGGCAGTTTTTAGCAATTTTCATCATCGACATTCCGAATACAACATCAGGGTTTCTACCAATGGCTTACATGAAGTTTCTTCCTTCGTCAGGAGCTTGACACTTAGAATCAGGGTTTCAGGCCATTCTGCTCAATCGCGTAGCAGTTTTCTCCCTGATTTGACTTTTTAGCTTCTATAAACTCCGTTTTAACTATAATTAGACCGAACCCGAGGGGGTGGGACCCACGCTAGGGTGCCACAGGTCCACTTGCGGCTGCCGCATGTAGGGTTGCGGCTCTCTACAGGTATAACTTGGCCCCCCGTGGCTTTCACAATTCATTTTCAAGTTTGAACTAAATAGGAAATCCAAAAATTCCTCTTCAGATCTACTGAGTTCGGGCTATTTTTTTCAAATTCTATCACCGTACAATCGTTCTGCACATCTCTGGTAACATTTACATCCTTTCTTTTCAAGTTTTGACCATTAGAACGTTAGATTTCATATAGAATGCTTCTAAACACAATATAGCGAATATGCATGTTTATATGACTTGATAAAAATTTTCAGACTTAGTAAATATGTATGTTTTACTAAGATGAACGTTTTGATATGAAAAAAAATGATTTACGAGACAATCATTTGGCGCCCTTTTTGGCTAGTTTACTCATCCTATTTGAGGACAAATGAGCCTGGATTTTCAACTAAAAATACACATGGTAATTTAGCTTCCATGGGGAGTTTGATTTTGTTTTTTTTATATATATGAACTGTTCATGATTTTGGGTAGGTGTGCTACTAAATGACCACCTAGTCATGCCTATGTGCATGCAGATAGTCCATTTTACAAAGGAGACTCTGGCAAAAAAAATTCAAACGCCTGAGTATTTAATGGACATGCAATTTTAACTCTGCGGGGGATGTATGTTAACTCATGCATGCTATAGGACTTAGAAAATGCATGAAGTAATAATTTAATTTTAATAGGTCATAGGTTCAAGGCTTGCCTCACCCTTTCTGAGGTGATTTAGAGATTTTGTTCAGGTTGTTGAGCCAGATAAACCAAGTAGTGCTAGTAGGGTCTCTGCAGGTGTGATGCGGATGAGAGCTTCTGATGTTCCCCAGCCTCGTCCAGCTTTGGCTGAGTCTTTGATTCGTCCGATCCAAGCTGAGAGGCTAGATGATGTGGACGACGAGGATGTCCCATTTATGGATTCTATTCCAGCTCATACTCTGCGTAGGGAGCTTCCAGCCATCATTGTGACTATTCCTGAGCTTTTGGGCGATTTAAGACGCCATCCTTTGATATACCTTCACGCCAATGAGGTGACTGAAGTTTTTATTCTGGACTTTTCTTTCTTTTGCCATTTCAGTGCATAGGTTTAATCTGGATTTTCTATTTGATGCAGGATCCCGGCTTTATGCAGCCCAGGGGGAACTGGTTCAGCGTCCATTCTTTATATCATACTCTACATCCAGAGTATCAGGCCATCGTCAACACTTGGGGTTTTGAGGCCTTCTTTTCTATTCCTCCCCGTTGTTTTCCTTGGGGTTATCTGCGGGCTTTATCTGAGCACTAGTTCCAGCAGACTCATTCGCTCCATCTACTGGACTATGAGGTGATGATGACATCGATGGACTGGAAGTTCATCACAGGTTTAGAGTTTGCAGGTGATCTAGTGCCATTGGTGGCTAACATTTTTCCTGCTGTCGTTAGATCCCTTCAGGGAGTTCCTGTGACAACCATCAAGGGTCGAATTGTCCGTTTAAGTCCCTTAAGTGTTGATGCCCAGAGCGGGGCTTTGACTGAGCCTCTGCCTGATGAGCAGAGGGTCAGAGATCGCATTCTTTGGCGACTGTTCTTGGTGATCATCCGTGGTTATTTTATTGCAGACAACTCCTCGATGGTCTCTTTTGCTCTGGTTAGCGCTACTCGATACGTGGAGCGCATCAAGGATTTTAATTGGGGCACTTTCATATTTGCCTATTTTCTTCGTGAATTGTACCTACGCTCTGAGGGCGTGACGGAGGCTTAGCTATGTTTTTATCCCTTCATGCTGGTGAGTAATTTCTCTTTCACCTTTCAATCTCCCTCATTTTTTGTTTGTCAATTTCTATTACTGAGGTCATTTGATCTTTACACTTCCAATTTTGGGCATATGAGAGGCTCCCTTGCCTACGCCCGGCCACTACTTTGGGCTTGGAGACATATCCGTGGGGACGACATTGGGATCATTCCACCTTAACGGAGGTCCCTATAGTAGAGGGGTTTACCCATTCTCGTTTACAGCTAGAGCTGTTGACTGCCGACTCTATCATGTGGGTTCCTTACACCTCGGACTATCTGACAGTCAGTTTCGAGGATGGCTTTCTGACCGGATTGGAGTTTACATTAGCCACTCGCTAGATTCCACTTTTAGCCAATGGAGGTTGGGAGCTCTATTTGGGAGAGCACGCTATCAGGAACGTTAGGGGAGAGACCTGCATTCCATTCGTTCCTCCTGTTTGGCATCATTAGCCTTTAGCTCAGCCAGTCACAGATATTTCCTTGATGGGCATAGATGGTTTTACCCTGTCAGAGAGTCCTCACAGTCAGGAGGCATTTCATCACTGGTGGAGTCCTCGCACTATTGGGGCTCAGACTCGTGCCACCCAGTTTATGGCAGACATAGTGCCTGGGTCTGTTATGATGACAAACTGGATAGCTTGCCTCAGAGAGCTTACTCATTTGGAGCAAATTTCAGGATTGACCCAGCGGTTGGAGCGGGCCCAGTTTTTCATCAGGCACCGTGGCAAGGATCCTTCAGAGGCAGATTCGTTTGATCCTTCTAGCTCCGGAGCTGGCCCCTCAGTAGGTGCATATTCTGGCAGTTGTGCAGGTGCCGATCCTTCTCTTTATCGACTAGACATTCATACTGGATGAGTTTCAGTGACTCAGGAGAAGTTGCAGCAGGTTGATAGTCTAGATGCAGATATCATAGACTTCTTTTGATAGCTTTCTCGCTATATCTTTTGATAGGCCTTTGTTAGATATTGGGCGGCTATGCCCCATTTCTCGTTATCTCTTTTGATAGGCCTCTATTAGTCATTGGGCGGTTGTGCCCCATTTCCCTGTACTTTTTATTTTGCACTTTATTAGCAGACAGAGATGAGGCTTTCAGTAGATAATGTATTTAGAAATGAATGATATTTCCTATCTATTGCATCCTATTATCATTTATCATTATCATCTATTATTATGCATATATTATGTTATGGATATGCACTTAGACAGGTGAGTTAAGCTTTGACCCCTGGATGGTCTCATGATACGGTTCTACAGATGTCTACATCTATCGTCAGCCGTATCGAGCACAGGCCACATTTTTTGATAGCATCTTCTTTGAGATCTTGGTATGATAGTTTGCCTCCCACAGACAGGGCGATAGTTCATCAGATGCTGGGCATTCTTTGGCCATCTTAGCTTTTCAGGTTCCACTGGGCTTTGTGGACAGCTGTTATCCTGTTGGATACCTGAGCGCCAGGTTTTTAGATTTGGCATCCATGAGCTGACTCCTACGTTGGAGTATGAGCGCATCACCAATTTGCCATTGGATTGACCTTGTGCTAGGATGGCCCTTAGTGACATGAGACGACAATTCATAACCATGACTGGTCTGAGGCGCAGAGTCATCATAGATGAGATTACTGCGGGGCATGTGGTGTCCCTGGACTTCTTGATCGATCACTTTAGCCGACTGGACAGCTACGCGCGACATTTAGGAGACTTTATCATCCCCGCAGATGAGTGGCAGTTTGCACGCGTGGATGTTTTGTTGATGTGCGTCATAGCTTATCTGTACATGCCACTGTATATGGACCACTTGGACAGTGGCTTGATTGTAGTGGTTCGTGCTCTCAAACAGGGTTGTACCATCCTGCCCATGATATTAGCCGAGACCTTGAGGTCGGCTACATTCTTCCATACCCATCCAGTGGGGTTTTCAGGGGTAGTGCCGTTTTGCTGTACATGTGGTTTATGACACACTTGAGACCTATCGGTACTTTCAGACATAATGGGTACTACTTTACTCATGAGATAACCATGTCTTACTCCTTTCAGTCGGTGGAGTGTACAGATACGGCATCATGGTTGGCCTTTTTAACCGCGATCGAGCATCCCTTTTCAATATTGCCCTGCTCAGGGCTTAGCTCCCCTTACAGCTTCATTACTCATGTAGTTTGCATGGATTACCTTCCCCTGGCGAGTTTAAGAAGGGTGCTGATATAACATCCACTGGCTGTCATGGGCCAGTTTAATAAGTTTTAGGACATCCATCACTTTGAGGGGGCTACGGATCAGCGGCTATTAGCTTCATCTTTGTCGTCAGCTGACCTGACCAGGATTTATGATTGTTGGACTCGTCGTGAGAGGGAAAATTTTTTGACTAGCCATCCGGATCGTTCTCTAGAGTATTCTGCATGGTTAGAGGTAGACATTGCACTGGTCACAGTTGTTCACTCAGCTCCGAGCATTGATTTTGATGAGGAGTAGCCTATAGAGGACCTTGATTCTCCCACCGAGGACGAGTTATTTGCTAGCTTGACAGCAGCTTTGGTCAGTGATGTGACGCCCCCAAATTCGGACACGCCACTGGTCTCTCAAATTCAGTTTGTCACGTTCTATAATCTAACATCATGATAATAGTAGTACGACTAAATGTCGCATCGCACAGTGGAATAATACACAACTCTACTACCGAATATATTATATTTAATTAATTTAATTTATTCGCGTCCCAAGGTCTCGTAACATAAACATCGATTACAAAGCCTAAACATACCTTAAGCATATATAAACCTAACTAATACATAATAGCATAAGTTCTTATTATAATCATAAGGTTCTACATAAATAATGCTACTCTGTAGACTTTCGCTTACCCTTGTCGGTGCCCGAAGGTCCGCCCTGCTCTGCCTTAACTAAAATATTTTAGGGAAAGCAAGAATGAGCAACAAGTTTGCCCAGCAAGTAATATAGCGATAAGGATGTTCAATGTAGTTTTAAATTTCTCAAGGGTACAACAATAATGATAGTTCCAAGATAGCAAGAAGTATCGGTGATTATCAACAATAGTCGCTACAGACAGAAAATATCAGTAATATTCAATGATTATCAATTCAAGATTTCAAGGTAATGAATACTGAGCAATCACTAAGGACTATAAACTTCTTCTAGAATTTACAGTAATAAACTGATAATTCTACAAAACGAGTACAACAGGTGATCAGCCTAAAGTACCCTATGTCATGTATAACATTTAATCATTCTCATGTGCGCACGTCGGTTTCCCGACAAATATATAATTCCCCTATCAAGAGGGTTGTTCATCTCAGTTATAAGAGTCCGCACCAAGTTAATTTGGTTTGGATAGCTTTCGATCATATATCAATAGTCTAGCCAAATCAATGGCTTAGACAGTTCATTTTAAAATATATATGTGAACAATTATCGTTCGAAATCAAGTTTTGAAAACAATTTCATTTCTAAGCTTACGAAGTATTAAGTCATGAGATATGAATCATACTTTCAAGGAATTTCTTATACAACCAATAATAGTACAAGCTTAAATAATGCTCAATAAATAATAGGGTTCGAATACTTGCCTCAAGCGTAGTTTATCCACGTTAAATAAATCAACACTTTTTGAATCCCTATCGTAATATAGTTATGCGTATAGGATATTAATTAGTTACGTATACTCATACATGATATGTAAGTTTAAACACATACATAAACGTCTAACTTAGTTGTATACTCTTTACATACTCCATTACACACCTTGCATACTTATATCACAAAAATTTAGTTTATAAATCACCATGAAGTCAAATAACATAGTTTCTAATCATTGCTTTATAGTTTGCAAATACCTTTTGGACTTAACATTCAAAAGTTTATAAACATATATCAACATACTTTTATTACACATATGTTTATCCATGTATTCGGCACACATTTAGATGTATAATCCACATTATTTCGAAAACCTTAGAAACACCTTGGCAAAACTTAGTTCCACAAAGTCACTATATGCTTGAACACTTAAAACATTGCTTGAGCCATGTATTATAGCTTAAGGGATTCATACATACATGTTGAGGAATTTTTAAACTAGGTTTGGTCTTTTCTATTTACTTTCAATAATGGATAGTTCTATTCATAAATCTTCATTTTACAAAGCCAAGAAAGCTTGTTATGTCAAAGACTAACCAAAGTACTCATTAAACCATATAATAATGCTAAACAGTCTTTCTATGCATGCTTGCATGTATTATATTTGGGTGTATAATTCTCTACTTAGAAACTCTTTTAGTTCATGCTTGCGTAGTTTATAACGTGTCTAAATAGATGTGTGAATATGTCGGTTATCATAGTTTGTTCAATAGTTCTCAATACAAGCCGTAGAGTTTTCATCTCAATTGGTTTTCAAATACTAAAATCTCATGACCAACAAGTTCAGCATGTAAAGTACCTTGATTTCACATTTCATATGTATTTATAAAACTAACTAAGTTGCGAATACATGCTAAAAAGGTTAGATTTCAAAAAGGCGTAAGGTTTTATAAACATGGTCTTCGTCCTTTACTTTTCTTTCAAAAGATTCAAACTCTAGTCCTACTAAAACATCTTACAATACGCATTGACACATGTTTAAGGATTATGTAAGCTCCTTAAGTTAAGTTAGGTTAGGTTACAAGGTCTGAAAAATAACAGCATTATTTTAGTTCTCTAGCCACCACCCGCTGGGGCGGGTAAATGAACCACAGAAGGCCCGCCGGGGTGGCATTGCCCAGACAAGGCCATTGCAATTCTCTGGCCACCCCCCGCCGGGGCGGCAATTGAGCTATAGGAAGCCCGCCGGGGCGGCATTGCTGCTGCAGTTCAAAATCTCCTTTCCCCTACTACGAACCAACTTCCCAAAATCACAACAAACAGCAACTTTAAGCATACCCACTATGTATAATCTCCATAAACTTGCCACCCAACATACATAGCATGATTCTAACAACCATTTACAGATTTCCACAAACTTAGCTCATCAATTTGGACATTAAAAGCAAGTATTTCATGATATTTCTAAAACTTAAAATTTGATAGCATAGATCATGATCAACACCTTAGTAACAAGTATATAAGCTTGACTAACATCATGGTATCCATTATCAAATTAACTAAAAAGAAATTTACAAGACTTTGAAGAAAATTGTACCAAAACATAAAATAGGATTACTACCTTCTATAGCTTGAAACTCCTAACACTTGCTTCTAACTTCTGATTACTCACTCACTCACTCTCTACTTGAACAAATTTCAGATTTCTAGCAACCCAGATGAGAAGGAAAGGCTCCAATTTATAGGAAAATGAAAACCCATACAAATCCATTGCCCTTGAGTTTGAACCCAAAGGAAGAAGAAGAAGAATGGTGGACAAAGAAGAGTAGATAACTTGGCAAATCATGGCAACTATTTTTCCCACACCCCTCTCATCATCACCATCATGAAATGCCTAAGATTTCAAGGTAGAAGGAAGCTAGGCTTGTAGCCTTTTTGCATTTCACGAAAATGAACAAATGGGGGCAAAATGACTATCAATTTGGGACAAGAGCAAAAACTCAGCATTTGGTATTACTATTAGCATACTTAAGTTTATTTGATATTTGTCCCCTAATGAGCATACATATACACTCACTCATACATTACACAATAGAATTATATAATCCATATACATTGGTTTAATACAAATAATATTCACATTAGACTAGAATAATTTAGTTGGGTACCAATATTATTTTCCATAAAACTCGTTATTCCAATTCTACATAAATATTAAAATAATCATTTAATATTAATTATCTATTTAGTAAATGTCATTTTCCCTTATAGGTTGAGAATACCAATTTAAATACTCCCACACATATCATGGGGTCACAAAAGACTCTTTCATACCACTTAGTAATTTACATAAGTTAAGCTTATTTTTATCATATAGTTTTATATAATAATTATTCACATTCCAATGTCACACCTCATTTTACAACCTCTATTATACAACTACATACATATATATCTATATGTATATATATACATATTCCTATCATCATACATTACACATTGGGCTACATCAAATTAAATCAATTGGGCTAAGCACACTAAAGCACATGGACTCTATTATTTAATCTAGCACATAAATTGATTGGGCCACATCTCTTAATTCTTATAACATATCACATTAATGTTGTTGGGCCTGGATATATCCTAAGCCCAATACATTATTAATTCAATGACCCAACTAGATTAAAAAATTAATTAGGCCACACAAGGCTTATCAATTAAGCTTAATTAAGCTCATTATTGTTTTTATTCTCGTACCACACAAGGCATTTCAACGTGTTTAACAGAAACTCCACATTCTTCCTTAATTATTATATATTCAATTTGAATTAATTTGAATGAGCTCATCTCGCAACACATATATATTTATAGTCAAATAAATTATTCATTTCCATTAATATATTCATTTAATAACATTCAGAAATTCTCGGGTATTACAAGTGAACCCCATAGCATTCGTATTGGGACAGATCCATCTCTTATAGATTCGTTAGCTCGGATGACCTTTGAGCGGGATCAGGCGAGAGCACTGATGTTGATAGCTCTTTCTGGTAGGGATGCAGCTTTTGTTGATAGAGACGATGCTCGAGCTACTCGGGACGCTACTTTTGTTGAGATTAAGGAGGCTCTAGTCACCCGGGATACTGCTTTTATTGAGAGGGATGAGGCCATAGCTACCCGAGTTGTTTATATTTCTGATAGCACTGCACTCAAGTCATATATACACAACCTCATTGCAGATATGAGTGCCTTCATAGATGGTCATAGTAGCACCATGCAGATGGTTGTGGATCTTATAGCTCGCATGGAGACCGTGGGACATGAGCTTACAGATGCTCCTCCATCTTCTGAGATGGACGCCATGTTGGACTTGCAATCCCGTTTATCCATGGGTTTATAGACTAGCTTGTTTTTTCCTGCACATACTAGATCAGCCATTTTTGTCATACACAGGATACATTGTATATATCAAACATTATTATATAGCAGAGAAATATATTTTGATTCACTTCCCTGTTGGATATGTATTGTCATTGCTGAGTGATTACCACTTTTTTTATGACTTGCCGTTTTAATGTGTCATAAGCTTTTCTTTGATGAATTGACATTGAGATTTCAGAGAGTACCTCAGAAGGGCCTGTTGATCATGGAGGCTTGCTAATATTTGGGTTTTATAGGAATTTTAGTGTCTTGGGACTGGTTTTTATTGGTTTTTGTTTTTTTTTCTTGAAGGTCAGACCGCACCATAAATGTCTGCCTACGTACTCTCGGGTTGAGGGAGATCAGGTCATTCGTAGTTCAGGTTTTGCCTGAAAGGTTTGAGAAGTGTTTATTTTGGGTTTAAGCTTGGTTTGATGGGTTTTTTTTTATTTTTTTGTTTGGTTTGACCGCACCGTAAATGGCTACCTACGTACTCCCGGGTTGAGGGAGATCAAGTCATTCGTCGTTTAGGCTTCTAGTGAAAACCTGAATTGATTTGATTTTTTCACATGACTAGTATGATGGCTTGCAGGTGTTTCAGACATAGTACCTCTTTACGGTGTCTGAATTGATGAGCTGGGGAAATTCTTTTCCATCCATTTCTTGTAATCTGATGGCTCCTCCTGTCAATACTTCTTTGATA
This sequence comes from Panax stipuleanatus, assembly GCA_020205555.1. NCBI lineage: Eukaryota > Viridiplantae > Streptophyta > Magnoliopsida > Apiales > Araliaceae > Panax > Panax stipuleanatus. The sequence goes on along the minus strand of CM035117.1, from coordinate 155,816,832 downwards.
ATGAAATGGCATTCCCAATTTGGGGCAAACTTTCCTTTGGCTTCATCTTGATTGGCAAGGACTTTTTTCAATACCAAGTCATTTTCTTTGAATTGTCAAAGTCAAACTTTCTTGTTGTATAACCGAGCAATCCTTTGCTAATATAACTACCTGTGAAATATGGATGTAGCCCTTTTTTCATCTATCAGGGACAACTGGTGGTACCGCTCTTGCAACCACTGGCTTTCTTCCATCTAAGCATCTATTAACACCCTCAATGACTCCATTTCTACTTCTTTGGGGAGTACTGCTTCCATGCCATAGACTAATGAGTAGGGGGTAGCCCCAGTAGAAGTACGCATTGACATTCTGTATTCCAGCAGAGTCAGTAAAAATAGGTCAAGCCATCCTTTGTGATTGGCGGACATTTTCTGCATGATCTTCTTGATATTTTTGTTGGCCTCTTCGACAACACCATTAATCTTTTGACGATCGATGACGAAATTGAGATGCTTGATATAAAACTTGCTGCATAATTCTCTCATCATCCGGTTGTTTAGATTCTTGGCATTGTCTGATACGATCATCTCCGGTTGTCCATATCGACAGATGACATTGTTTCTGATGAAACCAATAATTTCCTCTTTGGTGACTTTGGGAAAAGGGGCAACTTCAACCTATTTGGTGAATTAATCGATCATGGTGAAGATGAATCGATGACTATTGCTGGCTTTGGGTTCTATTGGCTTAATCACGTCCATTCCCCACATAAAAAAAGGTCATGGCAAACTCATGTTATGCTGTTCGTTTAGAGGAGGGTGGATGGCATTTCCATGGACTTAGCATTGGTAGCATCTTCTGATGTGGTTATCACAGTCATCTTTGAGAGAGATCCAGTAATGCCCTGTTCTCAATATCTTCTTGGCAAGTACATGACCGCTCATGTGTGAACCACAGACACCATCGTGGACTTCATCCATCAGTCTTTGGGCTTGATCCTAATCCAGGCATCTTAAAAGGCCTATTCCAGCATCCCTTTTATAGAGTGCGTCTCTGCTCAAATAGAATTTCATAGCCATTCTATGAATCTGCTTTCTTTTAGCTTGACTTTCCCAAGTAAGCGTAGATCCATCTCGTAGATATTCTTTTATATCTTGGTACCAAGGCTGTTTGATAGGAGGTAGTTCATCTGATATTTCTCCAATGTAATTCTATATATCGAGGCCTTTTGGCTTGCAAATTTGATGTAAGGAATTTTCATCCTATCAGATTTGTGGATCAAGGAAGCCAACGCTGATAATGCATCAGCAAAGTCATTCCTCCCTCGAGGGATGTGGATGAAGGTTATTTCTTCAAAATCCATGGATATCTTGATAACATGCCGATGATAGGGCAGCAAATGCAATTCTTTGGTATGATACGCCCCGGTGGTTTGTTTGATAACCAACTCTGAATCCCCAAAGACTAGTAAACGTTTGATACACATGGATTAGGCTAGTTTCAACCCCATTATACAGGCTTCATACTCAGCTGTGTTGTTGGTGTTCACAAACTGCAACTTGATGGCCATAGGATACTGTTCTCCTATAAAAGAGACAAGAACTGCCCCAGCTCCGGCACCTTCTCTGTTCACGGCTCCATCAAAATACATTTTCTAATATTGGACTGTATTTTCTTGAGGGTTTTATTGAATTCTTATTATCCCATCATCCGGGAAATAAGTTTCCAAGGGTTTAAAATCCCTTGACTGTGCTTCGGCCAATTGATCCGCATACTGTTGTATGATCAACTGCCATTTGGATAATCAGCAATTCAAATGGGTTTACTAAATATGTACTTTAGTGGATCCATGCGGGATATGAGATAGGTCGTGTGCCCATGCAGATAATGTTGTAACCTTATGGCACCTTATGCTAACGCACATCATGTCTTTTCAATCAAAATGTACTTCTGCTCGCTGCTACTGAATCTTTTACTGAGGTAATAGATAGCTCTCTCCTTGCTTCTATCATCCTTCTGCCCCAGCATACAGCCCATTGCATTGGCATTGACTGACAAGTACATAAACAGAGGAACCTCATCCCTTAGGGGTACCAAGACAGGTGCTTCAATCAGCGGCTTCTTGATGGAAAGGAAGGCTTTTTGACAATCTTTAATCCATTTCATGGAGGAATTCTTCCTTAGCAGCTTAAAGATGGGTTCACAAGTTGCCGTAAGTTGAGATATGAACCTTCTTATAAAATTAATTCTCCTCAGGAATCCCTATATTTCCTTTTCTGTTCGGGGCACCGACATCTAGGTGATGGCTTTAATTTTAGCGGGATCCAGCTCAATGCCTATGTTGCTTACTAGAAATCCCAACAGTTTGCCTAATTTGACGCCAAAAGCACATTTGGCTGGATTCAGCTTTCGGTTGTACTTGCATAACCTGTTGAAAAGCTTTTTGAGATGGCTGATGTGGTCATCCTCCTTCCAAGATTTGACGATGATGTCATCCACATAAACCTCTATTTCTTTGTGCATCATGTCGTGAAAAAGGGCCAACATGGCTCTCTGATATGTGGCACCAACATTGATAAGGCCGAAAGACAAACGTCTATAACAGAAAGTTCCCCAGGGAGTGATGAAGGCTTTTTTCTCCCTGTCCTCTTCAACAACCGTGATTTGGTGGTACCCGATAAAATAGTCAACAAAAGAATACATGCCATATTGCGTCGTGTTGTCTATCAGTATGTGGATAAAAGGTACTGGGAAGTTATCTTTGAGACAAGACTTGTTCAAATCCCGGTAATTCACGCATACTCATACCTTCCCTTCGGGCTTTGGCACGGGAACTACGTTGGATAGACACTCAGGTTAAGTTGAAACCATGATGATACCGACTTTAAATTATTTGACAATCTCTTCTTTGACTTTCAGACTCAACTTAGGTTTCAGTCGCTTGAGCTTTTGCTTAACGGACTTGAATCCATCTTTAATGGGCAGTCGATGAATAAAAATGTCAGTAGACAAGCCAATCATGTCTTCATGCGACCATGCAAACACATCCTGGAACTGAGTTAAGAGTTCAATCAGGTTGGCTTTTTGGTTTTGGGTAAGGTATATGCCTATCTGGATTTCTCTATGGCTTTCTGAGGTTTCGATATTGGCAGTGGTGGTTTGATCGAGGTTTGGTTTGGGTTTGTCTTCGACCAATTTTTTGATTTCCTCGTGCACCTCATAGTCATTTATCTCCTCTTGATAAATCTCCATCAAGTCGGAGTCCAGTTCTACATCAAAGTTGGAGTCACTGTGAAAATTTGGTATCTCATCACCAGGGACAAATAAATCCAACTCTAGAATCTTGAAAACAAAATGCTTTCACTTTAATATATGAAACGGTTTGATCATACAAAGCATTTAGCAAAAGCATGACAAAAGTAACTGCTATCGATGTGCAATAAAAATAAGTAGTAAATAAAACCACGCATTAGGACAGATGAACTTTCTGCCCTTTTACCCTTTCCGACTGAGGCATGGAGTGTGTCTCCAGTTGTCTAAAGTCAAGTCCTTATGAATAGGGAGGATAAAAGAGTTGTTGTCGTCTGTCTCCTCTTTGATGATGACTAAGACATCATTCATATCAGGGCCAGTGTTCTTCTTTGAACTGCTACCCTTATCCCTTTTGATGCGAGGGATTAGGATTTGATCTTCTGAATCATAATCATCTGGGATATTGTCATTCATACCCTCAAAGTGCATTAGAAAATACATGTTTGTAAGCGGGTCTCGTCCTTCATGCAGGAACTTTTCTTTGCCCTTTTTACTTTCCTCATCAGGCTTTGGGAGTCTTCTCTCACTAATCGATTTGACCTGAGGAAATAGCATACCTGACACAGCAGCAGGAATCTTCCTCATTAGTTTCACAAACCCAGCATCAGTGAGGTTTGGCAGCAGGATGGCGGAGGCAGGGATAGCTGGATGCTTGTGTGGGTTTCGATGGTTTGATCTGGATGAATAGCCTAATCTGATTTTCCCTATCTGGCTAGGGATTTGTACTGGACTTCTGAGTCTTTGCTAATTTTTCCCTAACCCTTTTCTAGGGCAGAAACCTAAGGACACCATTTCCTAACCGACCGTCATCACTTCGGGGGAAACTTTTGGTTTTAAGGCTGGTTCCCCAATAGGTAAGTATTGAGTGTTGCTCACCTCTAAAGCTTGAAACTGGCAGGTTTAACCCCCTCATCGAGAGTGATTACTGGCAGATAGGATATTATGGCTCAACGTTTACAGTGATTAGATTGCCATCAATGATGTACTTGAGTTGTTAATGAAGGGTGAACGAAACTGCTCCTGCCATGTGGATCCACGGTCTTCCCAACAACAAATTATATCCATTGGTAATGTTTAGTACCTAGAAGGATATATAGAAAGTATGGGGACCAATCTCCAGTGGAAGCTCAATCTCCTCCACAGCCTCTCGGCGAGATCCATCGAAAGCTCGGATGACTACATGACTAGTCCATATTCGGTTTGGATTGATCTTCATTCTCTCCAAGGTGTCGTAGGGGCAGATGTTATCCTCCATCTATCAGCACACCTTCGATTTCATATCTTGATTACATCAATGCTATGTGAAATGACTTGCAATGACTCATCCCTTCTGCGGGTATATCATCATCAGTGAAAGATATCATATTACTGTTGAAAATGTGCTCTATCACGTGACGGAATTTCTCAGTATCTACCGTCTTTGGCAGTTGTGCTTCCTCCAGTACTTTCACCAGAATTTTGCGATGATCCTCGGAGGATAAGACCAGATCTATAATAGATATCTGTCGAGGTGCCTCTTTCAAGCTTTGCACCACTTTAATCTCACTATGCCCCATTTTGCTGAGGGATTCTTCAATTTTCTCCTCAGACACTCTTTCCTTATCTTTAATGACTGAGTTGATTACCCGTTGAGGTAGGTATAACGGGTTTTCTTTTGATATAATAACAACGTGGTTTGATGTTGATCCTTCATCTTTCCTATAGCTCCATGGGACTTTCTTCAAGCTGACTACAGGATATGGCGGTATGAATAGCAGTATTAGAGGCTTGGGTGCAGCCACTTTCACAGGATTCTTTCCTTCTTAGGCCCCTTTTCCTTGCAATATAAGGGGCGTTATGGCTAGATCTTTCTCATAAGAAATGAAAGCCACTACTTCTTTCAGATTCCATGCCCTGGGCAGAAAGATTGCTTCCTAACCAGGATAGCCATAATCTTGGTTTGCCTTCATCAGCTCACCGCTTTCAATTAGGTTCTGAATCAGGTGACGAAATCCCCAACAATCCTCTGTGTCATGACCAGGCGTGTTGGAATGATATTGACAGATCCTATCAGGCTTGAACTTCCTGGATCGAGGGTCTACAGGGGGTAATAATTTTATGACTTTCCCCTTGTTGATCAATATTTGGAGAATTTCTTTCATGGGCTGATTCAAATTAGTGAAATTCCTCTTGAAGGCGAACTCCCTATTAGCTTGGAACTTCTCTTCCTTAGCGACCTTGTCGGCCCAGGGTCCATGCTCGTGGAACCGATAATGATCCCTCCTTGCAATAGGACTAATTTCAAGCGTCGGAAGATTTGCTTCCTGTTGGTTGGTTTGATTGATCAATTGCCTCATTATCTGATGTTGATAAACCACCAACTCTGCCAGTTGTCCAACATGTTCCTTGATAGATCTGATTTCTTGTTCTATCATGAATTGTCTTTCTGAATATTCCCAATTGTCCGGCATCTCTTTGTTGGCTTGGGATGACCCTCCGACATACTGGATGTATTTGGATCCTTCTCCGTTTCCCATGTTAATTATATTAATGCTCTCCTCATTAAGTTGACGCAGAGGATTGTCTTGAACATGTGGTTGTTCTTTTGTTGACACCATAATTTCCCTATTATCTATCAAGTCCTGGATTTTGTGTTTGAGAGACCAACAATATTGGGTATCATTGCCCGATGCTCTAAAATGGTATGCACACTTCTTACTCGGGTCAAAATTTCATCCATTTGAATTAGTCGGCGAAAGGAGCTGGACAATCTTCTTTTGTGCTGTCAGAAGTTTCAGCACATTTTCTAGTGAATTCTCTAAGGGTGTGAACGTTCTTTGACGTTTAACATCTCCGGTCTTTTGAAAGGGAGGATTCGAAGATTGTGCAAGAGCTTAAACATAGGAATAATTTCTCATTGAAATGGGCAAGCTTGGATTGCCTCTCTGATTCTGTCCCTGAAGTATCAAGGACATATCCTCCTCCCACTTCTTGTGGACTCTCTGAGGATTACTCCCATAGCTTCTAGATTGAATATGCTTGGCCACTACCTCCAAATTAGTGAGGTCTTTGATTTTTCCAGACTTCAGTCCCATTTCGGCTATTTCTCCATGTTTGATCATCTCTGAGAATGATTTTCCTATACCTGCTAAGACCTCTCATAATATGGAGCTTCCTGGATGTCTATAAAAGTTAAGACTATCTCAGTCTCTGTCATAGGCGGGAAGGCTTGTGCAGCCAACCGTCTCCATCGTTGGGCATACTCACGGAAAGACTCGTTGCTTTGCTTTTTGACCTTGGTCACTTGATATCGATCAGGAGCCATCTAAGATTGGAAGCTGTATTGATTTAGGAAGGAATGTGCTAGCTCTTCCCAGCCATACCAAACTCAGGCTTCTCCAGTAAGACTCTTTTGAAACAACTGCATTATGAGTTTTTCATCTTCAACCTAGGATCCGAGTTCTCCAATGAACACTTTTAAATGAGAGTAAAGATCTCCTAACCCGTCATACTTTTCAAAATTCGGGACATGAAACTTGTCTGGATATCGAGCCCCTGGGAATATACACAGATCGGAGTAGTTTACGCTTCCAAATGCCCCAGTCCCTTTGATGGACTGGATTATTTCTTCCATTTATTGGACCTTTTTCCTAATATCACCAGTTTCCTGATCATCTCTGAGATTAGTGATTTCAAGGGTTTTGTTGGTCGGATCTTCATTTTGAGGCTCAGCTATCTGAGTATCTTGCTTGCCGGTTTCTTAACTGCCACCTTGTGTGGATGACTAGGTTTGAATGGGTATTTGTTTACCCTAAAGACTCTTGCTTTGCTAGCTAATTCCGTTATCTAGTTCTTTAATCCTTCGAACTCTTCCCGAGAGACCGGGGTGGATTCAGGTTGAGCACTTGAAGCCATGATTGGAGATGGGCTTAGTGCCTTTTTAGATTTTGATCTGGTAACGGGACCAATTTTTCCTACAATAAAAGTACGTATGTTAATTTTGATGTATCTATTAACAAGATGCATGCTATGAAAATGTGTTTATTTTTGAATTTTTTAATCTTTTCCTGTAAAACAAATGTCAGTTGTTTTGATGACAGGATAGTATGACAGGATTTACAATGTATATTTACATGGAATTTTGAAATTGAATTAGAAATTCACATTCAATTAAAAGGGGAAGGCATGAAGACGCTTCCCTTCGGATTTGGTTTATCAGAGGCTGACCTATCTTAGGCTACTCTCGTGGTTTTTTGGCATGAAGTTCCCCAGATCATCGCAATTTACTAGAGGGGAAATTAATCCGTTCTTTCAATTGGAGCGGATCTGAGTGGTGTCTTTCCTGAGCCTCGCAGGATTAATCTCTTTTGAGTCCAGTAATCAATCATCGACGGGTTTGCCTCCTGGTGGAGGAATCACACAGCATACATTCACATACATCGTGTCTCACCATATGAAATAATGACATTGTGCGAAGAACTAATATAAAGCAGTAAAGCATTTATTTACGTCCATTCAATGTAAACCCAACATCCACACACACGCAGATAGAAAGGGAAATTTTGAAAAGATTTAAAGTGTGGCTTAAGCCCTCTACTGTCCCCAGCAGAGTCGCCACCTGTTGACGTCGTGAAAAATCTTTGGATTGATCTTTCTTTCTCTAATTGATGTTTTCTACCCTTATTTGTCTTATCTGTTTGATGAAGGGTGAATTTTTAGGAAAAGGTCAATATGTATCATGTCGACGATTTGAAAAGGTTTTATAGAGTCGCCAGTTGGTATATTTTGAAATGGTTGTACCAACTCAACCGAGTTTTATTTGAAAAGTTTGCAAGTAGGCCCAATTACTGGACGCTGTCAAAACTTGGCCTTGGAAACCGAGATTCATAAAGTTCGGGGGCTTGATTAAGCGGGGGAAGGTGTCAGGCACCCCCCGACTTCTGTGAAACACGGTTACCGCATCTTTTCAATTTTCCCTTTTTATTTGCAATGTGTGTGTGTGTGCTTGCAGTAATTGAGCCTACGTGCTTGATTTAAAAGTAGTGTTATGCTTCGTTGGACCTATATACAAAGGGTTTGATTTGATGAAGAGTCCATTTTTAGACAAGAAATGAAAGTGATATTTTGGAAGACGGTTTTCAAACCCTTTCGCTCGCATAGGAATTGAAGCCTTTTGATACTTTAATTTTTATTATGCCTTTGGCTGATTTTGATTTTATTGTCGGGATGCGAAGCATCCTCTACCAAAGAATATATATACAAGTGTCGGTCTTCTTATGGGCATGAAAGCCATCAAAATGAGCCTAACACTACAAACTATAATTAATAGGCTGAGACCTTAAATCCAGATAACCGTTTTAAGGTCCTTCTAGTTTACATTTACAAAAGGACTTGCAGGCTGTATTTACAATGCAAAATTTATCCATCATGGGAATCGGATCTAGATCCATGTGGTTGATCATAGATCTTTTGACTCCTAGGCTCATAAAATAAAATCAAAAAGCCTGTACAACAAAGATATTGACATAAAATGCAAATTTACATCTAGACGCCGCAAGACAAAGGATTCATCAATTAAATCCTTGCATGCGCGTAGCCGAAACTTCCCGTTCCCTCTAGATATGGATCTAGGGTCGCGTAGTTGCTTTAATATTTACAAACTAGAAAGAAAGCTAGATTAAAATAAATCTTAGTCATTCTAGCTCCACGGTTCTGATTTGACCGCTTTTGAACCGGTTAAAAGTTAGAAATGGCTAGATTTAGATGAATCTAATCCACAAAATTTACATTAGAACAGATTCATATCAAATGAATAATTAAAACAGATATTTAATCACAGTGAATAAAGAATATATATCTATATATATATATATATATATATATGAAAGCAGTAAAAAGTCACAGATTTACAATTCAAGCTCGACTGAGAAATGTAAATATATATATATATATATATATATATATATATATAGTTAGTTAGTTAGTTATATGTATATATTAAAGTTGAAAAGGCCACGGATTAGCAATCCAGGCCAAACGAGTTAGTATATATATAATTATATATATAAAAGTAATAAAAGTCACGAATTAATAATCCAAGCTAACGAAGTCAGAATATATATATATATATATATATATATATATATATATATATATATATGAAAGCGATAAATGCCACGGATTTACAATCCAGACTTGACTGAATTGAATGTTAGTGTATATATAGTCAGTTATATATAATAAAGCTGAAAAGGCCAAGGATTAGCAATCCAGGCCAAACAAATTAGTATAAATATATATCTAGTTATATATATAGGAAAGCGATAAAAAGCCACGGATTAGCAATCCAGGTTGTGCAAACAAAGAAAAACTTATATATATACTTATATATACGTAAAAGTAAGTTAGAAAGGCCATAGATTTAAAATCCAGGAGAAACCAGAATCTATAAATATAAATATATATACGCAATATATATGATAACGAAGTAAACAGTTTTTGATCGTAAAAAAACTTACAATAGATAGCGCTACGGGCTTTAATCCACTTGGAGGGCTTCAAAACTCCATTTCCTCCAGTTAAAACTTGATATGTTGTAGTATATACGTATGCAAAGAATAAAGTTGAGGTTTGGAGTGCTAGAGGTAGGGCTAAGAGTCGAAATGGGCGGAGTTTCTCTACTTTTTTCTTCTTTTTTCTTCTTATTTTTGCTAAGGTGGGGGGGTCTTATTTGTAGACCAGATGACCGCGGGTCTATTTGCGGTAGTCGCAGGTACAGGTGCGGCTCCCTGAGTGGGCCCCGCTCTTGCGAGTCCAGTTATCTCAAAGTACGTGCACTCTGACCAACACGATGTCTACTTCGAACCTTCATAACTTTCAATCCGAGAGTCTGTTTGAGGCGTGCTATACCTTTCCGAAAAGCCCTTTCTGAAAAGCCCTTTCCGAGAGCTACACAATGACATGGGATTTGACCTTTTTTGAATCCTGAAAGATGGGTCCATGACCAGATCTTTGAATCTTCGCAGTCCGTCCGTTAAGTTATTTTGTGTTATTTTCACTCGGGATTGATGTTATGGTTCTTTCTGACCCTCATTGCATTGATTTGGCTTGATTTTGACTTGATTTGATGTCAAGTTGGTAAAATGACCATTTTGCCCTTCTAGGGGTTGTCTCCAGGATTGACTTGGTTTTCGACTATTTCTCGGGGTTATCTCTGAGGTTTGATCCCAACCGACTCTGTTCTTCCTCAAGGTTATCTCCGAGGTTGACTTGGTCTCCCAAGGTTGTCTCTAGGTTTTATTTGATGCTTCAGGGCTATCTCCAAAGGTTGACTGTACCTCCCGGGGTTATTATCGGGGTGACTGTACTTCCCGGGGTTGTTGTCGGGGCTGACTTTGATCTCCCGGGGTTATTGTACCTCCCGGGATTGTCGTCAGGGCTTGACTTAACATCTCGGTGTTGTCGTCATGGTTAGTTTTATGATTTGAACTTCCAGGGTTGTCTCTGGGAGGTAAAAGACAGTTTTACCCTCCTGCAGGGTTAGTAACAGGAATGCAAAATTTTGGGTGTCTACACCCCTTATTTGACTATTTTACTTGTTATTTTACTATTTCCTTGCAAATAGCATTTCTAGCTAAGATACATATTATTCAACTGTTTAAGTAGACCAAGATAGTTATAGAACTGTTGCATGTTAGATTAAAATACTTTCATTATTCTACATGGGAACGATACTCTACTCACTCTATATTACTTATGGACCACGTGCACTTGCGTGTGTGTGTTGTTTTGATTAACACCCAAACAAGCCAACATCCGATGTATGAGTTATTAGTGTATTATTAGAATTAGATCGTGAAGCACCGAATTCGAGATAATAGTGTCTGAATTTGGGGGCGTCACAGCTTAAACCTCCCAAGGCTCAACCCTAAGCCAAGCCAACTAAAACCCTACCCAAGACCCTTTCATTTCCTAACCAAGCCATTCAAACCGTAGGCTTCGCTAAACCAAAATTAATTTAAATTTTTTATTTTCTTTTTAGTTAATTTTCATAATTCATATAGTTAGCAAAAAGTCATGTTTGCCCGTTCGAACAATTGATTAGGGTTTACTTTCCGAACTAAGTCGGTTACCTGATTTGTTTATAGTTAGAATTTTCCAACCTTTTTTTATTACATTTTCGTAACATGTTTTGTTAGCCGAAAAATCGACTTTCGATTTTCGAAAATCCAATTTCACCACCGTTCCCCCTTTCCCGAATAAACGCTATGTCGCTCTTCAAAAATTTGAAAAAACAAAGTTGTGTTTTTAGCTTGAATAGTGATTTTAAGTCTTTTCTGATAAAAATATTTTTCTTGGAGATTTCGTCTCCCTTTTCTAAATAAACTCTATGTCGTAATTCGAAACAAGATACCTATTTTAAAAAGGGAATTGATTCCTTTATAGTGGAATGGGCTAGCCTTCCTTGAACTTGAAGTGGGTCTCTCCCATATTTGTTTAACTGGCCTTTTGACTGCCGAAATGAACTAAAGTGTGGTAAGAGCTGGGGGGAAGGGGGTGAAACCCCCGGTCAACTAGAGTGTGGCAAAAGGAGGGGGGTTCATGCCCCCGATAGGATCGTATTTTGTTAGCTTCCCCCGAGGGGAGGAAGAGCGTAGCTCGGAGAAGGAAAGCGTGAATTCCTCAGAGCTTCCCGACTCTTTCCGTTGAGGAAAGAGAATAAGGGAATTTCGAATTACCTTCCCGACTCTTTCCTCTTAGGAAAGAGAGTAAGGGAAGACCGATACGTCTGCTATTGAGTTATTGAGTTAACCTTCCCGACTATTTACTTTGAGGAAATAGAGTAAGTGTGACACCCCCAAATCCGGGTACTTTGTTTCCACATGATTTCTTGTTCACTTTCTAAATAGAACATACATCTACCTATAATAAGGAATGTAAAATAAATTACAACCTTGAATAAATAATAAAATCTTCGTTAAAAAGGAATTACAACCTTATTCAAAATCATCCTAGGGTTTGATCTAACCTTGACATAAAAATTAATGTGGAAAATAAAAACATCATATAAAGTCTTATTACAATTTCAAAATAAACAAGTCTTCACTTGTTCAGCTTTCCTTTGCCTTTTCTAGTTGACGTAGCATCAATGCTTTCAACCTTAGCTGCAATGGTTATTTAATATACAAGAGTGAGCAAACAATAGCTCACTGAAATACAACAATAATAAAGATATAATTGAATAGCTTCAATAGATTTAAATAACTTTACTTTCATCAACAATAAAGAATTGAATAATAATTCTTTATCAACATTAAAAATTCGAATATAGAATTCATCTGAGGGCCGTAAGACCTTCAACTTTTGTCCTAGGTTATAAACATTTCTATTTAAAACCTTTAACAGTCATTTAGACTATAGACCTTAACTCGTACTTAGGGGGATCAGCCCTTTGTACCATGTATTGTGCACAAACATCTTAACGCTTTCGCATAGTAACCTCCCCAAGTAAATAGGGTTGTTCATCTCAGTATTTGAATACAAGTCCGCACCAAAGAAAGTTTGGTTTGGATAAGCTTAAAGGGTAATTTAGGATTCAACGTTCATCAACTAAGGAGTAGTTCAATCGACTTACAACAATCAAGAACAATTCATAATTAAAAGATTATGAATCTATTATATTCTTTAGAATCAAACTTAAAGCATTTAAAGGACAATATAGACCTTGCTTGAACAATTAAGTCAAGATCATATTAATTCAATAATAAACTTTGATAATATTTGCTTAATATGAAATTATAAAGAATACAAATAATTTGCATCATTATGATCAATAAAATAACTCAAGTAGGGTTTAAGTTTAGAAAACTTACCTCAAGCGCAAGCTACGGTTACAACTCACGTTCTTTAACACTTCCTACACATATTTGTTTAATCACAATAATCTAAATTAGTTAACACGTGACTAATTCACATAATTGGTTAACCCTTTCTAAGTTAACACGTTCTAGTTCAATTAATAAATTAATAATTAATAACCACATAATTAATTACACCACTTAGGCATACTCACATAATTAAATCAATTGATAATTATGTATTTCACATTAATTAAATTATAATTTAATAAATTATAATTTAAACATTTAATCTAATTATAATTACTCAATTTATAATCACAACTTATATTAATTAAATTATAAACAAATTATAATTTATATTTAATTAAACTACATCATGCATTTACTAAATTATAATTTCACAAACCATAATTTATAGCTAATCATGCAATACTACCTTATAATTACACAAATTATAATCTATAATTAATCATGCATTAAATTATAATTACATATTATAATTTAAAATTTAACATTCACTTGATTAAAATTAATCAAATATTATTCGTTATAATTTAACAACATTATAATTTACATTAAACCTTTTCTCTAATTATAATTATTCAAAATTATAATCACATATTATACTTTACCAATATAATATATTAGAAATTATTTAGCATGTTAATGTAAGTTTAACATGTTATCACATCACACATTAGATTAACTTCCATAAACTAAACAAAATGCACAAAATTTAACTCATATAAATTTTCTGCATACCCCCAGCCGGGGCGGGCCCCCTGCTGGGTCGGCAGACATGCTCGCGAACTGTGCAGAGAAAAAGTCAATTTGGCTTATTTCTCCACACTAAATTCTAATTCCAGTTCATACAATTTATATCAATTTATAAAAAACACAAACTTAAAGCTTCTAACATAATTTTAACATACATAAACATTATAACACATAATCAAAACAACCAATTTCATGATTTTTTTGAAAAAAAGCCATTGATAAGTGTTTTTCATGAAATTGAACACTGTAATACTGTTTTTAAATCAATTCACCCAATTTCAAGCATGGTAAATCAATTTCTAAATATGTTATCATCATCTATACTTAATTTAAACAAAGTTGAACAATCAAACATGAATTCCTTTGATTTTAAAAGAAAAACTATACATATATATATATATATATATATATATATATTCAAAAGAGAATTGATATTTCCACAAAGAAAATTGATATTTTCACAAGACCTCACTCACATGAATGTGGGTCCCGTTTACTATTCATGTGAGGGGAACCTTGTGGAAATATTAATTTTTCTTGTGAAAATATCAATTTCCTTTTCAAAATACATCATTTTAACTCTTTGATGATCATGAATCCTTATGTTTAATATATAAGCATGAATTAAACAATCCAATTTATCATACTAATCAATTACAAACAACTTATATACACTATATCACTTTCATTCATCAACATCACCATGTTCATGAAGAACTAAACTTTTTACAGAGAACTAAATATTGGTGAAGAACATAAAGAAACATAATTTAAATTTAAGATTATACCTCTTGATTAAAGCTAGGAGAAAAGATGAAGATGATGGTGTAAAGCTTTCCTTTGGATTTCTCAAAGTCCTCTTCTTCTTCTCTCTTCTTACTTTTCTCTCTTCTCTTTATTCTCTTTTTTTTGTTTTGTTATAACACTGACTAACCTTTCTAACTAACGTATAATATAATACATATATTATACATATAACATATATACATATAACTGACAATTATATAATAATTATAATAAATGACAATTAAATCCCATACTAATTACATCAGTTATAAATTTTTGGAAATCAAAAGCCATAAGGCTTTGTTTGGCAAAAATAGTTTATTTTTAAAAACTAACTTTTTGAGCTTAAGGCCCTGTTTGGTAAAACAAGATTAAAACAAAAGTAAGGGCCTTGTTTGGTTAAAACTAATTTAAAACCCTTTTTCTTATTTTAATAAATCCTTTTAACACATATCCTTAATGTTACACTTTAATTAATTAAATCTTTAACATTCTTATTTAATTAATTAAAATTTAACATCAATTAATCCCATAAAAATTGCCACATAATTATAATTACTCGCTAATTATAATTCATGTAACACTCATCACATAATTTATCTAATTTAACTACCTCAATTAAATTAGAACTATACTATAAAATCAATAAACATCAATTAAATCAAATATTACTCTTAATTAAATCATTCCACAAAATCACATAATTTATTTATTTAACTCAATAAATAAATCACATAAAATATTTATTCACTCAATAAATATTAAAATTTAATATATAAAATCTCAATCGTTACAATCTTAAAAGGATTCTATCCCCAGAATCACAACATAAAAAAAATTCTCATAAAAAAAATTCTCATCTGTTACATTCTTCCCCTCTTAAAAAGATTCTGTCTCCAGAATCGATATATAAGGGGTTACACAAATAGCTAAACAAATAATTGGGGATACATTTTCTTCATTACATCTTCGAGTTCCCACGTGGCTTCTTCAGCACTGTGGTGCCTCCAGATTACCTTAACAGAAGGTATCACTTTATTTCTAAGTACTTGTTCTTTCCTATCAACTATTCGAACAGGAACCTCTTCATAAGTTAGTCTTTATCAAACTGTAAAGGCTCGTATTATATTACATGTTTGTAGTCGCGCTTGTAAGGTCTCAACACAGAAATGTGGAAGACGTTATGCATATTCTCTAGCTCCGGATGTAACGCCACCTCGTAAGCTACCTCGCCCACCTTTCGTAGTACCACGAAAGGTCCAATAAATCAGGGACTCAGCTTCCCCTTCTTGCCGAATCTAATCTTCCCCTTCCAGGGAGATACTTTCAGGAAAACAAAACTTCTTGGTAAAAATTCTTGGTTCTGTCGATGTTGATCGGCATATTTCTTCTGTCTGTCTTGAGCAGCAACCAATCTTGTTCTCATTAGCTTCATGATTTTGGCGATTTGTTGTACCAGTTTCGGCCCCAACAATTGACATTCACCGACTTCATCCCAGCACAAGGGAGTTCAGCATTTTCTATCGTATAACGCTTCGTAAGGCGGCATACCGATACTTGCGTGGTAACTATTGTTGTAGGTGAACTCCACCAATGGTAGATGATCATCCCAGCTTCCCTTGAAGTCCATTACGCAAGCTCTCAGCATGTCCTCAGCGTCTGAATCGTTCTCTCGCTCTGGCCATCAATCTGAGGATGGTATGTCGTACTCTTTCGTAATTGTGTTCCCAGACACTCTTGCAAACATTTCTAAAAGTTCGATGTAAAAAGCGGATCTCTGTCGAATACAATTGACACCGGAACACCATGTCGAGAGATAATTTCCTTAACGTACAATTTCGCTAACTGATCCAAGTTATACTTAATCCTGATCGATAAAAAGTGGGCTGACTTTGTCTGTCGATCCACTATTACCCATATCGCATCAAATCCCTTCTGAGTCGCTGGAAGACCAACCATGAAATCCATCGTGATGTGCTCCCACTTCCACTCTGGAATTTCTAACGGTTGCAGCTGTTCACTTGGTTTCTGGTGTTCTTCTTTAACTTTTTGGCACGTTAGACATTTTGCAACGAATTCAGCAACGTCCCTCTTCATGTTCGGCCACCAGAAATGGTGCCTGAGATCCTGGTACATATTCGTACTCCCAGGGTAAATTAAATATCTCGAACTGTGAGATTCTCTCAAAATCTCCTCTTTGACTTCTGGTACTGGCGGTACCCAGATTCTCCCTTCAAATTGTAACAGTCTTTCGTTATCGATCTTGAACTTCAACTCTTCGTCGATGGCTATTCTCTTCCGAATCTTCTCTCATTCTTCGTCGTGAAGTTGTGCTTCTTTCACTTTGTCTACCAGAGTAGAACCAGTAGTTACTTGAAACAACTTCTCATCCGATTCCTTCGAGAACTTCACTTCTAGTACTAATCTGGCCATCTGTTCTATCAACTGATCTTGATCAGTCAACATATTCAGCTTCTCCCGACCTTTTCTGCTCAAAGCGTCGGCGACGACGTTAGCTTTACCCGGATGGTAAAGTATCT
This sequence comes from Panax stipuleanatus, assembly GCA_020205555.1. NCBI lineage: Eukaryota > Viridiplantae > Streptophyta > Magnoliopsida > Apiales > Araliaceae > Panax > Panax stipuleanatus. The sequence continues at coordinate 155,799,599 of CM035117.1, read as the reverse complement.
CGCAGTCGTAGTCCTTGATCAGTTCCAACCATCTCCTTTGGCGCATGTTCAAATCCTTCTGGGTGAAGATATACTTCAGACTCTTATGATCTGTATATATCTCACACTTTTCTCCATAAAAGTAATGTCTCCAAATCATCAGAGCAAACAATACTGCCGCCAATTCTAAGTCGTGGGTTGGATACCCTTTCTCGTAATCCTTCAGCTGACGTGATGTGTAGGCAATAACTTTGCCATTTTGCATCAGCAAGCAACCTAATCCCTTATGTGAGGCATCGCTATATACTACAAAATTCCCCGTACTATCCGCTAAAGATAACACAGGCGTAGTACTCAACCTCTTCTTCAATTCCTAAAAACTTTCCTCACACTTTTCCATCCAAATAAACTTAACTATTTTACGAGTCAAATTTGTCAACGGAGTTGCGATCTTGGAAAAGTCTTGGATAAATCTCCGGTAATAACCAGCCAATCCCAAGAAAGTCCTAACTTCGGACGGCGTCTTTGGCAGATCCTAATTTATTACAGCCTCAACCTTCGATGGATCTACCGAAATCCCATTCTTGTCGATCACGTGGCCAAGAAATTGCACACGTTCCAACCAGAATTCGCATTTTGAGAATTTAGCATAAAGCTTCTCTCGTCTCAGCGATTCTAAGGTCAGCCTTAAGTGTTCAGTGTGTTCCTCCTCGGTCTTGGAATAAACCAGGATGTCATCTATGAACACCACTATGAACTTATCCAGGAATGGCTTAAACACCCTATTCATTAAGTCCATAAATGCAATTGGGGCATTCATTAGACCAAATGACATCACTAAGAACTCGTAATGACCATACCGAATTCTAAAAGCCGTGTTCGGTGTATCTTCCCTTCTCACCTTCAACTGATGATATCCACTTCTCAAATTGATTTTCGAGAAGTATCTAGCACCCTTCAATTGATCGAACAAGTCATCGATCCAAGGTAAAGGATACCTATTCTTGATCGTAACTTTGTTCAACTCCCTATAATTAATGCAAATCCGCATGATCCATCCTTCTTCTTCACGAATAAAACTGGCGCTCCCCACGGTGAAACGCTCGACTGAATATACTTCTTGTCCAGCAATTCCTGCAGTTGAACCATCAGTTCCTTTATCTCGATCGGAGCGATTCGGTACGGAGCTTTCGAAATTAGAGCAGTTCCTGGTGCTAAGTCGATCACGAACTCTATCTCTCTATCTGGCGGAAGTCCTGGCAAATCGTCCGGAAATACGTCCACAAACTCCCTAACCACTGATATCTCTTTTATCATCGGGCTCTCCTTACACGTATCTACTATATAGGCTAGATATCCTACACAGCCTTGTGTCAAAAGTTTCTTGGCTTGCATAACCGTCAGACAACTCGCTTGTCTAGGCGATTTACTACCATAGAACACTACTTTCGAAGGAGTCGTAAGGTTTACCGACTTCTTCTGACAGTCGATTACCGCCCCATGGTTGAACAACCAGTCCATCCCCAATATAATGTCGAATTCCCCAAGTTTTATCAGAATCAAATCTACCCTAAGCTTCTGACCCTTAATGTCCAATCGACAGTTCTTGTATACAAACCTAACAGGAATGACTTCCTTATTCGTAATTTCTATGTTCAAGGGGTAAGCTAACTCCTCTATAGGTAAGTCAAGGGTTTTAGCAAAATCATCATATATGAATGAACAAGTAGCACCCGAATCAAATAATACATATGCATTTATACTATTGATCAGAATAATACCTGCCACCACATCTTTTGACTGCACAGCGTCCTGCACCATCATGTTAAACGTGCGGGCAATGGGTCGAACGGCTTGCAGTGGTGACGGTCCAGCGATAGTCAGAGTGTTGCCGCTACCATTTCCTCCATTCCCTGTTGACCCTGCCGCTGGCTTCTTAGGGCAGCTACGAGCCATGTGATTCTTGGATCCATATGTATAACAAGCTCTCTTCTTTGGGTTTGGGCAACTCGGCGCGATGTGGCCTTCTTGAACACAGTTGTAGCACACCCGTTTCCCTTTCATGCACACTCCAGTGTGAGTCTTCCCGCATATAACACATGCTTCGAGCTTCTTCTTCTGCTGGCCTCCCTGCTGACTCCCAGCAGAGGTGTTGTCGTTCCACTTTCTTTTCTGATGGATAGCCCTGCTACCACCAGCCTTGTTTTCTGTCTCAATCTTCTTCTTCTTGTCTTGGTTGAATTTAGTCACGGCATCACTCCCTCCTTCAGCTAGAATGACCTTTTCCAGCACAGCTAAAAACGTGTTCAGCTGGAACATACAGACCTTACTGTAGAGCCAGGGTTTCAGTCCCCACTCAAACCTCCTCGCCTTCCTAGCGTCCATGCTGACCTGGTATGTAGCGAACCTGGACAACTCGTTAAACTTCGCGGCAAATTCAGACACCGTCATCCCTCCCTATTTTAGCTCTAGAAACTGGACCTCCATCTGGTCCTGTGAGCTAACTGGGAAGTACATTTCAAAGAACATCTCTTTAAAATGTTCCCACGGTATCACTCCTTCTCCCTCTCTGGTCCTATTAGCTTGCCACCAGAAACTAGCATCCGACTTCAACATGAAAGCCGTGAATGCTATTTTCTGGTCTTCACCGACTCTAGCTACATCGAAGACCTTCTCCATCTCCATCACCCACGTCTGAGCATCTACAGGGTTTGTCTATCCCTTGAATTCAGGTGGTCATACTGCCTTAAATTCCTTAAATGTAGTACCCTGCACTTGTGGCTAATTTGCAAGTGCCCCCATCAGTAGGTTCACTAACTGCTAAATCGAGTTGGGGTTTGTTCCATCGTTATTATTTTTGTTCGTCGAACCCTCTGGGTTTTAACGTGTAGGTCTTCTTCTAGGAGGCATTTTCTGTTAAGAAATATTATTATTAGCTCCTCTACTAAATTCTTATGTATTCAAGTTCAGACTTAAACAATTAAATAACTCAGTTCATATTGAACACATAGCAAATCCATAAGCTTCTTTTATTCATTACTCGTCATTTTAAAAACATAGAATAGATAGCATCTTTGCTATGTACATCATCTTTCCTGAACTGGAACAAGTTACAGGACTACATCATCACTTTATCCCATTATTATCCCAAATTATGGGATTTACATTTATTTATTACAAAAACAAGCAAATAATTTAAAAGCTCTAATGTCTAGGCATATTAAGACGTAGCACAGCCTCTCTGCGTTCTTCCTCCATCACCCGAAACGCTGTCCTTCGGTCCACCACATACCATGGTAAACCTTGGAACTGAGCTGGGTAATAGAAGATACGGTCCTGGGCCCTATCTATGGCCATATAGAATGCGTATTCTGTTTCCCTTAGCTTGGCCCTCTTAGCTTCAACCTCGTCTTCAGCTCGATTGGCTCGTTGAATAGCCCTTAAGCTTGTCTCCTCAGCTCTGGCACGCTTCGTCGACTCCTCTTGGATGTCTTGCTTCAGCTTCGCTATCTCGACTCGTGCCTCGTCCCTATCATTCTTTATGTGAATTAGCTTCCACTGTGCTTCTCCTAGCTCATTATCAATCTCTTCGATAGTCTCGTCCCGCTGCTGGATAGTTTCTTCGAGCTCTCCTACTCGACCATGTAGCTCTACGTTACTGTCGTAGACTGCCTCATACATCTCAGCACTAGTAGAGTGAGGTGGGAATTCCTCTTCGGGATCATCTTCATCCTCTGACTCATCCTCGTCCTCCTCCTCTGGAATATGTGTGAGCCCATGCTCCCGACCAGCTACGGTGATCACTGGAGATGGCTCTCTCCTAACCAATTGCTCCCAGACAACATGGATGTCTCGGGGTTCCTCCTCTCTAGGCACCTGAGGCATATCCTCCCTAGCCTGACTGGATTCTCCAACGTTCATCATCCTGACAAAAGAATTTTAAAGTTTATTATTACGTGATATCGAGTCGTCACTCTTCGAATACTTAAACGTAAACACATAGCACATAAGGTAGTTTATTATCTTTACCTATCACCGCTATCTTTTTGAAATTCCTATAAGGCTACTACTGTGACGAACGAGAATTTTGTAAAGATATTTGAATATTTATTGAATTAAATAAATATTTTTAATTATTTAATTATTGAGTTAAATAATTAAGTCATGAATTTATGGTAGATTAATTTAACTATATGTGTTACATTAATTAAATTAATGTGTAGTGATTTAATAGTTTAAAGTATTTAATTAATTGAGTTTATTTGATTAGTTGAATTAATTAAATAAGCATATGTTACTTTAATTAATTTGATATTTAATTAAAGAATTAGTGAATTAACATAATTAATAAATAAAAATATTAATTATGTGACAATATAATTTAATGTGAATTATCTTATTTTATTTAATTGATTTAAATAAAATTAATTAATTAATAAGTGATGTGACAATTAACTATATAGTAAATTAGTTTATTAAAATAAATGGAAAAATAAAAGAAAAAGAAGCCAAACAAGGCCCTTGTGAGAGTTATATTACAGCGGATATATTATATATTTATATATATGTGTACGTTATCTTCCTAAGTCATTTTATCAGAAGAAATTAGAGAAGTCAGAGAAAGAAAAACGTAGAAAGTTTCAGAGATAAGAAGAAGAAGAAATTGAGAGAAAGGAATTTGAGAAATATTAAGTATTGTCTGTGATTGTGTTATCTTCATACCAAAAGGGTAATTCTTCTTTTAAGTTTTCAAAATTAAGATTTCTTAAATACGTACTTTTAAGTTTTCTGTAAAAATTGGGTTTCCTAATTGGGTTACGATATGACTTTATCTATATGGGTATGGGATCATAACGTGTTTTTCTAACATATAATCATGTTTTAAAGGATCAATTTTATTTAATTTGGCCTTAATTGGATTTTCAAAGATTTATAGAGTTTTTCATTTTTCTTGTTTTTTTTAAAAGTCCTCTGTAAATGGAGAAAGTTGACAATTGATGATTTCATAGATATATATATATATATATATATATATATATATGAACATATGTCCATGATATAATTTATGCTATACATTCATGATTCACAGTGATTACATCAAGTAATTTTGTTAATAAATGGGTTTTATAAAAGACAGCGTGTTAAATATGGGGAATAACCCATGTGGGTGAAATAGATGTGGTAATCATATGTTTATATTTAAATTAACACATGAATATGATTTTGTATGTTAAAATAAAGAGAATGGAATTGGAATGAGTGGATTCGAAGTAGTAACGAATCCGAAATGTTAGATTATATATTTTTCATTAAATTTTATAAAATTTATGAAGAACAGTGAAATTGATGGTGTTAGATTGTGTAACTATGTGATTATGATTGTTAAGAACATGATATAAGTGTTGTATAATGTTTCTGTGAAGTTTATACTTCATGGGTAACGTTATTAATCAGTGTAATGATGTGAATTGGGAGAAAATCTGTGTTCGTTCGCGAACTTTAGATTCTAAAATTTCGCAGCCGCGCGGCCGTGCCGGCTGCAAGGCAAAATGGCGCGCGGCCGCGCCTGTCCAAAAATTTTGAAAAAAAAAATGCTAAGTGTTGGAAATTTGTAAAATGTGTTTTGAGTCTAATAAACATGAACACATGTTGTATAAATATAATAAAATATTGATATGAGTTTAATAATTTATGTTATGTAATTAATTAATAAATTAATTACGTGACTTAAACTATTATTTGTAAATGTTAAATAATGTGTTATAAACATTAAGACATTATTTTAAATCTAATTAACATGAAGACATGTTATTTATGTAATGAGTTATTAATACAAGTTAATAACTTAAGTTACGTGATTAATTAATAAGTTAATTAATCAACGTAAATCATTATTTGAAAACTTAATAATGAGTTTGAAGAATACTATTGTAAATCAATAATCATATCGAACTTGTGATTAATTGATATTGTAAATGTATGATAGGTAAGAGTAATTAAAGAAGTGAGAAATAATTGTAGCTTGTGCACGAGGCAAGTTTTCTATCCCTAACTTACTATTATTGTTGGGCAAGTTTCCTAAACTAAACTCTTTAAATTAAGCAATTGTTATGCTTAATTACTATTGTTGAGCAAATTCTTACTCTTGAATATCCAAGTTTAGAATTTCACATGAGAAGCCATGATTCTTTTAAAAGTATCATTTAAGTGTACAATACTTATTCGATTGTATACCTTGAGAAGTTAATATTCAATTTGAATATCATTTATTGAGTTATCCAAACCAACTTTATTTGGTGCGGATTCTGATGTCAAACTGAGATGAACAACCCTAATATAGGGAATTAATGAAGATGCTTAAAGCGTTAAGATAGTGTGCACAGTATCAGTACGAAGGGCTGATCTCCCTAAGTACGAGAAGTAAAGTCTATAGTCTTATGACTGTTAAAGGTTGGAAAGGTTAATATACTTGACAACCTAAGACTCGGTTCAAGGTCTTAATGACCCTCAGAAGTAATTTGACTCTCGATTAATATTCTTGATTCAAAAGTTGAGAAGTAATTTGACTCTTGATTAATATTCTTGATTCAAATGTTGAGCTTTCTGTTATTCAGAATTCTTTCACTCGCATGTTATTATTCTGTCATATTTTTATACTTGCGGGCCTCCGTGCTCACTCTTGCATAATAACATTGCAGCTAATAATGAACGAAGTGATGTACCTTCTAGTAGCAAGGGCAAAGGAAAAGCTAACAAGTGTTGAAGACTTGTGTTGATGTTAAGAATGTTAAAGTTCAAGATTTATGTGTGATGACTTAAGACTTATTTATTTACGTTTCCGCAACAGAGATTTAAGGTTAAGTTTAACCTGGGATTTATGATGTATTATTACTTCAGATGATGTAAGATGATGATTTATTTATCTAATAAATGAATTTCATTATTTATGGGTAGATAGTTGTATGATATTGGAACAGTGAACACCAAATCCTATAGAAATTAAGATACCGGATTTGGGGGTGTCACAAGTTGGTATCAAAGCCGTAGGTTATGAACCTTAGGTGGGGGAAAAACCTTAGGATAGTAGCCTTTGTGAAGATAGTAATGACAACTCTGATTGAGTTCTAAGAAAGATAATAAAATTACCTTATGTGCTATGTGCTTATGTGTTCATACTTGTTAGAGTATTGATTAACATCACGTAAAAACTAAGACTTAAAACTTATTTTGTCAGGATGTCAGATACTGGAGGAGCTAGTCAACCCAGGGATGTTGTACGCCTAGAAACTAGAGATGAGGAGCCCCGGGACATACATACTGTCTGGGAGCAGTTAGTACAGCCAGAGCCATCTCCTGTGATTCCAAATTTTGGTCAGGAGCATGAGCCAGAGATTGACTCAGAGGAGGACCCTGAGGAGGTTGAGATCCCGACTGAGGCAGCCGAGGAGGAGGAAGACCCTGAAGAGGAAGAGGAAGAGGAAGACCTTGAGGAGTTCCCACCGAACTCTGTCAGTGCTGATATGTATGATTTATTGTATGATCGCAATGTAGAGTTACGAGATACAATTCAGGAGTTGAGGGAGCAGTTAGTTGCTCAGGGTGGTGAGATCGAGACACTCCACACCCGTCTTGGCAATGTGGAGTGGGATTTGGTTCATGAGAAGGGCCAAACTGAGCAAAAGACAGAGGAGATAGACAAGTTAAAGCATGAGTTGAAAGAGAAATCTGAAAGACTTTCCATAGTGGAAGAAGCTTGGGTGAGAAATGCACGACGTGCAGATCTGGCAGAGGATGATGCGCGTGCGAAGAGAGTTAAGGTTGCAGAGACGTGCTACACGTTTTTGAGGGCAATGGATGAGGCCCAGGACCGAGTTATGAGATATCCAAATCAGTTCGAGGGACTGCCTGGGTATATGTTAGATCACAGGACTATGTCCCGCATTATAGAGGAGGAACGTAGTGAAGCTGTCCGACGCCTTAGTAGGCCGTGATAGAACAATATGATATTATTAATGTTTAAATAATCGTAAATAATGTAAATTCTGATATGATTATAAACAAAGGAATATTGTGATAATGTAAATCCTGTAGAAACTTTATTTCAGGATAGTTGATGTAAATTGCAGAAATGCTATCGTATTGTATTAAAAGCTTTTGGTTTTAATAAAATAATAAAGTTGTTCAAAATGGTAGGGGTTAAGTGAGTATGTTAAAGTATTTAACATTATGTGATACTCTTTGGAGTAGATAATGTAAATTTCAATGTGATTAAAAACAAAGGAATATTTTGAGAAACTAGATCCTGAAGATTCTTTATCTTGGGATAGTTGAAGTAAATGGCAAAGATGCTATAGTACTATGTTTAAAACTTTTAATTTAAATAGAATATCAAAGGTTATTTGAAAAGAAAAGAGTTAAAGTGGTTATGTTAAATATTTGAGTTAAGTCTTAAATATTTAAGAGATTGAATAAAGATCTAGTGAGCATATATTCTTAACAGAAATAAGCCGCCAAGAAGGAGACAAAATCGTCGACAAGCCCAAGAAGGGTCAACCAATAACAACAATGATGCCAATGCGAACCCCGTTCAGCAGTTGGTAAATCTGTTAGCTGGAGCGATGAACAATCAGCCTCAAGCTCCACCGAACACCTCATTTAAAGACTTTAAGGCAGTGGGACCGCCAGATTTTAAGGGTTCCACGAACCCGATAGAAGCTCAAACTTGGGTTATGGAAATGGAGAAAATTTTTGAGGTCGCTCGAGTTAAGGAGGACCAGAAGACCGCCTACGCGACATTTATGTTAAAATCAGAAGCCAGCTAATGGTGGCAGGCAAATAAAATCAGGGGAGGAGAAGGTGTAATAACCTGGGAAAGGTTTAAAGAAATGTTTTTCGAGATGTATTTCCCGACCAGCTCCCAGAATCAAATGGAGGTGCAGTTTCTGGAATTAAAGCAGGGGAATATGTCTGTACCCGACTACGCGGCAAAGTTTAACAAATTGTCTAGGTTTGCCCAATATTAGGTGCATACTGACGAAAGAAAGGCTAGGCGTTTTTAACAGGGACTGAAACCCTGGTTGTATAGCAAGGTGTCAATGTTTCAATTGAACACATTTGCTGGAGTTCTGGAGAAGGCAATTCTCGCTGATGGTGGAAGCGAAGTGGTGTCTAAGTACAATCAGGATCAAAAGAAGAAGAAGAATGATAGTGAAGGAAATAATAAGGCTAGTGGCAGTCACACAGGGGGAACTAATAATCATAAACGAAAATAGAATGACAACCCGTCGTCTGTAAGTCAGCAAGGTAGTCAGAAGAAAAAGTTAGAACCATGCCCAACCTGTGGGAAGACTCACTTGGGAGTTTGCATGAAAGGAAAAAGAGTTTGCTACAATTGTGGTCAAGAAGGCCACATAGCACCTAACTGCCCTAACCCTAAGAAGGGCGCCTGCTACACATGTGGGTCAAAGGATCACTTGGCGAGAGACTGTCCAAAGAAGGCATCTGGAGGGGCAGGGTCAGGTGGACATAAGGGAAATAATAGTGGAAATCCTCTTACCATTACCGGACCGACTTCGACAAACCGACCAACTGCAAGGACATTTAACATGACCGTACAAGACACTGTGCAGTCTCGTGATGTGGTGTCAGGTATCATTCCGATCAATAAAGTCAATGCTTATGTTTTATTTGATTCGGGTGCTACTTGTTCATTTATATCCGATAACTTTGCAAAGAATTTAGAATTGCTTAAAGACGAATTAGAAATCCCTATGAACATAGAGATTGCGAACAAGAAAGTAATTCCTGTTAAGTATATACACAAGAACTGTAGAGTGGATATTAAGGGTAACGTTATGAATGTAGATCTTATCCCGATTAAACTTGGGAAATTTGACGTTATCCTGGGAATGGATTGGTTATTCAATTATGGAGCAGTAATTGATTGCCAGAAGAAATGTATTAACCTTATGACTCCGTCAAAGGTTGTGTTTTATGGCAGCAAGTCGCCTAGACAAGCGAGTTGTCTGACGATGATGCAGGCTAGGAAGTTATTAAGACAAGGCTGTGTGGGGTATTTAGCCTACATAGTCGATAGTCATAAAGAGAATCCAAAGTTAGAAGAAATACCAGTCGTAAGAGACTTCGTGGATGTTTTCCCGGATGATCTGCCTGGACTTCCGCCTGACAGGGAAGTAGATTTTGTTATCGATTTGGTGCCAGGAACGGCTCTAATATCGAAAGCACCATACCGGATGGCTCCGGTAGAAATGAAGGAATTGATGGTACAGCTACAAGAGCTGTTGGACAAGAAATATATTCAACCGAGCGTATCACCATGGGGAGCGCCGATATTATTTGTTAAGAAGAAGGATGGTACAATGCGACTCTGCATTGGCTATAGAGAATTGAACAAGGTTACCATTAAGAATAGGTATCCGTTGCCAAGGATTGATGATCTGTTTGATTAATTAAAAGGAGCGAGATATTTCTTGAAGATAGACCTGAGAAGTGGTTATCATCAGTTGAAGGTAAGACCAGAAGATGTCCCAAAGACAGCGTTTAGGACACGATATGGTCACTACGAATTTTTGGTTATGTCATTTGGTCTAACAAATGCGCCTGCAGCATTTATGGGCCTAATGAATGGAGTGTTCAAGCCATTTCTGGACAAATTTGTAGTGGTTTTTATTGATGATATATTGGTCTATTCTAAGACCAAGGAAGAACATGTTGAGCATTTGAAGTTGACGTTAGAAGTATTAAGAAGAGAGAAGTTGTATGCCAAATTCTCAAAGTGTGAATTCTGGATTGAAAGGGTGCAATTTCTCGGACATGTGATTGATAAGGACGGAATTTGGGTGGATCCCTCCAAAGTCGAAGCGGTGATGAATTGGGATCAGCCAAAAACACCGTCGGAAGTAAGAAGTTTTCTTGGATTAGCTGGTTACTATAGAAGATTTATTCAGGATTTTTCCAAGATCGCCACTCCATTAACGAATTTGACTAGGAAAGTTGTGAAATTCGTTTGGACGGAGAAATGTGAGGAAAGTTTTCAAGAACTTAAGAGAAGGTTAAGTACAGCACCTGTGTTGTCCCTTCCGGATGACACAAGAAATTTTGTGGTATATAGTGATGCGTCGCATAAAGGGCTAGGCTGTGTGCTTATGCAAAACGGCAGAGTCATTGCGTATGCGTCACGACAACTAAAAGATTACGAGAAGGGATATCCAACCCATGATTTGGAATTGGCTGCGGTGGTGTTCGCTTTAAAGATTTGGAGACACTATCTCTATGGTGAGAAGTGTGAAATATATACAGACCATAAGAGTCTGAAGTATATTTTCACACAGAAAGACTTGAATATGCGCCAAAGAAGGTGGCTGGAGTTAATAAAGGATTATGATTGTGATATCTTATACCACCCAAGAAAAGCGAATGTTGTAGCCGACGCCTTAAGCAGAAAGGGTCGAGAAAAGTTGATGATGCTGACAGCACAGGAAGAATTGATTTCAGCAATGGAAAAGCTGGAATTGGAAGTAGGATGTCCAATGGAGACTGACAAGAAACTGTTCCAGATGCAAGCTGGTACAACTTTATTGGATAAGATTAAGGAAGCACAAATCCTGGATAACGAATGTGGGGAAGTAAAGAAAAAGATATCTGAAGGGACTGAACTTAGATTTAAAATAGACAGCGAAGGATTGTTGAGATTTGAAAGTAGGGTTTGGGTACCGCCAATACCAGAAATCAAGGAGGACATTCTGAGCGAGGCTCATAGTTCGAGGAATTCCATTCACCCCGGAAGTACCAAGATGTATCAGGATTTACGACAACACTTTTGGTGGCCAAATATGAAGAAAGACGTTGCCGATTGTGTTGCCAGGTGTCTGACTTGCCAAAGGGTCAAGGCAGAACACCAAAGACCAAGTGGTTTGTTACAACCTTTAGAAATCCCAGAATGGAAATGGGAACATATTACAATGGATTTTGTTGTTGGCCTTCCGACGACCCAGAAAGGCTATGATGCAGTATGGGTTATCGTCGACCGATTAACGAAATCCGCACACTTTCTTCCGATTAAAATCAGATTTAACCTAGAACAATTGGCGAAGTTATATGTAAAAGAGATTGTTTCGAGGCACGGGGTGCCAGTGTCAATTATTTCTGACCGTGATCCGCGCTTCACATCGAATTTCTGGAAGCGACTGCAAGAATGCATGGGAACACAGTTGAGGATGAGCACTGCTTATCACCCTCAGACTGATGGGTAAAGTGAAAGAATGATCCAAACATTAGAGGATATGCTTAGAGCATGCATAATGGATTTTAAAGGCAATTGGGATGATCATTTGCCGCTTGTAGAGTTTGGTTATAATAATAGTTACCACGCTAGTATTGGTATGCCGCCTTACGAAGCGTTGTACGGTAGAAAGTGCAGAACTCCACTGTACTAGGATGAAGTTGGTGAAAGACAATTGCTAGGACCAGAGTTAGTCCAACAAACGGCAGAAATAGTTAAAGTGATTCGGACAAGATTAGTAGCGGCTCAGGATAGGCAGAAGAAATACGCCGATCCACACCGCAAGAATGTAGAGTTTGAATCGGGTAGTTTTGTATTTTTGAAGGTCTCTCCTTGGAAGGGAAAGATCAGATTTTGTAAGAAGGGAAAATTGAGCCCGAGGTTCATTGGACCCTTTGAGGTACTCCGAAGAATTGGAGAAGTAGCCTATGAGGTAGCTTTACCTCCGGCATTGGAGCATGCCCACAACGTTTTTCATGTGTCGGTATTACGACGTTATAAACCCGATTACAAACATGTGATAGAATATGAACAACCCTAATATAGGGAATTAATGAAGATGCTTAAAGCGTTAAGATAGTGTGCACAGTATCAGTACGAAGGGCTGATCTCCCTAAGTACGAGAAATAAAGTCTATAGTCTTATGACTGTTAAAGGTTGGAAAGGTTAATATACTTGACAACCTAAGACTCGGTTCAAGGTCTTAATGACCCTCAGAAGTAATTTGACTCTCGATTAATATTCTTGATTCAAAAGTTGAGAAGTAATTTGACTCTTGATTAATATTCTTGATTCAAATGTTGAGCTTTCTGTTATTCAGAATTCTTTCACTCGCATGTTATTATTCTATCATATTTTTATACTTGCGGGCCTCCTTGCTCACTCTTGCATAATAACATTGCAGCTAATAATGAACGAAGTGATGTACCTTCTAGTAGCAAGGGCAAAGGAAAAGCTAACAAGTGTTGAAGACTTGTGTTGATATTAATAATGTTAAAGTTCAAGATTTATGTGTGATGACTTAACACTTATTTATTTACGTTTTCGCAACAGAGATTTAAGGTTAAGTATAACCTGGGATTTATGATGTATTATTACTTCAGATGATGTAAGATGATGATTTATTTATCTAATAAATGAATTTCATTATTTATGGGTATATAGTTGTATGATATTGGAACAGTGAACACTAAATCCTGTGGAAATTAAGATACCGAATTTGGGGGTGTCACAACTACCTAAGGTTTTTCCCCCCACCTAAGGTTCATAACCAACTGCTTTGATACCAACCTGTGACACCCTTAAATCCGGGTACTTCGTTTCCACATGATTTCGTATTCACTTTCTAAATAGAACATACATCTACCCATAATAAGGAATGTAAAATAAATTACAACCTTGAATAAATAATAAAATCTTTCTTAAAAAAGAATTACAACCTTATTCAAAATCATCCCAAGGTTTGATCTAACCTTGACATAAACATTAATGCGAAAAATAAAAACATCATATAAAGTCTTATAAAAATTTCAAAATAAACAAGTCTTCACTTGTTCAGCTTTTCTTTGCCTTTACTAGTTGACGGAGCATCAACGCTTTCAACCTTAGCTGCAATGGTTATTTAATATACAAGAGTGAGTAAACAATAGCTCACTAGAATACAACAATAATAAAGATATAATTGAATAGCTTCAATAGATTTGAATAACTTTACTTTCATCAACAATAAAGAATTGAATAATAATTCTTTATCAACATTAAAAATTCGAATATAAAATTCATCTGAGGGTCGGAAGACCTTGAACTTTTATCCTAGGTTATGAAAATTTCTATTTAAAATCTTTAACAGTCATTTAGACTTTGGACCTTAACTCGTACTTAGGGGGATCAGCCCTTTGTACCATGTATTGTGCACAAACATCTTAACGTTTTTACATAGTAACCTCCCCTAGTAAATAGGGTTGTTCATCTTAATATTTGAATACAAGTCCGCACCAAAGAAAATTTTGTTTGGATAAGCTTAAAGGGTAATTTAGGATTCAACGTTCATCAACTAAGGAGTAGTTGAATCGACTTACAACAATCAACAACAATTCATAATTAAAATATTATGAATCTATTTTATGCTTTAGAATCAAACTTAAAGCATTTAAAGGACAATATAGACATTGCTTGAACAATTAAGTTAAGGTCATATTAACTCAATAATAAACTTTGATAATATTTGCTCAATATGAAATTATAAAGAATACAAATAATTTGCATCATTATGATCAATAAAATAACTCAAGTAAGGTTTGAGTTTAGAAAACTTGCCTCAAGCGCAAGCTACGGTTACAACTCACGTTCTTTAACACTTCCTACACATATTTGTTTAATCACAATAATCTAAATTAGTTAACACGTAACTAATTCACATAATTGGTTAACCCTTTCTAAGTTAACACGTTCTAGTTCAATTAATAAATTAATAATTAATAACCACATAATTAATTACACCACTTAGGCATGCTCACATAATTAAATCAATTAATAATTATGTATTTCACATTAATTAAATTATAATTAAATGAATTATAATTTAAACATTTAATCTAATTATAATTACTCAATTTATAATCACATCTTATATTAATTAAATTATAAACAAATTATAATTTATATTTAATTAAACTACATCATGCATTTACTAAATTATAATTTCACAAATCATAATTTATAGCTAATCATGCAAATACTACCTTATAATTACACAAATTATAATCTATAATTAATCATGCATTAAATTATAATTACATATTATAATTTAAAATTTAACATTCACTTGATTAAAATTAATCAAATATTATTCGTTATAATTTAACAACATTTTAATTTAAATTAAACCTTTTCTTTAATTATAATTATTCAAAATTATAATCACATAATATACTTTACCAATATAATATATTAGAAATCATTTAGCATGTTAATGTAAGTCTAACATGTTATCACATCACACATTAGGTTAACTTCCATAAACTAAACAAAATGCACAAAATTTAACTCATCTAAATTTTCTGCATACCTCCCCCCGGGGCGGGGGTTTCCCTCTTGACAGGCCCGCCGGGGCGGGCCCTCTGTTGGGTCGGCAGACATGCTCGCGAACTGTGTAGAGAAAAAGTCAATTTGACTTATTTCTCCACACCAAATTCTAATTCTAATTTATACAATTCATATCAATTTATAGAAAACACAAACTTAAAGCTTCTAACATAATTTTAACATACATAAACGTTATAACACATAATCAAAACAACCAATTTCATATTTTTTTGAAGAAAAGCCATTGATTAGTGTTCTTCATGAAATTAAACACTGTACTACTATTTTTAAATCAATTCACCCAATTTCAAGTATGGTAAATCAATTTCTAAATATGCTATCATCATCTATACTTCATTTAAACAAAGATGAACAATTAAACATGAATTCCTTTGATTTTAAAAGAAAAACTATACATATATATATATATATATATATATATATATATTCAAAATACATCACAGTAACTCTTTGATGATCATGAATTCCTCATATTTAATATATAAGCATGAATTAAACAATCCAATTTATCATACTAATCAATTACAAACAACTTATATACACCATATCACTTTCATCCATCAACATCACCATGTTTATGAAGAACTAAACTTTTTACAGAGAACTAAATATTGGTGAAGAACATAAAGAAACATAATTTAAATTTAAGATTATACCTCTTGATTAAAGCTAGGAGAAAACATGAAGATGATGGTGTAAAGTTTTCCTTTGGATTTCTCAAAGTGCTCTTCTTCTTCTCTCTTCTTCCTTTTCTCTCTATCTTTTCTCTTTTCTCTATATTCTCTTTTCTTTGTTTTGTTCTAACACTAACTAACCTTTCTAACTAACGTATAATATAATACATATATTATACATATAACATATATATATATAACTGACAATCATATAATAATTATAATAACTGACAATTAAATCCCATACTAATTACATCAGCTATAAATTTTTGAAAATCAAAAGCCATAAGGCTTTGTTTGGCAAAAACAGTTTATTTTTAAAAAATAACTTTTGAGCTTAAGGCCCTGTTTGGTAAAACAAAATTAAAACAAAAGTAAGGGCCTTGTTTGGTTAAAACTAATTTAAAACCCTTTTTATTCTTTTAATAAATTCTTTTAACACATATCCTTAATGTTACACTTTAATTAATTAAATCTTTAACATTCTTATTTAATTAATTAAAATCTAACATCAATTAATTACATAAAAATTGCCACATAAGTATAATTACTGGCTAATTATAATTCATGTAGCACTCATCACATAATTCATCTAATTTAATTACCTCAATTAAATTAGAACCATACTATAAAATTAATACACATCAATTAAATCAAATATTACTCTTAATTAAATCATTCCACAAAATCACATAATTTATTTATTTAACTCAATAAATAAATCACATAAAATATTTATTCACTTAATAAATACTAAAATTTAATATATAAAATCTCAATCGTTACAGTAAGGGAAAACCTTATTGTAGTTATCTCTTTCTTCTGTTGTTTTCTCTTTCTTTTCTATTGTTGTTTTCTTATTTAAGTTGTTTACTTATGTTCTTCTTTTGTTTTCTCTTACTAATCTATGCTAGATATCCTTATCTACTCCCTATAGGCTTAAATAAGGTCTTTATAGCATACCAACTAGTATACCTGATATTATACACTACACTGAGCTATAGGACACGATAAACGAGCCTTATAGGGCTTCCTGTAGCTTTCTTATTACTACTACTAGACACCTCTATGAGGCTCACTTAACACTCGCATATACGAGGGCTTCCCATGTCAGCTCGATCAGCGGCTTCTTAGGAAAGCCATTGACGTCTTGTCTAAGAGCGCCACAATACACGGGTAGAACCGCTAAACGCGATTATTCCCCGGCACTTGATTCCTATCCTTTAAATGGAACCGCCCTTAGTTTCAGTGGTCTTCTACGATATCGTGGCAACGTAGACCTAAGTGGTCATATTGGATCCTTGGGAACCATCACAAGTACGGCCGGCCTATATTTGAACGAGAATGCCGTGTCGTCCAGCGGAGCCTAGAAGAAGGTGACTCGCGCAGACAGCTGACTCCTTTTCAATAGAAAAGAATAGCCAAACCAACCCAGCTGGCTGGTCAATCTCAGAAATCTTATCGGCCGGCAAACCGGAGACGGACGACCACGGTCCCGACCTTACCAGCACCTGAGGTGTACTAATCAATGAACCCCCGAAACCTACTTTCTTTTCTGACAAAATAAACCAAGCCTAACCGGTCACGACATCTGCCACAGATGATCAAACTGCTTTCGCCGGAGAAGATGATGTCCAAAGGGAGTTGTGCTCTTCCCATTTTTGACTTTTAGGTTGAGGGCTGCCAGAGTATCCGTCTCTTATCTTAATAAAGTAAAATCATCCACAGTCAGTGGCAGATGTTAACGTGAAACTAAAATAGTCGGGGCCTACCCAGACCTACCTATAAAAATATGGAAAATATTATGTATCTAGCTTAGAGGAGAAATTAGGGGTAATCCCCAGCCTGTAGAATAAGACCACTCGCCTTTCACTAGCAACGCAGATCTTTCGGTATCTTACCTTTAGGGTACCTCGCCTCATGGTTGATTGTCCACTCCCGCACATGATGTCTCTCTTAGTGCTTAGGCAGATCGTATTGCGTAGGTTGCCCAGATCCCCGAAAGTGGGCGCTCTACCACTATTTTTGCAATTTATAGGGACCCCATTCACGGAAATCTCAGCTCGATTTCTCGACCAGTGATAATCCCCGGGCAAACGGAGCATTTTAATTCCATGATTGAATAATATTTAAGGCACTTTGTGAGTGCCAACCAGGGTAAATCTTCGTGATGTTGCTCAGTTATGTTTCAACTTGCAACGTAGCTCTTCCTCCAACAAGAGCCCATTTGAGCTAATCACGGGTCAATAGCCGCTTACTCCCCACACGGTTGTGGCCGGATACAAAGGACAGAGTCCAAGAGCTTACCAGTTTACAAAGGATTGGCAGAAGAACGCTGAAGTTTCTCGAGCCTATCTGGAGAAGGCATCTGAACGGATGAAGAAGTGGGCTGACAAGAGCAGAAGGCTAGACCCATTCAAAGTCGAAGACTTGGTACTCATTAAGACCGCGACCTGTTACGAGCATTCAGCCGAGTACACCGAGTACACCGAGCGCACAAACGAAGAAAGACATGAACTAAGCTAACTAACACAGTATCTATCTACTCAGGTCTCTTGCAATTCCTTTTCCTGAGTAGTCTCTATTTCATCTTTTTCTTGTTTTTTTAGCTCTAGTACTAGATAAATGTCAGTAATCATCCGTTTTGCCTTTTTTGTGTTCTTTCCTTCTTATTTCATTTTCTATGTACCTTTTGTATGTAATAGCAGACGGTTTCCCGTCAGGTTCTCGTCTGATTGTTTAATCTATTGTCCTACTCTTGCTTCCATAGCTGAAGGTCTTGAGTCGGTAACGAGTAGGGAGCTTCCCCAGAGCAAGTCTAGTAGACAAAAAGACCTGCTCTTCGGCGCTTAGCAGCTACCGACTTAATTGGTTGTATTCATTAATGTGATGTCGCTTTCGGTCAGAAACAACCTACTTACTTGTTGACTGTTTACTTGAAAAAGGCCTTCATGCATGGTTACTATGACGCTCTCAAATTCGGATTCCTTGAACTTCGGATCTGGTATATTACGGTACTTCATCTCCGTACATATTTTATAACTATTACAAAATATTCATACATACATTGTTCATTTTTAAATAAATCTACATCATCTCCCAAGGTTTCTAATCTTAACTTACATACATATCTTTAGATTCACAAAAAGATTTACATAAATAACTTACATCAGATAACTAAATAGTTAACTTGCATAACACTCTAATATTACCCTTTGCTTGTATCTCTATCTTTCCTGGAATATTCGTCTTAATCTGAAATTTATTATCATGATATAGCAAGACTGAGCAACTACTTTGCTCAGCAAGTTTAAATATAATGAAGATATATCATGATTGAAAAGGAATAAGCTGTCAAATTTTCAACAATGTATAATAATTGTGAAAGAGTATGAATCAATTTCAACAATTGAATGACTGAATCAATAGTGTTAGGTGGTCAACAATGACCATAAATAAATTTAATTAAACCTTATGATAATGAAGGTGATCAGCCTTTCATACCTTATGAACATATGCAACATGCACTAAGTGCGAATCAATAATCAGTATAGACGTAGAATAATCAACAATAATTATCCACTAACATGCTTTGAGATAATAACTTGAGTTTGAGTTAAGAAAACGTGCATATACCGTTGATTACAGCTAAGCAATTTAATTTAATCTCTTATGAAATACCTATCATTAATAAGATCGATCTTTTCATTAGCATAATACACTATATATCACAATACTATTAGTCAAATAATAAATTAGCTAATATTTAGCCATATAATCAAATATTGAATAATTCTTTAACTCGTTAGTAATATTATTATCCCTTAATAATATTACTATCACTTAACCATTATCTTAAACTCTTGTCTAATATTATTAATTTTTTAATAATATTTTAATCATTTAATATTATTAACCAATTAATAATATTTAATCACTTCTTAACATTGTTAATCATTTAATAGAATATTAATCATTCACAAATATTATTAATCATTTAATAATATTTTAATTATTTACCAATATTATTAACCATTTAATAATATTTTAATTCTTATCTAATATTATTAATTATTTAATAATATTCAAATTATTTACTAATATTATTAATCACTTAATAATATTTTAATCATCTAATATCATTTAATAATATTTTAATCGCTTATAAAGGTCTCACACATTTTAAGATGTAAATATTTTACATCTTGTAGCTTAAATAACTTTTATTCTATTTTAGAATTATCTTTTACCTTTACTCGCAAATTCGGAGTTTAAACAGCTACCTCATAGCTTTTATAGTAAAACTCAATTTATTATATTATTTCTTTTATTTAAATAATTTTTTTACATCAGTTTGTACGTTCATGAGTCAACACTAACTGTTGCCTCATATATAAATATTTTCTCTCACTAACACATTCGCTTTATTTTTCGTTTTACAATTATTCGCATATTTTGCTTTCTATATATATATGTGTGTGTGTGTGTGTGTTGTGAATATATATATATATATATATATATATATATATATATATATTGATTTCGAGAAAGAGAAAGGGTGAAGTCGGGTGATAGGAGTAGGAGAGAAAGAACTTTGAATGAACTAGAAGAGAGAGATATGTGGTGGAAGTGTGTTGCCAAAATAGGACTTACAATTTTATTTTATTTTTTTGTATGCAGGTAACGCCTAGGCTCTTGGAATTGTGTGTTGGAGCGCCTAGGCCCTTGGTGGCAGCATTGTGGAATCGTGGGCAGCGCCTAGGCGCTTGATATTGCCTTGTTGTGGACGCTTAGGAGCTTGGGTCCTTTGGGAGGTGCTGGATTGTGGCGCCTAGGCGCTTGCTGTAGGCTTAGCTTGAGAGCCTAGGCGCTTGGCCTCTACTTGGTGATTTTTCCACTTCCCGTCCTGTTATGACCTGCAATTAATTAAACCACTATCAATGATTCTTTGCAAAAAATTTCAATGTCTGTGCCTACTAGACTAAGATGAATATAAATACTAAATAACTAAATGAACTACACTAATATTCAAAGTAATTAAACTAAAAATAAATGAAACTAACCAAAATTAAAATTCGCCTAAAGTACTAATAAACAAGACACCCTACACTACTAGACAATTCAATAACACTAAAAATGAAGGAAAATAATTAGAAATCTGAGAATTTGACAAATGGACATTTTGCAATTGAGCTCATAAGTGCTTGGCTTCCAGGGGGCGCTGCCCCCTTGCAACCCCCGCCAGCTCACCGGCGATAGGGAGTCGACTTTCAAACCCTTAGTACTGCCCGAGAAAGGTGTTCAAGAAATACCAAATCATGTGAAGGTGGCAACTCCTCAGCCTCTAATCTTGCCCTTCAGACCTCAGTATCCAATCATCAGTCTAAAGTGTGTCCCATGGAACTACGGGGATAATGAAAGCTCCCCTTCAAACAACATTACCGTTGTGCCAAAGGACAGTCCCTTATACCTACCTCAGCGGGTAATCAAACCGGTCATCAAAGCAAAAGAGAAGGTTGCTGAAGAGAAAATCAAAGAGTTCCTCAACAAAATGGGACACAATGAAATCAAAGTAGTGCAAAGCTTGAAGGACGCACCTAAACAAGTGTCCATCCTCGACTTGTTCCTATCCTCAGAGGATCATCGTAACATTCTAGTAAAAGTACTAGAAGAAGCTCATTTGCCACATACAGTGGATACCGAGAAATTCTATCACGTGATAGAGCACATCTTCAACAGCAATGTGATATCTTTCACTGACGACGATATCCCGGCAGAGGGAACGGGCCACCACAAGTCCCTGCATATAGCTGTAATATCCTCCGGATATGTGATCGGAGGTGTGCTCATCGATGGAGGATCATCCCTCAACATTTGTCCATACGATACTTTATAAAGGATGAAGATCAATCCAAACCGGATCAAAACCAGTCATATGGTCATCCATGCCTTCGATGGATCTCGCCGACAGGCTATGGGGGAAATAGAGCTTCCTCTAGAGATTGGCCCACACACTTTCTACGTATCTTTCTAGGTGCTCAACATCGCCACCGGATACAAATTATTGATGGGCAGACCCTGGATCCACATGGCAGGGGCAGTGTTATCCACCCTCCATCAACAACTCAAGTACATTATCAACGGCAGCCTCATCACAGTGAATGCCGAACCAGAATACCCTACCTACATATATGGGGATATTCCAGTAATCAGCCTGGATGCGGGGATTGAACCTGCCAGTTTTTAAGCTCTAGAGGTGAGCGATACTCAGTATCTACCTATCGGGGAACCAGCCCTAAAACCTAAAGTCTCCACCGAAGTAAGGACAGTGGGGCAAGAAATGGTATCTTCGGGTTTTCAACCTGGAGAAGGGTTGGGAAAGGATAAGCAAGGTATCAAGATGCCAGTCCAAATCCCAAGTCAGACTGGGAGAGCAGGATTGGGATATTCATCCAGGTCAAGCCGCCAGAACCCACATAAACATCCCAAAGCTCATGCCTCCACAATTCTGCTGCCAAACCTCACAAATGCCGGATGGGTGAAACCTACGAGGAAAATCCCGACTACGGTATCAGTCATAGTATTTCCTCCAATCATACCTGTCCATGAAAGAAAAGCCCTCAAGCCTATGGCAGACAGTGAAAAGGGAAAAAAAGATAATGTACGAAGCACGAGACTCATTCGCTAACATGAGAGTCATTATCAACTACGAGGGCATAAATGACGAACTCCCAGACAGTGACGACAAGGATCAAGTTCAAATTCCTCGCATCAAGAAAGAAAAAGGGAGCAGGTCAAAGAAGAGCCATGGCCCTATTATAAAGGATATCTCAGTCATCATCCAAGACGAGACAGATAATCACAAATCCCTGATCCTCCCGGTTCATGAGGATCTGACCTTGGACAACTGGAGCAGTGTCCCTTGCCTCAGTCAAAAAAGGTAAAGAGGCAGAGAGTATATCTACCCTTTAATTATGCTTTCATTTATTGCCTACTTTTACTTCAACAACTATAGCAGTAACTTTTGTCATACTTTACAAATGCTCTGTATGTTTAAGCAGTTGTATATATTAATGAAAGCATTTTTGTTTTCAGGTCCCAAGCATTGGATGTGTGTGTCTCTACTGATGAGATGCCAACTTGTCAAAATGACTACGACTTTGATGTAGAACTGAACTTCGACTTGATGGATATTGATCAAGAAGAGGAAGATGACTATGCGGTGCTCGAGGAGATCAAAGAATGGGTCAAAGACAAACCCAAACCAAACCTCGACCAAACCACCACCATCAACATAGGAACCTCCGAAAACATCAAAGAAATCCAAATAGGTTCAGACCTCACACCCAATCAAAAAGCCGACCTGATCGAACTCCTAACACAGTACCAGGATGTATTTGCATAGTCACATGAAGACATGATTGGCTTATCCACTAATATTGTCATCCATCGAATGCCCATCAAAGATGGATTCAAACCAGTCAAGCAAAAGCTCAGGCGAACCTGAATGGAGTTTGAAAGTCAAAGAAGAAATTGTTAAACAATTCAAAGCCGGAATCATCATGGTATCAACATACCCAGAATGGCTGTCAAACAAAGTTCCCATACCTAAGCCTGGAGGGAAGGTTAGAGTCTGCGTGGATTACCGGGATTTAAACAAAGCCTGCCTCAAGGATAATTTCCTGGTACCGTTCATCCACATCCTGATCGATAACATTGCGCAATATGGCACGTATTCCTTTGTGGATTGCTTTGCTGGTTATCATCAAATCATGGTTGCTGAAGAGGACCAGGAGAAATAGCTTTTATCACTCCCTGGGGAACCTTCTGCTATAGACAACTATCCTTCGGCCTTATCAATGCCGGAGCCACGTATCAACGAGGCATGATGGTCCTCTTTCATGACATGATGCACAAAGAGATTAAAGTTTATATGGATGACATCATCATCAAATCCCGGAGGGAGGATGATCATATCGATCATCTCAGGAAGCTGTTCAATAGGTTACGTAAGTATAACCTCAAGCTCAATCCCGCCAAATACGTTTTTGGCGTCAAAGCAGGCAAGCTGCTAGGATTCTTGGTGAGTAATTAGGGCATCGAGCTCGACCCTGCCAAGATCAAAGCCAATAATCAAATGCACGTACCTCGGATAGAGAAGGAGATATGTGGATTCCTGGGAAGGATCAACTTCATAAGCCGATTCATTTTCCAACTCACAGCAACCTGTGAACCCATCTTCAAGCTATTAAGGAAGAATTCCTCCACCAAATGGAATGAGGATTGTCAACAAGCCTTCCTTGCCATTAAGAAACAGCTGACTGAAACACCTGTTTTGGTACCCCCAAGGGATGGAGTTCCCTTATTCATGTACCTGTCCATCAATAACAACACAATGGGCTGCATGTTAGGACAGAAGGATGATAGTAGTAAAGAAAGAGCTATCTACTACATCAGCAAAAGATTCAGCAGTGGTGAACAGAAGTACACCCTGATCGAAAAGACATGCTGTGCGTTAGCATGGGCGCCATGAGGTAGCAACACTATCTGCATGGGCACACGACCTACCTCATATCCTGTATGGATCCACTCAAATACGTATTCAACAAACCAATGCTGAATCGCCGACTGTCCAAATGGCAGTTAATCCTATAATAATTCGACATTGTCAACATGACTCAGAAGTCAATCAAGGGTCAAGGCATTGCAGATCAATTAGCTGAAGCACCTTCAGGAGGGTTCGAGCCCCTGGAGACATATTTCTCGGATGATAGGATCATAATAATTCAACAACTCCAGTTAGAGGATATAGTCCAACCATGGAAAATGTATTTCGACGGAGCGGTAAACATGGAAGGTGCCGGAGCTGGGGCAGTCCTCATCTCTAGTTCAGGAAAGTAGTATCCTGTGGCTACCAAACTTCAATTTAGCAACACCAACAACACGACCTAGTATGAAGGTTGTATAATGGGGTTAAAATTAGCCCAATCCATGTCTATCAAACACCTACTCGTCTTCGAAGATTTCGCGCTGGTCATCAGACAAACCAACGGCGCGTATCTCACCAAAGAACCGCATTTGCTACCCTATCATCGGCAGGTCCTCAAAATATCCTGAGAATTCGAAGACATAACCTTCGTTCATATTCCTCGGGGTCGGAATGACTTCGCTGATGCATTGGTAACGTTGGCTTCATTAATTCGCATATCCGATAAGAGTTGATTTCCCAACATCAAGTTCACAGTTCAAAAAGCCCTGACATATGGGAGTTACATTGGAGAAGTATCAGATGAAATACCTCTTGTCAAGCAGCCTTGGTATCAAGACATCAAGGAATATCTTCGTGATGGATCTACACCCACTGGGGTAAGTCAATACGAGCGAAAGCGAATTCACAAAATGGCCATGAAGTTCTATTTGAGCGGAGATGCACTTTATAAAAGGAATGCTGGAATAGGCCTATTGAGATGCCTCGACAAGAGCAAGCCCAAAGACTTATGGATGAAATCCACAGTGGAGTCTGTGGTCCACACATGAGCGGTTATCTGCTGGCCAAGAAAATATTAAGAACTAGACATTATTGGATCTCTCTTAAGGCCGACTGCGACGATCACATTAAGAGATATTTTCAATGCCAAATACATGGACATGTCATCCACGCTCCTCTGAATGAGCTGCACAACATGAGTTCACCATGGCCTTTCTCCATGTGGGGAATGGAAGTGATAGGTCCAGTGGAATCAAAAGCCAGCAATGGTCATTGATTCATTTTCACCATGATCAATTACTTCACCAAATGGGTTGAAGCAGCCTCCTTTCCCAAAGTCACAAAAGAGGTCATTATTAGTTTCATCAGAAACAATATCGTCTGTCGATATGGACAACCGAAGGTGATCGTATCAGACAATGCCAAGAACCTGAACAATCAAATGATGAAATAATTGTGCAGTAAGTTCCATATCAAGCATCTCAACTCCGTCATCTATCTGCCCAAGATGAATAGTGTGGTCGAAGAGGCCAATAAAAACATCAAGAAGATTATGCAGAAAATGTCCGCCAATCACAAGGAATGGCTTGACCTGCTGCCTCTCACCCTGTTAGCATACAGGATGTCAATGCGCACCTCTATTGGGGCTACCCCCTATTCGTTGGTCTATGGCATGAAGGCAGTACTTTCCGTAGAGGTAGAGATGGAATCCTTGCGAGTTATGATCGACGCTCAGATAGACGAGGATCAGTGGTTGCAAGACCGGTATCATCAACTATCCCTGATAGATGAAAAGAGGGTTACAGCCATTTTCCACGGACAGTTATACCAGCAAAGGATTGCCAGATCCTACAACAAAAAGGTCCAAATCCGGCAATTGAAAGAACATGACTTGGTGCTAAAGAAAGTCCTGGCCAATCAGGATGAAGCCAAAAGAAAGTTCGCCCCAATTTGGGAAGGCCCTTTCATTGTCAAGGAGGTGGTGACAGAGGAAGCTATCAGATTACAGGAAATGGATGGGAACGAATTCCCCCAACTCATCAATTCAGACACCATCAAGAGGTATTATGTCTGAGTCACATGCATACCCGCATCCGGGTCCTACAAATCAAAATCAGGTTCAGTTTTTCACTAGAAAGTCGGAACTACGAATGACCTGATCTCCCTACACCCGGGAGTACGTAGGCAGCCATTTCTGGTCCGGTCAAACCAAATAAAAAACTCAAAAATTCATCAAACCAAACTCTAAAACCCAAGATAAATAATTTTCAAACCTCTCTTCAACTAAACAGCCGGAACTACGAATGACCTGATCTCCCTACACCCAGGAGTACGTAGGCAGCCATTTCTGGTGTGGTCAAACCAAATAAAAAACTCAAAAATTCATTAAACCAAAATCAAAAACCCAAGATAAAGACTTTTCAAACCTCTCTTCAACTAAACAGCCAGAACTACGAATGACTTGATCTCCCTCAATCCGGAAGTACGTAGGCAGCCATCTACGGCGCAGTTTAACCTTTAAGAAAAAATTAGAAAAAATAAAATATTAGTTCCAAAACACCAAAGGTAAATAGAAGCCAAATTCTATCAAGCTATCCTGGTCAACAGGCCCATCTGAGATACTCCCTGACATCTCAACTGTCAGTCCATCAAGGAGAAGCTCAAGATACATCTACAACTGCGAGTCATGAAAGAAGTGGTAATCACTCAGCAATGACAGTACATATCCAATCAGGGAAGTGAATCAAAACTATATTTCTCTTACATATAGCACTGTTTGATATATACATAATGCCCTGTACATGACAAAAATGGCTGATCTAGTCTATGCAGAAAAATAAAGCTAGTCTATAGACCCAAGGACAAGCGAGTCAGCAATGCTAGCATGGCATCTCTCTTTGAAAATGGGGGAGTAGCTGTAAGTGCAATCCACTCAGCCTCCATACGGCTCAATACCTCCATGGTCATCTTCAAGGTGGCACTGTGATCTGTAAGGTGGCACTGTGGTCATCCATATACGCACTCATCTCAGTGACGAAACCATGAGTGTGAGATCAAAGAGCAGTACTATCAGCAATGTGGAAATCACGGGAAGCTATAGCCTCATCCCTCTCTGCAAAAGCTGTGTCTCAAGCAATCAAAGTCTCCTCGATCTCAACATATGCTACGTCTCTAGCCGAGCGAATCTCGTCTCGCTCTATAACAGCTGCATCTATGGTAGATCGGAGCTCCTCCTGCTCAATCAATCCAGCATTTAGAGCGACCCTGAGTCCATCTCTCTCAGCAAAAGCTAAATCTTTGCCAGACAAGGCAGCCAACATCTGCGCTCTAGCTAAATCTCGCTCAAAGGTTATCCTGAATAGTGAGTCCGCTAAAGCCGGATCTGTCTCTGCAGGAATAACCGACGGATCACTCACTAGAGCAGCTGTCAAACCCATGAACAGCTTATCCTCGGTAGGAGAATCCAGATCCTCCATAGGGTCCTCCTCGTCGGAGTCCACAATTGGAGATAAATGAGGCTCTGTTGCTGCAACTGCTGTCTCTGCCTCCAACCATGCAAAATACTCCGGAGAACGACCCGAATGGCTACCAGAGAAATCAGCCCTCTCTCGATGAGTCCAACACTCATATACTCTAACCAAGTTGATGGAATACATAGAAGAAGCCGAAGTCCTCTGATCAGTAGACCGCTCAAAATGGTGCAAACTCTGCAGCTGATCGAACTGATATATGACTGCTATGGGATGACAGGTAGTCACTCCCCTTAAACCCGCTAGGGGAAAATAATCCAGGCCAAAAGCATGGGTGATAAAGCTATATGGGGACGCTGGCCCTGAGCATGGCAAGATCGAGAACGGATGCTCAATATCCGATAGAAATGTCAACCATGACTCTGCATCAATGCACTCCGCAGGCTTAAATGAGTAAACTGTGGATGTCTCATGAGTAAAGCAAAAACCCTGTGGCCTGAAGAATCCAATCGGTCGTATATGGGACATCAGCCATCTATACAGCAAGACCGAGCTGCCCCTAAAAAACCCCTCTGGATGTGTACTACAATGTGTGGCGGATCTAAATGTCCCAGCCAATATCATCGGGACGATGGTGCTACCCTGTCTAAGGGCCCGAACCACAACTATAAATCCCACGTCCAAATGATCCAATCGAAGCGGCATATAGACGTATACCACAATACACATCAGCAGAATGTCGACTCTGGCAAGATGCCATGCCTCTGCTGAAATAATAAAATCCCCGACATGGCGATCATAGCTGCCGAGCTCGCCAAATCGATCGATCAGGAAATCAATCGAGATCACGTGTCCGAATACAATCTCGTCCCTGATCAAGCTCTGACGGAGACCGGACATACAGGTAAACGGTCTCCTCATATCACTAATAGCCGTATGAGCACACGAAAAGTCCAGAGCCAACCCAGTAAATTGCTCGTACTCCTCAAGAGTCGGCGTCAACTCATGCCGCCAGAAGCGGAACACCTGTCTCTCAGGTATCCAGAAGGGTAAAATGCCATCAACAAATCCAGATGGCACCTGAAAATCTGCAAGGGCTAACGAATGCCCTAGCATGTGGTCCACTGTCCCTCTGACTGGGTAGGGCAGGCTCTCATACCACGACCTCAATGATGTGGCCACCTCAGACGGTGGTGAATGCTCAATACGGCTGACCGCAGACAACGTCATCTGTAGCATCGTACCACAAGACCATCCAGAGGTCAAATCAAGTCGCAGCTGTCTGAATGCATACACATGACATAATATATGATGACAAATATAAACATGACGCGATAGATAGAAAAGATCATGAATATCTATAACAAACTATCTACTGCAGGACATCATCCCTGTCTGATAATACAAAGCAGAAAGGAAAATACAGGGAAATGGGGGCACCACCACCCAACTAATACAATGGTCTATCAAAATGATGGCACAACCGCTAAATAGCTAAAACAGTGGCTGACCAAAAATATATCTCCAATAGCTATCAGAGGAAGTCGAAGACATCAGTGTCAAAGCGATCAACCTGCTCTATCTCCTCAATGGATACAAAACCGCTGCTATCAGGAATGTCTGGGTGGTATAAAGGAGGATCTGCCCCTACATAGCTACTGCTAAATGGACCGAAAGAGGGACCCGCTCCTGAGCTGGATTGGTAAAAAGAAGATGCCTCTGATGGATCTCGGCCAAGGTGCCTGATAAAGAAATTGGCCTGATCCAACTCCCTGGTCAGATCTGCTATTTGGTCTGCATGAGTAGGCTCCCTAAGGCAAGCTATCCAGTCCGTCATCATCACGAACCCTGGCACCATGTCTTCCATGAACTGGGTGGCACGAGTTTGAGCTCCAATAGTGTGAGGACTCCACCAACTACTAAAGGCCTCCTGGCCGTACGGGACCTCTTATAAGGCGAAGCCATCTATGCCCTCCATAGGGATATCTGTCAATAACACGGTCAATGGCCAATGATGCCAAGCAGGAGGAGCAATGGGAATGCGGATCTCCCCCGTAATGCTCCTAATGGCATGCTCTCTAAGATAGAGCTCCCAGCATCCCACTGTTAACAAAGGGACTCTGCGGGTCGACAAAACAAACTCCCGACCTATAGGGACGCCTCCCTCGAATTCGACGGTCAAAAACTCAAAGGTATACGATGTCCAGGTGATCGAACCCACCATCTAAAGCTCCAATTGCAAACGGGCGTGAGTGAATCCCTCAGCAACAGGGACCTCCGTCAAAGTGGAGTGATACCATCTCCGTCCCTGAGGATAAGTCTCCAGACCTAGGGCAGAAGCAGGCCGTAGGCAAGGAAGCCTCTCAAATGCCTAAAGATGATCATACAAATATCAAAAGTCCTCAGTGACCAAGACTGACAAAAATGAATGCTGAAATCAAAAAGGTATAGAAAGATGTACTCACCAGCAAAAATGGGTAAAATCCTAACCAAGCCTCCGTCACACCCTCCGAAAGCATGCACATGCCACGAAAAAAATAGAGAAAGGTATAGGAGCCCCAATCATAGTCACTGAGGCGCTCTATATGTCGAGTGGCGCTAATCAAGGCGAAGGACACAGTAGACGAGTTGTTCACCACAAAATAACCCCTGATGATCGACAAAAACAATCATCTTAGAATGCGATCTCTAGCCCTTTGATCATCGGGCGGGGGCTCCTGTACAGTCCCATCCTAGGCATCTATACTCAAGGAACCAAATCGGACCGTTCGACCATTGAATGCCGTCGTAGGGACTCCCAGCAGGGACCGAACGATAGTGGGTGTAATGTCAGCTACGACAGGCACTGGCTCTCCCTCAAACTCAATGCCAGTGATAAATCTCCAATCTATAGGAGTCTTCATCACCTCGCAATCTAGCAGATGAAGGGACTGAGTCTGGTGGAACCAGCGCTCAGACAAAGCCCTCATATACCCCCAGGGACAACAGCGGGGAAGGATCGAGAAAAAGGCCTGAAAGCCCCAGCCATCTACGATCTCCCTATAATTCTCGTACAAAGTGTGATACAGGGAATGCATGCTGAACCAGTTCCCTTGAGGCTGCGTAAAACCAGGAACCTGCATCAAAAACCAACCCATGTCAAAAACCTGTGCCCTAAGAATGGCAAAAAGGAAGAAAAGAATACAGAGAAAAGAAAAAATTTAAGTCACCTCGTTGGCATGAAGATATCTCGAAGGATGGCGACTCAAGTCGCCCAGCAACTCCTACGTCTGCACAACAATGCCAGGGACCTCTGCATGTGGAGCCTGAGAGGGAACAGGAGCAGCAAAAGGAGCCTCCTCATCATCAATATCAAGTGCATGCTCGTCCTGTGCTGGATGAATCACCGCCTCCACCAGTCTATAAGGCGTCCGAGCTGGACGAGGCTAAGGAACATCAGAAGCCCTCCTCCGTCTAATACATGAGGATACCCTGCTAGAACTACCGGGTCTATCGCGATCCATCGCATACACCAGTAATCCAAATCACCTCAGAAAGGGTGTGGTAAGCCTAAAACCTGTGTCTTATCATTTTCAATCAGTCCAGCATATATCTCTAGGTTCTAAGACATGCATGGGTCGGTCAAAAATACCTAGTAAACTCAAAACTACATGTTGTCAAAACCTAGAAGCTAAAAACCTGCATGGGTCAATCAAAAATCCCCAGTAGAGTAAAAAATGCATGTTTTTCAATGCCTAAAATTTTGAAAAAATTTCGCCAGAGTCTCCTTTGTAAAATGGACTGTCCACATGCACACAGACATGTCTAGGTGGACATTCAGTAGCACACCTACCCAAAAATAGAAACAGTTCATATTTATGAAGAAAAATCAAAAGTCAACCTCACA
The DNA here is from genome assembly GCA_020205555.1 of Panax stipuleanatus. NCBI lineage: Eukaryota > Viridiplantae > Streptophyta > Magnoliopsida > Apiales > Araliaceae > Panax > Panax stipuleanatus. The sequence continues at coordinate 155,767,696 of CM035117.1, read as the reverse complement.
TGGTAGCCAAATTACCATGAACATTTTTAATTGAAAATCTAGGCGCACTAGGCCTCGAAAAGGATGACAAAACTGGTCAAAAAGTGAAAAATAACCCTGTCTCAGAATCTGAATTTTCTTACATCCAAACGTGCATTACAGTAAGATATGCATACATATGTAGTCAAAAAAATTTTAGCAGGTCATATAGGCATACATTTTTTATACATTGCGTCTAAAAGGCCCCTAAGTGGTTCGCATGCTTTTAACGGTTAAAACTTACGAAAAAAGGATGTAAAATATTACTTGTGTTGTGCTGATCACGTTGAAACTGACGGATTCAGAAAACAACTGTACAATCTCCGTAGATCTGAAAAAGAAGATCGAAATTCGTTTGGAACTCAAAACTAAAACTTGAAAAATGAAAATCCCGCAGCCTATTAAATAGCCCAGGTGGAAGAGGGTCCACCTGCGACACCCCAGGGTGGGTCCCACTCCCCCGGGCTCAGTTCAGTTCTGGTCAAAACAGAGTTCTTATGTGCTGCCGAGTCAAATTTGAAGAAAAATCGCTACGCGATTGAGCGGTTTGTCCTGAAAATCTGCGATTAAGTAGCGGGAATCTGACAGAAAGGGGAGCCCCACAGAGTTGGTATTCATCCCGGAGCCATGTCCGGGGATCAACAAAGCAAACTAACAAAAACTGCGCAAAAAACTACGTAAAATTGCAGAAAACTGCCACTTTTGGAGCGTCGGGTACAGACCGAGTTAAGTTCAATCGTTGGTTCAACTCCAGGGAAGTTCGAGTACAGGCTGAAGTCAATTTCAGCCATTGGTTCAACTCCAGCAAAGTTCGGGTACAGACCAGAGTCAAGTTCAGCCATTGGTTCAACTCCAACGAAGTTCGGGTACAGACCGAAGTCAATCTTAGCCGTTGGTTCAACTCCAGCAAAGTTCGGGTACAGACCGAAGTTAAGTTCAGCCATTGGCACAACCCCGGCGAAGTTCAGGTATAGACCGAAGTTAAGTTCAACCGTTGGCACCACCCCAGTGAAGTTCGGGTACAAACCAAAGTCAAGTTCAACCGTTGGCACAACCCCAGCGAAGCGTCGGGTACTGACTGATGACATTTCAGCCGTAGGTCCAACCCCAGCAAAGTTCGGGTACAGACCGAAGCCAATTCAACCATTGGTTTCATTCCAAGAAAGTTCAGGTACAGACCGAAGCCTGTTTAACTGTTGGTTTCATTCCAGCGAAGTTCGGGTACAGACCATAGCCAGTTCAACCATTAGCACAACCCTAGCGAAGCGTCGGGTACATACCGAAGTCTAGTTCACCCGTTGGTCCAACTCCAGCGAAGTTCGGGTACAGACCGAAGTCAAGGTCAACCGTTGGCACAACCCTAGTGAAATTCGGGTACAGACTGAAGCCAGTTCAACCGTTGGTTTCATTCCAACGAAGTTTGGGTACAGACCGAAGCTAATTCAACCATTGGTTCCATTCCAGCAAAGTTCAGGTGAAGACCAAAGCCAGTTTAACCGTTAGTTTCATTTCAGCGAAGTTCGGGTACAGATCAAAGCCAGTTCAACCGTTGGTTCTATTCCAGCAAAATTCGGGTGCAGACCGAAGTCCAGTTTAACCGTTGGTTCCATTCCAACGAAGTTCGGATACAGACCGAAGTCAATTTCAGCCATTGGTTCAACTCCAGGGAAGTTCGGGTACAATCCAAAGTCCAGTTCAGCCGTTGGTTCAACCCCAACGAAGTTCGGGTACAGACCGAAGTCAAGTTCAACCGTTGGCACAACCCCAGCGAAGCGTCGGGTACTGACCAATGACAGTTCAGCCATTGGCACAACCCCAGATAAGCGTCGGGTACTGAACGATATAGTTTAACCGATTGCTTAGCCCCAGCAAAGCATCGGGAATGATTTGGTGACAGAGGCAATTTTAGTAATCCATCGTCAATGATGGAATCTGTTATACACATCCTCAAAAGAGAATGAGGTAAAAGATTGGATATTCAGTTCCCTACTGCAATCTGCCAAGTGAAACCTATCATTCGGATAAGCATCGAAAGATCCCAACAAGGTGACTCGATACCTGAGGGATAACCCCGTCAGAGGAACCTTCAAAAACACACAAACGGCATCAGCAAAGAGGAAATCTGCCCCCTGATAATGCTGACAGATGCGGGAAACCATGGGTTTCAAACCATAGTAGCATAATAGCATCCCTGTCAGAATTAAACCGGATAACGTGAATAACGTCATCCCCAACAGAAAATGACAAGAATAGTTCGCGGTAACCTGTCAATAATATTAAGGGCTGTCCATGACAACGTTATCCCCAGCAGATAGATGACGTAAGCAACCAAGAGCAACCTTGTTCCACTCAAAGACACCCAACCTTCGTAACGTCTATGGCATGTGTCTTATTTCCAGTGTCTACTAGTCTTTATCCTGCCCATTCCACTATATTGCATGGACATGATAAAAAAGGGCATCTGTAGATACTCTAAATTTTCTATTCCCCAATACGAACACTGTAGGAGGGCAAAGCCGTCAATTAAATCAACCTCGGTACTGATACCAGGCTTTCAATCCAAATCTGGCCACTAATGTCAGTTATTCAGTTAAATCCGGCCACCAATGCCGGTAAACCCAAATTCGGCCACCAATGCCAGTAAACCCAAATTCGGCCACCAATGCCAGTAAACCCAAATTCGATCCCCAATATCGGTAAACCCAAATTTGATCCCCAATATCGGTAAACCCAAATTCGATCCCCAATATTGGTAAACCCAAATTCGATCACCAATGTCGGTATTCCAGTAAAATTCGATCACTAATGTTGGTATTCCAGTCAAATTCGATCTCCAATCGGACCGTCTATCCTTCTCTGATATCCAATCGGACCGTCTATCCTGCTCCGATATCCAATCGAACCGTCTATCCAGCTCCGATCTCCAATCAGACCGTCTATCCATCTCTGATCTCCAATCGGACCGTCTATCCAGCTCCGATCTCTAATCGGACCGTCTATCTAGCTCCGATCTCCCATCGGACCGTCTATCCAGCTCCGATCTCCAATCGGACCGTCTATCCATCTCCGATCTCCAATCGAACGGTCTATCCTTCTTCGATATCTAATCGGACCGTCTATCCAGCTCCGATATCTAATTGGACCGTCTATCTAGATCTGATCTCCAATCAGACCATCAGTGCAAATCCCAATCTCAATATCTGGCCTTCAAGTCAGCCCAGCATCAACCCGACAGGTACAGGTCAACCTCGACATCAACCCAGGACATGTCGAGTCATCTCGGTCTCAATCCGGGAAGTGCAGTTCAGCCCCAGAGATGACCCTGGGAAGCCAGATCCACCAAGAACCACTCCGAGAGGGGCAAAACGGTTATTTTATCAACTCTCAATCGATTCGGTCAAACTCAAGCTGAATTGATGCCATCGAAGTCAGAATGAACCATAACGACGATCCCGAGTGCAAACGACGCAAGATAGCTCAACGGAAAAACTGCGGGGAATTGAAGACCTGGTTATGAAGCTGTCTTCTGGGACCCAAAAAATGTTTTATCCCATGTCATTGCAAAATTCTCGGCGAGGGCTTTCCGAAAAGGTATCGCACGCCTTAAACGGACACATACTATCAAAAGTTAGAAAGTTTTAACTACGCGTTATGTGGAGTGCACGAACTTCGAGACGACAGAACCCGGTACCGCAGGCCCCACCAGGGGAGCCACACCTATAGCAGAAGGTAGAATGGAGGCTCCCTGGCCTTTAAATAAAGGTGCCCCCCCTTCATTTCAAAAAAAAAAAAAGAAGAAGCGCAGCGAAGCTCTGCCAGTTTGATTTTTCGACTTTTACACCTCTTCCAAACCCAAATATTTTCACTCTAACACGTAGATATACCCATATACTACCACATATCAGAAAACAACCGATAGATTTGGACGTATAGAGCCTACGATTTGGCAAAAAGCCCGTGTAGCAGTCCATTGTAAGTATTTTCACGATCAGAAAGTGAATATTACTTCTTCGTACTTTTATACACTTGCACGTTATGTTTCGTTTTCTAAAAATGCCCGAAACTTAGTTTCGTGGTTTTCGTCAAAAATTGGTACATTTTTGTATATAAACTGACTTTTTGGCATTTCTATAACTCGGATTGACGATCTGTCAACTCCAATAACTTCAATGCACTAGCACACGTTCTGGCAACTTCTCCGGACTGGGTTATCTTCCCAGTCTGGATTTAGCCCTTTTTGTATATATTTAACTGTATATATACTAACATTTCAATTCTGTCAAACCCGAATGCCAAATCCGAGGTAGTTTACCGCTTTTATATATATTTACGCATATATGAGCGATTTTCACCATAATTGGGTTCTCTTTCCAATATTGGTTGACTACGTTTCTGTCAATATATATATATATATATATATATATATATATATATATATATATATATATGTGTGTGTGTGTGTGTATATGTATATATATATATATATGTATTTCAATTCCTGTCTGGACACCGGCGTGAAAACCCATCGCCCTTTATATTATTTTTGCACTCTTTGCCATACTAGGTGATCTCCCCAGTCACTGGTTGACTACTTTTTTGCAATTTACATTCCAGTCTGGCATAGACTATTTCGTGGCCTTTATACTATTTTTGCACACTTCACCATTACTGGGTTATCTTCCTAGTCCCTGGTTGACTACTTTTATGTATATTTATATTACAGTTCGTCTTGGATCATTCTGTGGCCTTTTTACTGCTTTTATATATATACATATATAAGCAGCCTTCACCATCACTGATCCTCTTCTCAGTCTTGGTTGACTACGTTTCTGTCAATATATATAAATATATATATATATATATATATATATATATATATTGCTTTACTCGCTTTCTATTCAACTGCTGCTTTAAATATTCATTTTATATGAATTGGCACTGACATATCTGTAGGCGGACTAGATTTATTTAAATCTCACCAATTCTAGTTTTCAAACGGTTCAAAATCTCTAGACTGAACCGGGAAGCTAGAATGGCTGAGATTTCCTTAAATCTAGCTTTCTTTCTAGTTTCAGCTTCAAAAGCAACCTCGCGTCCCTTAGATCGCTATCTAGTGGGAACGAGATGCTTCGACCGTGTGGACCAGGATTTACTGAATGAATCCTCGGTTTTGGAAATATTGGAATATTTATCTGTTTCTGTACAAATTGGAACTGTGCAGGTTTTGGCTACTCATATGTGAGCCTAGGAATCGTGGGATTCACGATCAAAATGATCGGAATCTGATTCCCACGATGGATAAATTCAGATTTACAAATGTACCCTGCCAGTTTTTCTGCAAAAATGTACATGTAAACAGACCTTAAAACGGTTATCCGGATTTAAGGTCTCAATAATAAAAAATATTGATTGTCGTGTCAGCGTCCCTCCGATAGTTTTCATACCCATGAGGAGACCGACACTTGTATATTCTGTGATCAAGGATGCTTCGCAACCCCATAAATCACCATTCACATGCAGCCTTAAGGCTATAAAGATAAAATTAGAAGTATCAACGGGCTTCAATTCCTATGGCAGCGTAAGGGTTTTATAAACCAGCTTTCAAAACATCATTTTCAAATCAATCAAAAGAAAAGTTTTTTTTAAAGAAAATCAAATTAAATGCTTTTGCACATCAGATCAAAGACTGATTTTCAAATCAAATCAAAGACTGATTTTCAAATCAAATCAAACCCTTTGTATATAGGTTCAACAAAGCAAAGCACTACTTTCAATCAATCAAATTAATAGGCCCAATTTTCAAACAGCATTCACTCATGCATTCCAATTTTAAGGGAAATATTAAAAAGATGCGGTACCCTGTTTACATGGGAGTCGTGGGGTGCCTAACACCTTCCCCACACTTAACCAAGCCCCCGAGCTCAAAACTTTATTTTCAAAGATCAAGTTTCGACAGTGTCCAGCAATTGGGCCTCTTTCAAACAAAACTCGGTTGAGTTGGTACAACCATTTCAAATCTACCAACTGGCGACTCTGTAAAACGTTCAAATCGTCGACATGATACATGTTGACCTTTCTCCTAAAAACCCTTCAAAACCTTTTTCCTAAATAAAAAGAGTGAGGGTAGAGAGAACTTAGGAAAAGAGATTAAAAGATCTGGGTTGTGACCCGACCTGCGGATTTTTTAAAACAACGTCGACACTTAGTAATCTGATATCTGTCTGGAGCCATTTGTGACTAGAAGTTGTATTGATTTAGGAAGGCATGGGCTAGCTCTTCCCAGCTATGGATTTTGGAATTGTCCAGTTGAGCATACCAGGCTCTGGCCTCTCCAGTCAAACTTTTCTGAAACAACTGCATTCTCAGCTTCTCGTCCTCTACATAGGATCCAAGTTCTGCAATGAATACTTTTAAATGGGTGTAAGGATCTCCCAATCCGTCATATTTTTTAAAATCTGGGATCTGGAATTTGTCTGGATAACGGGCCCTGGGAAAGATGCAAAGATCTGAATAGTTGAAACTCCCATATGCTTCAGTCCCTTTGATTGACCGGATAGTTTCTTCCATTTGCTGGATTTCTTTCGGATATCCCTAGTTTCTCAATCTTCTTTGAGATTGATGATTTTAGGGGTTTTATTGGTCTTTTCATTGTTTCGAGGTTCAGGTATCTGAGCTTCCTTTTTCTTGTCAATACCCTTACCGCCACCTTGTTCGGAGGACTCTGTTTGGGTGGCCTGAGTATTTTTGCTCTGTTCTTTCAAGAAAATAGCTAATTCTGCTATCTAATTTCTGAGTCCCTCGAATTCTTCTCGAGACACGAAGTCTGACCCCTGTTGGGTACTTTCTTCCATGTTAGTGGGCAGGCTTTTTACCTTTTAAGATTTAGATCTGGTAGTGGGACCAATCTTGCCTACAATAAAAGTAGGTAGTTTAGTCTTGATAGACACGAACAGTATGCATGTTATGCAATGTGTCAGGTTTAGGGGTTTTTTAATATTCTCCTGCAAAACAGAGGTCAGTTATTTTAATGACATGATTTGATATTAGACAATAGATGTGAAAGAATTATTATTTACAACATTTAATATTTGATAGGGAATTTAATATTTACAACATTTAGTATTTGACATGGAATTGAAAGGGAAAGGTATGAAGAGCCTTCCCTTCGCGTTTGGTTTATCAGAGGCTGACCTATCTTAGGTTTACTCTCACGGGCTTTTCGGCATGGAGGTTCCCAGATCATCACAATTTACTAAATAGGAAGCTAATCCGATCTTTCAATTGGAGCGGATCTGAGTGGTACCTTTCCTGAGCCTCACTTGGACTTAATTGCCACTAGAGTCTAGTATTCAGTGACCAATGGGTTCGCCTTCTGGTGGAGGAATCACACAACATACATCCATCGCGTCTCACCACATGCAAAATGATGACATTGTGCGAAGCACTAATATAAAGCATGGTAAAGAGACATTCACACCCATTCAATGTAAAGACATCATTTCACACAGGCACAAAGAAGGGAATTGAAAAGTTTGAAATGCGGCTTAAGCCCTCTACTGTCCCCAGCAGAGTCGCCACCTGTCAACGTCAGGAAAAAAAATCCCTCTTCCTATGTGTTTTATACCCTCTATGTGGTTTAATCTTGCTTTAAGGGTGAGATTTTAGGAAGAGACCAACATAAAATTTTGACAATTTAAAAAGATAGATTTCATTAGTCCAAATTAGACAGAGCTACCAGTTGGTATGAGTTAAATGGTTGTACCAACTCAACCGAGTTTTGAAAGATTTTGCAATATGGCCCAATATTGGACTCTATTTAATTGGTCTTCGAAATCGAGATTCATAAAGTTCGGGGGCTTGGTTAAGCGATGGAAGGTGTTAGGCACCCCCCGACTATTGTGAAACACGGTTACCGCGTCTTTTCATTCCCTAATTATTGTTTTTGTGTGTGTATTGCAGTTAATTGGGCCTAAGTGCTTTATTTGAAAGTAGTGATGTGCTTCATTGGACCTATATACGAAGGGTTTGATTTATTAAAAAGTCCATTTTTAGATAAGAATATGAAAGTGGCGTTTTGAAAAGTGGTTTTCAAACGCTTTCGCTCGCATAGGAATTGAAGCCCTTTGATACTTCCATTTTGTTCCATATTCGGCTCGTTTTGATTTTATTCTTGAGATGCAAAGCATCTTTGACAAAATAATATATATATATATATATATAAGTGTCGGGCTCCTTATGGGCATGAAAGCCATCAAAGTATGCCCGAGCACCACACATAGATGATTTTCATTATTTTAGGACCTTAAATTCGGATAACCGTTTTAAGGTCCTATATTTACAAGTACAAATTTTGCAAGCTGGATGTACAACTCAACCAGGTCCATCATGAGAACCGGATCTAGATCCATTGGTTGAATCGTAGATCCTGTAGCTCCTAGGCTCATAGAAAATCAAATAAACAGCCTGCATAATGAATATACTGCAATAAAATGTAAAACTATACTAGACATCGTTAAACGAAAGATTCATCGATTAAATCTCCGTACGTGAGTAACTCATAGCTTCTAGTTTCCTCTAGATACAGATCTAGGGTCACGTGGTTGCTAAATACTTACAAAAACTAGAAAGAAAACTAGATCTGTACAAATCTTAGCCATTCTAGATTCCTGGTAGCTGTCGTCTAGCACTACAAAATTTACCTTACTTCTATTCCACTAACTCAAGAATTAGTATAGCAATAAGCAAGGATCGATCCCACAGAGAGTATTATGTTTAATATCTATCCAAGTATTTCCAATGAATTGGGGGTTTAGTTTGAACAGTTTAATTAACGAAAGTGAATTAACAAGAAAATATCAATGATTAAAAAGCTTCAATTCTTCAGTTCAGTATCCCCTTTTCTCAATTATGAATTAAACAAGTGTTTACATTATTTATCTTCCAATGAGATTAATAACCATAGATAACCGTGATCGCAAATTACCTGAAATTCTCCTTAAGTGTAAATCTAATGCGACGATCGCCAACAAAAGATCCTAACTATCATACAACCTAGAACTATCAGCCTAGATTTAATATGACAGAAGTATAAAGAATGAGAATTAGATTATTCCAAGCAATAATTACACAATCAGAAATTATTTAACTTGTCTTCTGAAAACCTTAACAATATTCAAAAGCTTGACCACAATCAAATATCATTAATTGCTACTTATGATTAAACACACTTTATTTACTTAAAATATGTCTTAATCTAGCAAATGATATCAATTTACTAATTTAATCCTGCAAAAACCAAATTAGTTAATTGAATAACATACATGAAAGTTTTTGTAGATAATCAAAATTAATCTCAATATGAAAGAATAAATAGAATTAAACTTGATCAAAACATTAATTGATAATAAGGTTCAACATCCCTTCAGAATTGAATAAAAGAACTTAGCCTGACATACTTTGATGAATCAATAGCCTCCTTCTATTCCAAGATGATAGATAGATCAAAGATTAAAAGATCCTTAAACCTAAGAAAACAATTGATATAAATAGTCTATCAAAACCCTAGTACAATAAGGCAAGTCTGCAGTCCTTTTCCAACTCAACTTTGTGTTTAACATAACTAATTCTAGTCAGAGTCGTCAATCTGGCGCGCCGCGCCTGTCTGCCAGATAGCCCAAAACTTCTCCTTTTCTTCTCTTTTGCCCAATTACTCTCCTTTTCTGCACATTAACACCAAACATATGAAACGTAACATGCACACTTAATTAATAACAATATATCAAGCTAAGAAATACCTATTAAGTAGGTTAAAAACCTACTTATCACTTCCAGGTTCAAGTTTTACAACTTTTGAACCGGTTAAAAGCTAGATCTGACTAGATCTAGTACAGATCTAGTCAATACAGCTCAAATACCAACTATTTACAAGAAATGAACTGTTAAAACATCAGATCTGATGAATATAAGCTACTAAATATATGTATATAGCACTTATATATGTATTAGAGTAAGCAAAGAACACAGATCTGGCGAAATCTTATAGTATTTTATGAGAACAGCTCTCGAACGGCTTTTGGAGCCTCGATACTCATTTTCCACCTGTTAAAATTTGATATGTTATAATATATATTTATATGAACGTTTACAAAAAAGTTTTATAAGAATCGGAGTACGTTAGAGACTTCATTTGGCTATCCTAGCATCTATTTCTCTCGCCTCAGCCCTTTCTTTCTCTCTCTTCTTCTATAAGCTAAAGGTGGAGGCCATACATATAGACTAGATCAGTCGCGGGTTTACCTGTGGCAGCCGCAGGTCTACCTCCGGCTGGGCCTGGTAGGCCCCGCTGTCTCAAAGTACGTGCACTCCGACTAACGCGCTGTTCGCTTGAACCTTCATAACTTGCAATCCAAGAATTCGATGGAGGCGTGCTATACCTTTCCAAAAAGCCCTTTCCGAGATCTACACAATGACATGTGGCTTGACCTTTTTTGAGTTTGAAAAGATGGGTCCATGACTAGATCTTCTAGTCTTCGCAGTCAGCCAGTTAAGCTGTCTGGCGCAGTTTTCACTCGGGATTGTTGTGATGATTCTGTGTGACCTTCTTCACACTAATTTGATCTAATTTGATGTTGAGTTGAAAAATTACTTTTTTGCCCTTTCAGATTGGTTTCGGGCTTGATGTGGATGCAACTATCTTTCTCGGGGTTATCTCCGGGGTTTGACTGTTGTTGACTTTCGTCTGTCTTCAAGGTTGTCTCTGAAGTTGATTTGATGATTCCCGGGACTGTCTCCGAGGGTCTGGTTTAATGATTTTTCGGGCCTGTCTCCGGGGGTCTGGTTTGATGATTTTCTGAGGCTGTCTCTAGGGGGATTGATTTGATGATTTCCCAGTGCTGTCTCCGGGGGTCTGGTTTGATGATTTCTCGGGGCTCTCTCCGGGGAGATTGATTTAATGATTTAGACTTCTAGGGTTGTCTCTGTAAGATAAAAGACGATTCTGTCCTCCTACATGGTTAGTAACAAGAATGCAAAAATTTTAGTGTCTATAGTGAGAAAGAAAACAAATGTACATACTTACGGATTTTATAAATCCTAAAACACATGTAATGATAAAAGAGTGATGCATATGGGCAAATGAGTGTGGTCTTTTCATGATTTTTAAGAGTTCTAGGAAATTAAAAATAACCATAATTTTCATCACAGTTATGCTTAAAGTTTATCTCAAGAAATTTTTTACTCACATGTTTAAAAGATGGAAGAATTGGCTCAAATGCTTGTTCCAATTTTGTTGACTTATTTGTAGTTAATTTGAACAGCTCATTGACCTTATCTAAGTATTCAGATTCATCCCAATTTTGATCAAAATGATTTAAGAAAAAAAATCAATTGGATCATCTTCAATCACGAGTCTATTTTCAATTACCTTTTGGGTCATGGACAATTCTTAGATCATGTTTTCTTTAATGGGTTAATCATTTAAAAAATCACTATGTGGTTTACTAGAAATAAGTCTTTCAGAATATGGAATTTTAGGCTTATAAACTTTTTCAACAGACTCATCAAATGAAGTATGATCAATTTTTTCTGAATTGTTTAACTCCTCAGATTGGTTTGACTCAAAGTGTTTAGAATTAAATCCATAAATTCCATTTTTTTCATCATTTTCACAACCATTATGATTTTTAAATTAACCTTAGAGTCACCAAAAAATTCACCCACCTCTTGTTCATTTATTATGGTGGCTAACCGACTCATTTGAATTTCTAGACGAGATATAGATTGATTCGTGTTTTGCATTAAATTAAAGTGAGTTTCATGTAATGCTTTCATAGTTTTCTCTAAGGTGTTGAATCTTTCCTCTTCTTCATTTAAAATTTTTTGTGGATATTGAGGTTCTGGATCTGAATATGGATATGAATATGAACTTAGATAAGGATTTTCATAAGTTGGATTTACTTGGTATACATTAAAATTTTCATAGGATTTTTTATTCCAATCAAAATTATTATTCCAACTATAATAGGAGTTCATCTTTTCACAAATCACAAAACAAATAAACAACTAACCACGAAAGTCACACAAAAAAATATAAATAAATGACATAAAATAAAATCCTAATGCTATGGTTAACCTAAATAAAATCTAGACAACTTCTAATTGTTCAAATACACCTTAAGGTCCATAAAATTTGAAATTAATCACATCACTAGCCAGGTAAGTGTAAGGACGGTGCGAGTCTCTCTGTGGGTACGGTAACTAATTGAATAACTGCACGTTCTTCAGATGTTTGCCTTTTGAACCACTTACGTAGAAAACAATAGCTTGATTAATTTAAAATTTAGACTCCTCTTGGAGCCCTTGTCCTAATTGAGCTCGAAATTCCTAGGGGCCAACATCTATTTGATTTTATTAAGGCAATGTTATGCAAAATGAATGGATGATTTGTGGGCTAAGGAAAGGTGATGAAATCTCCACCTTATCTTGTTATGGATTGAGCCCTTAAATTAAATTACAAATGAGAATGCACAAATAAAATAAAAGACTATAAACAAATAAAATGTCTTAAAACTATGTGAATTACAAAAGGAGAAGAATTTTGGCGTAACTTAATCCTCCAGCAATCACCATAGTTTATAATTGACAAAAATAATAATAATAAATAAATAAATAACCTAAACAGGATGTGCTTTACGTGAGTGAATGCATGAATGCGATAATTAGTTTTCTAACTAATAATAAAAACTAAAAAAAATACTATTATTTTTATTTGAGTTAAGATATGAAATACCAGGAATAGCGCAACAATAATCTTGTCTTTTCGCACATTTGATCCACTTAGATAATCCTGAAAAATTAAAATAATAAAAATAATATTAGAACTAAAAAAACTAATTCGAAGAAATAAAAATTAAGGAATACAAAATTAAATCTAGTCTAATTTTAAAACATCCTTAATATTTATTTCACGTAAATTAGAAATAAAGATGGAAAAATGATTAACTACAATTAAACTAATTAGAATATGAAAACTAATAATGAGTAAACAATATAGGAATCTGAATCCGTTAAACAATAAACATAACAAGTAGTTTAATCTCTTCTATTTTTATAAATTAACTATGGTTTTGATCTCCATATCCTTAAATTTAGTAATTTTACGATTAACGTGAGCAAGAATACACTATGGAACTTTAAAGAATAACTATAACACATCAAAACTTCTTCGAACGAACTTAAATTATAAAAAACTCATATCTTAACAATAATCTATTAAAACCTCTTAATTAATTTAAAATTACACAAGAACTATTAAACGAATGTATTTCAATAACGAAACATGAAGGCAAAATCAATTAAACATAAAAGCACAATTAATAGAAGAGATAAAAAATATTATCATGAATAATTATTTAATTTCATCTTCATCCTAGATTAAAGAAATTAACTAGACATGAAAATAAATAAACTAACTAAAATAAAAAAGAAGATTAAAAATAAATAAGAAAACTCACTTTCATTAACGATTCTCCAACGATCATATAATGAAGAAATAATTTAATCATACTCCTACTTTTAACCTAAACTAATACATCAAAACAATACCTAAAACCTTCTCCCCTATTTATAAGCATAAGACATTAATTCTTTTCCATGTAAGTTTCAACTTTCTAGTATAGCAATCAACTTCTCAAAGATATCTTCTATATTGATTTTTCTTTCTCTTGTTGGATTTGATCTTGCACACCAAGATTTTTTCACCTCCTTCATTCTCATTGTAGGATTTTTCTTAGTACTTTTCTTCTATGAATATGAGCATTAAATATTGTTTGATCGCCAAGATTATGACTTTATTGTAATAAAATATTAAATTAATCCTATAAAATAAAACAAGCCATAATAATTAAATAAACTAATATAATTAAAATAATAAAATTAAAAATAATAAAATGTATGAATTATGTGTCATTCACATCCCTCTTACCATTACAATAATTCTAAAGTAACTTTACGCTATTTTACGTAGACTTTCAAACACCAATTAAAAGAAATTAAAGACTTCATGACCCAAAAAAATAAATGACTTTTTTGGTCATTAAGTCTGTCATTTATTTAGACTAAATGTGATAGTTTAGTGGCAAAGATCTCTCTTTTTACTGTAATCTCATATGTTCGAGTTTATCTATCAACAAAATCAGAATGCAACAAGCGCTTTAGAAGATTAAAATGTATGTTTCTCTTAGGTTCCTCCTAATTCCCCTCCTGACCTTTTTCTCATAAGAATTTCTAACATATTATTCTCTTCATTTCATATTGTCACTAAAAGAATATACACACTTATTGAGGATAACAATTAATAACTTAGTTTTAGGAGAAATATTATAAATAAATAAAAATGACTATTTTCCTTATTAGAGTACCTTACTATTCTTCATCTTCTTCCTTGGTCACAACCAATTTTGTTAGAAAATATCCAACCCTTAAATGCTCCATAACAACTGTAATTCAAAAAAGGAGAGATGACTACTGTCCTTATTAGAGTACGCTACTATTCATCATCTTCTTCCTTAGTCACAACCAATGTTTTTAGAAAATAACCAATCGTTAAATGCTCCATAAGAAATGTAATTCACAAAAAGGAGAGATAAAAAAGGAAAATGTAATTGAAAAAAGGGGACAGAAAGAAGAATAGTTGTTCGATTGAATTAAATATCTTTTTAAAAAATAGAGATAAATATGAGTATTTGTAGGAAAGATAATTTCTTTTAGATATGCAAACGATAATTATTTTGGAACATATAGAAAAAACTAAAATGTCACTTACAATGGAATGGAGGGAGCATTCTTCTATATCTGCTATTTTTTTGCTGCGTCCGTGGAGCATATGAATTTCCTGAAATGTAGATAGACCAAAAGACGGAATGAAGGGATATGAGTAGGTAATTATAGTACCATTGGAAGAAGGGACATCTGTAAGAACTGTTAGTATATATATTTTGTGGTTTTAATAATGACAATGCATATATGGGCTGAATTGATATTGTGTTAGTTTATAATCTATTTGGGCATCAAATGTGTTTATGAATGTTATTTATGTTATGGATAGAATGGCTCATGTTTTGGGCTGAATGGTTATTGATTTAATGATCAGGATTGTTTATATATTGGGCCATTTTAATATGACATGTATGTTTTGAGCTGAGAATTCGGTTCAACATATACTTAGTATATTGGAGTATATTAAGGAAGTTTCTTACAACTAGAACTCTGTTTGGTTTTAACGTTTCTATTCTTTAAACAGATATAGCTAGATAATATATATTTAATCAGTTGTTATATGGATATATCTTAACTGGTTAGTTTTGAATATATTTCAAATTCAAATTGAAGCGAGTTTGGAATCTGGTTTTGAATTCGAAATACAAGGTAACATGTTATTGCAGTTGGAGTATAAGCCTTATCATTAATATTCTTTATTTCCTTATATTAGCATGTTATATATATTTGAATTAATATTGTTGGGATTTCTTTCCATATATGTTATCTGTTGATAAATTGGTATATATTTATATATATGGTTACCAATTCAAATTTGATTTGGAGATTATCAAGGAGTTGGTATAGTTAAGGAATCTGATATAATTCGAATTTGAGTTGTTTTTAAAATTAAGCAACAGGTTTCAGTTTTTAAAGGAGATATTATGTTATTTATTTTACTGCTTTATTTCAGCAAATATTATTTGCTTGTCTATATCATGCCGAGTATTATCTATCCGTTAGCCTGACTAACAGATTTCAGGTGCTTTATTAGTGAAGCTAGCCATTGCTCTCCTTTCCTATATATATATATGCAGTTTGCAGGGCTAAAAGAGGTACAAGACTACAAAGCTGAAATTCATCAGAGCAATCTTCCTAAAACAATCTGAGTCATATTCAAGTTATTGTGTCATTCCTTAGGTCTCAGATAAATAGCAGAGTCTTGTAATCCATCTTATAATATCTATTCCAAACATAGTACAAGTCTAGATTGGCTTGGGGGGTTTGTTATTGTAATATTCAGTCTGTTCAACGAATAAATCAAAGTCTTAGAGGTGAGAGGTGTTGCAGAAGTGCAAAAGGGGCAGAGGTGTCCAATCGATCATCATTGTAACAGGGAGTTTTAATTTTCTGTGTAATTGTCGAATATGATTTTAATAAAATGAGTCTCCAATACCTTTTGGTATTGGACGTGAATGTAGGCCGCTAAACTAGAGGTTTAAGGGTTGAACCACGTATATTTCCTGGTGTGATTTTCATTATGCATTTATAGTTTATTTGCTTTAGTATTTTGCAGATTTTTGTTAAGTTCGTGCTCTAAATTATACTAAAATAGACAGGTATTCCCTGTCCGTTTATAACAGGCGAAAAACTAATACAGATAGGTATTAGTTGTCCGTTTATAACAGACGAAAAACATATACTAATACAGACAGGGTTAGCCTGTCCGTTTATAAGTTTCATTAGTAAACATTAAAAATTGACCATTGTAGATCACCTTTGGGTATTTACACCTATTCATCCTCCCTCTAGGTGTGCTTATTTACAGAATTACAGGAACATTTGTACTAACGAACTATTTCAATAGTACGGGTGCTGCCATGCCATGAGGCACAACCATAAAAATAATAAAAAATAAAAAATTATGTAATTGAACCATCTATTCTATCCCTTCAAGTTTTTGCTTATCTAGTTTTAAAAAAATTTCTTTTTAGTTGTTCATTAAAACGGTTTATCACAACAACCACCTCTGATTACTACTATTAAAATTGTCATGCATTCAATTATTCAATAATGCAAAGATTTCTTCAATCTGAACTTTTCTATTTGGGATTTGTTCCATCTATTGCTTATCTAAATGCCTAATAACAATGTCCACATACACCTTCTCATTGCAAATATACAACCAAAACTTGCATCTTTTTGGCATCACTTCACTTGACTAGAAACTAACATGTAAAAATCCATAAATTAAAAACCAAAATCATTTCACAACTTGTATGATTCTTTAAGTTAACATTAGGGAAAATTCTATTTAATCCATTAATTTATAACACTTCTTTAACACTAACCACATTTGACATTGGAGGAATGCCTTGTTGATGCCTGAAAACATTATAGGGATCAATAATCGTCTTAGCCTTAACCAACCTATCGTAATTCTTCAAGAAATACTTTTCCCCCCAAACCCTAGCCTTTTCCACAGCATCCGAAGATGGAGAACTAATAGTACTATTTAGCAGTTCCATTAAACCGAGATCTAAGTCCATGTAATTAACGTACGCGGCCCTCGGACCCAACGAGACGTAGGGTGTCATCGAATCGTAGAATCCTCGTATCCAATCGATATACTCTTTGCTTTTACTATTGTCCATTTCTTTCCATTCTGCAAGATATTGAATTGTGAAAAGGTTGCCTCTTCTATGTGGAAAAGCAATGGATTCACTACTTTTTTTTTGCATAATTCCCCCATAAGGGTCTAAAATGACGTACCCTTTTGGTTGTTTTTCGAGTATGTCCAAGGCTATTTTTATTCCGGTACTTGATATTGGAGTTCGGACATAGTCCGATTTGGCCTTGAAGTAACCTTTACCTTGTAAATATCGATTTTTCAAGTCCAAAACAGAGCATCCATCACCCAAACCCGAAAAGAAAACAACCGACTCGATCCAACTCATTTCCTTGAAATCTCCTTCCACAATTTCCAAATCTGGAAAACGACTATTTATAATGGATAAGGCTTTTTTTCTTGGACCTAAATAAAACCCTTTAAACGTCGTTGATATTCCAATAGTACCTTTACTTTCAGGCAAGCTAGCACCAACAAAAGATGATAAATAAAACTCGTCATCTAGCGTTGGTGCTACATATTGCCACTTGTCAACAAGTTTAGCCACTCGGAATTTCGTGCCAGTCCTAGACACTATAAATGCCGATACGGTATTCGGCACTTTGGACAATAGAATTTTCCATGCATAAACAATTCCAAAAATACCCCCACCGCCTCCTCGAATAGCCCAGAACACATCTTCTCCCATTCCCTCCCTATCTAGCAACTGCCCTTCTGCATCAACCAAAAGCACATCCACCACATTATCGGCGGCAACGCCGTATTTCCTTGACAGCAACCCGAATCCGCCACCAGCAATGTGGCCCCCACTCCCTACGGTTGGGCACGACCCTGCTGAGAATCCATGAACTCCACTAGATTCAGCAATGGAGTAGTAAATCTGGCCAAGCGTCGCGCCCCCTTCCACCCAAGCAAATTCTGACCCTAAATCAACCGAAATTTTGTCCAAATTCATCATGTCAATGACCACAAACGGAGATCCGTCGATGGCCACAGATGAAGTGCCTTCGTAGCTGTGACCACCGCACCTTATTCTAATCTCAAACAAGCCTTTTCTAGAGCAAAAAACGGTGCTAACAAGTTGTTCTTTGGTCTCTGGCAAAATTATGGCTACGGGTTTCGGGGTTAAAACCCCCGAAAACCGTAGATTTTGTAGTGAGAAATTTAGGATATCAAAATAAATGGTGGAGCCATTATTTGGGTTGGAGAATATGGTAAAGTTATTAATGTTGTGATGAATTAAACAAGAAGAGATGTTGAGGTTTATGGGTCTGTCACATATAGATGGAACAAAATAGGAAAAGATAAAGATGAAGGTTGATATTTGAAGAGATTGAATTGTGAAGAATTTGGACATGGCTTTCATATTTTTTTTACTAGTTCAAATTAATGTGGTAATGGCCGTAGAGATAGATCAGTTTGCAGGTAAGGGTATATATATGATAAAGTTAGGAGAATATGTATTATATATGTGTTGAGGACAAACAAATGGAAAGATCAATATAGAGTTAGATTATACGTACTTGCCGGCCTTCCTATCTTTAACACTAGATAATTATATATCTACATATAGTGACAAAACACTTTGCATGCACTAAAGCCTCTGCTTGTTTGATTATAATGTGTTTTGTATGTTTTTGTGTGTTCGGTGCATATCAAAGTTCAAAAGAATTTTAAAATTTTGTTTGTTTAAAATCAATTTATTCAAATGCAGTTTATTTAATTTACAAAACACAATATTTGGGCTAAAAAATGATGAGGCGGGTTTGAAGATCAAAACCACTAAACGTTGCAAATTCTAGTAGCTAAGAAAAATATTTATCTTAATACCATAAATCTATATATTTATATAATGGATATATAGATAAGAAAAATATTTATTTTAATTTTTTTCATTTTCCTTTCATTTTTCTTCAAATTTTCCATATTCCAAACATATAAATGTCTTTTAACACTACTTTGTCCCAAAAATGAATGTCTCATTCTCCTTTTCGTGCATCCTAAGACAGATTCTAATTACTGACACTTCAAATAATTCAATGGGCAGTACAATATTTGAGTAGTCTATAGAAATAAGTTACATTTTTATATAACAAAAAATTTCAATTATATAATATATACTTATATAACAAAAGTTATCTGAAATGCAACTTGTTTGGTATACAAAATATAACTTGTTTTTATATAGTGCAGACTTTAAGCCGTCTGGAATCATGATCTCCCAAGGCAAGGGGATATTCTCTATTCAGAATACTTTTGAAGTTGTACTTATTAATTGCAGGTGCCATTTTGCTCCTACTAAAAGTAAGACAAAAAAAACATTGTAAATAACCAAAAAACTATAACCACATATTTTTTTTTTAGTTGCATGTTTTGGGACGGATGCACTAAAATTAACTATTACATAATGCAAAATAACAAACAAATTAACAAGATGATACGTGCAGATTTAGACTTGTGCCGGCCAACCGCTAAATACAAGGCCTGCTGTTCTTTTAATAGCTTTTCAATGGTTACGTATACCTAACACTAGCTTCATGATTATGTACATATGTTACATTACATAAGATTGGCTCAAATATTTTGTTTTCCAACTTGTGAATGATACTGTAGTTTGGCCTCTTCTTTTGGATCCTTTTTCTGTTGTTTCCATTTAGTCTTTAATTAGCTTCATGTTTATTGTTAACGCCACCGACTCGCCGAGCGCCTCAATCACGAAAAAGCACGTTTGATCCTGCACAATGAACACGTCAGCACCGGATCTCGACGGTTTTGGACCGTCGGGGATCGCTCCGGTGTGAGAATAAGTACAGATTTTGAGAAGAGTGGTTTAACAATGGAGGTTGTGTGCTCTAGTGTCTCAAGAGAAAAAATGTCAAGTTTCCTCCTTGTGTAGTGCCCTGTGCCCATATATTATCTCACCAACTTGCATGTTTTCCCCCGTCAACATTATGTCAACTCCTCATTAATGAGGGTGGCTTAAGACGGCTGGGCCCATCACTTCAATCAGCCGCCTGCCAATCCCAGAGATTAGGGATAATTTCTAGTCTATAAGCTGCCACCTGCCATCCACTACCAGCTCCAACCTAAAGTTTATCTAAATAACCATTTAGACAATAGCCCAGTACTCAAATAGTAAAAATGGGTTTGACCCGGAAAGCCTAAGAGGAGTAAGATTCAACCGGCCCCAAATATTCACGGCCCAACATTGCTCCCTAGTCTTTTATTAAACAGAGTGTTTGATGAAAGAGTATAAGAATTTAGTCTAATCACCAAGAAGAGTCCAAACAGGTTCGGCCAAGCCCAATTAACAAAAGGCCCATGTCCACATGCAGACCCCTCAAAATCAAAATCAGATACCAATTCTTCAAATTTTCAAAAATAAATGATAGTTTCTCAATTTCGAGAGGACACGCCGACGGTTAACCTCCCCCATCATTATCTCTATTAAATGTGCAGCCTTTGGACTTCGTGAGCCTCCAGAAAGACAACTCTATAAAACTTTCGAACCCCTAAATCAGACAATTTTACCCGTCTATTTGAAATTCGAAATATCTCAGCTTTCCTCTTCTTCTTGCTCCGATCTTCTCATTAATTTGTCTGTCAACAATGGCTTCCCAAGACAAAGAAAACGCTGCCTTGACCTCCGAGATTCATTCATCTTCCATCCCAACTGTGCCAAACCCTAGGTCCATACCAGCATCCGGCAAAAATCCTATACCTCCTGTCTCTGTACCCCCCCCTTTTAAATTCGAGGATGAGGAGCAGCACCCCATCGCCAACAGCTCTTCAAAACTAACAGAAAATGATCTCAAAACCATCCGAGAACGTTATTTTATTCCAGACACACATCATTTAAAAGCGCCTACCCTCTCCGACCGAATGTATCATCGTCCCGACGGTTGGACCGCCATGCCTTTCATTTTCTTAGAAAGAGGAATCCGATTTCCTCTTCATGCTTTCATCGTTACCCTTCTGGGGTTTATGGGGGTGGGATTTGCCCAACTGGTCCCCAATTCCTACATCCACATTCTAGCTTTTATTGCTTTTTGTAGTGAATCAGGGGTTCCTCCCTCTATTGACTTCTTTTTCAATCTGTTCGTTCTTGGCAAATCTCGCGAACAGGGTTTCAAGGTTCTGGGTAAACAAGCCCCAAAACCTAATTCTAGATTCAGTAAACGCCCCCTAATGGATACCCCTTCGAGCAACAAGAAATGGTATGAGAAATGGTTCTTCATAAAAGGACCTGAAATATCATCTATTCCCGATTGGACCACTTCAGAGCATGCCACTGCGGACCTAGGCGACCTCCCAGACGATCGCATAAAGGAGATAGCGAAGCTCATGGAGAAGCTTCCCATGGAGGAATGGAGCTTCAACCTCCTAGGCGATCACGCTTGGTTATTCGATCATAAACGTAAGTTTCCAACCCAAATTTTGTATGATTTTTCTCAATTTCTCTTTGATCATTTTCTTGAAATATTTTTCTTTGTGTACAGTATCCTTGATCAGGCCTTCATCTCCTGACCGAAGAGATATAGAGCAATCTCTATCTGCCCCATCAGCTCAAGATTTTCCTGAGGCTCAAGAAACCGAAGCACAAGCCTTCGAGCTTCAACCCACCGACCCACCAATAGCCGAATTAAACCCGGACGAAGGGGTTAGTCGGCCTCGCCGAAAAAAGAGAGCTGCCCGAAAGCCTAAACACACCTCAGCTCCTATCCTCACCGAGAGCCTACTTGACATGCCCGCTGTTGATCGTGCCAAGATCCTTCTTACCAAGAAGCGAAAGGCTAAAGTCAACATTGTACCTCTCACTACTGAAGAATTGAGAGTGCCTCCTTCCCAATCGAATCTACATCCGTCTCCACCCTCGGCCACAGAACCAGACGAATTTGAGGTTGAACCTAGTTCTCCTCTTATTCGAAAGAAAAAATATCCTTCTGACGACCAGCCCCTACCTGAAAATCAGCCAACATCCTCTCCTCAACGAGCAAATCCTCCCTTCTTTGGTTCAACGTCTGGAGCTCCTCGGTCACCTAGCCTATGGCCTGACCAGAACGAAGACTTCCCCCTGTATCTCTATAATTCTTTCGTTCTGGATACAGACAACCATAGGTTCGGCAACAGTACCATAGCCGATCTGCTGGAAGAAGGCTTGGCCCATCAGGCTAGAGTAAGTTTTTGATAATTTCTGCTCATAGATATACATTCTTCGAGTATTTTGTTGATTCAGAATGTCTGCAGGCAAATGGGATCTTCGGGCGTCTCTATCAGAAGTACAAAAAAGCTGAAGCCGAAGAAGAGGCAGCCCGAAGAGAAAACATCATTCTAAAGTCTGCATTGGCCAAGGAGAGGAGCGATCATGAAAATATTCGCTTCAATTGCAAGGGTCTTCAGAATGACCTCATAAAGATGAAAGAGCAGCTGGCCGCGTCTGAAGCTTCTCAAAACACGATCATGCAACGGAATGAAGAACTTCAGCGGTCCAATAAACAATTAACTGAGAATAACCGAAATCTGGCCTTAAGCGTGTCAGATGCTAAGAAATCTGAAGAACATCATCTGGATCTTCGAGGAAAAGCTGAGAAGGAGCTTCGTAATCTGAAGTCGATGGGTCCTCCTCTCACTGAGGAACTTCGCAAGGAGATCCAGGCTGAATACCGAAAATCTCCTTCTTTAACTAACAAAATAATTCAAATGTACGCGGAGGGTTACGAAGCAGCCCGAAGCAAGGGTAAAGCTAGATTGGCAGCCGTTGCTGTAAACCCGTTGCTCCTTGATTCTTCCGAAGATGAAGATGAGGAGTAATGGTGACAGAAATTTACCCTTTGTATGACAATGTACTGACTTTATTAAGCTTAATGAGATATATCTTATTCCTTGTTGCTCCTTTCTTAAGTCGAATTTGTACTGTTGTTTAAACGATATATAATTTAAGCTCAACACTTCAAGTAAAATTAAACAACAATGTAAGACGAAACTTACTCACTACCGGAGGATACCATACATCATTGTTAGGATAAACGATCCACCAATTTTTTAGTAGGAATATTAGTTCCGAAGAACTTATAATGTTATTCAGCTTTATAATAATTTGGATAACTTCATTTTTCTTTGAGAGCCGAATAAGTTCAACATAGGAAATATCTCGCTTTGCTATAAAAAGTCGAAAGGATTCAACCTTATACTTGGTGACCACGTTCTCTCCGAGAGCCGAACGGGTTGGACCATCAATAGTTCACTTCTCTACGAGGAGACGAAGGAATCCATCCTTATACCAAGCTGGCAACCTCGTTCTCTCAGAGAGCCGAACAGGTTCAACCCAAAAGATATTCCGCTTCGCTACGAGGAATCGAAGGGATCCAACCTTATATCTGGTGACCACGTTCTCTCCGAGAGCCGAACGGGTTGGACCATCAATAGTTCACTTCGCTACGAGGAGTCGAAGGAATCCATCCTTATACCGAGCTGGCAACCTCGTTCTCTCCGAGAGCCGAACAGGTTCAACCCAAAAGATATTCCGCTTCGCTACGAGGAGTCGAAGGGATCCAACCTTATATCTGGTGACCACGTTCTCTCCGAGAGCCGAACGGGTTGGACCATCAATAGTTCACTTCGCTACGAGGAGACGAAGGAATCCATCCTTATACCAAGCTGGCAACCTCGTTCTCTCCGAGAGCCGAACAGGTTCAACCCAAAAGATATTCCGCTTCGCTACGAGGAGTCGAAGGGATCCAACCTTATATCTGGTGACCACGTTCTCTCCGAGAGCCGAACGGGTTGGACCATCAATAGTTCACTTCACTACGAGGAGACGAAGGAATCCATCCTTATACCATACTGGCAACCTCGTTCTCTCCGAGAGCCGAACAGGTTCAACCCAAAAGATATTCCGCTTCGCTACGAGGAGTCGAAGGGATCCAACCTTATATCTGGTGAATAAAAACCTCTATTGGAGAGACAAAGAGAGCCATCTTTATTAATAATTGTCGTTGTAGTTACAGACTTCCATATTTTAATATTGACCCTATTGAAAATATTTGCGGAGTCTCCCGGCATGCCAAGTATTTTTGATTTCAGACCCATCTAAAGTTCGCAGCCGGTAGGTTCCGGGTTTTGATACACTGATGACTTCATAAGGGCCCTCCCAATTTGGCATGAGTTTACCCATATCCTGAGGGGTAGAAGCTTCTACTTCCCGGAGAACTAAATCCCCAACTTCGAATCTTCGAAGCTTTACACCTTTGTTGTAGTATTTAGCCACACGACATTGATATGTGGCCAACTTTATCAAGGCTGCCTCTCGAACTTCTTCGATCAGATCTAAGTTAGCTCTGAGTCCCTCATCATTGTATAATTCTTTAAATTGACTGACTCGAAGACTTGTAGATCCAATTTCTATCGGAACTAAAGCATCAGTACCGTATGCTAGCCTAAATGGGGAATCTCCCGTCGTAGTCCTTGGTGTAGTTCGGTAAGCCCATAGCACGCTAAGTAATTCTTCGGGCCATCTTCCTTTGGCGTCATCCAGCCTTTTCTTGATTCCATTCAGGAGTATTCTGTTAGTTACTTCAACTTGTCCATTAGATTGTGGATGGGCAACTGAAGTCTTTCGATGCTGAATCCCTAACTCTTTCAAGAACGCCTCAAATTTTGATCCCACGAACTGGCGTCCATTATCTGAAATTACTACCATAGGAATTCCAAATCGAAATACTACTGACTCTTTGAGAAACTTCAAACATTCTTGTTCTGTTATCAGCCGAAGGGGTTTCGCCTCTACCCATTTAGTCATATAATCAATTGCTACTATAACAAAATTGACTTGGCCTTTCGCTTTTGGAAGGGGACCCAGTATATCCACCCCCCAGACAGCAAAGGGTATAGGAGATAAAACCGAGTATAACTCCTCTGGTGGCTGATGTGGGATCGAACTATTCAGCTGGCATTTGGGGCATTTTTTCACATAATCAGTAGCCTCTTTGAAAATTGTCGGCCAATAAAAACCTTGACGAAGTACTTTATATGCTAACGACTTCGCGGCCATATGATCACCACAGATACCTTCATGGACCTCCCGAAGGGCATATTCAGCTTCAGACGGGATCAGACACTTCAGTAATGGAGAGGAATAAGCTCTTCGATACAGATCTCCATCAATCAGTATGAAGTTTGCGCTCTTGTATCTCACCTTTTTAGCCAACATCTGATCCGAAGGTAGTACGCCATCTGCTAAATAGTTTATGTATGGAGTCATCCAACAATTTGACTGCTCCACGCACATTACTTCCTCTTTCTGGATGCTGGCTTGTTTCAGGATTTCCAAGTAAACGATTCCTTTAAAGGCGCTTGATTCAGTAGTAGCTAGTTTTGACAATGCATCAGCGTCGGAATTGTCAGCTCGACCAACACTTTTAAATACATATGAGCCAAAGTGTTGAAGTCGATCTTTCAATTCTGCAAGATATCTAACCATTTTAGAGCCTCGAGCTTCGTACTCCCCCGAAACTTGCTTGATGACCAGTTGAGAAACACTGTAAATGATCAGCTTCTGAACTTCCAGACTATGAGCCAGACGCAATCCTGCTAATACCGCCTCGTACTCAGCCTCATTATTTGTTGCCTTGAATTCAAATCTGATGGCCTGCTGTATTTTGAATCCCTCCGGGCTTGTCAGAATTATCCCGGCACCACCGAGATCCGAAGTAGAAGATCCATCTACATATAAAGTCCAAGAATCGTGCTCCTGTTGAAGTATGGCCACCGTCTCCGGAGATCCCTCCATTTCGATCATGCTGCCATCAGCTTCAGGAAACGAGCATTCTATCACAAAATCAGCCAAGGCTTGGCCTTTAATAGCTGTCCGGGGATAGTACTCTATGAAGAACTGGGACAATTCCATCGTCCACGCAGCAAGCCTGCCCAAGACCTCTGGCTTCCCCAACACCTTCTTCAGTGGTTGGTCTGTATACACCACTATTATCCGACCTTGGAAGTATTGCCGAAGCTTTCTACTAGCAACGACCAAAGCAAAAGCAAATTTCTCATGGTTTGGATACCTTGTTTCTGCATCCCTAAGGGCATGGTTTACATAGTAAACCGGGTGTTGCTTACCCTCAATTTCCCGCACCAAAACTGCTCCTACGGCAAATGAACTGGCAGCCAGATACAGATACAAAGGTTCCGTAGGAACTGGCTTCACTAACAGAGGTGCCGAAGACAAGTACCTTTTGATGCCTTGGAAAGCTTCCTCGCACTCCGAAGTCCATTGGAAGGTCTTCGCATTCTTCGGCCCTTTCAACGTGTTAAAGAATGGCAAGCACCTTTCTGCTGACTTAGACATGAATCGTCGCAACGATGCTATTCGACCAGTTAAACGTTGAACATCCTTGTATGACTGGGGTGATTTCATGTCTAAGATAGCCTGGATCTTCTCTGGATTGGCTTCGATACCTCTCTTACTGACCAAATATCCCAAGAATTTGCCTGCCCCCAGTCCGAAAGTACACTTAGTAGGATTCAGCTTCAATTCATAACGGCGCACCGTCTGGAAACATTCTTCTAGATCATCTAGATGACCACGAACCGACATGCTTTTAACAATCATATCATCAACGTAAACCTCCATATTCTTGCCTAGCTGCTTCTCGAATATATGGTTCATCATCCTTTGATATGTAGCTCCCGCATTAATCAATCCGAAAGTCATTTTTTTGTAGGCGTACACCGACCGATGAGTAATGAAAGCTGTCTTTGGTATGTCTTCTTTACACATAGAAATTTGATGATAACCTGAAAAAACATCCATAAAACTAAGAAAAGCATACCCCGAAGTTGCATCAATGAGTTGGTCGATATGAGGCAGAGGATAGAAATCCTTCGGGCAGGCTTTATTCAGATCGGTGTAATCTATACAAACTCGCCACTTGCCATTATGCTTCTGTACCAGAACCACGTTGGTCATCCACTCTGGATAATCGATCTCGAAGATGAAATCTGCATCCAACAACTTAGTGATCTCCTCATCAATTATCTTCTGTCTCTCCAATGCGAAGAGTCTTCTCTTCTGTCTAGCTGGCTTCTTAGTTGGATCCACTTGCAATCTGTGCTCCGCTACTTTTCGACTTACTCCCGGCATGTCACTGGGGATCCAAGCAAAGACATCGGCATAGCACCGAAGCAACTTCAGCAGGCTTGTTCGAAAAGGTTCTGGAAGTCCTGAACTGATTTTCACTGTTTTCTCTTTCTTCCCCGGAATCAACTCGATCTCTTCGGTATCCTCAACGGGCACGACTAAAGGTTCGGTTCCGCTTTCTGTAAATGGTTCCACCTCAATGGCCATTGTATGCTTCAGTTTACTGATCCCTACCCCCAAAGTGATTAGAGCATTCCGATAGCACCTCCTTGCTAAGTCCAGATCTCCCGCCACTTCGCCAACTCCGTGGGATGTAGGAAACTTAATTTTAAAGTGGGGTATTGAAGTAACCGCCTGTAGAGCTGTCAAAGTAGGTCTCCCCAAAATAGCGTTGAAGGCAGAATCAACATGTACAACATAAAATTTATAAAGGATTTGAACCTGTTGGGGAACTGTCCCGAAGACAACTGGCAGCTCGATGGTCCCTGCTACCTTGACGGGATCGTTGCTGAAACCATACAGAGGGGCCTCCTGCCCGATTTCCATCTTCTGGCCATCTGCAGGCATTCGGTGGTAAGCATGAGCATACAATATATCCACCGAAGAGCCATTGTCAATCATCATCCTTTTCATATCCACAGAACCTACTTGGGCCGTGATTACCAAGGCTCCTTCATGTGGTTCGATAGGTTCCGTAGGGAAGTCTTCATCTGTAAAGGAAATTATGGAACCCGGATATGCCCTTTCGACCTTCGTAGGCTTATCCGCCAAAGACATCACAGAGTCCAGATACCCTCGTCTCTTCTTACCTGCAACTTTTCCTGTGTTCCCCCCAGATATCACATCCACAACATGCCGCACCGCCTGGCTTGGCACTGGTTGAACAGGCTGGGTGACTTGAGCCAACTCCTTATTCTCCGGTTGATTCCTTTGTCGTTCCCGCCCTGTTACATAATGCATCAAAGTACCACTTTGAACTTTTCTCTCAATAAATTCCTTCAAACTCCAGCAGGAATTTGTATCATGCCCAACCGCCCGGTGGTAATTACAATATAGGGCAGGATCTCCGGACCCTGGTCGAAGGTTGTTTTTGGGCGTTTCGAAGTACGGTTGGTTTTTAATTTGTTCCAAAATGGTGGCCCGATCCGTGCTAAGTTGTGTGTATACCTTGTTCACCTTTTGAGTCGGAATGGGTGGACGATCTCCCCTGGGCATCCAGTTACTATTATACCTCTTCTGATTCCCTTCGGATCGATCATTGCCGGTATTACTTCTTCTCTGATTAATGTCAGACTTTTCCCTATTTTTCTCCTTTACTTTTTCCAAAGAGCTTTGTTTTAAGCTAGCCATTGCCTCTTCCACCACGATGAAACCTTCGGCCTTTTCAAACGCTTCAGCCAGACTCTTTGGATGTTTGAACATCAGCTTTTTTACCAATTTTTCCGATTTCACCAGATCTAAGCCATTCTGGAATATCCCTACCGCCTGAAGATCATTAAGATCTGAAATTTGCCCTACAGCTTCTTGAAATCTCTTCACATACTGCCCCAGAGTCTCATTCGAATATTGCCTTACTTGGGCCAACGATCCCGTGGGTCTTCCTCTTCTCTTATTGCTCCCAAAGCGAGCATGGAATTTGTCACATAAATTTGCCCATGACGAAATCGAATCCGAAGCCAGAGCCCCCATCCATTGCCTTGCATCTTTTCTTAATGTCAACCCGAATGTCTGACATTTAGCTGAATCTGAATAGTCTTAATAATCCATCAATCTATCGAATGCTTGGCTATGGTCAAACGGATCTCCAGAACCATCATAGCTTTCCATATGAGGTAACTTTTTGCTGGGATCCGCTTTCTCTTTAAGAATTTCAGATGAAAAGGGGGACGCCTTTTTATCCGAAGCCTTTTTTCCTTGTTGAATCTCCGTTAGCTGCTTTCGAAGCTCTCCTATTTCTTTTGATAGGTCTTCCATCATCCCGGGCGAAGAAGTAGCTTTCTTCTCCGGAGATTTCGCTTTATTGTGTCTAATCCGATCTCTTTCATCCGGCTTAAGCGACGTCGAAGGACTTCGTCTTGTACTTCAGCTGGACCAAGAACTCCCTGTATGGTGTATTCTCTTTGGACTTTTTAGAGAATGACTCCTTGATCGACTTCGTCGTTCATCCCTTCTACATTCTCTATGATGCTCAATACGAGGTGCCTTTTTCGAACTTCTGGGAGAACATTCTTGTAACGTACTTGGTTTCCTATCGGGAGAACGACTATAAGACTCAAGGTCATCTCGACGGGTATACTCGTTCTTCCTTGCTCTTCGACCACGTGATCTACTCCGTCTCTCCGGTCGAGTGTAACTGAAAGCTTCGTCTTTTTTCTCAGCCATAAGAATCATCTGTTTAGAAATCTCCTCCCTCTGTTGCAGAAGGGCTTTCAAAGCCGTGTCGGTTTCTTGAGCCTTCTTTGCCAAGATAGACATCTTGTCCGTATGGCCTTCTCGATGCTGGGCCTTAAGTGGTGTGTCCATCATCTTTTTCTGATTGTTATCGGAACCCTTGCTAGCAGTAGAAAATAACTTCCTCTTGGCATCCCCATGGTCTCTAGCCTGAGAATCTTTCAGAACCTTCAGTGACCCAAGTCTATCATGAACGCTTTTTGAGGGTCCTAATCTGTCTTTCACCGAAATTCTTTGCAAAGAAGAGCTGGCATCCGTTGGTTGTCCTTCAGCCGTGATCGTCTTACTTTTTACCATAGCTTCCAAGGTAAGTTGTTCAGTACGTTGTGATTGAAAACCAGAAACACTAAAACCCCTCCTTCTAGCGCCAATGTTAACGCCACCGACTCGCCGAGCGCCTCAATCACGAAAAAGCACGTTTGATCCTGCACAATGAACACGTCAGCACCGGATCTCGACGGTTTTGGACCGTCGGGGATCGCTCCGGTGTGAGAATAAGTACAGATTTTGAGAAGAGTGGTTTAACAATGGAGGTTGTGTGCTCTAGTGTCTCAAGAGAAAAAATGTCAAGTTTCCTCCTTGTGTAGTGCCCTGTGCCCATATATTATCTCACCAACTTGCATGTTTTCCCCCGTCAACATTATGTCAACTCCTCATTAATGAGGGTGGCTTAAGACGGCTGGGCCCATCACTTCAATCAGCCGCCTGCCAATCCCAGAGATTAGGGATAATTTCTAGTCTATAAGCTGCCACCTGCCATCCACTACCAGCTCCAACCTAAAGTTTATCTAAATAACCATTTAGACAATAGCCCAGTACTCCAATAGTAAAAATGGGTTTGACCCGGAAAGCCCAAGAGGAGTAAGATTCAATCGGCCCCAAATATTCACGGCCCAACATTTATCATAATTAAAACTGCTTGAAGGGGGTGACAGCTGCTGGGTTTTTTTTTGCTGCCGAAACTTAAAATGGAAGTAATTTATTAGGTAGTTTGGCTTATTATTTGTAGTAAGTGGATTTTCCAGTTCGCTTACCTACTGATGATACTGAAAATATCAAACATGTGAGAAAAGAAAAGAAAAAAAAGGCTGTTAATATTACTAATGCAAAAATGATATTTTCAGATAAAATATATATTCAACGGCTTTTGTAATTGTTTTAATGACACTTAATTCTTTAAAAGATACTTATTGCCCTAAGAACATTATCTCGCAATATCAATAGCAAAAAAATTAATAAATAATTACTCATTTTATAAGTAATAATTTGTTACTTTTACGAGACTATATAATATCTCTTGCATGCAGGGGCGGAGGCATGTATAGACTAGAGTGGGCTTTAGCCAGGGTGAAATTTTTTAAAAATATTTAGTACTTATATATCTTAAATAGCGCAGTCCAATATTGTTTTTCTTTTTTCCTGTGATCCATTAACAACAATGAGGAGAGAGGTTCAAAGGAAGAATTTAATATATTCAAGTTTGTTATTATCTATATGATTGTTAGGTGCTTGTGTACTGGTTATTGAACATTCAAACAAGGGAGAGAAAGGGGATATAAAACAGCACCCTCAAGGTGTTCGATAAAAGTCTTAAGAGAGGAAAAAATTGGTTTTTGAGTAAGTTGGGGGGGTGTTTGGCCTGAACTGGTTTGTTATTATTTGGGAAATCTAAATGGCACCGAAGACGCACCGCAGCGAGCCCAACCTCAAGCCTCGATACCATTTGACAACACTTGGTTTGTAAGTGCCGACGCGAAAGACTATTTTCATGATGTTCTAGTGGCCAACACTCGGTTTGGTAGCCCAGGAAGAAAAAATTTCCAGGCTCCGCCCTTGCTTGCATGAGAAATATACTACGGTTCCAAAATGGATTGTTAGGTCTAACAGGCACAAGAGATCTAGAAAATGGCTGAATAGATCTTTCAATTTTTTTTTAAAGTTTACCAAAGTTAATTAGCACAGCCAGGTTATATATGCAGCAGAATAGGTTTATACGAAAACCCCTTATAGATAAAAGAAAATTTGTGATTAAGAGCTTAGTGATTGCACGTAGAATGAAACCACTTAAATGAAATTGCTGGAAAGTAAAACAATGAGTAAATGAACAAAAGATTTGAAGAGGTTAGTCTCTTAGTCTTTTCTTCTACTCCAGGATAAGGATGAGGGATTACAAATAACTATGTTCACAAATAACTTTACATGAGAGATTCACTTCGAATCTATAAGTAACTAAGACTTAATATAAGTTTGATCACTGTGGGATCATGTGCAAATTAGGGTTCATATGCCCTAATTGAATTAAATGCACAATTAGAGTTTCACGACCTCATTAAATGTACAAATTAGGGTTCGCATGACTTAATTAAATAAAGATAGAAAATCCAGAAATAAATATGCTACACCCGAGAAAAGCCTTCACCTATTCCGAGGCAGAAGGCTCGTGGAGGCGGCTCGTTTTGAGAATTGATTGAGGGATTGGATTGGTGGCTAGAAGGATAGGACGATCTGGGCATTACTCTAGTGATTAAAGGGTATTTCTGAAATTTTCCAGAGGGCATGTGCCTGGCACATGACCACTTTTCAGAAAACCCTATAAATACCCCATCCATTCCATTGGGAGGGGGACCTCTCTTCAGACTCAAGACTTGGGCATTCTCTCAACTAGAAGCACTCAAGAAGACTCTTGGAATCCTTGATATCCTAACAAAGTTTCCGGATTCTAAGAGTGGAAGCACTCAAGAAGGCTCTTGGAATCCCTGCTACCCTAACAAGGTTTTCGGATTCTAGGAGTTCTGCCACGTGTCATTGGAGTAATCGTTCACCTGTCGTTCTACCCTCTTCAATCAATCAATCAATTCCGTGCTCTTCGTGGATTTCTCTTCTCCTCAGCCAACACGAAACCCTAACCCTAGCAAGACACGATTTCCTTGCCCACATTAAATTGGCGACTCTGCTGGGAGGTGTAGAATTTGTGAATGGTATGCCCGCAACTCGAAGTGGGAGAACTATAGGACGAGTTTCACCGACAAATAGCATTACTTCACCGGATCCAGTTCCAAGGCAAGCAAATCAAGCTTTCAAGGGCGCGAATCTGGATCTCGATCAACCAATCCTTGAAGACGCTTCGGAAGGAAGTTCAACATCACCATATATGGCTGATCACACATCAAGCGAATGTCAAGCAGACAGGTGCAGGAAGGCAAGGCGAGGATGCAAGCGAAGAGTAAACAAATGCCGTGCAACTGGAGATGCTCAAGGCGTTGAAGGAAGCACGTGAAGGACAAGGGATGATGATGGCTATGATGCTGGAGATGCAGAGGAAGCAAGAGAAGATGGGGAATTTTCGCCAGCAGTTGATGCAGATCCCCACTTTCAAGGCCATGTTCTCAGGCAATTCGCAAGGTGAACAAGCAGGGGTGGAGGACAACAGCAACGACAACAACAACAAAGAGCATCAGGTTGTACTTCCATTGGCGGAGAATCAGTCAGTTTCAATTATCAACTTGGAACCCCAACACAGTGGTGACGTGCTGTGACACCCCCAAATCCGGGTACTTCGTTTCCACATGATTTGGTGTTCACTTTCTAACTATAACAAACATCTACCCAATATATCTCAAAATAAATTACAACCTTTATTCAAAATAATAAAATCTCCCTTAAAACAAGGGTTACAACCTTCTCAAAAATCAATTCTAGAGTTACTCTAACCTTGACATAAACAATAAAGTGCGGAATAAAAACATAACATAAAAGTCTTATTACAATCATTTCAAAATAACTAAACAAGTCTTCACTTGTTCATCTTTCCCTTGCCTTTACTCGTAGACGGGGCATCAACGTTATCAACCTTAACTGCAATTGTTATTTAATGCAAGAGTGAGCAAACAACAACTCACTAGAGTTTAACAATAATAAATACATGAAAGGATATCTTTAAAAAGATTTGAATAACTTAGCTTACTTCAACAATAAAGAATTGAATAATAATTCTCTATCAACATTAAAATTCGAATATAGAATTTATCTGAGAGTCATAAGACCTTTGAACTTTTGTCCTAGGTTATAAGCATTTCCATTTAAACCTTTAACAGTCAATAAGACTATGGACCTTAACTCGTACTTAGGGGGATCAGTCCTTCGTACCATGTATTGTGCACAAACATCTTAACGCTTCTGCGTAGTAATCTCCCCTAATAAATAGGGTTGTTCAACTCAGTATTTGAATACAAGTCCGCACCAAAGAAAGTTTGGCTTGAATAAGCTTACAAAGGTAATGTAGAATTCACGTTCATCAACTAAGGATTAGTTGAATCGACTTTCAATAATTCATAAATAAAAGAATTATAAATTAACATATGCTTTAGAAGTAAACTTAAAGCATTTAAAAAGAATATACAGACCTTGCTTGAACAATAAGCCAAGGTTACTTTAATTACATCATGAACTTTCAATAACTACTTGTCCAATAAACGAACAATCTCAAACAATGAATAATTGAATTTAAATAAATAAACGAGTTTAGGATTTAGAAGACTTGCCTTAAGCGCAAGTTACTTAACACAATCACGTACTTTAACACTTTCTATATACATTCAATCATAATAACCTAAATTAGTTAACACATAACTAATTCACATAAGTGGTTAACCCTCATGGTTAACTCACTCTAATTAAATAAATAATAATAATCAACCATCACATAGTTAATTACATAACTTACATATTCACATAATTAAATTAATTATGTATTTAACTAAATTATAATTAAACAATTATAATTCAAACACTTAATCAAATTATAATTACTTAAATTATAATTACCTTTTAAATTATAAACAATTATAATTTAAAATCAATTAAACTACATCATGCATTATAATTACACAATTTATAATTAATCATGTATTTATCAATTTATAATCCATAGTTACACATGCATTCATTAAATTATAATTACATAAATTATAATTTAAATTAACATCTAATTGATTAAAATAAATCAACTAATATTCATTATAA
Source organism: Panax stipuleanatus (assembly GCA_020205555.1). Lineage (NCBI taxonomy): Eukaryota > Viridiplantae > Streptophyta > Magnoliopsida > Apiales > Araliaceae > Panax > Panax stipuleanatus. The sequence goes on along the minus strand of CM035117.1, from coordinate 155,732,684 downwards.
TTTAACAAAAATTATAATTTAATTTAAACATTTACTCTTAATTATAATTATTCAAATTATAATTAAGTAATTCATATTAACTAAATTCCAATTAAACAATTAAAATTCACAATTTAGATACTACATTAAGGTTTTCAAATCCTCTTTTCTTTTCCAAACATGCAATTGTCACATTCATATTAACCACATGTTATAGCAACTGATTACATGCTCATCATCATAAATAATTTAACTTAAGCCATCAAGTAAGACTGCACAAATAAACTAAATTTTCTGCCTCTGCACAGCCAGCGGCGCAGCTGCGTATCCAGCAGCCTTGGCACCGGCGCAGCTGCGCGGGTGTCAAAACTGAGAAACCCCAGTGGCGCAGCTGCGTTACTTCTGGCTGTGCTACTGGCGCAGCTGCGCAGGTACGCAGACAGAAGCAGGCAGTGCAGCCTCCCTGTTTCACCGAACAAACCCAAACAAGCCAACAAACGAAAATTACAAGCAACGTAGACATTGTAAGTCATACATATGCAATAATACATATATATAACATGCTTCTAAAACACAAAACCATCTAAACAACAAGAATCAACGGTTTTAAAAGTCTAATTTGGCTATTTTCATAAAAACTCATATTTTAACAAAATAAATCACTGTTAATAAATTTCTCAAGCAATTTAACTTTATATACATACATTATTTCTGTTATAGAAGCTAGTAACATAAACAACTACCAATTTGCACAATTCACATATATAACCCACCAATTTATACTCTATAATCAACCATAATATACAACTCATGTAAACAAAAAATTTTCCATGAAAACTCATTACTACCACATTTTAATTTTCTAAAACTCCTACATGACATATAATTCATATATAAGTATGTTTATAACATATATTACATACACCATTCATGTTCATACAATTTTCACAAATTTTATATTTACATAGAATGAAAATACGAAGAACATGAAATTCAACTTCAAAACAATAAGTTCTAGAAATTGTACCTTGTTGATTTAGTAGAGAAAGGTGAAGATGGTGATGATTGTATGCTTGATTAACAATTTCCTCCTCCTCCTTCTTGCTTCTTATTCTCTCTTTTCTTTTCTCTGCTCTCTTTTTCTCTCTATGTTTTTTTAGCTTAGACTAACTTAGCGTAAACTAAACTAACGTATAATATAATACGTAGTAATAGATATAGGATTAATTATATAATATAACCGATAAAGCATTGTAACTATATTAAGTCTAATATCAGTTACAAAATTTTGAATTTAAACTTAAGGTCATGTTTGGCAAACCCTTTATTTAAAAACAGATTATTAGCTAAGGCCTTGTTTGGAAAATAGATTTAAAAACAAATGCAAGGCCTTGTTTGTTTAAAATTATTTAAAATCCTTTTTCTTTTATTTTAACAAATCATTTTAACACATACTTTAATGCCATATTTTAATCAATTAAATATTAAACAACTAATTTAATCAATTAAAATCTAACATCAATAAATCACATAAAATTTGCCACATAATTATAATTACTCGCTAATTATAATTAATGTAACACTTCATCACATAATTCATCTAATTCAACTATCTCAATTAAATTAGAACTATAATATAAAATTAATATACATTAATTAATTAAATATTACACATTCATTTAATTAGTATATATCATTTAATTAAATCACTCCATAAAATCACATAATTTATTTATTTAATTCAATAAATAAATCACATAAAATACTTATTTAACTCAATAAATATTTAAAATTAAATATAAAATCTCAATCATTACAATCTTCCCTCTTTAAAAAGATTCTGTCCCCAGAATCACACAAAAAAAAATTCATTCTCGTCTATTACACGTGCTACAACCTAGACTGGAAGTAAGTCAACCTCAGACAAACATCATCCCAACTGCTCTCCCTGCATTATCACAAGTGCAAATGCCATCCATCCCTAGTCACATCCAACGAACAAGCCAACCAGTACAACCAATGCAAGTTTTGCACGATGCAAGTGTGCATTAGCCAATATATTTGCCGTACATCCCGCCAATGCAGCAATAAATCACAACACCACAAAGAGTCCATGCCACGAGCCAATATGTGACGAAGGATGATATGATAGATGTGATCAATCAACTTCGCAGGCAGACATCCCGACCTTCGGAGTTAGATTTTACTCCACCTTACCCAGTACATATTTGGAGACAACCTTACCCAATAGGGTATATTGAGCATCCCCCCGCAATTTCCAAAATACAATGGTGAGAAAGGAAATGCTAGGGAACATATTGCCAGGTTCGTGGAGTCGATGTCTCCGTGGTTAGGATATGATGAAGTAAACAACCACAACTTGTTGATGAGGGAATTCAACAAGACCTTGACGGATAGTGCCTTCAGTTAGTACTACAATTTGGAGAAGGGATCAATCCATGTTTGGGATGATCTAAAATTATAATTTCTTAAGAAGTTTTTCTATGTGCAGAAACAGGTAACCATTGTAGAGCTGATGTGATTCAAGAAGAAGCTGAACAAGGAGCTGTCAGATTCAGGGCCCAAGCACAGAAGTGTGCAGAGCCAATTGAGGAAAAGAACTTGGTTAACATATGCAACAATGGTGCCTTAGATGCCTTCAAGCCCCATCTCATTACAAAATCCTGTGACTCATTCGCGACTCTCTCGTCTTTTGCACAAGACTTGGGAGGAATCATGACATTACCCACCTACAATGCGACGATTACATAGAAGGGCAAGAGGACGACAACCGTGGCCTTGGCAAATTCCCAATCAAAACCATAAGGGGGCAAGAGGGAGAAGAACGAGAGAATTTTGATCAAAATAGAGACAAATATGCAAGAAAGTCAGTTCCGGAGGCTATTACATGCAGTCAGAAGGCATTCAGGGGTCTGTATGAATAATGGATTGAGCATGGAGTGGTGAAACCTCCAAGGCCTCGGTTGGTTGTGACGGAAGAGATGAAAAGAAAACCAGACTTCTGTGTATACCACCAATACGCAGGACATTCCATTATGGACTGTTACAGTCTGCGGAGGATATACCATGAGAAGCTGGCAGCTAGAGAGATTGAACTAGGAAAAGAAACGTGCAACACTATCACCCATGGTGCAGTCCCGAAAGTCAATATGATGGACAACCCAAATACTGGCTCTACCATCGAAAGAACTTTGAACTATAGATACAAGAATTGGTGAATTAAAAATTCACCCAAGATGGTGGTCCACCGAAAATGGTGGTTGAAGTCTTCAGGAGTATCCCTTGACAAGAAATTGGGTGACCAAGGGAGGAGGCACTAGAATTGATGGAAAAAAAATCCACCCAAGATGGTGGTCAAGTCCTTGTAAAAAACATTTGCCAATAAATTAGATGACCCAAGTGATGAGGTACCCAATTTCAAGTCCTCGTAGATCATACTTGCCAAGAAATTGGATGACCCAAGTGACGAGGCACCCGAGTGTTACACTTTAACATCAAAAGTGAATGAGGCACCTGACTATAAGTCCTCAGACCCGAAAAGTTATACTTTCAACTTCAAAAGTAATTGAGGCACCTGACTATAAGTCCTCGAAAGTTCTACTTTCAACTTCAAAAGTGATCGAGGCACCTGACTATCAACCCTCGAAAGTTACACTTTCAACTTCAAAAGTGATTGAGGCACCTGAGTATAAGCCCTCAAACCCAAAAAAGTTACACTTTATCTCTGAAAGTGGCGAACGTTATGCTTTCTTCGACAAAAGCAAGAAAGTTACACTTTATCTCTAAAAGTGGCAAACGTTATGTTTTTTTCCGACAAAAGCAAGATTTATTAATTGAAACGTTATGCTTTTCGTTAAAAACAATCTGATTATCAACAAATTGTCAAACTTTCACTTATACTTGAATGTTTTTTTTTCTGATTTCTTTAAAAAAAGTATAGATTCAAGTGTTAGTTTGCGAAAAATTATATATACATATTTATGACGAAATTCATGTTTACTTGTTTATAACGCCTATTATTATCTTGAAGTATTAATTTGAATAACTTGAGATTCGATGATGAATATTGAGTTTTAAGGAATCATTAAAATTAAAGGCAATCAACAAGGTTAAAGAAACTCTATTTTGATAAATGAAATATATGTAAATGAGTTTCTGATACAGGAAAAAGAAAAGACTACAAAAAGCCATGATCTAAAGGCCATAACATATCAAATTGAAGAGGGGGCATAGCTAAAGCCTCCAAGTCAGCAATGGCAGTCTCATGAATCTTATGATTTACCGCTCTCAGCTCTCTAACCTCTTGGGTAGTTGACTCTAAGTCCCGTCGCTGTCACTCCACATCCCAAAGCTTGGACTCTAGATCCCGAGACTTGGCCCCCAATTTTCTTACTGCTTCGCCAAGATCTGAGAGTTGTACTAAAAAACAGTCATCCTCATACTTGCGTATAGCAACCTCCGAACGAAGTGCAATAATATAAAATTTTGACTTTAGAAGATCGAACCTAGCATAAAAAAGAGACATATCAACACCCACGGCTGCAAGGTTGTCTACATCATCGCTAAATTGCTTCAAGTCCTCGACTCGCAATGAGCCCAATGGGAACATCATCATCCTCTTCATCAGCATTGGCCTTCTCGATGACTTCTTAATTCTGAAGAAGCGAGAAATTTTAAAAGAGAATAAGAAGGATTATATTGAAGATTTTTCAAGATAACCAAGGAGAGCTCCTCTAGGGCTCTCCCTCCTAAACTTTTCTCCCTAGAGGTTTCCTCTCATAGGACTTTCGTTTTCGAGACTTGCAACAAATCAAGCTCCGCGAATTGTTTATAAACTTGAATCAAGACTTCAATACTTGAAATATTTTACGCAATCATCCCACCAAAGGCATGACTCACGTGCAGGGGGCAAATGCTTACTGGTAGATGGCATACGAATCCTCCAGAGTAGGGGTGAATTCCCCTCAAGAAGTGACGAATGTGCATGTAGAGGAGCACCAAAGTGAAATCAACATGGTAAGAGTATCATGGTCCTGTTGGCGAGAAAAGTCCCTGCATAGATGAATGCAATGAAGAATGTCAGCTCTCTCTTTAGTATATCCACATAATCACATTCCTAAGTATCTCGTCGGTCCAATGCTACTATTTCTGAAGGCAGCCATGTGACGCTCCCAAAATAGGTTCAGTACTCAACCCATTCTGAGTCGCCAAATACATGGTTCAGATTCCAAATACAATCTTTCATATTAAACGGTCGTGCAAAATAAGACCACACAACTGTGAGTGTCAATACAGACATGTAGAAAATATTAACATTCAAACTAAGTCCTCATTACATTTATTATCACACTATTTTTAAAAAAAATAGTGAGGACTTCTACAGCTCTAACTCGAACCATCACTCCATTCCTCGACTAGTACCCGCGATATTCTCATTTCTTGAAGAGAACAATGGAAGAAAATGGTGAGCTCAACTAACCCAGTAAAGAATATTATGACTAAGATAATGAAGAATAAATTATCGTTAGTCTTCAACAAATCAGATAAAATATTATGGACAACCAATTTTAGATCAACAACTGAAGCGAAAATGACAATTCATTAGAAGAGTTAAGTAGAGAATGATGTCTACTAAAAGTCTAACATCAATATTTTATTCCTGTAACATCAATCAATATTCATCTCGAATCAAATATTCATCTTTTGCACTACGGCCAAAGATATTCATTTGTATCATCAGTTGGTCATGTTCATCCTGTCCATCTTTGCACTACGGGTCAAAGATATTCATCAGGTAATCATTCATCTTTGCACTACAGGCCAAAGATATTCATCAAGTAATTATTCATCTTTGCACTACAGGCCAAAGATATTCAGTTATATCACCATTTAGGACTGAGGATGATGAAAACAATACGAATAACGAATCCAGTGAGATAAAGGATAAATATTAGAGAATTTATCCAGAGTTCAAGAATGAAGATCAAAACCTGGATCCAATCAAAGATTATCTGGCAGAAAAAAAATTTTTTATCGTGAATAGTACCCCGTGAATAATAACTCGTGAATAGTAACTCATGAATAGTAACTCAACATGAAAAGATAAAAATTTCACAAGAAAGTTCAGACCAATATTCCAGTGAAATGATATTAGATGAAGCGCAAAACTCAAGGAATTTCTGATCATTTCAGGAATTATAGAAGCAATACTTACCGTAGTAAGTTTAGAGTTAGGAATCTGAAATGAAACAATATACAAAACTTCAATTGGATTTTCACCAATCAGACGATAGTCCGCTTAGACAGATTATTTCCATAATTTAATAACAACTGAATACGAAGGGTTATTCACCAGGCATGCGGTAGTCCGCGTAGACAGGTTATTCTCACATAATAATAAAGAATAAAATCAACAGGATTTCACCATGCATGCGATAGTCCGCGTAGACAGGTTATTCCAACAGAATAATAAAGAATAGAATAACAACTCTTATGAGTATTGAAAGAAAATAACTCTCTTCATGAATACGAAAGAAATAATACCCCTTACCTTAAAAATTTAGAGACTGCACTAGTGTAATAGTAGAATACTCTTCTTCTTTCTCTCTTATTCTCTCTATACTTTCTCTCTCTACAGCTTTAGTGAATTGGTGAGAAATAATGAAGAAATGAGCTTCTATTTATAGACTCGGCAGAGTAAGGGTAAAATAGTCTTTTTGCCATAATTTATGACATCATCGCTTACATCATCGATCCTATAATATCATTGCTTACCTCATCGCTTCGATGAAATTCTTGCTTACCACATCGCTCCGATGACATCATTGTTTGCATCATAAGAGTTCAAATTCAATTTGCACTCTTCCACCTCGTTTAACTTTTATACCATGAATTTACTATAATAATGTTACCATTCAAATTATAAAAATCATACTATTATATAATCACATCATACTACTATAATGTAATATTATAATAATATATTTGAATGAATTATTTTATCGGACAAGATAAAATACCAACTTTCAACAAATGTCACATTTAAAAATTCCTCCATTTAAATCCACATTGAATAAATATTTTCTTATCATATATATCAAAAATTAATTATTCACAAATAATATTACAGAACTACAATATTGACAACAAGGTCGTTCCCAGGAAAGAGGGGGCCTTCTGATAAGGATTTCTCCTTACTGGCGCGTAATTAATCAACCCCTTTCCTAGACAGAACTTTCTTAGACATTGCCAATAATACTATCTAATAATATTATTCAAATAATATGAATTATTGATTTGATAATTTAAAATAATGTGCAATGACAATTATTGAATCAATAATATAAAATAGCAAAGTAGCACTTATTGATATAAAATATCAACGTAGCAAATATTGAACCAATAAAATATTATGCAATTATTGAATCAATAATATAAAATATTAAACAGTAATTACTATAACAATAATTGAGTAAGTGCCTTCCTACATAAGAATTAATAATTCGAAATACTGTGCAATACCGTGTGCTACTGTGCAACACCACGTATTACTGTATTTTAACCACCGGGTATTTCAACAGTACTAACGGTAACAGTTTTGCCGTTATTTTTATAAAAAGGTTACTTCTGTCGCTTTCTATATCCAACATTCATTCCGTTGTGGGGTCCACCAATGGCTGCGCCGTCGTACGAATATTCTCCGACATAAAGAATATTCCAAGACCAAACGAATATTCCCCGATACAACGAATATTTTATAACCACTTGCTTACTTTGTAAACTTTGCACATTTCACCCATAACTTATCATATTTATCAAATCAACACCTTACTATTTCAAAATAATATATAAAAAAAATTAAATCTTATTCATAAAATTTGGGATCTTACAATCTCCCCTCTTTATAAAATTTTATCCTCGAAATTGACGTACGTACCTGGTATATCGAAAAGGTGAGGATACCTCGTTTTCATTTCCGATTCTAACTCCCAGGTCATTTCCTCGATATCATGGTTCCTCCACAAAACTTTAACTTGAGGTATAATCTTTGAGCGTAGGACATGTTCCTTCCTATCCAAGATCTTAACAGGTACCTCCTCGTATGTTAAATCTTTGGTTATCTCGTCTGGCTCTAACTCGATAATATGGTTTGGATCTTTCACCTATTTACGAAGCATAGATATGTGAAAAAAGTTATGAACACGAGACATGCTTGGAGGTAAGGAGAGTCTATTGGGCACATTTCCTACTCGGTCAAGGATTTCAAATGGACCAATAACTCGTGGGTTGAGCTTTCCTCTCTTTTCGAATCTTGTAACTCCTTTCCATGGATCTCCGATATTAAACTCCACGTCCCTTCGATGAAGATTAGCATAACTCTTTTGTCGATCTTGTGCAGTTTGTATACGTTGTCGGATCATTTGAATCTTTTTCGTAGTCATACGTACTAACTCCGGTCTCAACAATGTTGCTTCACCCACCTCGTCCCAGCATACTGGAGAACGACATTTTCGTCCATACAATGCCTCGAATGGAGCCATGCCTATACTTGCCTGATAACTGTTGTTGTAGGAGAATTTCACCAATGGTAGGTACTTATCCCAACTCTATTTGAAGTCTAGAACACAGAGTCTCAATAGATCTTCAAGAGTTTGGATAGTCCTTTCCGATTGCCCGTCCGTTTGTGGATGATATGCCGAACTGAATCATAAATTCGTGCCCACCCAAAATCGTGAAGTGAATCTTGGGTCACGATCCGAAACTATGGATACTGGCATGCCATGCAATCTCACAATCTCATTAACATACATACGAGCAAGACATTCAAGGGAATAAGTCTCTCGTATCGGCTAGAAATGAGCAGACTTGGTTAATCTATCAACAATAACCCAAATCGCATCTATGCCTTGAGAAACCTTGGGAAGACCCGTAACGAAATCCATGGTAATGTGTTCCCACTTCCACTTTGGAATCTCAAGTGGTTTCAATGGACCCTTTGGCACTTGATGCTCCGCCTTGACACGTTGACATGTTAAACACCTCGAGATAAACTCCGTGATCTCTCTCTTCATATTGCTCCACCAAAATGTATGTCGAAGATCACGATACATTTTGGTACTCCCAGGATGGATTACAAACGATGTGTTGTGTGGCTCCATCATGATTCTATACTTTAAATCAGAATCGTCAGGAACATAAAGTCTAGAGTTGACTCGAAGTATTCCTTCTTCATCAAGCCTTGCTTCTGGAATAGCACCTTCTTGCACCTTCTTCCTCATATTCATCAGCTTCGGGTCTATAGTTTGAGCAGCTTTAACTTTATCAATCAAAGTTGGTTCTACGCGTATACTTGACATCATCGCATGGGTCCCCGGAGTCTTGAACTCTATCTCCATCTTTTGTAAATCACAGAAAATAGGCCTTAAAAGTATCGCATTCGTTCCCGCATATGATCTTCTACTCAACGCGTCAGCTACCACGTTCGCTTTACCAGGATAGTATTGGATGGTATGGTCGTAATCTTTCAACAGCTCAAGCCAACATCGTTGCCGCATGTTAAGTTCCTTCTGGGTGAAGAAATACTTGAGGCTCTTATGATCCGTATAGATATCCACTTTCTCCCCGCACAGTTAGTGTCTCCAGATCTTCAACGCGAAAACGACTGCTGCCAACTCTAGATCATGAGTAGGATAATTTCTCTCATACTCCTTGAGTTGTCGCGAGGCATAGGCTATGACTTTCCCATGTTACATGAGAACGCATCCTAACCCTTTGCCCAAAGCATCGCTGTAAATGACAAATCCATCCGAACCAGATGGTATCGTCAGAACAGTTGCCGAAATGAGTCTCCTCTTGAGCTCTTGAAAGCTCTTCTCGCATTTCTCGTTCCATACGAATTTTGTATCTTTCCTCGTTAGCTGAGTTAATGGAGTAGCGATTCGAGAAAATCCTTCCATGAATCTCCGATAATAACTAGCTAAGCCCAAAAAGCTACGTATTTTGGTCACCGACTTCGGTTGCTCCCAACTTTGTATTGCTTCAATCTTTGCCAGGTCCACAGATACTCCACGTTTTGATACTACGTGCCCAAGGAATGCTACCTCCTTAAGCCAGAACTCGCATTTCTTCAGCTTAACATATAGCTTGTTTTCACGAAGCCTTTAAAGTACCAGCTTTAAGTGGTACTCATGATCTTCACGGCTTTTGGAATAGATGAGGATGTCATCAATAAAGACAACCACGAACTGATCCAAATATTCCTTGAATACACGGTTCATCATATCCATAAAAGCAACAGGAGCATTAGTCAATCCAAAAGACATGACTAAGAATTCATAATGCCCGTATCGAGTTCTAAAAGCAGTCTTCAGAATATCCTCAGTTTTAATCTTCAGCTGATGATATCCAGAACGAAGATCGATCTTTGAAAAGAATTGTGCACCTTGTAACTGGTCGAACAGGTCATTAATACAAGGTAACGGATACATGTTCTTGATGGTGACATGGTTCAACTCCCGATAGTCAATACAAAGTAGCATACTCCCGTCTTTCTTCTTTACGAATAAAACAGGAGCACCCCAAGGAGATGTACTAAGATGTATAAAACCGATGTCTAACAACTCCTGTAGTTGGACCTTTAACTCCTGAAGTTCTATAGGAGCCATTCGATATGGGGTTTTAGAAATGGGTTTTGTACCGGGTTCAAGGTCAATAAATAATTTAACTTCACGTTCCGGGGGTAGACCGGGAAGTTCTTCGAGAAATACATCAGGAAACTCATTAACAACATAAATATCATTCAAACCTGACGTATTCTAGTTTAGATCAGTGACATGGACTAAGAAAGCTTGACATCCATTTTTTAATAAACGAATAGCTTTATGACTTGAAATAACATTGATTGATTTTAGTGGTTTAGTTGTTTGAATTCGCACAATAGGTTGGTTAGGAATATGAAAACTAACAACCTTACGAAAACAATCAATTTTGGCATGATAAGTGGTCAACCAATCAATTCCTAAAATCACATCAAATGCAAGTATTTTCAACGATATAAGATCAACAGGTAAGGTGAGGGTACCAATTTTTGAATCGAGCAAGATTTATAAACTGTAGATGTAACGAAGGTTTCTCCCAACGGAGTTTTAACAGATAAGCCAAAGTCTAATTTCTCAGGTATCAAGTTCAAACGTTGAGCACAAGCAGGTGAAATAAAAGAATGGGTAGCACCAGTATCTAATAAAGTATAAACTTCGCAAGAGTTTATTATCAGCTTACCCATAATAACCTCGTTCGGGTTCCTTGCTTGTTGGGCAGTCACGACAAAAGCTCTTCCAGGAACCACTGACTTTAACTTGTCAGGGATAGCCTTTGGAGTCACCATCCCTGCTGGACTTTGTTTTGCTACAGGACACACTCGAGCTATGTGCCCTTCCTTTCCACAATTATAACACACCTTGGATTGTTGTGTGCAGTTGGGGCTGATGTGTCCCTTTTTCCCGCATTTATAGCATACGACCGGCGGTCGTTCTCCTCCCCTAGAAACAGTTGATGTTGGTGCCGCTGTCGATGCTTTCACGTTCTCATTGTTGTACATTCTCTTCTTAAAATCTCCCCCCGACTCACTTCTTCTATTATTATGGCCACGATTACCACCGGAGTGGTTATCGCTTCTGGCATGATACTTTCCTCCCTGCTGGTTGTCATTGTTCTGATGACTGCTGCCACCAGTACGACCTTGGTTGTTGTCCCTTAGTTGAACATAATTATTATCTCGTTCTAATAACTGGGCCCTATTCACTACATCCGAATATAGAGAAAATTTGTGAGAAATGAGGTATCGACGAATCTCGGGTTTTAAACCTCTCAGAAACATCTGCGTCATACGTTCCTCATTCTCCACCAAATGAGGTGCAAACCGAGATAACTCCGCGAACTTGGCCTCGTACTGGGACACAGTCATGTTGTTCTATTCCAGTCTGATAAACTCTACCTCTTTCATGTGACGAATACTTTCTGGAAAGTACTTGTCATTGAACAGTTTCTGAAACGCCCCCCAAGACATCTTGAGTGCGACAGACTGGGTACGCTTCAAAGATTCTCACCAGTAATCTGTCTCTCCATGAAATATAAAGGTGGCAAATGGAACCTTCTGTTCCTCCGTGCATCCCAAGACATCAAATATCTTGGTAATTTGCTTAATGCAATTTTCCAACTTGATTGGATATGGCTTTACCTGAAACTCTGGTGGTCCTAACTCTTTAAACTGCTTGGCAGTGACAAGCCGCGAGTTGTTATTTCCACCTGTATTATGAACACGAGTCTCCCTCGTCTATTTTTACATGAACTGCAAAAAGCTTCTAAACATCCCGTCATTTATCATTTCTTCGGTAGGGTTGTTTACAGGAGGAATATAGCCTTCCTGTTGCACATTCTCCTCGTTGGTGATTAAAGGTGTCTCAACGGTCTCATTCACTCCATTGTTTAGATTTTCAGCTGCAATTCTCAAATACTGCCATAAAACAAGGGTTAATCAAACAAATTAACATATCACATATTAACCCTATATTCCAATCGACCAATTAAATAACAATAAAGCTTAGGTATGACACACTAGCGAAGGTTTTACTCGTCTCTCCCCTCCTAGTTCTATTCCCAGATCTCCACCAGAGATCATATCCCTAAGCTCTGATACCAACTGTGAAGCCCCCAAAATAGGTTCAATACTCAACCCATTCTGAGTCGCCAAATACATGGTACAGAATCCAAATACAATCTTTCATATCAAACGGTCGTGCAAAATAAGACCACACAACTGTGAGTGTCAATACAGACATGTAAAAAATATTAACATTCAAACTAAGTCCTCATTATATTTATTATCACACTATTTTAAAAAAAATAGCGAGGACTTCTACAGCTCTAACTCGGACCATCACTCCATTCCCCGACTAGTACCCGCGATATTCTCATTTCCTGAAGAGAACAATGGAAGAAAATGGTGAGCTCAACTAGCCCAGTAAAGAATATTATGACTAAGATAATGAAGAATAATTATCGTTAGTCTTCAACAAATTAGATAAAATATTATGGACAACTAGTTTTAGATCAACAACTGCAGCGAAAATGACAATTCATTAGAAAAGTTAAGTAGAGAATGATGTCTACTATCTTCTATAATTTAAAAGTCCATCATCAATATTTTATCCCTGTAACATCAATCAATATTCATCTCAAATCAAATATTCATCTTTTGCACTACGGCCAAAGATATTCATTTGTATCACCAGTTGGTCATGTTCATCTCAACCCTGTCCATCTTTGCACTATGGGCCAAAGATATTCATCAGGTAATCATTCATCTTTGCACTACAGGCCAAAGATATTCATAAAGTAATTATTCATCTTTGCACTACAGGCCAAAGATATTCAGTTATATCACCATTTAGGACTGAGGATGATGAAAACAATACGAATAACGAATCCAGTGAGATAAAGGACAAATACTAGAGAATTTATCCAGAGTTTAAGAATGAAGATCAAAACTTGGATCCAATCAAAGAAGATTTGGAAGAAAAAAATATTTTTTTTATCGTGAATAGTATCCCGTGAATAGTAACTCATGAATAGTAACTCGTAAATAGTAACTCATGAATAGTAACTCGACATGAAAAGACAAAAATTTCACAAGAAAGTTCAGACCAATATTCCTGTGAAATGATATTAGATGAAGCGCAAAACTCAAAAAATTTCTGATCATTTCAGGAATTATAGAAGCAATACTTACCGTAGTAAGTTTAGAGTTAGGAATCTGAAATGAAACAATATACGAAACTTCAATTGAATTTTCACCCGTCAGACGGTAGTCCGCTCAGACAGATTATTTTCATAATTTAATAACAACTGAATACGAAGGGTTATTCACCAGGCATGCGGTAGTCCGCGTAGACAGGTTATTCCAACAGAATAATAAAGAATGAAATAACAACCCTTACGAGTATTGAAAGAAAATAACTCTCTTCATGAATACGAAAGAAATAATACCCCTTACCTTAAAAATTTGGAGACTGCACTAGTGTAATAGCAAAATACTCTTCTTCTTTCTCTCTTATTCTCTCTATACTTTCTCTCTCTATAGCTTTAGTGAATTAGTGAGAAATAATGAAGAAATGAGCTTCTATTTATAGGCTCGGCAGAGTAAAGGTAAAATAGTCTTTTCGCCATAATTTATGATATCATCGCTTACATCATCGATCCTATAACATCATTGCTTATCTCATCGCTCCGATGACATCCTTACTTACCTCATCGCTCCACTGACATCATTATTTGCATCATAAGAGTTCAAATTCAATTTACACTCTTCCACCTCGTTTAACTTTTATACCATGAATTTACTATTATAATATTACCATTCAAATTATAAAAATCATACTATTATATAATCACATCATACTACTATAATGTAATATTATAATAATATATTTGAATGAATTATTTTATCGGGCAAGATAAAATACCAACTTTCAACAAATGTCACATGTTAAAAATTTATCCGTTTAAATCCACATTGAATAAATATTTTCTTATCATATATATCAAAAATTAATTATTCACAAATAATATTACAGAACTACAATATTGACAACAAGGTCGTTCCCAGGAAAGAGGGGGCCTTCCGATAAGGATTTCTCCTTACTGGCGCGCAATTAATCAACCCCTGTCCTAGACAGAACTTCCTTAGACATTGTCAATAATGCTATCTAATAATATTATTCAAATAATATGAATTATTGATTTGATAATTTGAAATAATGTGCAATGACAATTATTGAATCAATAATATAAAATATCAAAGTAGCACTTATTGATATAAAATATCAACATAGAAAATATTGAACCAATAAAATATTATGCAATTATTGAATCAATAATATAAAATATTGAACACTAATTACTGTAACAATAATTGAGTAAGTGCCTTCCTACGTAAGAATCAATAATTCAAGATACTGTACAATACCGTGTGCTACTGTGCAACACCACGTATTACTGTATTTTAACCACCGGATATTTCAACAGTACTAACGGTAACAGTTTTGCCGTTATTTTTATAAAAAGGTTACTTCTGTCGCTTTCTATATCCGACATTCATTCCGTTGTAGGGTCCACCAATGACTACGCCGTCGTACGAATATTCTCTGACAAAAAGAATATTCCTCGACCAAACGAATATTCCCCGACACAACGAATATTTTATAACCACTTGATTACTTTGTAAACTTTGCACATTTCTCCGATAACTTATCACATTTATCAAATCAACACCTTACTATTTCAAAATAATATATAAAAAAAATTAAATCTTATTCAAAAAATTTGGGGTCTTACAGGTCAGATGAATCGGACAAGAAGCGAAGGGGAATGAAAAGGTACTCTTGTTCCTCTATGCAAATGCGGGGAATGCGATCAGAATGGGGAAAGTCATCCCAACATTCGTAAGCCGCTGCATATAGAAATAAGTTTTTCCTTCTCTGGCGAAAAAAAAAACTAAAAAATTGGACGGTCATAAGCCTGAACTTGCTTCCAAAAGACGTCATAAGAACCAAAAGAGGGGAGCCCTTCCCCAATCACTGAGGAACGGGGCCTCCTTGGCAGTTTTTGGGTCTTCAGAATGTTCAGTGGAGAGGGCCTGCGAGCAAGAAGAATTCAGCATAAAGATTCTAAAGGGCGAGGAAAGGATGTCAAGGAAATATTATTGAACTTATAATGGTATTTGTCATGTTCGAAGGCGATGTGTTTGGTAGGGTTTGTCGCTAGCTTCGTTTTGATGTATTATTGGCCCCGTAATTCCAAGCGAATCAAAAGTTATGGTCAAGATGGTGATCACCCTTCTCGAACTTCATTTTTTCCTTCATTTGCTGATGCGCCCCTATAGGGATCAGCCCCTACACGGATCAGCTCCTACACGGATCAGCTCCTATAGGGATCAGGCCCTACAGGGATCAGCCTCTATAGTCACCATATTCCTATTAAAGGAAGGATTCAATCTGGTTTCCAAAAGATAAGTAGATTTGATCTTGCTTCTAAATATAAATATATAAAGATATTATTTTCTAAACATAGAAAAGATTTGATTTTTATTTCCCAATAAAGGAAAATTTCAAATTTTGAATTTCCTTCTAAATAATAATAGTAATAATAATGAGGAAGGATATTGTCTTCAAAATCAAATAAAGAAAGATTTTATTTTATTTCTAAAATAAAATAAGATTTTATTTGGAAATATTTGATTTGATTCCTAAATAAAAACGAAAGATTTGATCTACCAAAAGAAAGATTTTATTAGATTGAATTTTATTTGGTAATATTTGATGAACTTCCTTGTTTTAATTTCCAGAAAAAATAAGGAAACAAATATTGGGAAACTATGGAAAGATTTGCAGAAGATTTCCCAATATGTCCAAGGAAGAGCCCTGCTAGGTTTTGCCTCTATAGGGTTTAACCCTAAGGGTTTGGCTCGCTAGGGGTTCCCTCTTCTAGGACCCTTTGTCTTCAAGACCTGTAGAGTGGAGTCCCGTAAAATCGTTCAAAAGCTTGAAGTATTCTTGCACGATCGTCTCTTTGGAAACGCGACTCCCGTACAGGGGGCAAATGTGGGCCCAAGTGTAAATTAGGGTTCACATGCCCTAATTGAATTAAATGCACAATTAGGGTTCCACGACCTTATTAAATATACAAATTATGGTTTACATGACCTAATTAAATGAAGACAGAAAAGCCAAAAATAAATATGCTACACCCAAGAAAAGCCTCCACGTGTTCCAAGGCAGAAGGCTCGTGGAGGCAGCTCGTTTTGAGAATTGATTGAGGGATTAGATTGGTGGCTAGAAGGATAGAACGATCTAGGCATTACTCTGGTGATTAAAGGGTATTTCTAAAATTTTCCTGAGGGCATGTGCCTGGCACATGACCACTTTCTAGAAAACCCTATAAATACCCCTTTCATTCCATTTGGAGGGGGACCTCTCTTCAGACTCAAGACTTGGACATTCTCTCAACCAGAAGCACTCAAGAAGACTCTTGGAATCCCTGCTATCCTAACAAGTTTCTGGATTCTAGGAGGGGAAGCACTCAAGAAGGCTCTTGGAATCCCTGCTACCCTAACAAGGTTTTTAGATTCTTGGATTTCTGCCACGTGTCATTGGAGTAATCGCTCACCTGTTGTTCTCCCCTCTTCAATCAATCAATCAATTCTATGCTCTTCGTGGATTTCTCTCCTCCTCAGTCAATATGAAACCCTAACCCTATCAAGACACGATTTCCTTGCCCACAATAACTAACATCAATGCTAAACACTAAGAATAAATGATTGCTTGAGGAGTTGCTAAGTGATCTTTGTAAGATCAAAACTTCTAGACTTAGTAACAGAAAATTGTTTCTCAGATTGTAGAGTGAAGTGTTGGAGTGTGTTCTTTCTTAAGCACTTAAGTTCGATTTGTAAGTAGTTCAACCAACATTGTAGTAGCAATCCTTTTATAGCACGACTCGAATTTCTACTCATTGGATTGTTACCGTTGCTGATCAATTTTCCTAAGGACACTTAGCATTAGCTGATTCCTTTTACTTGAAACCTTATCTGTTGTACCATAAAATGTCACTATCCGTCAATGTAATTGATGGTGCAGAAGGATACACGTGTCCTAGGCATTGAGTAGCTAGTTGTTGAAAAGGTTGTCTTGTTCCTTTTGTCCTTATATATTGACTTCAACGGATAATATTGGTATTAAAAGTCAAGGTCAGGTGATCCCTGCTGTTGGTTGTCAAACCTTCAAACTCTACGATTCGAGCTAAACGATCACTGTGCTCAAATTATAGTGTTGGTCTTCATATTATTTAGTGACCCCGCCCACTAAACGATTTGAGGTTTATGATCTTTCAATGGCTTTGTCAGGAGACAGTTAAAGCTAATAGAAGAATGAGTTTTGTATTATTTGACTTGTTTCATTTACAAAGAGAGTTGTCCTATATATATACATATATGATAACCACATAAACTAGAATCAAGTGCTTTACAAAGTCACATATGCTAAAATCAAAAGATTACATAATCAAAGATTTCCAGGAGATAATTATGGTAATTAAAAAACAATATCCTAACTACTTGATAAATATAAAACCATCCTAAATAACAATATTATGTTATTTCTCTAATACACCCCTGCAAGCGAAACGTAATAACCGGAGCTTGAGCTTGACCTTTGGTGAAACACCCTTGGAGTTGTATAAGCAATAAAACAATAACCTTATGATCAACTGAGAATACACATAATCGCCAATGTATGTTGAAATGAAGAATAGCTTGCATGATAAGAACATCGATCCACAAGTTAAAGCTCAACTTTAGAGGTAATGCAGTTCCAATAGTATTATAGCCATCATGATTTGTGCTAAAAGTTCATGTAAGAGAGATCAAGTGATGGCTTAATAGTGATGCCGAGGATGAGAACTTGGCAAAATCGTTGGTTGTGTGACTAAATAGATGTTGGTGACTATAGTTACAATTTTCAAGAACTGAAAAACACTAAAAGAAAAAGGCTTAATTCTGAAGGAATATTCCCTCAGAAATAAACCTAGTCCGTCGGACCTAGCTTATTTCTGACGGACAATTCCGTCGGAAGTTCGGTCGTATATAAACGCGTTAGAGATAAGCTCCGTCGCAACTTTCGTCGACCTTTTATTATTTCTGACTGAACTATGCCTGACGAATTTTCATCGAATCTAAGCTATCTTCGACGGACTAACTGTGAGGGAACCATTCCGTCGAGTTTAAGGTAACTTCGACTGATTAAATTCGAGGACATAATTGTTTAAGGACCATTAATATCCGACGGAGTTTTCTCTCGGAAATAGCTTATCTTCGACGAAAAATTAAATTGCATAAAACAATATTCAAATCAAATCTCGACAAAAAATTCCCTCGAATATAAGGTAGTTCTGACGAAAAAATAATTTTGATAAATTATTTTTAAAATTTGTTCGGAGATTAAATCCGACGGAATATCAGTCAGAAATAGCTTATTCCGTCGAAATTAACCTATATTTTTTTTAATAAATATTTTAAAATTATAATTTCCAGGTATTTAAACTTATTTATGTACCTGTAACCTGTTTTATCCCAATACAGACAGACAATAATATATTTCACATTCAAATATTCAACGTAGTGCTAAAAACCTATACCACTTCGCAACAACAACGTAATCTACTAACTGATCATCATCAACATCATAAGCTAGCAATAACAAATATAAGCTAATGTTCAATCATCACATCAACAACAATATGTACAAATGTTCTACAATTTAATGAATAACATATATACAATGTAATCTACTTATACAGACGCAACTAAACTATAATATGTACAAATGTTCTACAAATGAATAACATAAATACTAATGAACTATAAACTAGTAATAGTATCATCATCGGGCGGAGGTGGATGACGCTGCTCTGGTGTATGAAAATCTCGATCGTCCTCCTGGTCGTTATCGCCAGTCTGCTCGTCATCGCCTCCCTTTTGAAAGAATTATAAATAAAAATCATTAGTCCGTATATATGTGAGAATTAACAGGATAGCCTTAATTAAAAATAACATAAACAATAAGAATACCTGAGTAGGCGGGGGTGGGCGAAAAGCCTCCTCCAGGAGGGTAATCACCTTTCGGAGCATCTCGCCGCTGAAAGCGTCGAACTGCTCCTGCGGTAATCCCGTACTCTCTACGGAGGCCACTACTATAATATCCTGAGCAATCTGGTGAAGACGAGAACTGCTAGGCAACTGCTGACGGCGAAATACCGGAACGATATGGAACCTATCCGACACTACCGCTATCAGCCTCTGGAATAACTCGTCATCCAAGCCAGCGCCCGTATGAGATGGCCCGACATGTGCTCTCGGACAATGGCGCTGGCTAGAGCCTACGAAAATATATTGTTCCATTACTAATAATAATTTATATAATGTGATAAATTATGATAACTTCTTGAAACATAAAAAATATTATTACCTCCAGGTAGTGTATATGCAGGTATCCTCGGCAGACCCAACACTCGATATCTGCCGGTACTGCTAGTAGGGGCCGGGGATCCTGAGACGCAACCCATAGTTTCAGCTCCTCATCCTGATCTAATAAAATATCGGGAAGGGGGTGGTGGAGTCTAATGGCTCAGAACCCCTCCTAATAGCCTCCAACACAGCTATACGCTGGTCCTGAAGCTTCTGAAATCGGTCATGTAATTTATTTTGTATTCGTGAGTTAATTATATCATTTTATTAACGATTGAATATCAATAAAAGCTAAATAGTAAGATTAGTTTTACCCGTATAGATAATGCTACCTGAGACAAAGCACGCTCGTCCTTAAGCGTGTGGGCTCTATCCCAAAACTCTAACATGGTCGGATCTCGGCCCAAGGTCCTCCTCAAGGCCTAATAAAAACATTCATAAAACAGGTATTAAGTATTTGTGTGAGAACTTGATATCTAAACAACTAAATACAGCGCACTTACCGTCTTCGCCTCCTCGAACGACTAAAAACCAGTGGTGTGTACTATGCAGAGTTGGCCACGGTTCTTCTTTGCCTGCTCAGACTTCTTCTTGAAATCATCAGCATCCCAGTGTGCACACATAGCCTGCCAGGCTAAATCGGAGACTATGCGGAGCTGGTGATCTCTGATGGTGGTCCCGGGCTAGTCCTCAATTTCCCGGGCTACCCTCTGTCGCATCTCATACAGCCAACCGGAGTAATTATTAGCGACATGTGAAATAATCACATCGTCGCTAGCTGTCTGAGAGATACTCGGGTCATATCTATAATAAATCTATAACAAAAGTTTAAAAATTAGAAATAATTGATTTTATCGAACTAAATAACTATGTACTAATTAATATAATATGATTAACTTACGTGAAAATCCTGCAAGATAGTCTGCATAAAGGTGGCACCGTACCGCCCATACTGGCTGAACCGCATGCACCCTCTGTGTAGGGTGTGCTTAGCTACCGGGTCTAGTATACTACAGAAAAAATATAACAATATGTGTTATGTGAATTATGTTTTGCAATAACTAACAGAAATATTAACAAAAGATTAACACTTACTGTCCAGAAGCGACATCCACCGGTATTGTAAGTGGAGCTGTCGGCGGATGACCAAAGATACCGAGATTCGTCCCTCGGTGTCGTCGAGGAGGTGCATCTGTAATAATTAAAAAAAACTGAGTCAATAAACATAAACTAATGCAGCTTGTGATATATTTAAATCCTAGATCAGACAACTTACTAGCTCCTGAAGACGAGCCTCCATCATGGATACCGTCTCCCGAACCGGATCGCCCACCACCGTGGCGACCTCCACCACTATGCCTAGCCATGAATATGCTAATGCAATAACCAAATTGGTAGATTATGAATATGTAAGGTTTAACAATGTGGTATTTATTAATATAATCATTTTAGATGATTACAAACGTTATCAAACCCATCAGATTCAACGTGTATATCATTCTCAGATTCGGTATCTTCCTCATCCTCAGTTTCGAGATCAGTTTCGTCATCGTTATTATCCTCAACGACTACATAATCATTCACGATGACATTTTCCTGGACAACCTCATCGTCAGGTACGTCAATGACATCAGTTGTCATCACACCTTCAGCATTTAACACTACTTGCCTTGGGTTGCTAACATTTTCTTGCAACGCCTCATCTATACCAAACATATTCTCAGCATCAAATACATGTGTTTTAGTTGTGACTATTGTGTACCAGAGGCTTCGAGTATTTACAACATTAGGAGCGTAATACACTTGATTCGGTTAACTGGCTAACACGAACACGTCATCAGATTTTAATACCGACTTGATATCTATGGTTGTGATTCTATTACGATTAACTTTAACACCATTTTCAGTATCAAACTAGCTACACTTAAATGTAACTACCTTTTTACCCCCGTGATAATTAAGCACAAACACATCCTGTAAACGGCCATAGTAATTGGACTCAGAATCTTAGTAGCAGCTTCCCAACACCACAACCCCAGAATTGACTTATGTGAGTTCATTCAAGTCATTGACCCTAAATCTGTACCCATTCACGATGCAGCCGGGAAAAGAACTAACAACTTTGCAAGGTCCTCGGATGACATCTATAAAACGCTCAGAAATGTTCTCTTCTTCAACCCTTTTCTTAAATCACTGTTGAAAATTAGCATTAGTGAATGCTTCCAACTCTGCTGCAATAAAAGCTGGGTTAGAAGCATACGCTTCCTCTTCGCATGATCTGCGTAAATAGTAAAATGTCTTTAACATATAGATGACTACACTTATAAATTGCACTAAATACCGTAAATAATTTTTTACCTGATGTATGATGATACTTTGGGCATATTTAGAAGCACGTATGTAGATATAATCTTCAACTCTTTGTAGCTTAAGTAAGTCAGCGTCTCATGGCCAAATGTCTTAGTCGGATATGTGAATACAACTAACTCATCATCAGCATTAGATAATGGACCAACAACCTGATTCCTACTTAAATGGTTGTGTTTCGTTGAGACAACATCGTCAAAATACAATGAGCAGAAGTTGACAAGCTCTTCCTCCGTATAGCGTTCAGCAATAGAACCCTCTACACGAGCTTTGTTCTTCAACTTTTGTTTTAATCGACGAATATACCTAAAATAAGTATCACACAATATATATGAGTATTATTAATATGAGCAACATAAAGTAATTTGTAGTTTATACTACCTCTCAAAAGGATACATCCACTGATATTGCACTGGTCCTCCAAGTTTGAATTCATAAGATAGATGAATAAGCAGATGTTCCATCGAGTCAAAGAATCCTGGAGGGAAGATCATTTCGAGCTTACAAATGGTAAGCACAATATTGTTCTCCATTTGCTCCACATCACTGTACTTAATTACAGTTGAGCAAAGATCCCAAAAGAAATTTGAAAGTCCGGTCAATGCATCCAAAAATTTTCTGGGTTACATCTCACGAAATTCAATTGGGATCAAGTTCTGCATGAATACATAAAAATTGTGACTCTTGAATCCAGTAATTTTTAATTGCACGACCTTACAACATCGCGATATGTTCGACGTATATCCACCTGGGGGCTTCAACCCACTAACCCACTTACACACTTCTTCAACTTGTTGCTTAGTAAGACAAAATGGAGCTTTAGGTTTCGTATTGTTAAGGCAAAGCCACAATTCTGGTCTGATGTTCAATGCCTCCAAATCTTTTTGAGCATTGTCATTGTCTTTGGTTTTACCAATCGCATCTAACACGGTGTAAAACAAGTTTTCAAAAATATTCTTTTCTGTATGCATGACATCTATACAATGACAAACTGAAAGTGTGACCCAATATGGTAACTCAAACCATATGGGCGAGTGTGTCCAATTATGAGTCTTCCCGTACCCGTTGCTCTCAATTTACTTTCCTCCTTCCCCGGCAAAGGAAAATAAAGATGGTTCAACCAGCCTAAGACCTCACTGCTCGACAGTCGACCAACAACCCCCTTCTTCTCTGTCTTTCTGTTGAACTGTGTAGACATCTTTCTGTAATTGTGATCAAGAGGCAAGAATCTACGAGCAGTTCCAAAGAAACTACATTTTCGCCCATGCTACAATGGATTGCCTTGCACATCCCCCATACACACTGGACAGGACAGCTTCCTATGGGTTGACCAACCACTAACCATCCTAAGAGTCGAAAAGTCAATGATAGTCCATAACAAGGCTGCCTTCATCACAAAATTCTCGCATATCGATTTATCATACGTCTGGACCTCTGTCTCCCACAACATCTTTAGTTCATCTACTAACGGTCGAAGGTACACGTTAATATCTTTTGTAGGACTTTTATCTACCGGTATGAGTAAAGTCAAGAATAAATACGGATCCCTCATTATCCACCGGTCGAAGGTACACGTTAATGTCTTTTGTAGGACTTTTATCCACCGATATGAGTAAAGTCAAGAACAAATACGGATTCCTCATGCACATTAATAGTGGAAGAATATAAGCGACCATAATGACTGGCCAAACTAAGTACGGCTGGCTAAAATTATTAAAAGGGCAAAAGCCATCCGTAGTCATGCCGAGCCTAACATTCCTGACTTCTTCCGCAAACTAAGGATAATTTTTATCAAATCTCTTCCATTCATCTCCATCCACTGGGTGAGTCAGCTGACCAGGCACGACATCCCTTGTTCTATGCCAACTCATATGTTGAGTTGTATGGGACGACATGAATAGCCGCTGAAGCCTCGGCGCAAGAGGAAAGTACTGTAAGATCTTCATGGGAACATGTTTCTCCTTCCCCCCACGTTTTACCACCTTGTAACGAGAAAAGCTGCACATATCACACTGTCTCTTATCTCTGTCTGCCCCATAGTATCACATGTAATCCTGCTCACAAGCATCAATTTTCTGATACCCTATATTTAACCTCTTGACCGTCTTCTTCACTTCGTAATAATTCACAGGAAGAGTATGATCCTTGGGTAAGAACTGTCCAAATAGAGCAAGCAAATCGTTGAAACCTCTCTCACTACAGTCGTTTTCATTCTTGAAGTGTAAAAGCTGAGTCACTGCAGAAAGCTTGGTGTCCTTAACATTTCCCGGATACAACGAGACCCCAGATTCATATAGCAACTTATAAAAGGCAGCAGCTGTATCATTTGGCACTTGCTTAGCACTGCTTGAAGAATGATCATTTTCAGCCCAGTCAATATTAATAGGGCCATAAGCATCGACCAACATCTCCACCGGATCATAGTTTTTGGTGTATGAATCCCGTTGAATTGGTTGTTCCACAGTACTGTCGATCACTTCTCTCAGCTCAGTTGATTCCTGTGATGAGTCCATACGAAGTACCCATCCACAAATCCACAAAAAAATAAGTCAAATTTAATTTCATCGACTTTCTTCCAAATCAGGTTTTTACTCTTGACACACGGGCATCTCATCTTCCCATTCGGATCATCAACATATTCTATTGCTTTATTCAAGAAATCTGACACCCCAACACGATAAGCTGAGACTAATCCCCTCCCATCACTGGGTATCCTACGGTACATCCAACTCCGGTCGGTTGACATCTTTAACTGCACAGACGATGAATTCAATATAGGGATGTTCATATATGTTGTCCATGCATGAATTATATTTAATTTTATAGTATCTCTACTCTACAGGACATGGGTAATTTTGGCTTCTATCCCGTTCCTAGATGTGTTTCCTCACTAGTGCCAACACGTTGAGCACGTTTTATATGTTTCAAGAAAATTTTGATAGCACCTCCCCATGGTCTCCAAGTACACGAAATAGACTAAGATAACTTAATCTAAGTATGCACTCGAAGAACATGTAGAGATCACAGCCGAAAAATCCTCAAAACAACACAAACTAACCATTTTGTATTGGCACCAGCCTAAGTGAGAGACATAACATTCAATAACAGTCCCAAACTGGGGACTATTCGACATTCACTCCTAATGAGTGAATGTCAAACGGGTTTCTAAGTTCCAAAGTATAGTTCATAAATAATCATTCCATTAACTTGCAAATATGTTAACCGCCTTATTTGAGCTGGCAAAGAGTTAAGTAAGACAAATAGTTGTAAAGTGCATAAACAACTTAAGTTGGCATCTGCATGGTATCATGCAACTTATCACTCAAGTCAATGTGAATAAAGCATTACACTGTGTTGGTTTTCTTCACAATCTGTCCCCGCAACCGCTTGTTGGGACATTTATAACATCTCTTTATCCACTTAATCTTCTGACTTAAACGTATTACAACTGTTATCCTTTTAAAACAGAAAATGCATAAATTGCAATGAACTATATACGAATGATCAAAGTTAAGCAACTAACTAAACCGTCAATTCTAGAACATGAGATTAGGATTGTTAGAAGTTCCAAAGGTCTTGAGGGGACAACTAATACCTCAACGGGGGAAAAAATGGAAGGTGGAGAATACTCTAAGCTATCGCGTCACATAAAGAGTTACCTTATACCTATAAAATGTGATGACGGGTTAGAGTATTTTCCACCTTACTTTTGCTGCACTCATTGCGGTATTCGGTGTCCACTCAAGACCTCAAAAACTTCTAAAAATTTTAATCGCAAATTCTACAACTGCCCGGTTAATTAGTTGCTCTGCTTTGCTTATTCCTATATAGTTCATTGCAATTTATGCATTTTCTGTTTTAAAAGGAAAAAAGATGTAATACTATTAAGTAGGAAGCTTAAGTGGGGAAGGAAAACATATAAATGTCCCAAAATGCGGTTGCGGGGACGGATTATGACGAAAGCCAACACAGCATAATGCTTTATTCACATTGACTTGAGTGATAAGTTGCATGATACCATGTTGATGCCAACCTAAGTTTTTCCTACACCTTGCAACTATTGTCATCAGCATAACCCTAGCCAGCTCAATTAAGGCGATCTACATATTTACAGGTTAATGGAATGATATATGTACTATAAAATATATAGTTGTAATTGAGTGTATTGAAGATCGAAGAGAGAGTATTATTGAGTTTATTGAATATTGCGGTAAACTAAGCAAATGCTACTTAGTTTATTTTACCAATGCAAAACTAAGTAAATGCTACTTAGTTTATGAGAACTATTATTTGGAATATATATGGGGACTACTATTCTACATTCACTCTTATGCGTCAAACGAGTTTCTAAGTTTCAAAGTATAGTACATATATGTATATATATACATATAGTACTTATTGAGTTTATTGAATATTGCGACAAACTAAGCAAATGCTACTTAGTTTATTTTGTCAATGAAAAACTAAGTGCTACTTAGTTTATGAGAACTGTTATTTGGAATATATATGGAGACTACTATTTGACATTCACTTCTACTTGTCTGTTGGGTTTCTAATTAAGTTCCAAAGTATATTATTTACTATAGACACCCACTACAAGGAAAAGCCTTAGTTCCGACGGATTTATTTTCGACGGATTTATTCGCTCGGAATTATGCCACTTTCGACGGATTATTCTGTCGGTGATAATTCCCTCGAAACTAATATTATTACGACGGAATTTCGTCAGAGATATGAGCCAGCCCTTAGCGCGAACATTCCCGCTAGCGCCAACTCTAAATTCGACGGAAACGCATTTACTTTCGGCGGAATATCCGTCGGAAGTAAGGTAAGCTCGAGGGATCTATGTTCGACAAAACTTCCGTCAGAAATAACCTATAAAACCTAAAATGAACGGACGCCTCTACAGACCTCTCATTTTCCTCCCTCTTCTCTCATTTTCTTCCGTCTTCTCTCATTCCCCCCTCTACTCTCATTTTCCCCTTTGCAATTTCTCTCTCTCGTACACCACCTCCCCGCCTTCTTCTCTCTCGTGCTCACACGCCGGCTACCGCTCCAGTTTTCGCCACCACTCCAAACGCCGCCACCGCTCCAAACGCCGTCTCGGGTCACACGCCGTCGCCGTTCAGATGCTGCTGCCTCCCAGCCCTCTTCTCTCTCCTGCTCACACGCCGACCACCTCTCCAGACTCCGCCACAGCTCCAGACGCCGCCGCTGCTTCGGTCACCCGCCGTCGCCGGTCACAAACAGCCTTCGTCCTCCTTCTCCTCCTTTAGTTGGATTGAAAACTAAGTCTGAGCAGGTTTGGGTTTATTTGTATATTTAGGATTATTGTGCATATTGGATATTGGTGAAATCTGTTTGAATATTAGGTTTGGGTTTATTTGTATATTTAATTTCTTGCTATATATTGTGCTATATTGGTGAAATTGATGAAATCCGAACTTACTGTTGATGAAATCTGTTGATGAAATTGAGACTTGGGTTGAAGACTGTTGATGAATTTGGCCTTATTTATGTTATGCCAATTTGGGAGTAATATTATGAATTGTTTTTAGGTTTATTAATTGGGATTATTCATGTTATACTAATATTTCATAGGGTTAAGTATTGCTGTATATTGATATTGCTGAAATTTGAATAATTTTTGGCTTATTAATGTTACTGAAATTGTTGCAAATTGAGATGAAGTATTGTTGTGCAATTTGGGATTAAAATTTGTATTGATAATTATTGAGTACAGTATTTGTGAGTGTGATATTTGATATTTTCGACGAAATTTCCCACGGAGATTCTGTCAAAAATCTTCAGCTGCTAAATTTGTGGGCCTTGCAATTATATTTATGTATTATTTAATTAGTTTCTCATTATTAAAATATAAATTAAGTAGCATTTACTTAGTTTTTTACTACTAAAATAAAATAATAATAATCAATAATCAATAATAAATAATATTAAATATTAAATAATAAATAATAAATAATAACTAATAAATAATAAATAATAAATAATAAATAATAAATAATAAAATAATAGATAATAGATAATAATTAATAATTAATAAATAAATAAATAATAATTAATTATAATATATAATTAATAAATAATAAATTAAATACAATTAATAACTAAGTAGCATTTGCTTAGTTAGAATGCAATATTCAATAAACTAAGTAGCACTTACTTAGTTTTTCATTGGCAAAATAAACTAAGTACATTTGCTTAGTTTGCTGCAATATTCAATAAAATACAATTAATAACTAAGTAGCATTTGCTTAGTTGGGATGCAATATTCAATAAACTAAGTAGCACTTACTTAGTTTTTCATTGGCAAAATAAACTAAGTAGTATTTGCTTAGTTTGCCGCAATATTCAATAAATTCAATAAGTACTATATGTATATATATACATATATGTACTATACTTTGAAACTTAGAAACTCGTTTGACGCATAGGAGTGAATGTCGAAAAATAGTCCCCATATATATTCCAAATAACAGTTCTCATAAACTAAGTAGCACTTAGTTTTTCATTGGCAAAATAAACTAAGTAGCATTTGCTTAGTTTGCCGCAATATTCAATAAATTCAATATGGCTCTCTCTTCGATCTTCAATACACTCAATTATAACTATAAATTTTATAGTACATATATGATTCCATTAACCATCAGATATGTAGACCGCCTTAATTGAACTGGCTAGGGGTATGCTGATGACAATAGTTGCAAGGTGTAGGAACAACTTATAATGGCATCAGCATGGTATCAGGCAACTTATCACTTAAAGTCAATGTGAAGAAAGCATAGTGTTGTGTTGGCTTTCGTCACAATTCGTCCCGTAACCACATTTTGGGACATTTATAAGTTTTTCTTCTCCACTTAAGCGTCCTACTTATTATTATTACATCTCTTTTCCTTTTAAATCAAAAAATGCATAAATTGCAATGAACTATATAGGAATGAACAAAGCAGAGCAACTAATTAACCAGTCAGTTGAAGAATTTGCGATTAATATTCTTGGAAGTGTCTGAGGTCTTTAGTGGACAACCAATACCGCAACGAGTGTAGCGAAAGTTAGTTGGAAAATACTCTAACCCGTCGCCACATTTTAGCCAGTTGCATGCAACTCTTTATGTGATGCGACTGCTTTAGAGTATTCTCCACCTTCCATTTGTTGCCCTCTTTGTGGTATTAGTTGTCCCTTAAAGACCTTTGGAACTTCTAACTACCCTAATCTCATGTTCTAGAATTGACCGTTTAGTTAGTTCCTCAACTTTGCTCATTCGTATATAGTTCATTGTAATTTATGCATTTTTTGATTTCAAAAGGAAAAGATGAGGCATTACTATTAAGTAGGAAACTTAAGTGGGGAAGGAAAACTTATAAATGTCCCAAAATGTGGTTGCGGAGACAGATTGTGACTAAAGTCCACACAACACAATTCTTTCTTCACATTGACTTGAGTGATAAGTTGTGTGATACCATGCAGATGCCAACTTAAGTTATTTCTGCACTTTACAATCCGTTTGTCTAACTTAACTCTTTGTCAGCTCAAATAAGGCGGTTAACATGTTTGATGGTTAATGGAAGGATTGTTTATGAACTATACTTTGGAACTTAGAAACTCGTTTGACATTCACTTAGTTGGAGTGAATGTCGAATAGTCCCCAGTTTGGGACTGTTACTGGATGTTATGTCTTTCACTTAGACCGGTGACAATACGAAACGACACGTTTTTGTTGTTTTGAGGATTTTTCGGCTATTATCTCTACATGTTCTTCGAGTACATACTTAGATTAAGTTATCTTAATCTATTTTATGTACTTGGAGACCATGGGGAGGTGCTGCCGAAATTTTCTTAAAACTGTAGAAACGTGCTTAACGTGTTGTCACTAGTGAAGAGACACATCCAAGAACGAAATAGAAGCCTGAATTACCTTGTCCTATAGAGCTTTCCTAATAGGAAAATACTTTAATTCATGCATGGACCACATGCATGAACATCCTTGTACTGAAACCCGTTTGACATTCATTCATGCATGGACCACATGCATGAACATCCTTGTACTGAATGTGTGGTCTGTGCAGTTAAAGATGTCAGCTGACCGGAGTTGGATGTACCGTAGGATACCCAGTGATGGGAGGGGATTATTCACAGCTTATCGTGATGGGGTGCCAGATTTCTTGAACAAAGCAATAGAGCATATTGATGATCCGAGCGGAAAGATGTGATGCCCGTGTGTCAAGTGTAAAAACCTAATCTAGAAGAAAGTCGAAGAGATTAAATTTGACTTATTTTCTCATGGATTTGTGGATGGGTACTCCGTGTGGACTCATCACGGGAAATCATCTGAGCTGATAGAAGTGATCGACAATACTGTGGAGGATGATATTCTACAGGATTTATACGCCAAAACTTATGATCCGGTGGAGATGTTGGTCGATGCTTATGGCCCTACTAATATTGACTGGGCTGATAATGAGCCTTCTTCAAGCAGTGTTAAGCAAGTGCCAAACGATACAGCTGCTGCCTTTTACAAGTTATTATCTGAATCCGGGGTCTCGTTGTATCCGGGAAATGATACAGACACCAAGCTTTCTGCAGTGATGATGCTATTACACTTCAAGAATGAGCAGGACTGTAGTGAGAGAGGTTTCAACGATTTGCTTGCAATAGTTGGACAGTTCTTACCCAAGGATCATACTCTTCCTGCGAATTATTACGAAGTGAAGAAGATGGTCAAGGGGTTAAATATGGGGTATCAGAAAATTGATGCTTGTGAGCAAGATTGCATGTTATACTATGGGGAGGACAGAGATAAGGGACAGTGTGATATATGCAGCTTGTCGCGCTACAAGGTGACAAAACATGGGGGAAGGAGAAAAATGTTCCCAAGAAGATCTTATAGTACTTTCCTCTTGCGCCGAGGCTTCAGCGGCTATTCATGTCGTCTCATACGGCTCAACATATGAGTTGGCATCGAACAAGGGATGTCGTGCCTGGTCAGCTGACTCACTCAGTGGATGGAGATGAATGGAAGAGATTTGATGCAAATTATCCTGAGTTTACGGAAGAAGTCAGGAATGTTAGTCTTGGCATGGCTACTGATGGCTTTTGCCCTTTCAATAATTTTAGCCAGCCGTACTCAGTTTGGCCGGTCATTATGGTCGTTTATAATCTTCCACCGTCGATGTGCATGAGGAATCCATATTTGTTCTTGACTTTACTCATATCGGGGGATAAAAGTCCTACAAAAGACATTAACATGTACCTTCGACCGTTAGTAGATGAACTAAAGATGTTGTGGGAGATAGGGGTATAGACATATGATAAATCGATATGCGAGAATTTTGTGATGAAGGCCGCCCTGTTATGGACTATCACTGACTTTCCAGCTCTTGGGATAGTTAGTGGTTGGTTAACTCACGGGAAACTGTCATGTCCAGTGTGTATGGGGCATGTGCAAGGCAATCAGTTGCAGCATGGGCGGAAATGTACCTTCTTTGGAACTGCTCGTAGATTCTTGCCTCTTGATCACAATAACAGAAAGATGTCTACACAGTTCAACAGAAAGACAGAGAAGAAGGGGGTTGTTGGTCGACTGTCGGGCAGTGAGGTCTTGGGTTGGTTGAACCAGCTTGATTTTCCTTTGCCGGGGAAGGATCACAGTAAATTGAGAGCAGCTGGGTACGGGAAGACTCATAATTGGACACACTCGGCCATATGGTTTGAGTTGCCATATTGGGGCACACTTTCAATTCGTCATTGTATAGATGTCATGCATACCAAAAAGAATGTTTTCAAGAACTTGTTTTAGACCGTGCTAGATGCGAGTGGTAAAACCAAAGACAATGACAACGCTCGAAAAGATTTGGAGGCATTGAACATTAGGCCAGAATTGTGGCTTCGCCCTAACAATACGAAACCTAAAGCTCCATATTGTCTTACTAAGCAATAAGTTGAAGACGTGTGTAAGTGGGATAGTGGGTTGAAGCTTCCAGATGGATATGCGTCAAACATAACACGTTGTTGTAAGGTCGAGCAATTGAAAATTTCTGTATTCAAGAGTCACGATTGTCATGTATTCATGCAGAAGTTGATCCCAATTGCATTTCGTGAGATGTAACCCAGAAAAGATTTGAATGTATTGACCGAACTTTCAAATTTCTTTTGAGATCTTTGCTCAACTGTAATTAAGTACACTAATGTGGAGCAGATGGAGAGAAATATTGTTAATACCATTTGCAAGCTCAAAATGATCTTCCCTCCAAGATTCTTTGACTCGATGGAACATCTGCCTATTCATCTACCGTATGAACTCAAACTTGGAGGACCGGTGCAATATCGGTGGATGTATCCTTTTGAGAGGTAATATAAACTACAAATTGCTTTATATTGCTCATCATATTAATAATACTCCTACATATTTGTCAAAATATTTGTCTTAGGTATATGCGTCGATTAAAATAAAAGGTGAAGAACAAAGCTCGTGTAGAGGGTTATATTGCTGAACGCTATACGGAGGAAGAGCTTGTCAACTTCTGTTCATTGTATTTTGATGATGTTATCTTATGCTGATGATGAGTTAGCTGTATTCACATATCCGGCTAAGCCATTTGGCCATGAGACGCAGACTTACTTAAGCGACAAATAGTTGAAGATTGTATCTACATACGTGCTTCTAAATATGCCCGAAGTATCATCATACATCAGGTATGAATAATTATTTATGGCATTTAGTGCAATTTATAAGTGTAGTCATCTATATGTTAAAGACATTTTACTAGTTACGCAGTTCATTCGAAGAGGAAGCGTATGCTTCTAACGCAGCTTTTACTGCAGCAGAGTTGGAAGCATTCACTAATGCTAATTTTCAACAGTGGTTTAAGAAAAGAATTGAAGAAGAGAACATTTCTGAGCGTTTTATAGATGTCATCCGAGGACCGTACAAAGTTGTTAGTTCTTTTCCCGGATGCATCGTGAATAGGTACAGATTTAGGGTCGATGACTTGAATGAACTTACATCAGTCAATTCTGGGGTTGTGGTGTTGGGAAGTTGCTACCAAGATTCTGAGTCCAATTACTATGGACGTTTACAGGATGTGGTTGCGCTCAATTATCATGGGGGTAAAAAGGTAGATACATTTAAGTGTAGCTGGTTTGATACTGAAAAGGGGGTTAAAGTTGATCGTAATAGAATCACAACCGTAGATATCAAGTCAGTGTTAAAGTCTGATAACGTGTTCGTGTTAGCAAGTCAAGCGACTCAAGTGTATTACGCTCCTAATGTCGTAAATACTCAAAGCCCCCGGTACACAGTAGTCACAACTAAAACACGTTCATTTGATGCTGAGAACATGTTTGGTATAGATGAGGCGTTGCAAGAAGATGTTAGCAACCTTTTGGCCATAGTGTTCAATGTTGAAGATGTGATGGGTATTGATGTCATTGACGTACCTGACGATGAGGATGTCGAGGAAAACATCGTCGTGAGTGATTATGTAGTCGTCGATGATGATAACGATGACGAAACTGATCTCGAAACTGAGGATGAGGAAGATACCGAATCCGAGACTGATATACATGTTGATTCTGATGGGTTTGATGGCGTAAGTAATTGAAAATTAGCATTCATATTAGTAAATACCACATTGTTAAACCTTACATATTCATAATTTACCAATTTGGTTATTGCAGTAGGATATTCATGGCTAAACATAGCGGTGGAGGTCGCCGAGGTGGAGGGCGATCCGATACAGGAGACGATACCACGACGGCGGCTCGTCTTCAGGAGTTAGTAAGTTATCTTAACTAGGATTTAAATATATCTCAAACTGCATTAGTTTATGTTTATTGACTCAGTTAAATATAATTATTACAGATGCACCTCGTCAACGACACCAAGGGACGAACCTCGGTATCTTTGGTCGTCCGCCGACAGTTCCACATACAGTACCGGTGGATGTTGCTTCTGGACAGTAAGTGTTAATATATTGTTAATATTTCTGGCAGTTATTGCAAAACACAATTCATATAACACATTGTTATATTTTTTTATGTAGTATACTAGACCCGGTGGCTAAGCACACCCTACACGCCATCTGTTTGACGCACCTCCCGAGAGGGTGCATGCGGTTCAGCCAGTATGGGCGGTACGATGCCACCTTTATGTAGACTGTTTTGCAGGAGTTTTACGTAAGTTAAGCATATTATATTAATTACTACATAGTTGTATTAGGATGACGAAATCAGTTGTTCCTAATTTTTAAACATTTGTTATAGGTTTATTATAGATTTGACCCGAGTATCTCTCAGATAGCTGGCGACGATGTGATTATATCACATGTCTCTAAGAATTACTCTGGCTGGCTGTATGAGATGCGACAGAGGGCAGCTCGAGCAATTGAGGACCAGCCCGGGACCACCATTAGATCTCACCAGCCTCGCATAGTCTTCGATTTAGCCTGGGAGGCTATGTGTGCGCACTGGGATGCTGATGACTGTCGACGTTGGAAAATTTAAGAACCCCGCAGGTCGGTTCGTAACCCGGGTTTCCTCAAATCGATCTTCCTAAGTTCTCTCTACCCCCACTCATTTTATTTAGGAAAAAGGTTTTGAAGGGTTTTTTAGGAAAGAGGCCAAAATGTTTTTATGTCGACGATTTGAACGTTTAGAGTCACCAGTTGGTAGATTGGAAAATGGTTGTACCAACTCAATAGAGTTTGATTTAAAAAGAGGCCCAATTGCTGGACACTATCGAAACTTGATCTTTGAAATCGGAGTTTTGAGTTCGGGAGCTTGGTTAAGTGTAGGGAAGGTGTTAGGCACCCCACGACTCCCGTGTAAACACGGTACCACATCTTTTCAATATTTTCCTTAAAACTAGAATGCGTGAGTGAATGCTGTTTAAAAGTTGGGCTTATTGATTTGATTGATTAAAAGCTTTGACAAGCTTCGTTGAACCTATATACAAAGGGTTTGATTTGATTTGAAAAATCCGTCTTTGATTTGATTTGCAAAAGCATTTAATTTGATTTGCAAAAGCTTTTTCTTTTGATTGAATTGAAAATGATGTTTTGAAAGCTGGTTTATCAAACTCTTACGCTGACATAGGAATTGAAGCGTATCGCTACTTTTAATTTTTATCTTTATAGCCTTAAGGCTGCATGTGAATGGTGATTTGTCGGGCTGCGAAGCATCCTCGTCCACAGAAATAAACAAGTGTCGGTCTCCTCATGGGTATGAAAACCATCGAAGGGACGCTGACACAATAATTGACATTTCATTATGATGAGACCTTAAATCCGGATAACCGTTTTAAGATCTGTATATATACATTGCTATAGAAAAATTGGCAGGGTACATTTGTAAACTGGAGTTTGCCCATCATGGGAATCAGATCCCGATCAATTTGATCGTGAATCCTACAATTCCTAGGCTCACATAGAAGTAGCTAATAAACCTGCACAGTTCAAATTTGTACAGAAATGGATATATACATCATCACGTCGCAACTTAACCAAGGATTCATCATTAAATCCTGGCTGCACGTGGCCAAAGCGTCTCGTTTCCACTAGATAGCGATCTAAGCTAGTTTTCTTTCAGTGCTGAAACTATAAAAATAACTAGATTTAAAGAAATTTTAGCCATTATAGCTTCCAGGTTCTGTCGGGACCTGTTTGAACCGTTGAAAACTAGAATTGGCGAGATTTGGATAAATCTAGTCCACCCGTAGATATATCAGTGCAAATTCATAAAAATGAATATTAAATGCAGCAGTTGAATAAATTGAGTAAATTAATATATATATAGTTATATATATACAAAAGTTGTAAAAGGGCGATGGGTTTTCACTCGCAATCCCGGACTTGAATTGAAATATATATATATATTTATAAAAAACTATAAATAGCCACGAAATAATCCAGGCTGTGACAGAAATGAAATATATATATATATATATATATATATATATAAACAGTAAAGAGGGCGAAGAGTTTTCACGCCAATGCCCGTACTGAAATTGAAATGGACAAAAAAGTAGTTCACCGGTGACTGGGGGAGCACCTAGTATGGCGAAGTGTGCAAAAGCAGTAAAATGGCCATGAAATAATCCAGGCCGGACTGAAAATATATAAATATATATTGACAGAAATGTAGTCAACTAGGACTGGTATGAGAACCAGTGATGGTGAAAGTCGCTTATATATGCGTAAATATATATAAAAGCGGTAAACTACCTCGGATTTGACATTCGAGCTTGACAAAATTGAAATGTTAGTACATTTGCAGTTAAATATGTACAAAAAAGGGCCAAAACCAGACTGGCAAGATGACCCAGTCCGGCGGAGTTGCCAGAATGTGTGTGCTAGTGCATCGAAGCTGCTGGAGCTGACGGATCGTCAATCCGAGTTGTAGAAATGCATAAAACTACGTTTATGTACAGAACTGTACCAAATTTTGATGAAAACAGCCTCGGAACTAAGTTCCAGGCATATTTAGAAGATGAAACTTTGTATGCAAGTGGAAAATAGTGCAAAGTAGTAGTATTGACTTTCTGATCATAAAAATACTTACAATGGGCTGCAATACGGGCTTTTTGCCAAATCGTAGGCTTTAAACGTTCAAATCTACAGGTGGTTTTTTGATATGTGGTAATATATGGGTATATCTACGTGTTAGAATGAAAATATTTGGGTTTAGAAGAGGTGTAAAAGTTAAAAAATCAGACGGGCAGAGCTTCGCTGCGTTTCGAAATTGTTGAAAATGAATAGGGGCACATTTATTTATAGGCCAGGGAGCCTTAGCTCTACCTGCTGCTACCGCAGGTAGAGGTACGGCTCCCCAAGGTGGGGCCCACATCCCCGACTTTGTCGTCTCGAAGTGCGTGCATGCCGGCGACGTGATGTCAGGTTCGAAACTTCATAACTTTTTATCGGAGCGTCTGTTTGAGGCGTACTATAGCTTTTCGGAAATCCCTCACTGAGAGTGTCATAATGACATAAGATTTAACCCTTTTTAAGTCTTAAAAGGTGGGTTCATGACCTGGTCTTTGTTTTCCCACAGTTTATCCGTCGAGCCGTTTGGTGCTGTTTTCACCCGGGATCACCGTTGTTGTTCTTTCTGACCTTGGTGGCATCAATTTGGATTGATTTTGACTGAATCGGCTGAGAGTTGGTAAAATAACCATTTTTCCCTTCCTGGGGTTGCCCTTGGTGTCGACATGGTCTCTAGTTGACTTCCGGAGGCTGTTTCAAAGACTTGGATCCCATTCAAGTCTGTTTGTCCCCAGTGTTGCCTCTGTGGCTAACGTGGTCATTCCAGGTTTTCTTCTAGAGGTGTTGTGATGCTTCAGGTTTATGTCTGAAGGTGACCTAATTTCTCGGGTTGCTGTCGGGGATGACCTGCACTTCCCGGGTTGCTGCCGGGGCTGATTTGTACCTCCCGGGTTGCTGTTAGGGCTGAGTTAACATCCTGATATGGTTGATCAGTGATGTGGTTGTCCCGATATTGGTGATCGAGTTTGAGCTGATGTCCCCATATTGAGATCGGGGATGATCTGACGGTCAGATTGACGATCGAAATTGAACGAACGGTCCGATTAACGATCGGAGCTGTATAAATGGTCCGATTGACTATCGGAGCCTGATCGATGGTCTGATTGACTATCAGAGATGGATTGACGGTCCGATTGACTATCGAAGGTGGATTGACGGTCTGATTGACTATCGGAGCTGGCTGAATTACCGATATCGGTGATCAGATTTAACTGGATTATCAATATTGAAGATCGAATTTGAGTTAAAAGACTGGCATGGGTGGTCGGGTTTGGATTGGAGGCTCGGTATCAAGACCGGGGTTGAGTTAAAAAGATAGCTTTGCCCTCCTACAATGTTAGTAACAGGAGAACAAAATTTTAAGTGTCTACAATGACTTCAAGAAGAAGTCTGAGCAGGCGAAGAAGAACCGTGGCCCGCTCCGCATAGTACACACCACTGGTTCTCAGTAGTTCGAGGAGGCGAACACGGTAAGTGCGCTGTATTTAGTTGTTTAGTTATCAAGTTCTCACACAAATAATTAATACCTATTTTATGAATGTTTTTATTTGGCCTTGCGGTGGACCTTGGGCCGAGATCCCACCATTGTAGAGTTTTGGGATAGAGCCCACATGCCTAAGGACGAGCGTCCTTTGTCTCAGGCAACTATAGCTATACGAGTAAAACTCATCTTACTATTTAGCTTTTAGTAATATTCAATTGTAAATAAAATGATATAATTAACACACTTATACAAAATAAATTACAGGACCGATTTCAGAGGCTTCGGGATGCTCGTATAGCTGAGCTGGAGGCTATTAGGACTGGTTCTGAGCCGTCAAACTCTGCCACTCCCCTTCCCGATATTGTATTAGATCGGGAAGAGGAGCTAAGACTATGGGTCGCATCTCAGGATCCCCCTACTAGAAGTATCGGCAGATATCGAGTGTTGGGTCTACCGAGGATACCCGCATATACACTCCCTGGAGGTAATAATATTTTTTATATTTCACGAAATTATCAGAATTTATCACATTATATAAATTATTATTAGTAATGGAACTTGTCTCTTTTTATAGGCTCCAGCCAGCGCTAGCGTCCCAAATCACATGTCGGACCATCTGATTCGGACGCTGGCTTGGATGACTAGATCTTCCAGAGGCTGATAGGGGCCGTATCGGATAGGTTCCGTACCGATCTAGTCTTTCGCCGTCAGCAGCTGTCTAGCAGTTCTCGTCTTCACCAGGTTGCTCAAGAGGTTATAGCAGGAGCCTCTGCAGAGAGTACAGGATTACCGCGGGAGCAGTTCGACGCTTTCAGTGGCGAGATGCTCCGGATGGTGATTACCCTCTTGGAGGAGGCTTTTCGTCCTCCCCCGCCTACTCAGGTATTCTTATTGTTTATGTTATTTTCATTTAAAGCTAGCTTGTTAATTCTT
The DNA here is from genome assembly GCA_020205555.1 of Panax stipuleanatus. Classification (NCBI taxonomy): domain Eukaryota; kingdom Viridiplantae; phylum Streptophyta; class Magnoliopsida; order Apiales; family Araliaceae; genus Panax; species Panax stipuleanatus. The sequence continues at coordinate 155,693,272 of CM035117.1, read as the reverse complement.
ACATATATACTAACTAATAATTTTTATTTATAATTTTTTCAACAGGGTGGCGATAGCAAGCAGCCTGGCGGTGATGACGAGCGGCTTGACGATGACGACGAGGAGGACGACGGAGATTTTCAGACAACAGACAGGCGTCGTCCACCTCCGCCCGATGATGATACTATTAGATTATAGTTCATTTTATGTTATTCATTCTAGTTCATTAGTACGTATTTATGTTATTCATTTGTAGAACATTTGTACATATTGTACGTAGTTTATATAGTTGCGTTTGTATAATGAGATTACGTTGTATTCATTCATTTGTAGAACATTTGTATATATTCAGTTGGGCCTCTGATTATACATTAGCTTATATTTGTTATTGTTAGCTTGTGATATTGATTATGATTAGTTAGTCGATTACGTTGTTGCGAATTGGTACAGGTTTTTAGCATTACATTGAATATATGAATGGGAATTATATTATTGTCTGTCTGTATTGGGATAAAATAGGTTGCAGGTACATATATGGGTTTAAATACCTGGATATTGCATTTTTAAAAAAATCATTAAAAAATTGCCTTATTTACGACTGAATATGCTATTTACGACTGATAATCCGCCGAAAATGTAAAAAAATATTTTTTTTAAAAAAATTGTTGTTTTTATTTTTTCGTCGGAAAAAGCTTACGTCCGAGGGAACTTTCCGTCGAGGTTAGCCTTTTCCCTTTTTCTTTATAATTTAATTTTTCGTCAAAGCTAAGGTATCTCCGAGAGAATATTCCGTCAGATATAAGTGTCATTGTACTCGACTGAATCAGTCCGTCGTAAACACTCCGTCGAAGATATTATATTCCCGGCGGAATAGTCGTCAAAGATTCCGTCAAAGATAACAAAGTTCGACGAAATTTTTGACGTAATTTATTTCTGACGCGTTTAGTTACGACTGAATTTTTGACGAAATATTCCCTTGGAAATAAGCTAATTCCGACGGAATAGGCCTATTTCCGAGGGAAGATTCCGTTGGAATTAGGGTTTTTTCTTGTAGTGACCGACTCAATTTCTTTTAATTGCATCCCAACTAAGCAAATGCTACTTAGTTTATTATTATATTTTATTTTATTTTATTTTATTTTATTAACTTTTATTGTATTTATTATTATGTTTTATTGTATTTTATTTTATTTTGTATTATATTATATAATTTATCGATTAATCTATTAATTTATTTTATTTTATTTTATTTTATTTTATGTTATGTTATGTTATTTTATTTTATTTTATTTATTATTATGTTTTATTGTATTGTATTATTATATTTTCTAATTTTTTAAATTTATTTTATTTAATAAACTAAATTAAATTTATTTTATTTTAGTAGTAAGAAACTAAGTAAATGCTACTTAGTTTATTTTAATATTGGAAAACTAATTAAATAATAAATAAAAATATTTGCAGGGCCCATAAATTTGGCAATTGAAGATTTCTAACAGCTATTCCATCGGGAATTCCGTCAAAAATATCAAATATCATATTCATAAACAACATTGTAATAAGGAACTCAAATTGAAGATTCAATACATTGACATATATAAAACCATCAATATCAAATTTTGAACATACTCTGTAATTGCCCAAATACACTGTAATAAGCTGCAATTGCATAAAGAAAAGCAAATTGAAATAATTATCATATGTTATACACTTCATAATATCAATGTTTTGAAGTTTCCAAATTCCAAATAATATGTTGTATAAGAATATGCAGCCCAAATTTCAAATTCCAATTTCAGCAACAAGTCACAGTATATTATCCAAATGAACAAGGAGAATTCAATTTTCAGCAACAAGAAGAAGCACACAATTACCTCCCGATTTCAGCAATATCAACAAGTCACAGTATATTATCCAAATGAACCAAATGTTCGACAGTACTTGTTATTCACAGCAACCGAAAATTATCCAAATTGGGTTAATCTCATATTAAAACTCAAACTAACCCTAAATCAAATTAAGCCACAAATTTCAGAAATAGAAATCCAAAATCATTTTTATTTAACTCTTTGCAACAAATTAACCCTAATAACATAATTTAATAAAACTAACCTTGATTTATTGTGCTTACTAAAGGAGGAGAAATGAGGAATAATAATTTTTGACTGGTATAATGGTGGAGAACAAGGGCGGCGGCGATTGCCTGCTGGTACGGTGGTAGTGGCGGATTCAGAGGGCGGTGACAACGGCTGGTATGGTGGTGGTGGTGGAGTGAGAGGGCGGCACGACGGTGATGGTGGATTGATGAGAGAGCTGAGAGTCGAAAAAGAGCTGAGAGTCGGGAGAGAGGCGAGCTAGAGAGGGAGATTGAGAAAATGAGAGAATAGCAGAGGCGGCTTGGGAAAAAATGATAAGTTTAGGTTTTAAAGGTTATTTTCGACAGACTATCCGTCGACCCTACTTTCGTCGAAGTTAACTTATCCTCGACTGACATTCTGTCGAAATTTAATCTTCATTTCGTCGAGTATAAGGTTGGCGCTGGCACGAACTGGGCGCCAAAGGATTCCTTCTATTTTCGACAGATATCTGTCGAAATTACTTTATGTGCGACCGAATTATGTTCGATTGAATTTTCTGTCAGAACTAACCTATCTCCGAGGGATATATATCCGTCGAAAATAATTCTGTCGAAATCAAGGCTTTTTCTTGTAGTGAAATGAGCCGAAATTGGAAAAATAGATTGCGAACAAGTCAAAAAAGAACTTTTGAATATATCCGAATGAGGGTGAGAAAAACCATGTATTGACGAAAAAAAGGATTTCAGGAGTTGATATTTTGGAACATGGCATTGAGCAGGAACATCCAAATACAAATTTGGATAAGCAAAGAAGGAGAATCAGTTTCATAAAATGTAGAAGAGAAAAGAGAGATTGATGGAGATTTAACTTGTACTGAAGCATTTAATTCAGAATTTTGAACATCAGTATTTGAGCTTAGAAACTTAGTAGCACTATCACCAACAATGCTTTTGTGCACTTGTGGAAGTATGGATGATAAACCGAGAGGATGGTTAGGTAATACTGATAAGAGAGGCTCTTCCAATTTTCCATAACTATGAAAAAAGCTAGAAAACAAATCCAATGATAATAAGGGATTTAGTTTATAGTAGTCTTGAATAAAGCCACTGAAAGAATCATCAAGACCATCAACGAGACATTCAATGAGCTCGATTTCAGGAATGGGTTCTCCGGCTCGATTAAGAGCGTATGCAAGAGATTTCATCTCAGAGAGATAGTTGTTTATAGATTGAGTTAGAACTTTTCAAAGAGAATAAAGTTGGTCGAGAAGATCCTCGACATAACAATTAGATCTGAAAAATGAGTCAGAATCGGGAGTATCGGTGACGATATCATCAGAAATATTTTCCAGTCTGATCGACTCATTTGGGTTGCAAGTTGCATCAACATTTTGTTGAAGATTTAGCCACCATTTTGGGCCATATGATGAAGAGTAGAATTCTGGAGGAGGATATGAAGTGGTATGAATCATGTTAAAGAAATTGGATGGAGAATTGGCTATTTTTTTTAATTGATGATGGTACTTGATTTGATTGGAGAGAAGCAATGGGTTAATGAGTTTCTGATTTGATTTGAGGGAGGCAAAGGATTATAGGAAGAAGAAGAAATCAGGGACAATTGCTAGAATACAGACAGGTGATCAGGGTGTCTGGATTGGGACGCAGACTGTCGGGATAGAGAGGAATAACAGAAGACGCTAGGGACAATTGCTGGAATGCAGACAGGTGATCAGGGTGTCTAGATTGGGACGCAGACTGTCTAGATAGAGAGGAATAACAGAAGAAGAAGAAGAATAAGAAGGAGAACAAAAGGTGTGCAGCGGAAGACTGGATTATAAGCCATTAGGCATTGTAGCTTTGATACCAAGTTAAAGCTAATAGAAGGATGAGTTTTGTATTATTTGACTTGTTTCATTTACAAAGAGAGTTGTCCTATATATATACATATAGGATAACCACCTAAACTAGAATCAAGTGATTTACAAAATCACCTATGCTAAAATCAAGGGATTACATAATCAAATATTTCGAAGAGATAATTATAGTAATTCAGAAATAATATCCTAACTACTTGATAAATATAAAACTATCCTAAATAACAATATCATGTTATTTCTCTAATAGAAACTAACTTCGTAAAGTAGACTCACTCTACGTCCATCTTTTGGTTATGCAATCTTATAGTCTCTTGTTAACCTTCCAGCTATACGATTGGAGTTCCCATGAGCAGTTTGTAACAAAATAATTTTAACCAAGTAATAGCTAAACAATCATATAGTTATAACTCAACGAATTCCTATACATATATATCTCTACGATCAATATAGAAAAATGAATCTACTTAACAATTTAAATCTCTAACTAATCATTCATTTACATCAAAATTCATCCTCGTTAAGGACCGCACAAAAAACTATCTTTATAAATATATTTATTTCATCATCAATTAAAATAAAGGTTGAATAACCAAAAATGCATTAACACATCATGCAAGTACTAACATGGATGTTATATGTTTTTGAGGATACTCTGTATTGACTTTAAGATGTGATCACCAAAATATAACCATACATTGTGTTTTTTTTGTTTTTTTGGGCTACGTTTGTTTGCAAAGATTACACTTAGGATAGGACTATTAATCACAAGTGTCTTGTTTGTTTTTAAATTTGAGTTTGGGACTATTAGTCTCGGGATTATAAAATAGCTTAAGATGAGAGATTATTTAATATCATGTTCTACCTGGTATTATAATCCCTACCATTTGGCATTAAAAATTGCTAGACAAAATTAACCTCAATCTTTTTCTAAAATGACCATCATATCTTGCAATCTCCGTTATTAATAACCGAAAACTTAAAATTTACTGGTACAAAGACTATGTACCAGTAATCTAATAAACGTAATTTAATTATTTGATATGTGTAATTTAAAGCATACACTGACAACCCCCACTCGCCCCCACCCTCCACCCAACACCCCCCAAAAAATAATATTTATTGATTATGTATACACCCCCACCCCGTACACCACCCACTCGCCCCCCACCGCCCCACCCACCCAAAAAAAATAATATTTATTGATTATGTATACCCCCCCCCACCCTGCGCACTCCCACCCCCCTCAAAAAAAAATTTATTGATTATGTATACACCCCGCCACCCCCACTGTAACGGATGAGAACTTTTTTTTAGTTGTGATTCTGGGGACAGAACCTTTTAAGGATGGAAGATTATAACGAATGAGATTTTGTGTAATTAAATTTTAATATTTATTGATTTAAATAAATATTTTAATTTATTTATTTATTGAGTTAAATAAATAATTTATGTAATTGTTGTGGAGTAATTTAATTAAGTGCAATATGTTAATTAAATGAATGTTAATTTAATTGATGTGTAATGATTTTATGGTATAGTTTAATTTAATTGAGATAATTAAATTAAATGAATAATATGTGATAATTGTTGCATGAGATTATGATTAACGAGTAATTATAATTGTTATGTAGCAAATTTTATTTGATTAATTGATGTTACATTTAATTTAATTAAATTAAAATGTTAAGATTTAATTAATTAAAGTGTAATAATGAAAATATGTGTTAAAGGATTTATTAAGTAAATTAAAGGGTTTTTAAATTAGTTTTGTCAAACAAGACCCTTAAAACTGTTTTTAAATAGTTTTGCCAAGCGAGGCCTTTACACCTATTTTAAATGAATTTTACCAAACAGGGCCTTAAGTCCTTAAAATCTAATTTTTAAAATAAATAATTTTGGCCAAACAAAGCCTTATGGCTTTTTAATATTTAAAAATATGTAACTGATATATGTATTAAGTAGAGGAGTTAATATTTGTCAATTATATATATTATATAATTATATGTATAATATATATCATTTATATTATATCAGTTTTGTTTTACGTTAGTTAAGAGTTAGTTTATTAGAAAGAACAAAGAAGAAAGAACAAGTGTTAGAAGAAGAAAAAATTACAGAGAGTTAGAGAGAAGAAGAAGAAAGAGAAAGGAAGGAGAGAGCTAGAGAAATCATCACCTTCATCTTCTTCCTCACTAAGCAACAAGGGGTTATTTAAGAAACGTGATTTGTAATTGTAGCTTGCGCTTAAGGCAAGTTCTCTATCCCTAAACTTGTGATTTATATGCAAGTGTTTTAAATTCAAATCTTAATTGTATTTGAGCCTGTCCTTTTATTTCTGCAATGGACAAGTAATTATTTAAAGTTCACGATTTAATCAAACTGACCTTGACTTAATTGTTCAAGTAAGGTCTATTTTATCTTTCGAATGCTTTAAGTTTAATTCTAAAGCATAATTTAATTCATAATTCTTTATTGTTGAATTATTCTAGATTATTGTAAGTCAATTCAACTACTCCTTAGTTGATGGTAGTTGAACTCCAAATTTCCTTTTAAGCTTATCCAAACCAAACTTTCTTTGGTGCGAACTTGTTATCAAATACTGAGATGAACAACCCTATTTAATAGGGGATTACCATGCGAAAGCGTTAAGATGTTTGTGCATAATACATAGTACGAAGGGCTGATCCCCCTAAGTACGAGTTAAGAGTTCATATAGTCTAATGACTGTTAAAGGTTTCAAATAAAAATGTTTATAACCTAGGACAAAGTTCAAGGTCTTATGACCCTCAGATGATTTCTATATTCAAAATTCTAAATGTTGATGAAAGAATTATTATTCAATTCTTTATTATTGATGAAATAAAAGTTATTCAAATCTATTGAAGTTATTCAATTATGTCATCATTATTATTATTGTTATTCCAAGTGAGCTTTTGTTTGGTCACTCTTGCAATTAAATAACCATTGCAACTAAAGTAGAGAACGTTGACGTACCGTCAACGAGTAAAGGAAAAAGAAAGATGAACAAGTGAAGACTTGTTATGTTATAATATGATGTGTAATAGACTTGATTATGTTATGTTTTATTTCCCGCACTTATTATTGACGTTAAGGTTAGATTAAACCTGGGATATTTTGATTAAAGTTGTAATCCTTTTAAGGAAGATTTTTATGGATTTATAAGGTTGTAATTTGTTTTGCATTCCTTATTATTGGGCAGTAGTTGTACTTTATTTAGATAGTGAGCACCAAATCATGTGGAAATGAAGTATCTGGATTTGGGGGTGTCACAGGTTGGTATCAAAGCTTTAGGTTATGAACCTTAGGTGGGGGAAACCTTAGGTAATAGCCTTGTAGGAGATCGAAAAGATAATGATGATAGTAAAGATAATAAACTACCTTATGTGCTTTATGTTTATGTACGCAAAGAGTATCGATCGATATCACATAATAATTAAACTTTAAAACTTTGTTGTCAGGATAACGAACGTTGGAGAGTCCAGTCAGGCTAGGGAGGAGTTACCCCAGATGCCGAGGGACGAGGAGCCCCGAGACATCCATGTTGTCTGTGAACAGTTGGTTCAGAGAGAGCCATCTCCATTGATCACCATAGCTGGTCAGGAGCATGAGCCAATATCTAACCGAGGCGATGAGGAAGAGGATGAGTCAGAGGAGGAGAAGGATCCTGTAGAGGAATTTCTACCTCACTCGACTAATGCTGAGATGTACGAGGGGATCTACGACCGTAGCGTGGAGCTTCATGGACGAGTCGGAGAACTCGAGGAACTGGTGGACAAGGGTCGACAGGAGGGAGAGGAAATGGCAGCGGCAGCACTTTGGCTATCGCTGGACCACTGCAGGCGATCCAACCCACTGCCAGGATATTCAACATGACGGTGTAGGATGTTGTGCAGTCAAAGGATGTGGTGTCAAGTATTATTCCGGTCAATAGTATAAATGTATATGTATTATTTGATTCGGGTGCTACTTGTTCATTCATATCTGATGATTTTTTTAAGACCCTAGACTTACCTAAAGAGGAATTAGTTTACCCCTTAAACATAGAGATTGCGAATAGGGAGGTTATTCCTGTTAGGTTTGTTTACAAGAACTGTAGATTGGACATTAAGGGTCATGAGTTGAGGGCAAATTTGATTCCGATTAAACTTGGGGAGTTTGACATAATACTGGGTATGGATTGGTTGTTTAACCAAGGGGCGGTAATCGATTGTCAGAAGAAGTCTGTTAACCTTATGACTCCGTCGAAGGTAGTATTTTATGGTAGCAAATCGCCTAGACAAGCGAGTTGTCTGACGATTATGCAGGCCAAGAATTTATTGAACCAAGGCTGTGTAGGATACTTGGCCTACATAGAAGATACTTGTAAGGAGAGCCCGAAGATAGAAGAGATATCGGTGGTTAGGGAGTTTATGGACGTATTTCCAAGCGACTTGCTAGGACTTCCGCCAAATAGAGAGATAGAGTTCGTGATCGACTTAGCACCGGGGACTGCTCCAATTTTTAAAGCCCCGTACAAAATGGCTCCATCCGAGATGAAGGAGTTGATGGTTCAACTGCAGGAATTGCTGGACAAGAAGTATATTCAGCCAAGCGTTTCACTGTGGGGAGCGCCAGTATTGTTCGTAACGAAGAAAGATGGATCGATGTGGCTTTGCATTGATTATAGGGAGTTGAACAAAGTCACGATCAAGAATAGGTATCCTTTACCTAGGATCGATGACTTATTCGATCAACTGAAGGGTGCTAGATACTTCTCGAAAATCGATTTGAGAAGTGGATATCATCAGTTGAAGGTAAGAAGAGAAGATATACCTAAGACGGCTTTCAAAACTCGGTATGGACATTACGAGTTCTTAGTGATGTCATTTGGTATAACAAATGCACAAGCGGCATTTATGGACTTAATGAATAGGGTGTTTAAGCCATTTTTGGACAAGTTCGTAGTGGTGTTCATAGATGACATTTTGGTTTTTTCCAAAACTGAAGAGGAACACACTGAACATTTGAGGCTGACATTAGAATAGCTAAGACGGGAGAAGCTATATACGAAATTCTCGAAATACAAATTCTGATTAGAACGTGTGCAATTTCTTGGCCATGTGATAGACAAGGATGGAATTTCAGTGGATCCATCGAAAGTTGAAGCAGTGATGAATTGGGATCAACCGAAGACACCGTTTGAAGTGAGGAGTTTCTTGCGATTGGCAGGTTATTACCGAAGATTTATCTAAGACTTTTCCAAAATTGCAACTCCGTTAACGAATTTGACTCGTAAAATAGCTAAGTTTGTTTGGACGAAAAAGTGTGAGGAAAGTTTTCAGGAACTGAAGAAGAGGTTGAGTACTGCACCGGTGTTGTCATTGCCGAATAGTACAGGAAATTTCGTGGTATACAGTGATGCTTCACATAAGGGATTAGGCTGTGTGCTGATGCAGAGCGGCAAAGTCATTGCCTATGCATCACGTCAGCTGAAGGATTATGAGAAAGGGTATCCGACCCATGACTTGGAATTGGCCGCAGTAGTGTTTGCTCTAAAAATTTGGAGACACTACCTATATAGAGAAAAGTGTGAGATATACACAGATCATAAGAGTCTGAAGTACATCTTTACACAAAAGGATTTAAACATGCGCCAAAGGAGATGGTTGGAACTTATCAAGGACTACGACTGCGAGATTCTTTACCATCCGGGTAAGGCTAACATTGTTACCGACGCTTTAAGCAGAAAGGGTAGGGAGAAGTTAAATATGTTAACTAATCAGGATCAGTTGATAGCAGATATGGCTAAGTTAGAGCTGGAAGTCAAGTATCCGAATGAGTCAGATGAGAAGCTATTCCAAGTAACTACTGGTTCTACAATAGTAGACAAGGTGAAAGAGGCACAATTTCACGACTAGTAGTGCGAGAAGATCCAAAAAAGAATAGCCGATGGTGAAGAAATCAAGTTCAAAATCGATAATGAAGGACTGCTACGATTTGAAGGGAGAATCTGGGTACCGCTAGTACCAGACATCAAAGAGGAAATTTTGGGCAAAGCTCACAGTTCGAGATATTCGATTCACCCTGGGAGTACGAAGATGTACCAGGATCTCAGACAACATTTTTGGTGGCCGAATATGAAGAAAGACGTGGCTAAATGCGTTGTGAGATGTCTAACGTGCCAGAAGGTCAAAGCAGAACACTAGAGACCAAGTGAACTATTGCAACTGCTGGAGATTCCGGAATGGAAGTGGGAGCATATCACGATGGATTTCGTGGTTGGCCTTCCAGCAACTCAGAAGGGTTTCGATGCAGTATGGGTTATAGTGGATCGACTAACGAAGTCAGCCCATTTTCTACCAAAATCCGGGTACTTCATTTCCATATGATTTGGTGCTCACTATCTAAATAAAGTACAACTACTGCCCAATAATAAGGAATGCAAAATAAATTACAACCTTATAAATCCATAAAAATCTTCCTTAAAAGGATTACACCTTTAATCGAAATATCTCAGGTTTAATCTAACCTTAACGTCAATAATAAGTGCGAAAAATAAAACATAATATAATCAAGTCTATTACACATCATATTATAACATAACAAGTCTTCACTTGTTCATCTTGTTTTTTCCTTTACTAGTTGACGGTACATCAACGTTCTCTACTTTAGCTGCAATGGTTATTTAATTGCAAGAATGAACAAACAAAAGCTCACTTAGAATAACAATAATAATAACGATGACATAACTGAATAACTTCAAAAGATTTGAATAACTTTTCTTTCATCAATAATAAAGAATTGAATAATAATTCTTTCATCAACATTTAGAATTTCGAATATAGAAATCATCTGAGGGTCATAAGACCTTGAACTTTGTCCTAGGTTATAAATTTTTTTATTTAAAATCTTTAACAGTTTTTAGACTATATGGACTCTTAACTCATACTTAGGACAAACATCTTAACGCTTTCGCATGGTAATCCCCTATTAAATAGGGTTGTTCATCTCAGTATTTGATAACAAGTCCGCACAAAAGAAAGTTTGGTTTTGATAAACTTCAAAGGAAATTTGGAGTTCAACTACCATCAACTAAGGAGTAGTTAAATCGACTTACAATAATCTAGAATAATTCAACAATAAAGAATTATGAATTAACTTATGCTTTAGAATTAAACTTAAAGCATTCGAAAGATAAAATAGACCTTACTTGAACAATTAAGTCAAGGTCACTTTGATTAAATCGTGAACTTTAAATAATTACTTGTCCATTGCAGAAATAAAAGGACAGGCTCAAAAACAATTAATATTTGAATTTAAAACACTTGCATATAAATCACAAGTTTAGGGATAGAAAACTTGCCTTAAGCACAAGCTACAATTACAAATCACGTTCCTTAAATAACCCCTTGTTGCTTAGTGAGGAAGAAGATGAAGGTGATGATTTCTCTAGCTCTCTCCTTCCTTTCTCTTTCTTCTTCTTCTCTCTAACCCTCTGAATTTTCTTCTTCTTCTAACACTTGTTCTTTCTTCTTTGTTCTTTCTAATAGACTAACTCTTAACTAACGTAAAACAAAACTGATATAATATAAATGATATATATTATACATATAATTATATAATATATATAATTGACAAATATTAACTCCTGTACTTAATACATATATCAGTTACATATTTTCATATATCAAAAAGCCATAAGGCTTTGTTTGGCCAAAATCATTTATTTTCAAAATTAGATTTTAAGGACTTAAGGCCCTGTTTGGTAAAATTCATTTAAAATAGGTGTAAGGGCCTCGTTTGGCAGAACTCTTTAAAACAGTTTTAAAGGCCTTGTTTGGCAAAACTAATTTAAAAACCCTTTAATTTAATTAATAAATCTTTTAACACATATTTTCATTGTTACACTTTAATTAATTAAATCTTAACATTCCAATTTAATTAAATTAAATGTAACATCAATTAATCAAATAAAATTTGCAACATAACAATTATAATTACGCTAATCATAATCTCATATAACAATTATCACATAATATTCATTTAATTTAATTATCTCAATTAAACTAAACTATACCATAAAATCATTACACATCAATTAAATTAACATTCATTTAATTAACATATTGCACTTAATTAAATTACTCCACAACAATTACATAAATTATTTATTTAACTCAATAAATAAATAAATTAAAATATTTATTTAATTCAATAAATATTAAAATTTAATTACACAAAATCTCATTCATTACACCCACCCCGTCACCCCCAACCCCTACGCCCACTCAAAAAAAATAATAATATTTTTTGATTATGTATACCCCCCCACTCCCACCCCCTCCCCAACTCCAACTCGCCCACCCCAACCCACCCCACCCCGCGCACCCCCACTGTGACGCCCCCAAAATAGGTCCACACAACTCATTCTAAGTCGCCAAATGCATGGTACAGAATCCAAATACAAATCTTCATATTACAACCATTAAACCGTCATACAAAATATGACCATACAAACTGTAAACGTCAATACAAATAGAAAATATAAACGCTCAAATTAAGTCCTTATTATAATTATTATCACACTATTTTACAAAATAGTGAGGACTACTATAGCACTATCTTGGAACATCACTCCATTCCCTGACTAGTCCCAGCTATATTCTCATTTTCTGAAGAGAATAATCAAAGAAAAGGGTGAACTCAACTAACCCAGTAAAGAATATTATAACCAAGATAATGAAGAATAAATTATCATTAGCCTTTAACAATAACAGATCAGATAAAATATAATGGACAACAAATTTTAGATCAACAACTGCAGCGGAAATAACAATCCATTAGAATAGTCAAGTAGAGCAAGATGTCTACTATCTTCTATGATTTAAAAGTCCAACATAAATATTTTATCCCTGTAACATCAATAAATATTTCAAATCAATAATTTATCTTCGCACTACAGGCCAAAGATATTCATTTGTATCACCAGTGGTCATGATCATGCCAAACACTTGTCCATCTTTGGACTACAGGCCAAAGATATTTATCAATCAACAATTCATCTTTGCACTATGGGCCAAAGATATTCATCAATCGCAGTTCATCTTTGCACTACGGGCCAAAGATAACTTTCACCACAATTTAAGACCGAGGATGATGAAAAATGATATAAAGAACGAATCAAGTGAGATCAAGGACAAATATTAGAGATTCGTAATTTAATTTATCCAAGTTCAAGAATGTTCAATAATAATCAATTGTGGAGCAAAATTCAAGAATGATATTCATATATCAAAAATAATTTGGACAGAAAAGAAATCAATTTTTATCGTGAATAGTGCTCCGTGAATAGTAATATATAAATAGTAACTCGTGAATAGTATAATATGAATAGTACCGTATGAATAGTACTCCGTATGAAAATATTAAAATTTGATAAAAAAAAATTCAAACAAGTATTCTCGTAAAATGATATTAGATGAAGCGCAAAACTCAAAGAATTTCTAATCATTTCAGGAATTATAGAAATAATACTTACCATAGTAAGTTTAAATTTAAGAATATGAAATGAAATAATATCACTTTCATAATATGGAATATGAAAGAAAATGATATTTCTTTACGAATATTGAAAGAAAATAACATCATTTACCTTAGTAGAAAACTAGATTTGACTGGTATACCGGATATTATTCTGAGAAAATCTTGCACTATAAACTATACTCAAAGTATTCTTATACTCAAAAGAAATACTCACAATATAATAGTAGAGAAACTTATGTTTTCTGGTGTATTTTTGAATGAAGGGGGAGCCTCCTTTTATAGGCAACTCGGAGGGGAAAAAAACTGAGTTGCATGCCTAACTTTGCCTAACTGTCCTTTTTTTTTCTTCATTCCTGCCTAACCACCCTTTTCCTCCGCCTAACTTCTTCTTTCCTGATCTCTTTCTTTCTTTCTTTCCTATTGATTAAGGGCCCACAATTTTGAAATAAAAGGATTTTGTAGGAAGTATTCCTCTCATTAGGAAAAAAAGAAGTGCACGGAAAGTTTTGAAAAACTGACAAAATTAATATAATAGTATATTATTATAATATTATATTAAAAAACTATACTATTATAATATAATATTATAATAATATATTTGAATGAATATATTTTATCGGAGAAAATAATTATAATTTCACAGAAAAATATGCCAAACTTTCAACAAATAACTCATTCTAAATTCCTCCATTTGTAACAAAAATTGCACAAATATCCACCACATAATAATTATTCACAATTAATATTATAAGCTCACAATATTGACAACTAGATCGTTCTCAGGAAAGAGGGGGCTTTCCGATAAGGATTTATCCTTATTGGCCCGCAATTATATAACCTAACCCCTTTCCTTGACAGAACAGTCTAGACATTGCCAATAATGCTATCTAATAATATCATGTAAATAATATGAGTTACTGTGTTGTAACAATTATTGATTTGATAATATAAAATATTTTGCAATTATCACTGTAGCAATTATTAAATAAAATATTGAGTGACTTCTTACGTAAGCATCAATAATCAAAGATACTGTGCAATACCGTGTGCTACTGTGCAACAACGCGTATTACTGTACCTTTATCACCGGGTATTTCAATAATTAACAGTAAAAGTTCAGACGTCAATTTTTAGAAAACTCATTTTTTGTCGTTTTCTTCATCCGACGGTTATTCTATTATGGGCTCACCAATGATTGCGCCGTCGTACGAATATTCTCCGACAAAATGAATATTCCCCAAATATTTTATGACCACTTGCTTACTTTATAAAATTTGCACATATTACCCATAACTATCACATTTATCAAATCCACACCTTACTATTTAAAATAATATATAGAGAAAATTAAATCTTATTCATAAAAAGTTGGGGTCTTACAACTTCTCCTCCTTATGAAATTTCGTCCTCGAAATTAATGTACATACCTGGCATTTCGAAGAGGTGAGGATAGCTTGCTTTCATTTCAGATTCTAACTCCCAAGTCATTTCCTCAATATCATGATTTCTTCATAAAACTTTGACTTGAGGTATAACCTTTGAACGTAGAATATGTTCCTTCTTATCCAAGATCTTGACATGTACCTTCTCATATGTTAAATCTTCGGCTATCTCGTCTGGTTCTAATTCAATAATATGGTTTGGATCTTTCACATATTTACGTAGCATGGATATGTGAAAAATATTATGAACACGAGACATGCTTGGCGGTAAGGCGAGTCTATAAGCCACAATTCCTACTCGGTCGAGGATTTCAAACAAACCAATAAATCGTGGGTTGAGCTTTTCTCTCTTTTCGAATCTCGTAACTCCTTTCCATGGAGCAACACGCAACAATACATGGTCTCCGACATTAAATTCCACATCCCTTAGATGAAGATCCGCATAACTCTTTTGTCGATCTTGTGTTGTTTGTATACGTTGCCGGATCATTTAAATCTTTTCTGTAGTCATACATACTAACTCCGGTCCCAACAATGTTGCTTCACCCACCTCATCCCAGCATACTGGAGAACGACACTTTTGTCCATACAACGCCTCAAATGGAGCTATGCCTATACTTGCCTAATAACTGTTGTTGTAGGAGAATTCCATCAATGGTAAGTACTTATCCCAACTTCCTTTGAAGTCTAGAACACAGAGTCTCAATAGATCTTCAAGAGTTTGAATAGTCCTTTCTGATTGCCCTTCTGTTTGAGGATGATATGCATAATTAAATCGTAAATCGATGCCCATAACTTTCTGCAAGCTGACCCAAAATCGTGAAGTGAATCTTGGGTCTTGATCAAAAACTATGGATACTGGCATACCATGAAGTCTTACAATCTCATTTATGTACATACGAGCAAGACGTTCAAGTGAATAAGTCTCTCGTATAGGCTAGTAATGAGCAGACTTGGTTAATCTATCGATAATAACCCAAATTGCATCTATGCCTTGAGAAACCTTGGGAAGACCCGTAACGAAATCTATGTTGATGTGCTCCCACTTCCATTCTAGAATTTCAAGTGGTTGCAATAGACCTTTTGGCACTTGATGCTCCGCCTAGACACATTGACATGTTAAACACCTTGAGATAAACTCCGCGATCCCTCTCTTCATATTGCTCCACCAAAATATATATCGAAGATCACGATACATTTTGGTACTCCCAGGATGGATTGCAAACGATGTGTTGTGTGCCTCCATCATGGTTTTATACTTCAAATCCGAGTTGTTAGGAACACAAAGTATGGAGTTAACTCGAAGTATTCCCTCTTCGTCGATTCTTGCTTCTGGTATAGCACTTTCTTGCACCTTCTTCTTCATATTCATCAGCTCCAGGTCTGTAGCTTGAGCAGCTTTAACTTTATCAATTAAAGCTGGTTCTACGCGTATATTTATCATCTTCACGTGGGTCCCTGGAGTCTTTAACTCTATCTCCATCCTTTATAAGTCATACAAAATGGGCCTTTGTGTTGACAGCATCGCACTCGTTCCCGCATATGATTTTCTACTCAATTCGTCAGCTACCACGTTCGCTTTTCCAGGATGGTATTGGATGATATGGTCGTAATCTTTTAACAGCTCAAGCCAACGTCGTTGCCGCATGTTAAGTTCCTTTTGAGTGAAAAATTATTTAAGCCTCTTATGATCCGTATAGATCTCCACTTTCTCCCCATACAGGTAGTGTCTCTAGATCTTCAACTCGAAAACGACAGTTGCCAACTCTAGATCATGAGTAGGATAATTTCTCTCATATTCTTTGAGTTGTCGTGAGGCATAGGCTATGACTTTCCCAGGTTGCATGAGAACACATCCTAACCCTTTGCCTGACGCATCGCTGTAGATGACAAATCCCTCCGAACCAGATGGTATTGTCAGAACAGGTGCCGAAATGAGTCTCCTCTCGATCTCTTGGAAGCTTTTCTCATATTCCTCGCTCCATCCGAATTTTGTATCTTTTCGAGTCAGCTGAGTTAATGGAGTAGCGATTTGAGAAAATCCTTTCACAAATCTCCGATAATAACTAGCTAAGCCCAGAAAGCTACGTATTTCAGTTATTGACTTAGGTTGCTCCCAACTTTGTATTGCTTTAATCTTCGCCGAGTCAACTGATATTCCATGTTTCGATACCACGTGCCCAAGGAATGCTACTTCCTCAAGCCAGAACTCACATTTCTTCAACTTGGCATACAGCTTGTTTTCACGAAGCTTTTGGAGTATCAGCTCCAAGTGTTGCTCATGATCTTCACGGCTTTTGGAGTAAATGAGGATGTCATCAATAAAGACAACCACAAAATGATTCAAATATTCCTTGAATATCTGGTTCATCATATCCATGAAGGCCGCAGGAGCATTAGTCAATCCAAAAGACATGACTAAGAAGAATTCATAATGCCCGTATCGAGTTCTGAAGGCAGTCTTTGGAATGTCATCAGTTTTAATCTTTAACTGATGATATCCAGAACGAAGATCGATCTTTGAAAAGAATTTAGCACCTTGTAACTGGTCGAACAGGTCATCAATGCGAGGTAACGGATACCTATTCTTGATGGTGACATGGTTCAACTCTCGATAGTCAACACAAAGTCACATACTCCCGTCTTTCTTCTTTACGAATAAAACAGGAGCACCCCCATGGCTATGTACTAGAACGTATAAAGCTGATGTCTAACAACTTTTGTAGTTGGACCTTTAACTCCTGAAGTTCAATAGGAGCCATTCGACGGGTTTTGGAAATGGGTTTTGTACCGGGTTCAAGGTCAATAAAAAATTCAACTTCACGTTCCGGGGATAGGCCAGGAAGTTCTTCTGGAAATACATCAGGGAATTTGTTAACAACAAAAATATCATTCAAATCTGACGTATTCTTGTTTAAATCGGTGACATGGGCTAAGAAAGTTTGACATCCGTTTTTCAATAAACGAATAGCTTTATGACTTGAAATGACAATAATTGATTTTAGTGGTTTGGTTGTTTGAATTCGCATAACAGGTTGGTTAGGAATATGAAAGCTAACAACCTTACGAAAATAATCAATTTTAGCATGATGAGTGGTTAACCAGTCGATTCTTGAAATCACATCAAATGCAAGTATTTTCAAAGAGATAAGATCAACAGGCAATGTGAGGGTGCCAATTTGAATCAAACAAGATTTATAAACTGTGGATGGAACGAAGGTTTCTCCCAACAAAGTTTCAACACATAAGTCAAAGTCTAATTTCTCAGGGGTCAACTCCAAACGTTGAGCACAAGTAGGTGAAATAAAAGAATGGGTAGAACATGTATCTAATAAGGTATAGACTTCGCAAGAGTTTATGATTAGCTTACCCGTGATAACTTCATTCGAGTTCCTCGCTTTTTGGGTAGTCACGACAAAAGCTCTTCCCTGAACCACCGACTTTGACTTGTCTGGGAAAGCCTTTAGTGTCACCATCCCAGCTAGACTTGACTTCACTATAGGGCACACTCGAGCTATGTGACCTTCCTTACCGCAATTGTAGCACACCTTGGATTGCTGTGTGAAGTTTGGACTGATGTGTCCCTCTTGTTCACATTTGTAACATACGACCGGTGGTCGTTCCCCTCCCCTGAAAATGGTTCCTGGTGCTGGTGCTGCTGTTGATGTCTTTCCATCGTCATTAAATCTTCTCTTCTTAAAATTTCCACCTGACACACTTCTACTATTATCTTGGCCATGATTACCACCTAAGTGGTTACCATTTCTGGCATGATAATTTCATCCACGCTGGCTATCATTGTTCTGATGACTGTTGCCACCGGTACGACTATGGTTGTTGTCCTTTGGTTGAACAGTCTCATTATCTCGCTCTAATAATTGAGCCATATTCACAACATCTGAATACAAACAAAGTTTATGAGAAACAAGGTATTGACGAATTTTAGGTTTCAAACCTCTCAAAAATATTCGTGTCATTCGTTCCTCATTATCCACCAAATGGGATGCAAACCGGGATAACTCCGCAAACTTGGCTTCGTATTATGGCACCGTCATATTGTTCTGTTCCAGTTTGATGAATTCCACCTCCTTTATATGACGAATACTTTCTGAAAAGTACTTGTCATTGAACAATTCCTGGAACTTCTCCTAAGACATCTTAAGTGCGAAAAACTGAGTACGCTTCACAGATTCCCACCAGTAATCTGCCTCTCCACGGAACATAAAGGTAGCGAATGGAACCTTTTGCTCCTCTATGCATCCCAAGACATCAAATATTTTGGTAATTTGCTTAACCCAAGCTTCTGCCTTGAGCAGATCTGGCTTTCCCAAAAACTCTGGCGGTCCTCAACTCCTTGAATTGCTTAGCAGTGACAAGCCGTGAGTTACCACTGTTTCCACCTGTATTTTGAACAGGAGTCTCTCTTGTCTAGTTTTGCATGAATTGTAGAAAGCTCTTCAACATCCCATCATTCATCGTTTGATCGGTGGTATTGTTTACAGGAGTATTATTGCCTTCCTGAGGCACATTATCCTGGTTATTGATTGGCGGTGTCTCAATGGTCTCAAATTTTCCAATGCTTAGATTTTCAGATGTCATTCTCAAATACTGCTACAAAACAAGGGTTAATTAAAGAAATTAACATGTCACATATTATCCCTATATTCCGACCGACCAATTAAATAACAAATAAGCTTAGGTAAGACACACTAGCAAAGGTTTTACTCGTCTCTCCCCTCTTAGTTCTAATCACAGATCTCCGCCAGAGATTATATCCCTAAGCTCTGATACCAACTGTGACGCCCCCAAAATAGGTCCACAAAACCCATTCTGAGTCGCCAAATACATGGTACAGAATCCAAATACAAATCTTTATATTACAACCATTAAACTGTCGTACAAAATACAACCATACAAACTGTAAGCGTCAATACAGATAGAAAATATAAACGCTCAAATTAAGCCCTAATTATAATTATTATCACACTATTTTACAAAATAGTGAGGACTACTATAGCACTATCTTGGACCATCACTCCATTCCACGACTAGTCCCAGCTATATTCTCATTTCCTAAAGAGAACAATCAAAGAAAAGAGTGAGCTCAACTAGCCCAGTAAAGAATATTATGACCAAGATAATGAAGAATTAATTATCATTAGCCTTTAACAATAACAAATCAGATAAAATATAATGGACAACAAATTTTAGATCAACAACTGCAGCGGAAATAATAATCCATTAGAAAAGTCAAGTAGAGCAAGATGTCCACTATCTTCTATGATTTAAAAGTCCATCATCAATATTTTATCCTTGTAACATCAACAAATATTTCAAATCAATAATTTATCTTTGCACTACGGGCCAAAGATATTCATTTGTATCACCAGTGATCATGATCATGCCCAACACATATTCATCTTTGCACTACAGGCCAAAGATATTTATCAATCAATAATTCATCTTTGCACTATGGGCCAAAGATATTCATCAATCACAGTTCATGTGACGCCCCCAAAATAGGTTCAATACTCAATCCATTTTGCGTCGCCAAATACACTCAAAAAAATTCAAATACAATCTTTCATATCACACAATCGTGCAAAATACGACCACACAACTGTAAGTGTCAATACAGACATGTAGAAAATATTAACATTCAAACTAAGTCCTCATTATATTTATTATCACACTATTTTAAATAAAAAAAATAGTGAGGACTTCTACAGCTCTAACTCGGACCATCACTCCATTTCCCGACTAGTACTCGCAATATTCTCATTTTCTGAAGAGAACAATGGAAGAAAAGGGTGAGCTCAACTAGCTCAGTAAAGGATATTATGACTAAGATAATGAAAAACAAATTATCGTTAGCCTTCAATAAATCAGAAAAAATATTATGGATAACAAGTTTTAGATCAATATTCGCAGGGAAAATAACAATTCATTAGAAGAATTAAGTAGAGAATGATGTCTACTATCTTCTTTGATTTAAAAGTCCATCATCAATATTTTATTTCTGTAACATCAATCAATATACATCTCGAATCAAATATCCATCTTTGCACTACGGGCCAAAGATATTCATTTGTATCATCAGTTGGTCATGTTCATCTCAACACCTGTCCATCTTTGCACTACGGGCCAAAGATATTCATCAGGTAATCATTCATCTTTGCACTACAGGCCAAAGATATTCATCACGTAATTATTCATCTTTGCACTACAGGCCAAAGATATTCAGTTATATCACCATTTAGAACTGAGGATGATGAAAAATAATACGAATAACGGATCCAGTGAGATAAAGGACAAATATTAGAGAATTTATCCAGAGTTCAAGAATGAAGATCAAAACCTGGATCCAATCAAAGATGATTTGGAAGAAAAAATATATTTTTTTTATCGTGAATAATAACTCGTGAATAGTAACTCGACATGAAAAGATAAAAATTTCACAAGAAAGTTCAGACCAATATTCTAGTGAAATAATATTAGATGAAGCGCAAAACTTAAGTAATATCTGATCATTTCAGGAATTATAGAAGCAATACTTACCGTAATAAGTTTAGAGTTAGGAATCTGAAATAAAACAATATACTAAACTGCAATTGAATTTTCACCCGTTTGGCGGTAGTCCACTCAGACAGATTATTTTCACAATTTAATAACAACTGAATACGAAGGATTATTCACCAGGCATGCGGTAGTCCGCATAGACAGGTTATTCCCACAGAATAATAAAGAATGGAATAACAACAGAATTTCACCATGCATGCGGTAGTCGCATAGACAGGTTATTCCAACAAAATAATAAAGAATGGAATAACAACCCTTACGAGTATTGAAAACAAAGAACTCTCTTCATGAATACGAAAGAAATAATATCCCTTACCTTTAAATTTAGAGACTGCACTAGCGTAATAGCATAATACTCTTCTTCTTTCTCTCTTATTCTCTCTATACTTTCTCTCTCTATAGCTTTAGTGAATTGGTGAGAAATAATGAAGAAATGAGCTTCTATTTATAGGCTCGGCAGAGTAAGGGTAAAATAGTTTTTTTGCCATAATTTATGACATCATCGCTTACATCATCGATCTATGGCATCATTGTTTACCTCATCGCTCCGATGACATCATTGTTTGCATCATAAGAGTTCAAATTTAATTTGCACTCTTCCACCTCGTTTAACTTTTATACCATGAATTTACTATAATAATGTTACCATTCAAATTATAAAAATTATACTATTATATAATCACATCATACTACTATAATGTAATATTATAATAATATATTTGAATGAATTATTTTATCAGACTAGATAAAATACCAGCTTTCAACAAATGTCACATGTTAAAAATTTCTCCATTTAAATTCACATTGAATAAATATTTCCTTATCATATATATCAAAAATTAATTATTCATAAATAATATTACAGAACTACAATATTGACAACCAGGTCGTTCCCAAGAAAGAGGGGGCCTTCCGATAAGGATTTTTCCTTACTGACGCGCAATTAATCAACCCCTTTCCTAGACAGAACTTCCTTAGACATTGCCAATAATGCTATCTAATAATATTATTCAAATAATATGAATTATTGATTTGATAATTTGAAATAATGTGCAATGACAATTATTGAATCAATAATATAAAATAGCAAAGTAGCACTTATGGATATAAAATATCAACGTAGCAAATATTGAACCAATAAAATATTATGCAATTATTGAATCAATAATATAAAATATTGAATAGTAATTACTGTAACAATAATTGAGTAAGTGCCTTCCTACGTAAGAATCAATAATTCAAAATACTGTGCAATACCGTGTGCTACCGTGCAACACCGCGTATTACTGTATTTTAACCACCGGGTATTTCAACAGTACTAACGGTAACAGTTTTACCGTTATTTTTATAAAAAAGTTATTTCTGTCGCTTTCTATATCCGACATTCATTCCGTTGTGGGGTCCACCAATGACTGCGCCGTCGTACGAATATTTTTAGACAAAAAGAATATTCCTCGACCAAACGAATATTCTTCGACACAACGAATATTTTATATCCACTTGCTTACTTTGTAAACTTTGCACATTTCACCCATAACTTATCACATTTATCAAATCAACATCTTACTATTTTAAAATAATATATAAAAAAAATTAAATCTTATTCATAAAATTTGGGGTCTTACAGTTCATCTTTGCACTACGGGTCAAAGATAACTTTCACCACAATTTAAGACCGAGGATGATAAAAAATGATATAAAGAACGAATCAAGTGAGATTAAGAACAAATATTAGAGATTCGTAATTTAATTTATCCAAGTTCAAGAATGTTCAATAATAATCAATTGTGGAGCAAAATTCAAGAATGATATTCATATATCAAAAATAATTTAGACAGAAAAAAACCAATTTTTATCGTGAATAGTACTCCGTTAATAGTACTGTATGAATAGTAACGTATAAATAGTAACTCATGAATAGTACCGTATGAATAGTACCTCGTATAAAAATATTAAAATTTGATAAAAAAGTTCAAACCAGTATTCCGGTGAAATGATATTAGATGAAGCGCAAAACTCAAAGAATTTTTAATCATTTTAGAAATTATAAAAACAATACTTACCATAGTAAGTTTAAATTTAAGAATATAAAATAAAATAATATCACTTTCATAATATAGAATATGAAAGAAAATAATATTCTTTACGAATATTGAAAAAAAATAACATTATTTATCTTAGTAGAAAACTAGATTTGACTGGTATACCGGATATTATTCTGAAAAAATTTTGCACTATAAACTACACTCAAAGTATTCTTACACTCAAAAGAAATACTCACAATATAATAGTAGAAAAACTTATGTTTTCTGGTGTGTTTTTGAATGAAGGAGGAGCCTTCTTTTATAGGCAACTCGGAGGAAGAAAAAAACTGAGTTGCATGCCTAACTTTGCCTAACTGTCCTTTTTTTTTTCTTCCTTCCTACCTAACCATCTTTTTCCTCTGCCTAACTTCTTCTTTCCTGATCTCTTTCTTTCTTTCTTTCTTTCTTTCTTTCTTATTGGTTGAATGCCCACAATTTTGAAATAAAATAATTTTGCAAGAAGTATTCCTCTCATTAGAAAAAAGAGAAGTGCACGAAAAGTTTTGAAAAACTGACAAAGTTAATATAATATTATAATATTATATTACTATAATATTATATTAAAAAGCTATACTATTATAATATAATAATATATTTGAATGAATATATTTTATCGGAGAAGATAATTATAATTTCACAAAAAAATATGTCAAACTTTCAACAAATAACTCATTCTAAATTCCTTAATTTGTAACAAAAATTGCATAAATATCCACCACATAATAATTATTCACAATTAATATTATAAGCTCATAATATTGACAACCAGATCGTTCCCAGGAAAGAGAATGCTTTCCGATAAGGATTTATTTTTATTGGCGCACAATTATATAGCACAATCCCTTTCCTTTACAGAACTTTCTAGACATTGTCAATAATGTTATCTAATAATATCATGTAAATAATATGAGTTACTGTATTGTAACAATTATTGATTTGATATATAAAATATTATGCAATTATCACTGTAGCAATTATTGAATGAAATACTGAATGACTTCTTACATAAGCATCAATAATCAGAGACACCGCGCAATACCATGTGCTACTATGCAACAACGCGTATTACTGTACCTTTATCACCAGGTATTTCAACAGTTAACAATAAAAGTTCCGCCGTCAATTTTTAGAAAACTCATTTTTGTCGTTTTCTTTATCCGACAGTTATTCTGTTATGGACTCACCAATGATTGCGCCGTCGTACGAATATTCCCCGACAAAAAGAATATTTTACGACAAAACGAATATTCCCCAAATATTTTATGACCACTTACTTACTTTGTAAAATTTGCACATATTACCCATAACTATCACATTTATCAAATTTACACCTTACTATTTAAAATAATATATAGAGAAAATTAAATTTTATTCATAAAAAGTTGGGGTCTTACACCCACCCCCACTCCCACCCCACCCCACCCTACCCCGCCCCACCCCGCCCCACCCCTCACCCTCCACCCCCACCCCCTAAAAAATTTAATATTTACTGATTATGTCTACCCCCACTCCACCCCGCCCGCTCAGCCCCCACCCGCCCCCACCCCCACCCCGCCCACCCCACCCACTCTCACCCCCCACCCCACAAAAATTAAAAAATAATATTTATTGACTATGTATACACCCCCACCCCGCCCCACCCCCAACCCCCCACCCCGCCCCACCCCCAACCCCCCACCCCTCCACCCCTCCACACCCCTCCCCCACCCCCACCCCCTCAAAAAAATAATATTTACTGATTATGTATACACTCCCACTCCATCCAGCCCACCCCACCCCCACCCCCTACCCCCACTCTCAAAAAAATAATAGTTACTGAATAATATAACCACTTATTTAAAAGTTTTTAATTAATTTTTTATTATTTTTTGATGTATAAATAAGTTTAAAATATGTTATTATTGGTAAGGGTATAATAGTCCAAACGATATTTTTTAATCCAATCCTTTAATTAATCTTGAAAAAAACAAACATAGCATGTGATTATTTTAAGTTATCCCATGAATAATTCATAAAAAACAAACATGTGACTAGGACTATTTAATCCTAAGATTAATAGTCTTGAATTATAATCCTTGCAAACAAACATGACCCTGGTTCTCAGGATAGAGTAATAGTGTATAAAATAATTATGACAGGCCTTAAAATCTATATTCAAATAATAAGCGGTTTGTAACAACTCCATATATTTCGCATTTGTAACAAATAAAAAGTTTCAATAATTTTTTTTCCTTTACGTTGTTTAAAAAATAAAAATAAGAACAAAATTTTCGTTAATTATAGCTATTTCTTACATTTAGTCCCCTAATTAATTTTTCCACTTATTATGTCATTAAAATATATATTATTTTCATGTTAATTTCTAAAATATATACCAACTTTTCAAGTTTTTCTCTGAACTGTAGTTTTTCTAGGTTTAGTACTCAATTTATAGTTATTTTTCATAGTTAGTCCTCTTTAATTGTTCTGTTTTTTATAAAGTTTGACTGAGATTGCAAAAATTTTAGAGTCTGAAGATGAAAAATGAGACGCCAATAGTTAGGGGGTCAAAACATGAAAATCAACTATACTATAGTCTGGGGACTAATGAATATATTATCCAAAATTATGTGTACCCAATGCCAAAAAAAATATGACATTTTGTTTTGAGATTGAAAGAATAACTTGCTGGTAAAGCAAATACATGTTTGGCTTATAAATGAGATATAAAAGATAACATTTTTTTTGAATGTCTTAATCTATTACAATAATTTATCCCAACTTAAAGGGAATGGTTTAAGTGAGGGAGAGGATAACTTCTCTCTTCATCGCTCTACTACCGCCTTCAGAACTTCTGGATCTATCTTTATAATAACTCGCCTTCAGAACTTCTGGATCTATCTTCATAATAACCCGTTGCCAACAGATTTGAATATTCAACCTTTATAAAGATAGAAGTGAGTTATATCAATAAACCAAGTGGTCATCGGTATATAAAACATTGAACATGGAACTTAAAAATGAATAATGCTACACACACAAACTATTTTACAAATATTTTACAAATTGCTGATATGACATACTCTACCTCAGCATATTGATCAATAAATTGCTTCAATGTAGTCTTCGATCCTACATAAAAAACTGACATGAAATATGCCAAATCAGTAGTTTATAAAATATTTATAGAATAATTTATTTCTGTAATATTATTTCTTAAAAATTAAATGGTAATCTAAAAATAAGCTTTCAAGATTGTCCACCACTTCTAGTTGGTGCTTTGATTGAGGAAAGAGTTCAAGTAATTAATATTAATATATACACTGAAGGAGGTGTTTGACGTGAAAGGAAAGTTTGGAAAACTAAAAATTGTGGAAAGAACCTTCATAAATTTGATTTTATACATGGTACAAGAAAAATCAAGAAAATTATCCATTAAAGCAAGTCAATCTGTTACTTCTATTAAAGTAACCCATCAAAGCAAGTGGGTTTACAAATTGCGTACCCACTAATATCACAGAAAAGACATGAGAGAAAAGAAAGAAAAAAAATTGTTTTTTTTAAGAAATTGAATTTGTTACTTTTAGACAACCCTCTCTCACATGACTGGGGACTAACTATTCATATGACTAAGAGTCTTGAAAAAATAACAATCTCCATTAAAAAAATAACTATACTAAATTTTCTTCAAATTGAAACATTATATGTTTTTTTAGTATACTTTGCATTTGATTTTAAGATGTGACGAAAATATATTTATACATTGTATTTTTCAATTTTTTAGAAGAATAAAAGTGTATAAAAATAATTATGCACACCTTAAAGTCTATAACCCAAGCAACCTAATGACAAATATGACATTTATTTTGAGATGGAAAGAATAACTTTACGGTAAAGTAATATACAGGGGCAGATTCAGAAAATTCTTCCAGTAGGGCAGATTTTAACTAATTTTTTGTTTAAGTTAAATAAAAAAACTTGAACTAATTATAATTTTATTTAATCATAATAATGTTTACAAATTGCAATAAATATTCATAATTCAAACTAAAAAAAGGAATTTCAAATGTTCTGAGATCCAAATGCTGTAATAAATTGGGTGTACTCTGACAAGTGAAACTGAGAAAAGACCATTCAGAGCTAAAATATTTTGGCAATACACCTGAACAAGTTTCACCAACAAGAATTTGAGAATCAAACATTGAAAATGGGAATACACAATGATAAACCATCCTTCTTGTTAATCAATAAGAAAACCAGCAGAAAAAGACAACTAAATGAACAAAGGTATAATATCCAAAGGTCAGGAAAGAAAAATAACAATAACAATAATATCCAAGCTTGGTACCTCATGCACCACAAACCAAAGGTGCAGCCAATTCATTTGACTGGCATCAAAACATTCCCTAGAACCAGAGATTTTCTTATTTTATTTTTGTAATTCATACTTGTAACAAACACATATTATTTAAAATTATGACAGTAAAAGCAACAATTAGAGTGACATTAGACGCAATACACAATAGAAGACAACAAGCAAAAGGAAAATGCAAGAAAATAATGAATATAAGCAGCTAATATGAATTATGCACCAAAAGAGGAACATAATGCTGATGGACTAGTTGCAGGAGTGGCAACAAGAAAAGACTACAATTTCGCAGTCCTGCCTCCTATGGACTATGTTCCTGATGGAGGGGAGAGAGTCATGTAGGATGTAGAAAAAGGTGAAATTATGTAAAAATAGAAATAAGTTAATTGTTTATACATAAACCGCAGAATACCTCCCACTAATATACTTTTAACATATTTCCTGAGCATTTTAAATCAATTATTTTCTGATTAGCTTTATATAACAAGGGTGTAAGAATGAAAAGATACTGTTGTAGGAGGGAATTTGACATCTGAATTAGGATTATATGTCCAGATTTACCAAAGAGTTCCCTGTTTCCCGCCATTCACAAAAAGATTTAAACAAACTTGTAGTTTCAGTTCCTAGAAGAGGGATAAATATCCCCACCCCTTCTCGTAAAGATGTAGATTCTAATTTGGTGTGTATCCTAGTTTTTAATCTCTTTTGACATATGACTTCTAAAGCTCTTAGATTTGAATTCTGATGTACATTGTTACCCATAAAATAGATCTCTCAACTTCTTCGATTAAGTTTACCGTGAATTAGAAAGACAACATTAAGAAATAAGAAAAAAGTCAGTAACTTATTGTTTGACTAAACTGAGCGGTAAAGTATATTAAAAGGAACAATATGCCCTCAACCTACAACCTAAATTTGACATTTGAAAATTTTATCAACATTTGTTTATTCAGAATCATACCTGCAGTTTTGCTAAACGAGACTGCAATGAGCCAACAAATTGATCATGTTGTTCCATCAAATCTGAAATATCATCCCCCTCACTAGCAGACACCCTTTCCTTTTCAGCAGATAAGGAGATTACTCTCTGTTTAGAAGGAAATATAAGATCAAGCTTGACTTTTCAAATATAAGATCAAGCTTGACTTTTCAAATATAAGATCAAGCTTGACTTTTCAAAGTCAATATGATATATTTTCAAATTCAAAATTGATGCGAGTAATTTAACATTTGGAAACAATAAATCTTGTAAAATATAGTATGTTTTAGACAGTTTACAATCGTCATAAATGA
Source organism: Panax stipuleanatus (assembly GCA_020205555.1). Taxonomy (NCBI): domain Eukaryota; kingdom Viridiplantae; phylum Streptophyta; class Magnoliopsida; order Apiales; family Araliaceae; genus Panax; species Panax stipuleanatus. Next base: position 155,664,050 of record CM035117.1, on the reverse strand, counting down.
ATTTCAAATCAATTTTGAATTTGAAAATATTTCAAACCGACTTAAAAAAGTCAAAAGTGATCTTATATTTTGGAATGGAGGATTTAAACCAAAAATGCTGCATTTGGTTTTCACAAGGGCATAGGAAAGAAATGGAAAAAGAAAGAAAGAAAATGCAAGGCAGGAAAAGTTGGGCCCTATTTGGTTTCAGAGAAGTTTTGAGAAAACACTTTTCTGAAAACATTTTCTGTTTTTGAGAAATGCGTTTGGTTACTGAAAACAGTTTTCCAGTTTTTAAGTTTTTAGAAAACTAAAAATAGAAAACCTGATTGATGATTGTGTTCTCCAAATTTGAATTCACAAATAACACCATTAAATTGCACAACAAGAAATCAATGAATGATTTGCAATATCACAGTGGAACAACACAATGGTACACAAGAGTTTGCATCCATATATTCTAGAAAACTGGTCAATATGTGGTCCTTTTATTATTCTCTCCCATATGGACAATATAAAATGAACCACATCAACATCTACAACACAAAAATGTTTTGAATCAGAGTACTTAACCCACCAAAACATAAACTACAAAGACTGCCATAAAGAACGGGGTGATGGTGAAAATCAAGGGGGTCAAGCTCATCTTATATGCCGCCCAATTTAAATGTATCAGGTTTAATAGGAAGGCTAAATTGGTGAATCGTAGTAAGGCTGGTAGATGATCTTGACGCGTGCATATTAGCGAATTTATTTCTAAAATTAGGTGAATGAAATCGTCCATGTGCATGTAATGAGCTAGATCTCCACGTTTTTCACTTCTCTGAAAATTCTGAAAACTTGGTTTTGTAGTTTTTCAAATTGTGCTTTGGAGAGGTACTTTGTTTTCACTTTCCCGAAAATTTATCTAATTTTTCCGTCTACCAAACAAGTTTTCTCTCATTTTTCTAATTTTCAGAAAATTGAAAACTGAAAAGTGGGGAGTTTTCTGAAACCAAACAGGCCCTTAACCTTCAATTACTTTCAATATATAGTAAAACAAAAGGTTAACCTTTCATAATTGCTATTAAATACATACTTTTCATAATAATAAGGAAATTACTCTCTGAATTAATAATTTTAAGCACTAATGCCAATAAATCTCTGCATTAGTAACATTGACTGGAGGTGCCAAGTCTTGTTCATACCACCGAAGAATATTGGTAACATTGAGTTATTCCTGTTATGACTGACTGATATTTTTCTGGGTATACATAAGAACTCTGTCGAATTCTAAGGTTCAGAACATATGTCTAGAAAGAGAGTTCCCATCAAATAAATAATTGGAAATTAACAGTTTTCCAGAAGATAATTATCCTTGGGAAAAGTTCAAAAGACATGCATAATTGTTCTATCAAAACCCCTAAAGATGGAGAGATCGACACAAAACAGATAACACCCTTCTACATAAAACTGACTAAACTAGCTATTTAAATAGCCCATACTTGAAGGAATACCTCAAAATCAATCAACCATCCCCCCTAGGAATGGAACCATATGAATTTTATTTTCACTGTAGCACATCTAACTGACACTTCAATAAAGAAGCTAATTAGGTTCTGTAACAAATGGAAAGTAATAAATCCCATTCAACAATTGAGTGATTAGAATCCAAGCTACATCACCAGAGAATTAATTACTTCAAGGTGGTCATACTTAACAACAAAAAGAGAACATATTAACCACGAGTAGATGAACCAATGAATTAATTATATTACCTCAAATGAGTACTAACAAAAGCTGACCTACTAATATTAGCTCCTGTTAGTGACCAAAAACCTCCCATTTTTATAAGTTTACTTTTTTTTTTTGTGGGTATTCCTAACAATACACCTCAATCATTGAAAAGGAAGCAGAAATACTGTATTTGCATATAAACCAACATAGGTTCCTCATCATTCAGATCCAATAAAGTTACTAAAAACACATACCAACTTAAAAACAACAATTCACAAACAAAAAAACACACACCAATCAATCAAAATAAGTAGTAATAATAATAACAATTAAAAAAAAAGAATAATTCAGCTGAATTGCACAATTTATACCTGTATATGAAAATGTCCAGGCAATGAAGCTTCTTCTTGCAGAGATGGCAAGAACTCAGAAAATCCTCCGTTTCAAACACGTGTTTCGCCGCCCTCTCATCGCCGTGTGTGACCGCCGGCGGTGAAAAAGCAGAAAAAATCCCAGAACTCACCCAATAGCTACATGCTTTCACAGTATTCTAGGACTTTTTGCTCAAATTATCATCAAAATACTCTTTTTTCTTAATCAAATTATTCCCAATATGAGAAATAACGCACGTGTACTCCTCAGACAACTGCATTTCCTCCAAATCGGATCATAATTTAGTGCCGGATTTAGCATAAACAGAAACAGAGCTACTGATGTTGCTAAATATAGGGATAGGACTGGATCTTGGTGAAACAGCCAAAACTGCAGCTCTGCTGGATTTAGCAGTGAAATATGGATTCTGGGTTTGATCCAATTCGTTCATAGCAGCCACAATTCCAAGACCCACAACCCCATTTGCACCACCTTCGAAGGTTTATATGATTGCTCAACGGAATATAAACCCAAGTTATACTGGTCAAAAGACGCAGACATTGATAGACAATCAGTCAAATTCAAAGGAACACAAGAAGTAGCAAACAGTTTTATCAGTAAATTCAAGATCAAATGACATTTAACCCTATGTCAAGCTTTTATGAAAATGACAGACGAAATCTGGAATCTGCATATAGCCAGTAAAATATACATAAGTGAACTAGCACTGGTAGGGCTTTTGTGGGCAGAGGAAGGAGATAGACCGATCTGGGGATGAGCACTAAATGCTTCAAGCCAAGCATTAACATCAACCTGTAATTCCCAATCAATTCCAATTGAACACAATCAATTTATATATATATACATCGATACATATAGAGATAGAAAATAAAAACTGACCTTATTGAACCAGATATCTCTAGCAGTTTCATAGCTGAAATTTTTTCCCGCTGCAACCATTTCTTTAAACTGCGACCATCAATTATGAAAAGCTGAAATAGAGAAGACGTATGCTGAAAGAGGGCAAAGGAAGCCCCGGTGACAAACAAATATATTCGTGTGTGTGTATGAAGATGGGAATTTCACAGGTTATATCAGTTTGGCACAATAAACCCTAGAAAAGCTAAAAGTTGAATGATGAAAACCTCAAACCAATATATTCGTGTGTATAGATGTATGGATAATTATGTATAGATACAAATTCTCACATGTAGATAAGCACATAGATACACACATATATACAAAGAGAGAGGGAAGCTGACCTTTTCCCTATCGACGGGTTCGAAGCGAGGGGCAGATTTAGCAGTGGGCAGGTATACAAATCAAATTTGAGTCCTCCGTTTTTTTTTAAGGAATATCTTTACCACACGTGCTAAGCCACAATTCAATAAAATATTCTCTTGAATTGTGTGTATATTTTTTTGAACTTGATGTAAATGTAAAAATCAAAAAAATATGCATACAGTTCAAAAGAATATTTTCTTGAATTATGTGCTTAGCATGTGCCCTCTCTTAAATTATGTGCATATTCCCTTGAACTTGGTGCAAATACAAAAATCAAGAGAATATGCACCCAGTTTAAAAGAATATTCTCTTGAATTATGTGCTCTTAGGGCACATGTTAAAAGGACCCTTTTTTTAATACATAATGTTTTCTTGTAACTTTAAACCCAAAAATTGCCCCCTTGTAAATTCAGACTACTTTTGGCATATCTAACTACAATATTTTGTCAAAAAACGTCTACAAAAAAATATCACAATATTTTTTTATAAAAATGTTGTTGTTTAAATCATAAATCTGTATTAGACATGTTGTACAACAAATCATTAAGCAAATGAACCATTTGTTAAAATGATACTAAGAAAACCTTATTTGATTGTAAGTCTACATTCATCCATATCTTTTCCTAAATTCTTACTTATATCAATCAAAATCATTCCCCCACTACATACAAATGTGTGTGCTCATTTGATTTTTAGATAATTCAGGGTAATGTAATTAATTACATTGAATCCAACTAAAGAAAAAACTAAGGGGTCTTATGTTTTGAATTTACAATTATTTTATTTTGACTCACATATTTCGATAATTTTCAAGTATACATTGAAGGATACTTGGTGTAAGCTGTAAAGAATACGAAGTTGGGTAAGGAAATAAAGAATACAATTGTGTATTTTTTGTGTTCCGTCTTTTGTAAAGTTTGTTAGGTCCCAGAGGGCACATAATAGATTTAGAATGGGGGGTTGAATAGATCCTTTTTAATTTCAAATCATTTCCATTTTATTTTGTATTGCTAAGTAATTAACATATAACAAACATAAGAATCATTTCAAGTACATCAGAATAAGTTAAAGATCCTCTTCATAGATATGTTAAAAAGCATTGTTCTAGAGTTAGTTTAGTTGTAAGTGGTTATTACAGTTATAGCAGTTATAAGGTAAATGACTGAAAGTAAATAACACAAGGGATTTTAAGTGGTTCGGAGACTCAAGCTCCTAATCCACTCTTCTGCTTCAACAAGCAGGGATTCCACTAAGAAAATGGGTAACTCTTGAATCATAAAGATTCCTTCAAGGCCAGCAGCCTTGGAACTTCAGTTCACTAAGAACTCTTCAAGCCCAACAGACTTGGAACTGTAGACTAAGTCCAACAAACTTAGAATCTCTTGTACCCTCCGGTACTCAACAAACCCAGCAGGCTTGACTTTGATTTAGTCCCTCGGACAAGGACCCCTCAGGCCTTGGCTTCTTGTTGTTGTTGGTGGTGGTGTTGGTACTGAGCTGCTAAGATGACTTGAAGCTTGATCATCTCTTGGTACTTAGCAGCTTGGTGTGATCCTCTTGCATTCTGCATCGAGACTGGATCACCTTTGAAGGACTGCTAAGATGTTCATTAAGCTAGACGACCTTGAGTACTTAGCAGTCTCTCATTCTTCTTTTGTGCAACTGATCTTGTGGTTGATGCTTGTCTTCATCTGATTACAGCTTTGCACACTTTCACCACTTGGGGTCTGCTAAGTCTTTGCACTTCTGGTAAACTCCATCTGGTACTTAGCATCCCTTGAACATAGATTAACTTGTGTGCAGATTTGGTTTTGCATTTATTTCTCTTCAGTTCAGGTTGTTCATGGTGAATCGTTGAGTGGCCCTTTGGATTTGCTTTCTGGTCTCCCACTCTTCTCCTTGTCTTCTTGGCCTTCTCGACTCTCAGCTCAGATGCCAATCTGTTTGGCATTCTCATCTGTGTTGAGTGAAGCCTTCATCAGTTAAAGCTCTTCTTCAAATCTGCTTCACTTCTACTATGGTAGTCTCACTGCCACTGAGACATGTTCTGTTAAGCTCTTTCAAACTCGTAGAGTCAACAACTCTTTATCTTTGAAGCTTTGGCTGATATATATTCCTCCACCAGCTTCCCGTTGGAATATAGCCGTTGGAAGCTATTTGAATTGTGTCAAAGATCCTGAGTTATTTGATGCAGACTGCTGACTTGACGTGACAGCACCTTTTTTACTTTTCTGACACAGCAGTCTACTATTCCACCTACCACTTCAGAGATATCATTTTCATGTGTCAGGCTGGTAGTCACCTTTATTTCTCCTTTCTGATTCCTCGATTAGAACCACAGGAGTTGTCCTTCTGCATCGATGCTCTCAATCAGCAACGTTTGAATGTCAGACTTTATATTGAGACGTTGACAATGCTTCAATAATCAGATGACCGAACTCCACGACTCTGATGCAGATGACCATGAACTTGATCGTAGTTTGTCTGTTGAATGTTGCTCGTTGACTAGTTTAGACAACACTATGATTCTGAGAGTGTTCTTTGGATTGACAATGTAGAACCTCTCCTTCTTCACTCGTGCAGGACTTCAATGCTTCTGCATGCCTTGACTTGCATCAGGAACTGACAACTTGTTTAAATGCTTTGGCCCTTCTGGTTTGCAAGACTCTTCTGATTAGTTATGTTCAGCTCTCTCTCTACATTCTGCCGTGTGATCTCCCGTTCACTCTTCATGGTGAGGCTGAGCCATTGACAATCCTTTTCGTCTGTTCTATAGGTTGGCCAATGACACTGTATGAACTACATCAATTCTTGCCGCTAGTTAGGCAAACACCATGATCATAGTTATCACCATGATCGTTGTCTTCTGTTGGTTTGACAGATGCTGCACTGCTGACTTCCTTTAGTCAGTCACTCCATCTATTGTCTTCTAATGTTTACTTGTTGAAGACTTCTCCTGCATGGCTTCACTTCTCAATCTGGATGCTGATTGAGTTGGTGCTTCGATCTTCTATTTGCTTGCGGCCATTCGTTGAGTGCTCTCTGGCTTTCATTAGGTAGATTACATTTTGACTGCTCTGACTAGAGGCTTCGATCTTTGGATACTTCGGGAGTGCTCATTTGTTGAGAATCGTGATGTCTCTACGATTCTTCCTTGGCGTTGTGAGCACTTGAATGACTTTGTCTGAGCCTTTGTTCTGCAGACTACGATCTTGCTTTGGTTCTGCAGACACTATGACTCCGAGAGCAGATCATATGACAGACTACGATTTCTGCCTTAACACTTGTTGTCCCTTGACTGATCTACTCATCTACGATTTCTGCCTCTGATATAATTTGCAGGCTCCACGACTTCGAGTGAGGCCTACGATTCTTGACTTGGCTAGACAGGCGCTTCGACAGACTATCAACACGATTCTGAACATGACTTCCTCGACAGACTACGGCTTCGAGAAAGTCCTCCTCGATACACCACGATCCTGCCTTGTCTCTCCTGGCAGACTACAAACTTCGAGAGTGACTATCCTTATAGGCTACGATTCTACCTTGATAAACTCCGATTCTTCCTTGTCTCTCCTGGCAGACTACGAAGGCTGGTGCAGTGCTCGACGATCAGACAAGCCTATCTATTACACTTTATAAGATCAACCTAACAAGCTTGATCTTTCTATTTATAGTCCTTGTACATCTTAATCTTTTGAAGGACTTTACAAAGCTGCTTGTTCATGTAGGATCAACCTAACATATTTGATTATTTCAGTCTAAGTCCTAGTACATATTTGATCATTTTAGTTTAAGTCTGATGGTTCACACTTTTATTTTTGCAATCGATAATCGCCCCATGGTTAAACAACCAGCCCTTCCCGAGAATTACATCGAATTCTCCCAACTTTATCAGTATAAGATCTACCAATAACTTGTTACCTCTTATATCTACGTAACAACTCCTATGAACATAATCAACAGGAATTACTTCTTCATTGGCTACCTTAATATTCAAAGGTATTACAAGTCTTTCGGGGAGTAATCCTAATCGTTTAGCAAATTCACATGCTATAAACAAACACGTAGCACCCGAATCAAATAATACATACGCATTTATGTCATTGACCGGAATAATACCTGCTACGACGTCGCTTGATGCCACCGCATCCTGGACCATCCTATTAAAAGTACGGACAGTCGGTCTACCCTGGGGTACTGCGCCACCAATCGCTAGCTTACTCCCCCTAGCACCTTTCCCACCATCTGAACCCTTCTTCGGACAGTTTCGTGCCATGTGATCCGTAGATCCACACACAAAACAACCACGATTATTTTTTGGACTGTGACAGTTAGGCAAAATATGCCCTTCCTGTGACACCCCCAAATCCGGTATCTTAATTTCTACAGGATTTGGTGTTCACTGTTCCAATATCATACAACTATCTACCCATAAATAATGAAATTCATTTATTAGATAAATAAATCATCATCTTACATCATCTGAAATAAAAGTACATCATAAATCCCAGGTTATACTTAACCTTAAATATCTGTTGTGGAAACGTAAATAAATAAGTCTTAAATCATCACACATAAATCTTAAACTTTAACATTATTCATGACAACACAAATCTTCATCACTTGTTAGCTTTTCCTTTGCCCTTGCTACTAGAAGGTACATCACTTCGTTCATTATTAGCTGCAATGTTATTATGCAAGAGTGAGCACGGATGCCCGCAAGTATAAAAATATGACAGAATAATAACATGCGAGTGAAAGAATTCTGAATAACAGAAAGCTCAACATTTGAATCAAGAATATTAACCAAGAGTCAAATTACTTCTCAACTTTTGAATCAAGAATATTAATCAGGAGTCAAATTACTTCTGAGGGTCATTAAGACCTTGAACCGAGTCTTAGGTTGTCAAGTATATTAACCTTTCCAACCTTTAACAGTCACAAGACTATAGACTTTACTTCTCGTACTTAGGGAGATCAGCCCTTCGTACTGATACTGTGCACATTATCTTAACGCTTAAAGCATCTTCATTAATCCCCTACATTAGGGTTGTTCATCTCAATTTGACATCAGAATCCGTACCAAATAAAGTTGGTTTGGATAATTCAATAAATGATATTCATATTGAATATTAACTTCTCAAGGTATACAATCGAATAAGTATTGTACACTTAAATGATACTTTTAAAAGAATCATGGCATCTCATGTGAAATTCTAAACTTGGATATTCAAGAGTAAGAATTTTCTCAACAATAGTAATTAAGCATAGCAATTGCTTAATTAAAAAAGTTTAGTTTAGGAAACTTGCCAAACAATAATAATAAGTTAGGGATAGAAAACTTGCCTCGTGCGCAAACTACAAGTATTACTCACTTCTTTAATTACTCTTACCTATCAATACATTCACATTATCAATTAATCACAAGTTCGATATGATTATTGATTTACAATAGTATTCTTCAAACTCATTATTAGGTTTTCAAATAATGGTTTACGTTGATTAATTAACTTGTTAATTAATCACGTAACTTAAGTTATTAACTTGTATTAATAACTCATTACATACATAACATGTCTTCATGTTAATTAGATTTAAAATAATGTCTTAATGTTTATAACACATTATTTAACCTTTATAAATAATAGTTTAAGTCACGTAATTAATTTATTAATTAATCACATAACATAAATTATTAAACTCATTTTAACATTTTATCATATTTATACAACATGTGTTCATGTTCATTAGACTCAAACACATTTCACAAATTTTCAACACTTAGCAAATTTTTTCAAAAATTCAGGCCTGGCGCGGCCGCGCGCCGTTAAGCCTTGCACCCGGCGCGGCCGCGCGGCTGCGTTTTTCCAAAATTTCCAGTTCGCGAAGAACACTGAAATTCGGCCATTTTCTACAATTTTACCCTAATACACTGATTTATAGTGTTACCCATGAAGTATAAACTTCACAAGAACATTATATATCACTTATAACATGTTCTTAATCATTTCAAGTCATATAATTACATAATTTAAAACCATCAATTTCACTGTTCTTCATAAATTTTATAAAATTTAATGAAAAATATAAAATCTAACATTACGGATTCGTTACTACATCTAATCCGTTCATTTTAATTCCATTCTCTTTGTTTAAACATATACACTTATAATCAAACGTCAATTTTAATCAAAACATATGATTACAACATGTATTTCACCCATATGGGTTATTAACCCATATTCAACACTCTGTTTTTTTGAAAAATCCAACTCTTAACAAAATTTCTTGGTGTGATCAGTGTAAATCATACCTACATGATTCTACACATAATATCAACATATATGATTACATATATAAACATATCTTGGTTTAATTTTTCAAAATAATTATTAACAGAGAAAATTTGAACATATATTTAAATAAACTCTGTGATTTCCAAAAATCCAATTAAGGCCATCTTAAATAAAATTGATCCTTTTAAATCATGATTATATATTATAAAACACGTTATCATCACATACCCATATAGATAAAATTATATCGTAACCCAATTTCACAGAAAACTTAAAAGTACGTATTTAAGAAATCTTAATTTTAAAAACTTAAAAGAAGAATTACCCTTTAGTAGTGAAGATAAATCAAAGTTAATAACACAATGATCTCTCAATTCTTCCTTTTTCAATTTCTCCCAATCTCTTCCTCTTTTTCTCTCTGAATTTTTTTCCTGATATTTCTAAGTGTTTCTCTGATAATGGATTAGAAAAACAACGTATACGTATTATAAATATTACCGTTGTAGACTAACTCCTCCTAAGGCCTTGTTTGGCTTGTTCCCTTATTCTTTTTCCATTTATTTTAATTAACTAGTTTACTATATAGTTAATTGTCACCTTACTTATTGATTAATTAATTTTATTTAAATCAATTAAATAAAATAAGATAATTCACATTAAATCACATTGTCACATAATTAATATTTTTATTTATGAATTATGTCAATTCATTAATTCATTAATTAATTATTAAATTAACTAAAGTAACATATGCTTATTTAATTAATTCAATTAATCAAATAAACTCAATTAAATATATTCTTTGAACAATTAAATTACTCCATATTAATTTAATTAATGTCACACATATAATTAAATTAATCTACCACAAATTCATGAATTAATTATTTAATTCAATAATTAAATCATTAAAAATATTTATTTATCTCCATAAATATTCAAATAACTTTACAAAATTCTCGTTCGTCACACTTCCTGCCCGCAGTTGTAACACACCGCCTTGCCCTTGAGGCATACTCCAAGATGAGCCTTCCCGCAAGTCTTGCATGCCTCCATCCTCTTCTTAGGATATTCTTGCTTTACACCGATATTATCGAAGTTAAAACCCTTCTTCTTCTGGCCACTCCCACTGGCTCCCTCAATTTTGACTGATACATCAGTCTTACCTTTATTCTTTCTCTCCTTGTGGTATTGGCTCAACGCCTCACTACCACCCTTGGCTATGATCGCCTTCTCCAACACGGCTCCAAAAGTAATGCTTTGGAATAACGATATCTGATTATAGAGCCAGGGTTTCAAACCACCTCGTCTTCCTCAACTCTGTGTCCACTTGGTGTGGAGCAAACCTCGCCAGTTCATTGAACCTGGCTGCGTATTTGGGAACTGTCATTTCCCCCTGCTTCAGTTCTAGGAACTGAATCTCCATCCTTCCCTTCATGCACGTGGGGAGTAGTTCTCAAAGAATTACTCCTTGAACCTTGTCCACGTAACAACCTCTATTCCGGTGCTACCCTGGTTTGCCTCCCACCAGTAGTTAGCCTCACCCTTCATCATATAAGTTGCAAAATAAGTCTTTTGTGCCTCACCAACATTTGCTATGACAAATGCCTTCTCAATTTCTTTTACCCAAACATGGGCAACTATAGGATCCTTAGTTCCATAGAACTCAGGCGGACCTATAATCTTAAACTCCTTGAAGCTAGTTCCCCGACCTACCCCAGGATTAGTGCGTACATTATCTCTTGTCCTATTAAGAGTCGTAGCTATTAGGTTCACAAATTATTGCATTGGGTTATTATTCCCTTGCTCTTCCTCATTACGAGGCTCTTCTTCCTGGTTTCTTTAACGTCTTCTTGGCGGCATTTTCTGTTAATACGAAAATAGTTTCATTATTATTTACTTCTTCATTTGATTATTATTAAAAATCAATAATAACTCAATCACATTTCCAAACATTTTAATAAACTTCTTGTATTAATATTCTTCTGCTTGTAGCATACTCCTACACGTTCTTCATTATATGGCTTTAACCATTTACAATACTATCCCGCAATTGCTTGCCAAAAATTGGGATTTACAAAAGACTACCCTTGTTTATACAAAAGGGGGTTTTACGTCACTACTAGCTACACACTATTTACATAGCTAAACTATAACTGGACTACATCTGCCTCACGGCATTAGCGTATTCCTTATCGGCCATACTGGCCAAAATATCCCGACTAATGGTATGCCGAGTCTGTCCCTCCTCCACAGGATACGCAGCAATCTGGTGCTGGTAATTCTTGTTGGTTCCCAGTAGGCACATAATAGATCTAGAAGGGAGGTTGAATAGATCTTTTTTCTTTTAAAATACTTTTCCAGTTTATTTTGTATTGCTAATAAATTAGCATATGACAAACATAAGAATCTTTTCAAGCACAGCGAAATAAGTTAAAGCTCCCCTTCATTTAAATATTTATAAACATTGTTACACATTGTTTGTGAAGTCAGTTTAGTTGTAAGTAGTTATTACATACATGACAGTTATAGCAGTTAAGTACATAATGTAAATGACAGAAAGTAAATGACTGAATGTAAAAGACACAAGAGATTTTAAGTGGTTTAGAGACTCAAGCTCCTAATCCACTCTTCTGCTTCACTAGCAGGAATTCCACTAAGGAAAGGGTAGCACCCCGAATCACTAAGATTCCTTCAAGGTCAGCAGCCTTGGCACTTCTCTAGTTCACTAAGAACTCTTTAAGCCCAGCAGGCTTGGAACTCTAGTTCACTAAGAACTCTTCAAGGCCAGCAGCCTTGGAACTCAATTTAGTCCCTCTGGACAAGGACCTCTCAGGTCTTAGCTACTTGTTGTTGTTGAAGTTGTTGTTAGTGCTTTACTGCTAAGATGTCTTGAAGCTTGATCATCTATTGGTACTTAGCAGCTTGGAGTGGTCCTCTTTGCATTTTGCGTCGAGTCTGGACCACCACTGGATAGACTGCTAAGATGTTCATTGAAGCATAACATCTTGAGTACTTAGCAGTCTTCTTCTTTGGTGCAGCTGATCTTCTTTCTGTTCTGCTCATCTTTCTGATCTCAGCTGCACCATCACTACTCGGGTCTGCTAAGGCTTGTCATTGCTTGTCAACTTCTTCTGGTCCTTAGCATTCCCTGAACCCTTCTTGAATGATATGCAAACATGGTTCTGCATCTGTTCTACTTCAGCTTTTGGTTCTTCATGGTGATTCGTAGAGTGGCTCTTCGGATCTTCTTTCTGCTCTGCCACTTTTCTAAGTGCTATCTTCTTGGCCTTCTCGGCTCTCAGCTTAGCTGCCATTTTTAATGGCATTCTCATCGTTGTTGAGTAAAGCCTTAGTCTGGTAAAGTCCTTCTTCAAATCTGCTTCACTTTTACTTTCGTAGTCTCACTGCCACTGAGACATGTTCTTTTTAACTTTGTAGAACTCGTAGAGTCAACAACATAGCATTCCAACAACTCAACGATTCTGCAACTCAGCAACACTTTCATCTTTGAAGCTTCAGTTGTTAAATACCCTTCCATGATCTTCCCGTTGGAAAATAGCCTTTGGAAGCTATTTGAATTGCTTCGCAGATCTCGAGTTATTTGGTGCAGACTGCAGATTTGACGTGACGGCTCCTTTTTGACTTTTCTGACACAGCAGTCTGCTACTTCACCTACCACTTCAGAGATGTCACTTTTTCGTGTCAGGCTGGTAGTCACCTTTATTTCTCCTTCTGATTCCTTGATTTGAATCCATAGGAGTTGTCCTTCTGCATCGATGCTCTCAATTAGCAACGTTCAAATGTCAGACTTCATATTGAACCGTTACCAATGCTTCAATATTCAGATGCCCGAACTCTACAATTCTGATGTAGATGACTTTAAATCTTGATCGTAGTTTGTCTGTTAAATGTTGCTCGTTGACTGGTTGAGACAACACTACGATTCTGAATAGTGTTCTTCTGATCTGCAATGTAGAACACCTCTTCTTCCACTTGTGCAGTGCTTCAACACTTCTGCTTGCCTCCATTTATCTCAGGAACTGATAACTTGCCTGATTGTTCTAGTCCTTCTTAATTGCAAGACTCATCAGATTTGTGGCATACCCAGCTCTCTTTCTCCTTGTGATCTCCCGTTCACCTATCATCAATGGTCTGACCTATGCTTAATCACTTCAGTCTTGTTCTTCATATATTGGCCAGTATCTCAATGTTAACTGCGTCAGTTCTGGTTTTATTTGGCAAAAACTACGATCCTGGTTACTCCCAAGATCGTTGTCTTCTGCTCATCTTGACAGCTACTGCACTAGCTGACTTTCTTTAGTCAGTCACTTCATCTGAAGTCTTCTTAGGATTTGCTTATTGAAGACTTCTCCTGAATGGCTTTACTTCTTAATCAGGACGTCGATTGAGTTGGTGCTTAGATCTTCTATTTGCTTGCCGGCCATTCGTTGAGTGCTCTTTGGCTTCCTTAAAGTAGATTGCATCTTTTCAGTTTAGTTCAGAGGCTTCATTCTTTGGATATTCTGAGAGTGCTCATTTGTTTAGAATCGTGTTGACGCTACGATTCTTCCTTGGCATTGTGAGCATTTCGTTGAGGCCTTAGTTCTGCATACTACGATCTTGCTTTAGTTCTGCAGACACTACGACTCCGAGATCAGATCAACTGACAGACTACGATTTCTGCCTTAACACTTGCTGTCCTTGTCTAATCTGGCTCGACTACGATCTCTTCCTCTGATATGATCAGTAGACTCCATTACTTCAAGTTTGGTCTACAATTCTTGACTTAGCTTTGGCAGGCGCTTGGTCGGCTCTTAGACAGGCTGTCTCTATGATTCTGAACATGACTTCCTCAGCAGATTACGCATCTGAGAAAGTTCTTCTCGACACACTACGATCCTGCCTCGTCTCTCCTGGTAGACTACAAACTCTGAGATATACTATCCTTGCAGACTACGATTCCTCTTTGATAGTTCTCGAGTCTTTCTTGTCTCTCATGGCAGACTATGAACTACGAGATCTACTATTCTTGCAGACTACGATTCCGCTTTGATAGTTCTCGAGTCTTCTTTGTCTCTCCTGACAGACTACGAAGGCTGGTGCAGTACTCGACGATCAGACAGGCCTATCTATTACATTGTATAAGATTAACCTAACAAGCTTGATCTTTCTATTTCTAGTCCTTGTACATCATTTCTTTTTAAGGACTTCACAAAGCTGTTTAGTTTATGTAGGATCAACCTAACATATTTGATCATTTTATTCTAAGTCCTTGTACATATATTCCTATTATCTATCAAAGGACTTTATAGCTTTCATCAGTGCAGACATACTTGTATATTCATTTATTAATATCATAATCAAATCTTATATAAATAGGAATACCATTCTCATGAATATTCCTAACAATCTCCCCCTATTTGATTATGACAAAAACAATCAGTGCATATGCATGAGATGAATGAATCTTAATATAAAGTGAGCAGTTGTATTTCTAAAGCAGATAATCATGAATGTCATTGATGATAATATAAAATTTATACACTATATGACACTCTACATCCTGGATCCAGAACATACTTTAGTAGATAGAAATGTACCTTCTCTGCTCTATTTTCTGCTCCATGTATGTTTCCAGGATATCTGTTGATCAGCTACTCATCTTTCTTTTCTTCTTTTTCTTCTTTCCTCTGCTCCCCCTCAGATGAATGCTCCATTTCTTCATCTTGATCAGGTTCTGGTACGGTTGCATGATCTTCTTCTTTGTCTTCATTTTTCTTGGGCTCCCCCTCAGATGATGACACCTTCTCTGCTGCTGCTGCTTTGTTCTTCTTCTTCTTCCTTTTCTTGTCCTTCTTTGCTCTACTACTGCTTCTGCTCTTTCTCTTTTCTTCTGCCTTCATTCTTCTCTCCTTGCTCTTCCTTGAATATCTCTTTTTCTCCCCCTTTTTGTCATTAATCACTTGGGAAATCTGTTGGACATTAGCCATAAGCTGCTCCATCAGATATGATGAGTTGTCAACCCCAATCTTGAGTTCTTGTTGGCTTAGCTCCAGCTGTAGGGAGAGAGTCTGATTCAAAGAGTCAAGCTTGTCAGAGAGAGACTGAATTTGCTCTTCATTAGCCTTCTGAGCTCGTAGAGCTTCTTCCTTCTGATCACTCATAGCCTGTAGATAGATTTGATCTCTCTCTTTGAACTTGAGAGATATATCTGATATCATGGCCTGAAGTCTGTTGTGAGACTCACTATCTCCTTCTCCTGATAGGATCTTAGCTTCTACAGCAGTGAGAGATATCTTCTCAACCAATTCTTCTGAGTTCTTCTGAAGCACTTGCTCTTGAAGAGATCTGGCATCAAGTTGGTCATCCTCCTAATGAGAATCAGGTTGGACTCTATGATTCTCACTCTGAGATAGACTTTCAAAAGTAGTGAGAATCTAATAGATCGTTGAGTACCAAGCTGCTTGAGCAGAATACATCTTCTCAAATTCATCTTGACCATCTTCAGAGGTAGAGTGAGAGGACTCTACGATCATAGTCTTTGGTATGATTCGTCCGCCATCAAAACCTACTCAACAATCGTAGGGAATGTAATAATTGCCAGTATGTCGATAGACTCTGAAGTGAGATTGGTCTTTGATCAGCAGAGTTGCAAACTTCTTCACCCTTGGAAAGTTTTGAGCCACCAGCTCTAAGTTGGGAAAGTGAGAGAAGCACCATGAAAAGTAGCTGTTATCATTGGTAATTGATGCCTTCACCCAGGGCATATGAGGATAGAACCACCTTATCGTATGATCCTTGACTTCAGGCTCATATATCATAGTTAAAGTGTCCAGCTTCATAGCTTCGAGGTTGTTCAGCAGATATGTTGCGATCATCTTCACCACATTCAGCCTTTCATTTCTAAGATTAATTTATTTTCCTGAAAGTATATCTAGTGGTTCTTCATCAACTTCCACCACTATTCTCCTCTTGCGATGAACAGGACAAGGGATGTGAAAATATTCTGGCATTTCATTCTCTGAACTGGAATTTCCTTCACTTTTTTTATGTTCTGAGCTGGAGTTTGACCGATTAATACTTCCTTCAACTGACTCATTAGTTTGTTCATGCATTTGATCATCATCTTCATCATCATCAGCAGAACGTGTATTTGCAGACTCACTTGGCACTTCTTGCTCCGTAGTCTTCAGTCTCTTGCTGCTATCCTTTGTAGATTGATTTTCCCTTTTTCCTTTAGCATCTTCTTCCTTAGATTCATCATCATTACTAAATTCGATAATTGCTGTAGAGGAATCTCCTTTCTTCTTTAGGAAAGATCTAGCAAGCAATCTGTTGCTCTTTCTTTTCCTTGGAGGTTCAGCAATAGAAGAATCAGACTTTTCTTCATCTTCAGATTTTGAAGCTTCTGAGTCATCAGACAAACTTCTTTGAGACTCAACAGCAGAAGGGGCAGATGTTTCTTCTTCATACTTTACGTCTTTTGAACCATCATAAGGGCTACTTGAGATTTCAGCACTAAGATATCTAACCGTTTTAGGTTTAGATTCTCCCTTATCAGCAGAATGGCTACTCTGAGGATTAGCCATAGGACTTGCATGTTCTTCTTCATCATTGGACTTGCTCCTTGAAGATTCTTCCTTGAAGCTCTCAGTTTCCTTTTCATCTTTTGACTCTACGTTTTCCTCTTCAGTAGATATACTTCTTCTGGGAACTGACTTAGGCTCCTGCACCACTTTAGCTTTCTTCTTGGATGGCTTAACAGACTTGATCTCTGGGATAATTGAGTCCTCAGAGTGTGACAGTTCCTCCTCTGTCATAGCACTTGCCTTCCTCTTCTTCGAAATACTTTTGCTGTTGCTGCCATATGTTATCAGCCTTTTGTTCTCCATTGGGTTCTTCTTTAAGTTTGTAAACAGCGTAGGGGTCATCATTTTATGGCTGTTTAGGATTACACCTTCATCATCGTTAATCTTATTCTTCAGCTTCTTCTTCAGAATAATACTTAAGAACCTTCCATGGAAAACCTTTGTGAGCGGTTTCTGTATTAACTTCTTCTTCTCTGCCTTGTCCAGCCATTTGGACATTAGGTCGAGCAGGACAGCTCCAAAATTGATTTGCTTCTTCAATACTATTGCAACCATGATCTTCAACTGTTGATCACTCACAGTGTTATGTGCAGTGTCCTTGCATAGTATACATTTGCCCACTATCTCTACAAGGAACTCAAATTCTTCAGGAAACTCCTTTTTCTTCATATCCTTCAGACTAGGATTTCTCCTGTACAAAATAATCTTCTTGGCTTCTTCCGTGTCGATTTCATCAATATTTTTCAGACCTAGGTCAGGGAAACCTAAGCACTAGTTGATGTCAGTGGATTTCATTTCAGAATCTGACCTTTGACCTTGGTAGATAGGGTTCCAGAATTCATGGTTGCGTTGTAGTGGAATTCTTTAACCAAGTCAACATATATTCGAGTGTTTGACTCAAGGCATTCTGTGAATCCAGCCTTCTTCACGAGCTCAAGAATATTTCTGAACTTCTTCTCCGATTTCTCAAACGTCTTCGTCCCAAGTTGAATACCAGTGATTACTCGCCAGTCTACCATTTGAAGAGTTAGGGTTCTCTGAGTTTATAACTTTGTGAGAATATTGGAAGATGTTAGGAAGTAGTTTGAGGATCTATAACTGTTTGAGAGAATTTGGCTGTTTGAAGATGTTTAGGTTTTGGCTTAAGAGAGAGTGTGTATTGATTTGACAAACTTGCAGCTTTTGATGAACTCTCGAAGTTGTAACTGCTAATAATTTGAATTTTCCTCTTTTAACTGTTCCCTCCACGTTTCTTAGTGGAGCAGTTGTAAGAATCTGATAGGTCACAATCTGTAACTTCTTCTACCACGTCAGTTTATCAGATTTGACTTTTCTTCAGTTGACTATTGACTTCTTCAGCTAGTGGAGTGTCCTTATGACTCGGCTTAGTACTCCACGATTTCCCAAACTGATCTACAATCTTTGCATCTTCTTCGAAGATCGTAGTCTGTGGTCATGCTTCAATAGACAACTTCTTCATTTAGACTCTAAGGGATTGACAATTCTCATTTGTAGCTTGTATTCTTCTGATGAGGTGCTGCCTCTGTAACGACCATGAATTTTAAACTCCTTATTTATTAAATATGTGATTTAATTTTTAACGAGTTAGTTTTGTGAGTTTATTTAAACCTTATGTAGTGGTGAGAATTTGTGAAATGATTAAAGGAAGTCACTAATGAGTTATTTAAATTAGTGGACTAGCCTGAGACTTTAATATCAGAGAATTGATAAGATTATTAATAATTAAATATTCAACTTATTTGAATATTGTGGCAGGATTTGAACGTGTTTGATGAATTTCAATTATGAGTAATTAATTGATAATGTGTTGATTAATAATTATTATGAATAAATAATAATTAATGAGTAAGAGATTAATAAATATAATAACATTATATTTACTTGGTTAATTAATTTGTGCAAGCATGTGCGATACTAAACCTTTACTATATGGTAGTTATCTATATTATATATAATGCAATGTGACATTGTAATGTGGCTTATATTGCATGTATGGACTATATAGTGAGAATAATTACATTATGAGAGTTACATATTAATGTTTATGTGACAATACATGTGTGGGAAAACATTAATGTATACCCTATTGTCATATAATAAGATCAATTATTAATTAATAATGATTTTATTGAATTATTATAACTATATTATAATGATTATAATGATGAGTAATAATATAGCCCAATTGCTTTACATTCGGTATTAAGGAAAATGTACATGGATTATATGTTGTGTACCTATTCATTATTAATTGCTATTTGAAATAACATGGTAACACCCATCTAAATGTATATGGAATAAATATATATAACTAAAGTAGATACTATGTGCATATACATTATATAATCTAAGTATATATATATTATGCTAAGAGTGGAGCATACATAATATATATACAAATTTGCAAATGCTGAGTTACATTGTCCCTAAATAAGAGTCCATTTCCTCTTCACTTCTCCCACACGTGAACAAACAATAAGCTAGCTACACTCTACATTCATCTCAAGATCAACAAATCTAGCTAATAAGTGGATGAGGAGTGGGATTCATGATTGAGTTTACCAACTCTCACCTACCATTTCTTATCCATTGTACATTCTTGCAATCCTTTGATTTAATTTGAAGGAGAATTGCATTAACTGGTTATTGAATTATCTATGTAATGAGCTCCCTCCTTCTCATTTACACTTGCTGAGATTTTCATATAAGTGTAGAGTTGATAGTGAGTGAGATATCAGTGAGGGAGATTTGTTAATTCAAGCAAACCAATTACAAAGGTATATCATGTTCTTCATTTTCTGATAAATTTTTAAATCCTTGATTCTTGAGTTAAGCAAGTATTAGTAGATAATTTATTTGATATATGTTTGTTGAGTCTTATATAAGTAGCTATGCATGTTAGCTTTTTAATGTAGCATGTCTAGAAAGGAATTCGTAGGAAAATTTCTGAGTTGGGCTAAGTTCTGCCGTTGCTGGGCAGTTACTGTCTCTGGCCAACAGCCTGCGCAGCTGCGCCAGGGCCTGTTCTTGATTTTTGTTTTCTGTTTCATATCTGATCATGCTATCTTGATGGTACCAATTTGGACATGCATGAAAGTTGGTATTAACCCTTAATATATGTTCCTTGATGCAACATACATGTTTGTAACCATGCTAGTATATATTAGAGAAAGAAAACTTGTGGTTTTAAAATAAGCTTATAGTTTTAATATAAACTTAGAGATTTCTAAAGTGAACTTATTATGAACCTATCGAGTATGTGTATTCTGATATTATGAGCATGATAGTAGGGTTATATTAACTTGAAATGCATGTTTAAAATGTTAAACACGTTAGCATACGAGATTGATGGATTTAAAGATTTTTAAAGGAGAAACTTAAGAACTTGAAAACAAACTTGACTAAGATTTTGTCTTGTGATTTCTGACCTTGTGAACAAGTGTAAATAACTTAGATATGTATATGAAGAAGTATAACATGAGGCATATGTTTGCTTCATGAATGATTAGTTTTGATAGCTTGGAATTAAAGGACTTTTCTAAAGGAAACCTTGAAGACTAGTTGTCAATAACTACATTACAAGTATTCTAGGATCTAATATCATGGTTAAGTGTGTCATGATTTACAAGCATGCTAGCTAGTCATATGTATCGTTAAATAGTAGAACATGGATTTCACATATGTATACTTAAACCATAAGAAATGAACTTCAAGTATGAACTAATGTGAGTAAAGGATACACATATAGTATAAGCATGAGCATGCATGTTATGTTTAGCCCTGTTATGTGATAACATAACCTTAGTAACCATTCTTGAAGCATGAACATGTATTAGCTAAAGTATGTGAATTACCGGCATGAAAACATGACTTCGAATTGAATATAGAAAGAGTATGCTAGTTTTGAATGAGAAATTATAACTTGATAAGTGAGACGCCCCCCAGAATAGGTCCAGTTAACCCAACCCATTCTGAGTCGCCAAATACATGGTACAGAATTCAAATACAAACTTTATATCACACGGTCGTGCAAAATACGACCACACAACTGTGAGTGTCAATACAAATATGTAGAAAATATTAATATTCAAACTAAGTCCTCATTACAATTATTATTACACTATTTATTAGAAATAGTGAGGACTACTACTGCTCTAACTCGGACCATCACTCTGTCCCCCGACTAGATCCTGAGACATTCTCATTCCCTGAAGAGGACAATAGATGAAAAAGGTGAGCTCAACTAGCCCAGTAAAGAATATTATGACTAAGATAATGAAAAATAAATTATCGTTAGTCTTCAACAATTCAGATAAAATATTATTGACAACATGTTTTAGATCAATATTCGCAGCGAAAATAACAATTCATTAGAAGAGTTAAGTAGAGAATGAAGTCTACTATCTTCTATGATTTAAAAGTTCATCATCAATATTTTATCACTGTAACATCAATCAATATACATCTCAAATCAAATATTCATCTTTGCACTACAGGCC
Source organism: Panax stipuleanatus (assembly GCA_020205555.1). Lineage (NCBI taxonomy): Eukaryota > Viridiplantae > Streptophyta > Magnoliopsida > Apiales > Araliaceae > Panax > Panax stipuleanatus. The sequence continues at coordinate 155,642,288 of CM035117.1, read as the reverse complement.
AAAGATATTCATTTGTATCACCAGTGGTCATGTTCATCTCAACACCTGTCCATCTTTGCACTACGGCCAAAGATATTCATCAGGAAATCATTCATCTTTGCTCAAAAGGCCAAAGATATTCAGTTATATCACCTTTTAGGACTGAGGATGATGAAAAATAATATAAATAACGAATCCAGTGAAATAAAGGACAAGATTAAGGATTCGTATTTTAGTTTATTCAAGTTCAAGAATATTCCATAATAATACTTTGTGGAGCAAAATTCAAGAATAAAGCTCAAAACTTAGATCCAATCAAAGATAGTAACCATAACAGACAATTTGGACAAATAGAAGAAAATTTAGTTTTTTCGTGAATAGTGCCGTATACGTGAATAGTGCCGTATACGTGAATAGTAACTCCGACGGAAAAGTAAGAATTTCATAATAAAATTCATGACAATATTTTGGTATAATGATATTGAAAAGAATAACATCATTTACAAAAGAAAATAACATCCCTTACCTCAAAAGAATAGTACTTCTGACTGGAATATCGGATATAATACCGAAGGAAACTTGCACTGAATACTAACACTCAAAGTATCTAAATATTCGCAAAAAAACGCTTGATATTATAGAGAGAGAAAACTTCTGATTCTGGTGTGATTTTCAATTCTAACCTAAGCACCCTATTTATAGGAAAAGCTTAGGATGCCAAAATAGACTTTTTAATAAAATAAAATTTTTTTAAAAAAAAAAATTCTGTCGCCAGCCAAAAGCCATCAGCAACCAGCCACCGATGGGGCCCACCTCTTATTAAAAAAATATTTATTTTCTGAAACTGCAATAATTCATAATAAATAGCCCTTTTGTCAGAAAAATACAAATTCTATGTCCTTTCCATAGGAAATTTAATTCTCTACAACTTTGTAGAAGGAAGTTTTTCCAAATTCTAAAAATAAATTATCCGAATTTCATAAACGGATGATTTTCCACACCAAAATACTGATAAAAACACATCAGCACTAATTCCTTCTTTTATATCCACAAAATAAATATTTTCTTATCATATAAATCAATAATTAATTATTCACAAATAATATTACAGAACTACAATATTGACAACCAGGTCGTTCCCAGAAAAGAGGGGGCCTTTCGATAAGGACTTCTCCTTACTAGCGCGCAATTAAATAACCCCTCCTAGACAGAACTTCCTTAGACATTGTCAATAATGCTATCTAATAGTATTATTCAAATAATATGAATTATTGAGTTGATAATGTGAAATACTGTGCAGTGACAATTATTGAATCAATAATATAAAATATCAACGTAGCAATTATTGAATCAATAAAATATCATGCAATTATTGAATAAAATATTGAACAGTAATTACTGTAATAATAATTGAGTAGTGACTTCTTACGTAAGAATCAATAATTCAAAATACTGTGCAATACCGTGTTCTACTGTGCAACACCGCGTATTACTGTATTTTAACCACCGGGTATTTCAACAGTACTAACGGTAACAACTACGCCGTTATTTTATAAAAAGGTTATTTCTGTCGCTTTCTATACAGTTATTCCATTGTGGGGCCCACAAATAGCTGCGCCGTCGTACGAATAATCCCCGACAATAAGAATATTCCACGACCAAACGAATATTTCCCGACAACAATGAATATTTTATAACCACTTGCTTATTTTAAAATATTTGCACATTTCACCCATAATTTTTCACATTTATCAAATCAACACCTTTCTATTTCGAAATAATATATAAATAAAATTAAATCTTTATTCATAAAAGTTGGGGTCTTACAACCTCCCCTCCTTATGAAATTTCGTCCTTGAAATTGACGTACGTACCTGGTATGTCGAAAAGGTGAGGATACCTCGCTTTCATTTCCGATTCCAACTCCCAGGTCTTTTCCTCAATAGCATGGTTTCTCCACAAAACTTTAGCTTGAGGTATAATTTTCGAGCGTAGGACATGCTCCTTCCTATCCAAGATCTTGACAGGAACCTCCTCGTACGTTAAATCTTCGGCTATCTCGTCTGGTTCTAACTCAATAATGTGGTTTGGATCTTTCACATATTTACGCAACATGGATATGTGAAAAACATTATGAACACGAGACATGCTTGGAGGTAAAGCGAGTCTATAGTCCATATTTTCTACCCGGTCAAGGATCTCAAATGGACCAATGAATCGTGGGTTGAGCTTTCCTCTCTTCCCGAATCTCGTAACTCCTTTCCATGGAGCAACACGTAACAATACATGATCCCCAACATTAAATTCCACGTCCTTTCGATGAAGATCCGCATAACTCTTTTGTCGATCTTGTGCTGTTTGTATACATTGCCGGATCATTTGGATCTTTTCTGTAGTCATACGTACCAACTCCGGTCCCAAAAATGTTGCTTCACCCACCTCATTCCAACATACTGGAGAGCGACACTTTCTCCCATACAATGCCTCGAATGGAGCCACACCTATACTTGCCTGAAAACTGTTGTTGTAGGAGAATTCCACCAATGGTAAGTACTTATCCCAACTCCCTTTGAAGTCTAGAACACAGAGTCTTAATAGATCTTCAAGAGTTTGAATAGTCCTTTCTGATTGTCCGTCTGTTTGAGGATGATAAGCCGAACTAAATCGTAAATCCGTGCCCATAGCTTTCTGCAAACTGATCCAAAATCGTGAAGTAAATCTGGGGTCACGATCCGAAACTATGGATACTGGCATGCCATGCAATCTCACAATCTCATTCACGTACATATGAGCAAGACGTTCAAGGGAATAAGTCTCTCGTATCGGCAAGAAATGAGCAGACTTGGTTAATCTATCAACAATAACCTAAATCGCATTTATGCCTTGAGAAACCTTGGGAAGACCCGTAACGAAATCCATCGTAATGTGTTCCCACTTCCATTTTGAAATTTCCAGTGGTTGCAATGGACCCTTCGGCACTTGATGCTCCGCCTTTACACGTTGACAAGTTAAACATCTCGAAATAAACTCCGCGATCTCTCTTTTCATATTGCTCCACCAAAATGTATGTCGAAGATCATGATACATTTTAGTACTCCCAGGATGGATTGCAAACAGTGTGTTGTGTTCCTCCATCATGATTCTATGCTTCAAGTCGGAATCGTTAGGAACACAAAGTCTGGAGTTGACTCGAAGTATTCCCTCTTCATCGATTCTTGCTTCTGGAATGGCACCTTCTTGCACCTTCTTCTTCATCTTCATCAGCTCCGGGTCTGTAGCTTGAGTAGCTTTAATTTTATCAATCAAAGCTGGTTCTACGCGTATACTTGATATCATCGCACTCGTTCTCGCATATGATCTTCTACTTAACGCGTCAGCTACCACGTTCGCTTTTTCAGGATGGTATTGAATGGTATGATCGTAATCTTTCAATAGCTCAAGCCAAAGTTGTTGCCGCATGTTGAGTTCCTTTTGAGTGAAGAAATATTTAAGGCTCTTATGATCCGTATAAATCTCCACTTTCTCCCCATAAAGGTAGTGTCTCCAGATCTTCAACGCGAAAACGACTGCTGCCAACTCTAGATCATGAGTAGGATAATTCCTCTCATATTCTTTGAGTTGTCGCGAGGCATAGGCTATGACTTTCCCATGTTGCATGAGAACACATCCTAACAATTTGCCTGAAGCATCGCTGTAGATAACAAATCCATCTGAACCAGATGGTATTGTCAGAACAGGTGCCGAGATAAGTCTTCTTTTGAGCTCTTGGAAGCTCTTCTCGCATTCCTCGCTCCAAATGAATTTTGTATCTTTTTGAGTCAACTGAGTTAATGGAGTAGCAATTCGAGAAAATCCCTCTACGAACCTTCGATAATAACCAGCTAAGCCCAGAAAGCTTCGTACTTCGGTCACCGACTTAGGTTTCTCCCAGCTTTGTATTGCTTCAATCTTCGTCTGGTCAATAGATACTCCACGTTTCGATACCACGTGCCCAAGGAATGCTACTTCCTCAAGCCAGAACTCGCATTTCTTCAGCTTGGCATATAGCTTGTTCTCACGAAGCTTTTGAAGTACTAGCTTCAAGTGGTGCTCATGATCTTCACGGCTTTTAGAATAGATGAGGATGTCATCAATAAAGACAACAACAAATTGATCCAAATATTCATTAAATACACGGTTCATCATATCCATAAAAGCAGCAGGAGCATTAGTCAATCCAAAAGACATGACTAAGAACTCATAATGCCCGTACCGAGTTCTGAAGGCAGTCTTCGGAATATCCTCAGTTTTAATGTTTAGCTGATGATATCCAGAACGAAGATCGATCTTTGAAAAGAATTGTGCTCCTTGCAACTGGTCGAACAGGTCATTAATACGAGGTAGCGGATACCTATTCTTGATGGTGACATGGTTCAACTCCATATAGTCAATACAAAGTCGCATACTCCCGTCTTTCTTCTTTACGAATAAAACAGGAGCACCCCAAGGAGACGTACTAGGACGTATAAACCGATGTCTAACAATTCCTGTAATTGGACCTTTAACTCCTGAAGTTCAATAGAAGCCATTTGATATGGGATTTTAGAAATGGGTTTTGTACCGGGTTCAAGGTCAATAAAGAATTCAACTTTACGTTCTGGGGGTAGATCGGGAAGTTCTTTGGGAAATACATCAGGAAACTCATTAACAACGGAAATATCATTCAAACCTAATGTATTCTGGTTTAGATCAGTGACATGTGCTAAGAAAGCTTGACATCCATTTTTCAATAAACGAATAACTTTGTGATTTGAAATGATATTGACTGATTTTAGTGGTTTGGTGGTTTGGATTCGCACAACAGGTTGATTAGGAATATGAAAACTAACAACCTTACGAAAACAATCAATTTTGGCATGGTAAGTGGTTAACCAGTCAATTTCTAAAATCACGTCAAATGCAAGTATTTTCAAAGATATAAGATTAACAGGTAAGGTAAGGGTACCAATCTGAATTAAGCAAGATTTGTAAACTGTGGATGTAACAAAGGTTTCTCCCAACGGAGTTTCAACAGATAAGTTAAAGTCTAATTTATCAGAAGTCAAGTTCAAACGTTGAGCACAAGCAGGTGAAATAAAGGAATGGGTAGCACCGGTATCTAACAAGGTGTAATCTTCGCAAGAGTTTATGATTAGCTTACCCGTAATCACCTCGTGTGGATTCCTTGCGTTTTGGGCTGCCACGACAAACGCTCTTCTAGGAATCACCGACTTTGACTTTTCTGAAACCACCTTGGGAATCACCACCCCCGCTGGACTTGGTTTTGCAGCAGGACAATCTCGAGCTATATGTCCTTCTTTTCCACAGTAATAGCATGCTTTGAATTGTTGTGGGCAGTTTGGGCTGATGTGTCCCTCTTTCCGGCATTTATAGCATACGACCGGTGGTCGTTCTCCTCCCCTAGAAACAGTTGATGCTGGTGCTGATGTTGACGTCTTCACTTTCTCATTGTTATACCTTCTCTTCTTGAAATCTCCCCCCGATTCACTTTTTCTACTATCATGGCCACGATTACCACCGGAGTGGTTACCGTTTCTGTCATACTTTCCTCCCCGCTGGTTGTCATTGCTCCGATGACTGCTGCCACCGGTATGACCTTGGCTGTTGTCCCTTGGTTGAATATAATCACTATCTCGTTCTAAAAACTGGGCCCTGTTTACTACATCCGAATATAAAGAAAATTTGTGAGAAATGAGGTATTGACGTATTTCAGGTTTCAAACCTCTCAAAAACATCCGCGTCATACGTTCCTCATATTGGGTTTGTAAGAAATCGTGACGCAATCAAATTGCACAAATTAGCGGAAACATGGTATATCAGAGTTTAAAAAAATTTCTACAAAACCATTACCCGGATCATTCTTTATGCAAATTATTAATTTAAAACGATAAATAAGAAATTATGGAATCATACCCTTGTAAAACGAAGCTTCCACAGGTACGAGTTCAACTCCTTGTTCTTCGTGATCTCCTTGAATTTCCGGGTTAGATTCCTTCCTTTGATCAACGTTAGCCACCCAAGTGTTTGGCCTCTAGAGGTGATCCACCAAAGAAGATGAATTATCAAGAAGGAGGGTGGTTGGCTTAGTTTTCTATTCTCTATAGAAAAGGAGTACTCTCCAATAATTGGAATTGCCTCAACTGATATCTATTATAAGACTCCTCTTATATAGATATTGGTCAACCCTTCTAATCCTATTAGACATGAGATTTCTTTTAATTAATTAAACTCCTTTAATTAATTTAGGCTTCCCACCACATGGGGAATAATTAATTAAATTCATTTAATTAATTTGTCTCCTAATCTTATTAGAAATAAATGAGAGTACTAGTATTAAATTAATTACTAAACTCCTTTAGAAATTAAAATAATAATAATTGTAATAATATTAATAAGACTCCTCTTATTAATTTATATTTAATATTTCCAAAATATTAAATAATAAACATTAAGCTATTTAATTTATTCTATCACTATAGATTAAATTAATTACACTTAATGCATTATTACGATTATGCCATTACCTTCTTAAATAATTATTCTTCCTTTTATGGTGTGACCCTTTAGATTCTCTATATTAAACCGGTTGTGAATAAATCAATTAGAACAATTCTAATCTTATTTAAATAAATAAATTAAACTAATAATCTATTTAAATAAATAATATTTATTCTACAATAGGGATAAGCCTCCCTAGCGATCAACGACTTTCCAGATAATATAGATTTCAACATTAATCATAAAAGAACCTATGAGTAAATAGTTACCATACAATTCAATCCTTCCACCATACAATGTCCCAATTAAATATAAGACATGAATTTACTGTCAAGTCTTATTTTATTTAATTATATGTATTTCGATTAGAAAATGCACAACTCCAAATAATGTAAATTAGAAACTCCTTTCTAATTTCATTTTACCTTGGCCAAGGATTCCTGGGTTGTCATTTAACGAATCACATAGGACATATCTCCTCCTTTACTAGAGGTGGTAGATTCTTTATTGATCATTCATTGTCTCCATATGTAACTCATTATACCCAAGCATACCCTTTTATATACCCTAAAGGGCTTTAAGGAATAAGTCAAAGTATAATTCATTACATACAAGATACTATGATGATCTCAAGTCCAAGGATCACTTGTACTACTATCACATTAGGAATTCCTATTGACAGGCGAGTAAAACTCCATTAGGTATTCCATAGCGAGTCACGTTCAGTGAACTTATTCTCCAATAAGCACCTACATACTTGCTTTAGTGTCTCCACACAAATGATTATGAGATCAATCATCCTCATCCAATGAGCAAGCAACATATGTACTAATCTATCCGGATTTACTAATCCCCTTTTTAGTAATCCCATGATTAGGAACTATTTTAGTTTTAGAGCTTTCTAAGAACTTAGATCTCATTGGCATGATCATCATCATGATTCTAAAAGCATTGATTAAAACTATGGGTTATTTACATATTATAAAAACAGCACCATGTAGATAATTAAATGCCTTTAATAACTGAATATTTTTATTAATAAATAAATAAGATTGCCTCCAAAGTATATGCTTTATCATCATACATGATTGGCTTGTATGCATACTACTTTCAATCTCCCACTTGCACTAAAGCCAATCGCCATGGTATCTCATACCCAACTTCTCTAAGTGACGATCAAACTGCTGTTGTGTTAAAGCTTTAGTTAATGGATCTGCAATGTTGTCTTGAGAGTCTACACTCTCCTCTTTCAATGATTTCTTTAATCAAAGTGCCGCAACACATGTTTAGATTCAAGATGAGACTTAGGAACTATTCCTAGTTCTGTAATGAACTTTTCATCTAAAACATCAACTTGCAGCTTCACTTACAGTTATATACTTTGTCTTTGTCACTAAACCAACAACCTTTTGTTGTTTGGAACCTTTTCAATTCACTGCACCATCTTTCAAGGTAAACACATACCCTGAAACAGATTTACTGTCATCTTGGTCTGTTTGAAAACTTGAGTCTGTGAATCCCTTGAGTTTTAATTCAGACCCACCGTAGACAAGAAAAATATCTTTAGTCCTTCTCAAGTACTTTAGGATATTCTTCACTGCCTTCCAGTGCTCTTCTCCAGGGTTTGACTGGTATCTGCTCATTACACTAAGTGCATGAGCAACATCCGGTCTAGTACATATCATACCGTACATGATAGATCCTATTGCAGAAGCATAAGGGATCTTACTTATACGGTCTCTCTCCTCAGGTGTCTTTGGGGCCTGTTTCTTGGAGAGATGTATTCCATGGCTCATCGGCATGAGACCTCTTTTGGAATCTTCCATGCTAAACCTCTTTAGCATTGCATCAATGTACGTTCCTTGGGATAAACCAAGCATCCTTTTAGATCTATCTCTATAGATCTTTATCCCCAAAATATAGGATGCTTCTCCCAAGTCCTTCATGGAGAAGTGTTTAGATAACCAGATTTTAATCGATTGTAGCATAGGAATGTCATTCCCTATCAGTAATATATCATCAACATATAATACAAGGAATAAAACTGCGCTCCCACTAACCTTCTTGTTCACACATGGTTCATCGTCGTTTTTGACAAAATCAAACTCTTTGATTGTCTCATCAAAACGAATGTTCCATCTACGAGAAGCTTGCTTCAATCCATAAATGGATCGTTGCAGCTTACAGACTTGATTTGTTCCAACCTTTGAAACAAATCCCTCTGGCTGTGTCATATACACATCCTCCTCAAGTTTCCCATTGAGGAAGGCCGTTTTCACGTCCATCTGCCAGATCTCATAGTCGTTATAAGCTGCAATCGCAAGCAAAATCCGAATGGACTTGAGCATAGCTACTGGTGAGAAGGTTTCATCATAGTCAACTCCTTGTCTTTGTTTGAAATCTTTTGCAACCAGTCGGGCCTTATACGTCTCTACCTTGCCGTCCGCTCCAGTCTTTATTTTAAAGACCCATTTACACCCAATAGGTTTAATGCCTTCAGGTGGTGAAATCAAAGTCCATACTTTGTTTTCATACATGGAGTCCATTTCGGATTTCATAGCTTCAAGCCATTTCCCTGAGTCTTTATTACTCATAGCCTGTTCGTAATTCAATGGATCATCATCATTCATGATGTGTACCTCATCGTCATCCTCTATAACGAATCTATATCTCTCAGGTATCTTCGGTACTCTTCCAGATTTACGAACAGGGTGTGGTATAGTAGGTTCTTCTACTTTGTCAGGTACCTGACTTTGATCCGTGGTAATTTGTGGGTCTTGAACTTCTTCAAGATATATCTTACTCCCACTGACCCCTTCATGGATAAAATTCTTTTCCAAGAAGGCAGTATGTTTCGCAACAAACACCTTTTGATCAGTTGGATGATAGAAATAATAGCCTAAAGTTTCTTTAGGGTATCCCACAAATCTACACTTATCGAATTTAGTCTGTAGCTTATCATTTTCAAACTTTTTGACATAAGCTGGACAACCCCAAGTCTTAACATGCTTAAGATTTGATTTCCTCCCCTTCCATATCTCATATGGAGTCTTTGGTGCGGATTTGGTAGGTACCTTGTTAAGTAGGTATGCAGCCGTTTCTAGGGCATATCCCCATAAGGAAATTGGAAGGTCGGTAAAACTCATCATAGATCGAACCATGTCCAGCAGTGTTCGATTTCTCCTTTCAGATACTCCATTTAACTGTGGTGTACCTAGAGGAGTCCATTGTGAGATTATACCATTTTCTTTGAGATAATTGAGAAACTCACCGCTTAAGTATTCTCCACCTCAATCTGATCGAAGTATCTTTATACTCTTGCCCGTTTGTTTCTCTACTTCACTTCTGAACTCTTTGAACTTTTCAAATGATTCTGACTTGTATTTCATTAAATACACATATCCAAATCTTGAGTGATCATCAGTGAAAGTAATAAAATAAGAATACCCACCCCATGCACTTGTTGTATAGGTCCACAAACGTCTGTGTGAATCAATGCCAACAACTCTGTAACTCTTTCTCCTTTTCCACTAAAAGGAGATTTAGTCATTTTACCCATGAGACAAGATTCACAAGTTGGATATGATTCATAATCAGATAACTCAAGGAGCCCATCTTTATGCAACTTGGATAATCTTATTTCATTGATATGACCGAGTCTACAATGCCACATGTAGGTATAATTAATATCATCTCTTTTCCTTTTCTTAGTTTGTTCAATTTGAAAAATATTTTCTTGTAAGTCAAGTGTATAAAGTCCATTTCGCAAATTTCCAACACCATATAAAATATCGTCTTTATAAATAGAACAACTATTATTCTTTATAACAGCGTTAAATCCTTCCATATCCAATACAGAAATTGAAATAATATTTTTAATAATATTCGGAACATAATAACAATTATTAAGATAAATGGACTTGCCCGAAGGCATTGCTAAATAATAAGTTCCTACAGCTAATGCAGCAACCTTTGCTCCATTCCCCACTCGTAGGATCACCTCATCATTGTTCAGCTTTCTACTTCTGACCAGTCCCTTCACATTATTACATATGTGAGAACCACAGTCGGTATCCAATACCCAAGTAGAATTTTGACTTTCTGAAAAATTAATTTCAATCATGAACAAACCTTGATTGGAAGTCGAAGCTTCTCCAAGCTTCTTCTTTGCCAGAAACTTCTTGCAGTTCCTCTTCCAATGACCCGGCTCGTTGCAATGGAAGCACATTCCTTTGCTAGCTGGATCAGATTTCTTTTGTTCCTTTATGTTCACTTTGCCCTTGGTCATCCGAGATCGGAAGAGATCCTTAGATATCTCATATCTAGCAGTCCTACTTTGTTCACCATACAACTCCTTGAGGTGAATCAACATAGTAGGAGCATCCATGTTTTCGTGTTGACGCTGAACCTCGTTATTCATGGATGCGAGCATGATGCATTGAGGCACAGATGCATCATCTTGCCACTTTACAATGGTGGCAATCTCTTCCTCAGAGGCTGTTTCTGGAACAGTTCCAGGGACAGGTGAGTTTAGGACATAAGAAATCTTTTCAGCAGTGAGAACTATTCTCAGATTTCTTAGCCAGTCCGTATAATTCGGCCCGGTAAGCTTATTAGCATCAAGTATGCTTCGCAGTGAAATTAGTGATTTTGGCATTTTTAAAATTTTGCATGTGAAAAACAACATTTTAGCAAACATTCATTTTATTAATTTTGCATACCAAAATAAATTTAGGTCTTTATTTTAAATTGGTATCTCCCACTATTTTTATCAAACTATATTACCCTCACTTATATAGTTCGGCAACATCTAATTAAAGATTTGCTAGTGAGAATAAGGATCCCATTTCAAATGTATATAACCTTGTGGATAGCACAACAAGCGATATACAAATAAATAGGTAGACAACTCTTGTCAATTACATCACTATATAACTCCTTTTATTTTGCCTCTTAAATCATAATGGTCAAGTGTGTGCACATCCGAACTAAAATGATTTAAGTTAAGTCCAGCCTAGCACTTTCATAAATTCAAAAAAGAAAAATGTTCGTCCTTGTGGATAGCACAACAAGACTAGATCGTTCAATTTTCTTGATAAGCATCAAATGTGATTAATTAACATCTTATATACGCAATACTCGCCTTGTGGATAGCACAACATGCTCATATTAAATATTTAATACTCTATTAATTTATCATGCTAGAAGGCGACGTTCGATATTCCAAATATCATTTGAACGCTTCGGACTTAATATTATTTCTTTGAGGGGTTTGTTATTATTTGTCTCATCTTGTTTAGCGCGCATGCACATATATATATAAAATACGGGTCATTTTATTAAACATGCGAAGCATGTTTGCATAAAATATAATATATATAATATTTAGCATGCAATATAGAATATTATATTCTACCCGGATTGATTATGGACTTTTATTCTAGTTTGGTTCACTAGAGCCACCAAGCGAACCAAAAGGTCAAACCTAGGAGTGCAAGAATTTAAATTTAAATATAACTATTACATTTAAACCCGGGCTCCATACAAACGGGTCTTCACGCGCTCCTTGCTCCTTGGTCTCCAATTTCTTCAAGATAATTCTAACTATTTCTATTATATTAAACTATTTAATTTAAATAGAAACCTTGATCAGCAGTCAAGGGGAAGTACATAGGAGGGAGATATAATTTTACATCAAGAAAAAAAAATTAGAGAAGACGAGATACACAGACCCCATTTAATAAAACCCATTCATTCAAGCATTCAACTAAAATAAAATCCAATCACATTGGTCAAATAGTCCATAATCAATCCCCATTTATTATCATACATATCACCATATATATCAATAAATAAATATTCATTTCATGAATTAAAACATTCCATATATATATGAGTATCATTTAATGGGTAATTTTAAATTGCATGAAATCCAATTTCAAGATTAAAATAAACTCTTTATTTTAATTATAAAATTATTTAGAATATAATATATAAATATATCATATATATATATATATATATATAATATAAATTCACATTTATTTTTTAAAAAGAAGTCACCTTCTTTTATTAAAAGAGTCCTGCAGGTTTATTAAAGAGTCCTTTCCTGATGGGTCATCTTCTTTTTGGAGTAAGAAAGAGACAACACCTTTTTTTTGCAGAATTCAAGATTAGCACCCAAAAAAAAAAATTGTGATTCGTCCAAAAAAAAAACGACATTTTTTTTTTCATAAAAAAAATAATTTTATACAATAAAATTATGCCCAATAAATTATTTTAAATATATACCCATATGTATATGAAATCAAAAATAAATTAATACTTGCATAAAGGTTTGGCTCTAATGCCACTGTTGGGTTTGTAAGAAATCGTGACGCAATCAAATTGCAAAAATTAGCGGAAACATGGTATATCAGAGTTTAAAATTTTTTTTACAAAACCATTACCCGGATCATCCTTTATGCAAATTATTAATTTAAAACGATAAATAAGAAGTTATGGAATCATACCCTTGTAAAACGAAGCTTCCACATGTACGAGTTCAACTCCTTGTTCTTCGTGATCTCCTTGAATTTCCGGGTTAGATTCCTTCCTTTGATCAACGTTAGCCACCCAAGTGTTTGGCCTCTAGAGGTGATCCACCAAAGAAGATGAATTATCAAGAAGGAGGGTGGTTGGCTTAGTTTTCTATTCTCTATAGAAAAGGAGTACTCTCCAATAATTGGAATTGCCTCAACTGATATCTATTATAAGACTCCTCTTATATAGATATTGGTCAACCCTTCTAATCCTATTAGACATGAGATTTCTTTTAATTAATTAAACTCCTTTAATTAATTTAGGCTTCCCACCACATGGGGAATAATTAATTAAATTCATTTAATTAATTTGTCTCCTAATCTTATTAGAAATAAATGAGAGTACTAGTATTAAATTAATTACTAAACTCCTTTAGAAATTAAAATAATAATAATTGTAATAATATTAATAAGACTCCTCTTATTAATTTATATTTAATATTTCCAAAATATTAAATAATAAACATTAAGCTATTTAATTTATTCTATCACTATAGATTAAATTAATTACACTTAATGCATTATTACGATTATGCCATTACCTTCTTAAATAATTATTCTTCCTTTTATGGTGTGACCCTTTAGATTCTCTATATTAAACCGGTTGTGAATAAATCAATTAGAACAATTCTAATCTTATTTAAATAAATAAATTAAACTAATAATCTATTTAAATAAATAATATTTATTCTACAATAGGGATAAGCCTCCCTAGCGATCAACGACTTTCCAGATAATATAGATTTCAACATTAATCATAAAAGAACCTATGAGTAAATAGTTACCATACAATTCAATCCTTCCACCATACAATGTCCCAATTAAATATAAGACATGAATTTACTGTCAAGTCTTATTTTATTTAATTATATGTATTTCGATTAGAAAATGCACAACTCCAAATAATGTAAATTAGAAACTCCTTTCTAATTTCATTTTACCTTGGCCAAGGATTCCTGGGTTGTCATTTAACGAATCACATAGGACATATCTCCTCCTTTACTAGAGGTGGTAGATTCTTTATTGATCATTCATTGTCTCCATATGTAACTCATTATACCCAAGCATACCCTTTTATATACCCTAAAGGGCTTTAAGGAATAAGTCAAAGTATAATTCATTACATACAAGATACTATGATGATCTCAAGTCCAAGGATCACTTGTACTACTATCACATTAGGAATTCCTATTGACAGGCGAGTAAAACTCCATTAGGTATTCCATAGCGAGTCACGTTCAGTGAACTTATTCTCCAATAAGCACCTACATACTTGCTTTAGTGTCTCCACACAAATGATTATGAGATCAATCATCCTCATCCAATGAGCAAGCAACATATGTACTAATCTATCCGGATTTACTAATCCCCTTTTTAGTAATCCCATGATTAGGAACTATTTTAGTTTTAGAGCTTTCTAAGAACTTAGATCTCATTGGCATGATCATCATCATGATTCTAAAAGCATTGATTAAAACTATGGGTTATTTACATATTATAAAAACAGCACCATGTAGATAATTAAATGCCTTTAATAACTGAATATTTTTATTAATAAATAAATAAGATTGCCTCCAAAGTATATGCTTTATCATCATACATGATTGGCTTGTATGCATACTACTTTCAATCTCCCACTTGCACTAAAGCCAATCGCCATGGTATCTCATACCCAACTTCTCTAAGTGACGATCAAACTGCTGTTGTGTTAAAGCTTTAGTTAATGGATCTGCAATGTTGTCTTGAGAGTCTACACTCTCCTCTTTCAATGATTTCTTTAATCAAAGTGCCGCAACACATGTTTAGATTCAAGATGAGACTTAGGAACTATTCCTAGTTCTGTAATGAACTTTTCATCTAAAACATCAACTTGCAGCTTCACTTACAGTTATATACTTTGTCTTTGTCACTAAACCAACAACCTTTTGTTGTTTGGAACCTTTTCAATTCACTGCACCATCTTTCAAGGTAAACACATACCCTGAAACAGATTTACTGTCATCTTGGTCTGTTTGAAAACTTGAGTCTGTGAATCCCTTGAGTTTTAATTCAGACCCACCGTAGACAAGAAAAATATCTTTAGTCCTTCTCAAGTACTTTAGGATATTCTTCACTGCCTTCCAGTGCTCTTCTCCAGGGTTTGACTGGTATCTGATCAGCGTTGTTTTCAGGATGAACATTGCCTTCTTGTTGCACGTTCTCCTGGTTGGTGATTAAAGGTGTCTCCACGGTCTCATTCACTTCGTTGTTAACATTCTCAGCTGCCATTCTCAAATACTGCCATAAAACAAGGATTAATTAAACAAATTAACATATCACATATTAACCCTATGCTCCGACTGATCAATTAAATACCACATAAGCTTAGGTAGGACATACTAGTGAAGGATTTACTCGTCTCTCCCCTCCTAGTTTTATTCCCCTATCTCCGCCAGAGATCATATCCCTAAGCTCTGATACCAACTGAGACGCCCCCTAGAATAGGTCTAGTCAACCCAACCCATTATGAGTCGCCAAATACATGGTATAGAATTCAAATACAAACTTTATATCACACGGTCGTGCAAAATACGACCACACAACTGTGAGTGTTAATACAAATATGTAGAAAATATTAATATTCAAACTAAGTCCTCATTATAATTATTATCACACTATTTATTAAAAATAGTGAGGACTACTACTGCTCTAACTCGGACCATCACTCTGTCTCTCGACTAGATCTTGCGACATACTCATTCCCTGAAGAGGACAATAAATGAAAAAGGTGAGCTCAACTAGCCCAGTAAAGAATATTATGACTAAGATAATGAAAAATAAATTATCGTTAGTCTTCAATAATTCAGATAAAATATTATTGACAACAAGTTTTAGATCAATATTCGCAGCGGAAATAACAATTCATTAGAAGAGTTAAGTAGAGAATGAAGTCTACTATCTTCTACGATTTAAAAGTCCATCATCAATATCTTATCTCTGTAACATCAATCAATATACATCTCAAATCAAATATTCATCTTTGCACTACGGGCCAAATATATTCATTTGTATCACCAGTGGTCATGTTCATCTCAACACCTGTCCATCTTTGCACTACGGCCAAAGATATTCATCAGGTATTCATTCATCTTTGCTCTACAGGCCAAAGATATTCAGTTATATCACCTTTTAGGACTGAGAATGATGAAAAATAATATAAATAACGAATCTAGTGAAATAAAGAACAAGATTAAGGATTCGTATTTTAGTTTATTCAAGTTCAAGAATATTCCATAATAATACTTTGTGGAGCAAAATTCAAGAATAAAGCTCAAAACTTAGATCCAATCAAAGATAGTAACCATAACAGACAATTTGGACAAATAGAAGAAAATTTAGTTTTTTCGTGAATAGTGCCGTATACGTGAATAGTAACCCCGACGGAAAAAGTAAGAATTTCATAATAAAATTCATGACAATATTTTGGTATAATGATATTGAAAAGAATAACATCATTTACGAAAGAAAATAACATCCCTTACCTCAAAAGAATAGTACATCTGACTTGAATATCGGATATAATACCGAAAAAAACTTGCACTGAATACTAACATTCAAAGTATCTAAATATACGCAAAAATACGCTTGCTATTATAGAGAGAGAAAACTTCTGATTCTGGTGTGATTTTCAATTCTAACCTAAGCACCCTGTTTTTAGGAAAAGCTTAGGATGTCAAAATAGACTTTTTAATAAAATAATATTTTTTTTAAAAAAAATTTCGCCGCCTGCCAAAAGTCATCAGCCACCAGCCACCGGTGGGTCCCACCTTCCCTTAAAAAAATATTTATTTTTCAAAACTTCAATAATTCATAATAAATAGCCCTTTTGTCAGAAAAATACAAATTCTATGTCCTTTTCATAGGAAATTTAATTCTCTACAACTTTGTAGAAGGAAGTTTTTCTAAATTCCAAACATAAATTATCCGAATTTCATAAACGGATGATTTTTCACACCAAAATACTGATAAAAACATATCAGCACTAATTCCTTCTTTTATATCCACAAAATAAATATTTTCTTATCATATAAATCAATAATTAATTATTCACAAATAATATTACAGAACTACAATATTGACA
Organism: Panax stipuleanatus; assembly: GCA_020205555.1. Taxonomy (NCBI): domain Eukaryota; kingdom Viridiplantae; phylum Streptophyta; class Magnoliopsida; order Apiales; family Araliaceae; genus Panax; species Panax stipuleanatus. Next base: position 155,625,071 of record CM035117.1, on the reverse strand, counting down.
ACTAGGTCGTTTTCAGGAAAGAGGGGGCCTTCCGATAAGGACTTCTCCTTACTGGCGCGCAATTAATATTATTCAAATAATATAAATTATTGAGTTGATAATGTGAAATACTGTGCAGTGACAATTATTGAATCAATAATATAAAATATCAACGTAGCAATTATTGAATCAATAAAATATCATGCAATTATTGAATAAAATATTGAACAGTAATTACTGTAACAATAATTGAGTAGTGACTTCTTACGTAAGAATCAATAATTCAAAATACTGTGCAATACCGTGTGCTACTGTGCAACACTGCGTATTACTATATTTTAACGACCGAGTATTTCAACAGTACTAACGGTAACAACTACGCCGTTATTTTATAAAAAGGTTATTTCTGTCGCTTTCTATATCCGACAATTATTCCGTTGTGGGCCCACAAATAGCTGCGCCGTCGTACGAATATTCCCCGACAACAAGAATATTCCACGACCAAACGAATATTCCCCGACAATAATGAATATTTTATAACCACTTGCTTATTTTGAAATATTTGCACATTTCACCCATAATTTTTCACATTTATCAAATCAACACCTTACTATTTCGAAATAATATATAAAGAAAATTAAATCTTTATTCATAAAAGTTGGGGTCTTACAATAAGCATGTGTCTTGGTTAGTAGTTGCATGCTAGAGTTACGCCGGGACACTTTCAGGTCCGGACAATTTGTTTAAGTCTGATTTTTAACAGTTAGCATATTATGATGCTATAAATGGTATGTTTGATATTGAGCGTGATCTTATGTGATAACTTATACGATAAGTGGATTATTATTAGTATAGACTTATATTAGTTTATAAATGCTAATTGGAATACCGACTCATTAATGTTAGGTTATTTCAGCAAGATTTAATTAAAGCTAGAACTTAATTGTAGCTGAGCAATCAGGCAAGTCTCCGAACTTCACTCTTTGATTGTGCAAGTTCTTTAATACTTATTTGTGCAAGTATTTTAAATTCTTGCACTACCCTATTCAATGAATCGTGTAAGCGAGTTTCTTAACTTCATTTGATTTGAATGCAAGTTCTCTTACACTCTTTATTGTGCAAGTTCATATCCTTCTCATATTGTATTGAGCAGGTTACTAACGTATTGACAGTTAATTATTTAAAGCTTGAACTTTATTTCCAAGCATGCTATTAGGTGGTTTAATTACTTTACAATTATTCCACATCGATATTATTCATATTCGCACTTAGTGCATTTGAGTTCGTACAGTATTGGACTTGTACATTTTGTAAAGTTCAATAATTCTTGAGCTGTGTTAGATAGAGTCTGAACCTTTGTTCGGTCAGACAAGTATATGAAATTTTATAAAAGCTATCCAAACCAATTGATGGTAAGGATTCTTAGACTGAAAGAACACCCCTTATATGATAGGGGAGTACCTCAGGTATCTAGTATAAAGATACAAACAACAGAGTTGAATGTTATGCATATACATGGCGTACGCGAGGCTGATCCCCTCAAGTACTTTTTCTGTAGCCAGTAACCAAAGGGTCAATGAGCTATTGAATCCATTGGAGTTTTATAGTTCAAAAGTCTACTTAACTATCAGTTATTCTAAAAGTAATTATTATTCTTGCTTCCGATATTCATATTGATGAATTCATTATCAGATATATTCCTTTCATCATGATATATCCTTTATTGTTGTATTTAAACTTGCTGAGCAAACTTGTTGCTCATTCTTGCTATTTCATGAATTATATTGCAGTTAAGCCCGAGACTTCAGGGAAGGACAAGGGTAAAGGGAAGATGTAGGATTAGTTTGCAAGGAGCAGACTTTATCTTTATGTTTAATTAAATTATTGTTATGTAATATGAACCCTAATGACTATTCTAGGGTATGTTTGTATGTTGTATTAAGGTTATCGAATCTTGGGACTAGTAATACCTTTTGAATGAACGACGTACGTTTATTATATTCCGCATTTTAGTTATCGTATGTTGTTTAGAGGTGGATGTTTATGTTAGATCGTGACGACCGGACCGGGGCAGAGGACCCGAATTTGGGGCTGTCACAGCCTCCTTCAGCAGATATTCTTGTGATGCATTCAATATTCGCACTCCTTCTGAAATAAGGTAGCTCAGGAAGGGCCAACCTTTTAGCTTAAGGCTAAGGGTCAGGTTTGTCCCTGAGATGCTTACCAGATGAAGAGCTTTAGACATGGTCAGCACTGGCATCACATTTAACCTCTCTGCTGGGGAGTTCATTCACCAACTCTTGATATTCAATGGTGTTAGTTTTGTATAGGCTGCAATCGTGGTGTTCTCCTGCTCTTACACTACGATCAGATGTTTGATCGTAAGCACTCTACGATTTGAGGTGGGTAGTTTATATGGTTATCAGTAGCATGTTTTGGGACGTTACTACTTGATTATAGATCTTCATTTGGTTCATCAGTCACAAAGTTTTGGGACTCTGTAACTGGAATGTTTTTATTTTGGGTTAGCTCCTGTCTCTATGATCTTGACAGAAGTGGTCTTGATATTCATGGTGTGGTCATCAGACATGCACCATGGTTGACATATCTCCTGAGCCTATCTCAAATCTTCTGGCAAGAATTCCACTTCTTCATTTTGCTCTTTGAGCTTCACTATCTCCATATCTTCAGCTGTTCTTCCACACTCTTCAACACCTTCAACTTCTCTCCTGATCTTCCTTATGCAATAAGAAGTTATCTTCAATGTTAGAAAGACCAGAAGTATTTGCTTCATTGTGTTCCTTTGACATCATTAGTACAGCTGCTCTTAGCAGATCACTGCTCCCCCATAGTTGGTACTATCTTCTCTGAGAAGGATGAATTCTTCTTCTTTGTATGCATAGATAAGGCGGTCTTGAATACCTTCTTCAAGCTGAGAATCATCATAATTGAACAATCCTTATTGAATCATAGATATCCTCCTTAGAACTTATCACTCCACGATTGTTGACAAAACTACAAATGTAGTTTTTTTCATCTGACACCTGAATAGGTGTTTTCAGTAGGCTTGTAGTCCTTCCTTAGTTTCTTCAATATACACTAAGGATAAATGTATAATCATTGGGACTATTAATTTATCAACGGCTATAAGCCTTTCTTTATTTGTTGCTCTTCCTTCCTTCATCAGAACTATGAACTTTAAAGATGACTGGAGGAACACTACGATTGTGGTCATTATGCCATAATCATCGTGTGTTGGCTTGCACAGGCTGGACTCAGTCTAGATCGTAGAGAACACTATGATTTCTCTTAAGCTCCTTGGCAGACTGCACTCATGGAGTTCTGCTTCTATGATGCATTCTTTATGATCAATGCTTGATGATCCTCTGATGTGAACTTCTTTGATGTACCCTCTCAGTTGATATGCTTTGTATGAATAAGCATAGGAGATCTCCTTCATCTTGTCATGAATATCTCACTTCCATATGGAGATTAGCAACCATGTAAACTCAGCAAGTCTTCTAGAATAGGCTTTGGCATAGGATGATTTTGTCAAGCACATTGCTGAAATGTCTTGAGCCTCCAGCTGGTTGAATCTTCGTGACTGAAGCCATCTACTTCAGCATTCCTTAGTGTGGTCAGATAGACCAAGTACCTGCAGGTTTAGATAATTTTTATTTTGGTACCCATAATTGATTGGGTCCTGCTAGGTTAGTTTTCTCAAAAATCCCTATTCCTCATATTTTTGAATATATATCAAATTAGCATCAACAATCATATTCATGCATATAACATATTTAGATATGATGTTTAATGCATGATAGTGAGTGTGTGTATGATTTAAGCATTTTAATGAACACTCTTCTCTTTGATTGTTTCACCCTTTGTTTGGTTATGTTCACAGATTTTGAATGTTCACAGAGTAAGAATCAACTCTATTACTTATTGTATCTGGTCGATTCATAGAGATGATCAGTTTCTAAGAGTCTTCAAGATACTTCCCTAGTGTTGATTATACTCTATGTTTTATCAAAAACATAGAACATAGGTTTGTATATATATGCATACATACCAACCCTTCAGCAAGGGTTAATCCACTTTAAGCTTAATTAGATTTGTTTAGCTTATGACATATTTCAGACTTCTTTCAAGATGTTATCTTCAACCTAAAACGTGGGTGGAGAGAAAGTTTGTTGATAGTTAAGATTCCAACCTTAATGTACTTTCTCTCTTCCCCTCTTTAGGAAGAGTATGGTTTCTTGATAGAATACTGTAGTAGTTCATAAGGTGATGCATCATGATGTACACATGGGTATTAATGAGGAATCGTGCATTTACACTGTCAGTTCCTTAATAGTCATTTGTCTTGCTCTTATGATGTTAGGCATTGACGTGCATATCTTTGCATTAATTGCTGACAGCTTGTTGCTCCATTTGACCTTCGATCAATCAGATATAGTCTTGGAGAAGTGAGCTAGGAAAGTCTTGGCAGCTTTAGTTCTTTGATAGCCTTAAACCTAAAGATTCATATCCAACTGCTGGTTAGCCAAATACATATTAGAGGAAATCTTCTTTCTCCTCTGGATAAGCATTTCATAGTATGTATAGGCCTTTCATCTTTCAGAATAGGTGGATACAAATTCTCTTCTTTTGATGCTTCTTGACTTCCCATCTCTGGTCTGTAGACTACAAGATTGACTGTGGACAAGGATTGGTCTTGTTGCTATAGCATTTAAGAACATGAACCAATCTGAGCAGCTTCAGATGTATATTCACATTTACCTGTACACATAATTTCCAACGTGTGAGCTCATCTGCATTTACAAGTAACTTACTACTAAACTAAGTTTAGAACAATATTTGTGCCTAGGATCAAACTCAAAGCGATTAGATTTAGGGTATAACATGAGAACCTGCTCTGATACCAATTGTTGGTTCCCAGTAGGCACACAATAGATCTAGAAGGGGGGGGGGGTTGAATAGATCCTTTTTTTTAAAAAATACTTTTCAGTTTATTTTGTATTGCTAATGAATTAGTATATGATAAACATATGAATCTTTTCAAGCACAACAGAATAAGTTAAAGATCCCCTTCATTTAAATATTCATAAACATTGTTACACATTGTTTGTGAAGTCAGTTTAGTTGTAAGTAGTTATTATATACATTGCAGTTATAGCAGTTAAGTACATAATGTAAATGACAGAAAGTAAATGACTGAATGTAAAAGACACAAGAGATTTTAAGTGGCTCAGAGACTCAAGCTCCTAATCCACTCTTCTGCTTCACTAGCAGAAATTCCACTAAGGAAAGGGCAGCACCTTGAATCACAAAGATTCCTTCAAGGTCAGCAGCCTTAGCACTTCTCTAGTTCACTAAGAACACTTCAAGCCCAGCAAGCTTGGAACTCCAGTTCACTATGAACTCTTCAAGGTTAGCAGCCTTGGAACTCAATTTAGTCCCTCTGGACAAAGACCTCTCATGCCCTAGCAACTTGTTGTTGTTGTAGTTGTTGTTAGTGCTTTACTGCTAAGATGTCTTGAAGCTTGATCATCTATTGGTACTTAGCAGCTTGGCGTGGTCTTCTTTGCATTTTGCGTCGAGTCTGGACCACCACTGGATAGACTGCTAAGATGTTCATTGAAGCATAACATCTTGAGTACTTAGCAGTCTTCTTCTCTGGTGCAGCTGATCTTCTTTCTGTTCTGCTCATCTTTCTGATCTCAGCTGCACCATCACCACTCGGGTCTGCTAAGGCTTGTCATTGCTGGTCAACTTCTTCTGGTCCTTAGCATTCCCTGAACCATTCTTAAATGATATGCAGACATGGTTTTGCATCTGTTCTACTTTAGCTTTTGGTTCTTCATGGTGATTCGTAGAATGGCTCTTCGGATCTTCTTTCTGCTCTGCCACTTTTCTGAGTGCTATCTTCTTGGCCTTCTTGGCTCTCAGCTTAGCTGCCATTTTCAATGGCATTTTCATCGTTGTTGAGTGAAACCTTAGTCTGTTAAAGTCCTTCTTCAAATCTGCTTCAATTCTACTTTCGTAGTCTCACTGCCACTGAGACATGTTCTTTTCAACTTTGTAGAAGTCGTAGAGTCAACAACATAGCATTCCAACAACTCAGCGATTCTGCAACTCAGCAACACTTTCATCTTTAAAGCTTCAGCTGTTAAATACCCTTCCATGATCTTCTCGTTGGAAAATAGCCGTTGGAATCTATTTGAATTACTTTGCAGATCTCGAGTTATTTGGTCCAGACTGCAGATTTGACGTGACGGCTCCTTTTTGACTTTTCTAACACAGCAGTCTGCTACTTCACCTACCACTTCAGAGATGTCACTTTTTCGTGTCAGGCTGGTAGTCACCTTTATTTCTCCTTCTGATTCCTTGATTTGAATCCATAGGAGTTGTCCTTCTGCATCGATGCTCTCAATTAGCAACGTTCGAATGTCAGACTTCATATTGAACCGTTGCCAATGCTTCAATATTCAGATGCCCTAACTCTACATTTCTAATGTAGATGACTTTGAATCTTGATAGTAGTTTGTCTGTTAAATGTTGCTCATTGACTGGTTGAGACAACACTACGATTCTGAATAGTGTTCTTCTGATCTGCAATGTAGAACACCTCTTCTTCCACTTATGCAGTGCTTCAACACTTCTACTTGCCTCCATTTATCTCAGGAACTGATAACCTGTTTTATTGTTCTGGCCCTTCTTAATTGCAAGACTCATCAGATTTGTGGCATACCCAGCTCTCTTTCTCCTTGTGATCTCCCGTTCACCTATCATCAATGGTCTGACCTATGCTTAATCACTTCAGTCTTGTTCTTCATATATTGGCTAGTATCTCATGCGTAAATTGCATCAGTTCCTATTTCATTTGGCAAACACTACGATCCAAGTTACTCCCAATATTGTTATCTTCTGCTCATCTTGACAGCTACTGCACTAGCTGACTTTCTTTAGTCAGTCACTTCATCTAAAGTCTTCTTAGGATTTGCTTGTTGAAGACTTCTCCTGAATGGCTTTACTTTTCAATTAGGACGTTGATTTAGTTGGTGCTTAGATCTTCTATTTGCTTGTCGGCCATTCGTTGAGTGCTCTCTGGCTTCCTTAAAGTAGATTGCATCTTTTCAGTTCAGATCAGAGGCTTCATTCTTTGGATATTCTGGGAGTGCTCATATGTTGAGAATCATGTTGACACTATGATTCTTCATTGGTGTTGTGAGCATTTCATTGAGGCCTTAGTTATGCGTACTACGCTCTTGCTTTGGTTCTGCAAACACTACGACTCCGAGATCAGATCAACTGACAGACTACGATTTCTGCCTTAACACTTGTTGTCCTTGTTTGATCTGGCTCGACTATGATCTCTGCCTCTGATATGTTCAGTAGACTCCACTACTTCAAGTGTGGTCTACAATTCTTGACTTAGCTTTGGCAGGCGCTCGGTCGGCTCTTAGACAGGCTGTCTCTATGATTCTGAACATGACTTCCTCAGCAGACTACGGTTCTGAGAAAGTTCTTCTCGACACACTACGATCCTGCCTCGTCTCTCCTTGCAGACTACAAACTTTGAGATCTACTATTCTTGCAGACTACGATTCCGCTTTGATAGTTCTCGAGTCTTCCTTGTCTCTCCTGGCAGACTACGAACTCCGAGATCTACTATTCTTGCAGACTATAATTCTGCTTTGATAGTTCTTGAGTCTTCCTTGTCTCTCCTGGCAGACTACGAAGGCTGGTGCAGTGCTCGATGATCAAACATGCGTATCTATTACATTGTATAAGATCAACCTAACAAGCTTGATCTTTCTATTTCTAGTCCTTGTACATCATTTCTTTTTAAGGACTTCACAAAGCTATTTTGTTTATGTAGGATCAACCTAACATATTTGATCAATTCATTCTAAGTCCTTGTACATATATTCCTATTATCTATCAAAGAACTTTACAACTTTCATCAATGTAGACATACTTGCATATTCATTTATTAATATCATAATCAAATCTTATATAAATAGGAATACCATTCTCATGAATATTCCTAACAATCCTCGTGCGAACTCCTATATATGTAGGACATTCGACTTATTTTTTGCTTCTTGTTCAGAAGCTCAGCCCTCAGTTCTTGGACCTTTAGTTTTAAGTCCCGGACTTTATCCTTCGCCAGCACTTTCTCATCGTGCTCGACCTCCCAGAAGACCTACATATATGTCCTCCTTATCCTCCTTAACATCGTGAACCTCTTGCTTCAGGTCATGAACCTCTTTACTAAGCTGGACGTTCCGATCCAACACAGCCATGAATAGAGCCTTCATGGACTCCGCCGGTGTCGACTCCTCCTTTTCCTCTATAGGCAGTACTAGATTAACCGGCCCTGACTCCACCTCCTCAGTAGGCAGTACCGTATTAATTGGCACTGTCTCCACTTCCTCCTCTGACATACCATCAAACAATGACGCAAAGTCAAAGTTATCAGAATATTCAGACGGATCTTCATCCTCCTGATCCGTCTCCTATAGAATCACCACAGGTACCTCCGTTACAGGCATCAGTACCACTTCTACATAGTTGACTGAGTCCTCACTAACTTCATGTATATCATTATACATATCCATAATTCCTGCTATCTATAATAAGACACAATAACTTGATTAGTATACAATCAAAATATTATAAACACATATCACATTTAATATGCTTAAGGTTACTTTCTTCTTTAAAAACTCTACCCAAGTTTATTTACTTCTAACTTCTACTCCACTTCTCAAGGTTATAGCCTAAGGTTTTTCCCCTTAAGTTTTAGAACCTAAATCTTTGATACCAATCTGTGACACCCCCAAATCCGGGTACCTTCAAACCCTGGATATGGTGATACACGGTGCTACAATCTACTCATACATCCAATTGAAGACAATAATAACAATGCATAAGTTTACTGAATATTACATTCTATTAATCCCTTCCCAGGTTCTTTGTAACCATTACATTCGTTCGATGTCATAATATCAGTCATTACAATACTAATACTATACTATTACAAGGATACCTACTTGTCCATCTTGGACTTGCCCTTGTCTTTATCGGATCCTTCGGTCCGTTCGCTCTTGGCTGAAATCATTTAGTTTTAAGCAAGAACGAGCATAACTAGCTCAACAAGTTTAACATTGTATCTTGAAACCACAAAATCAAGAATCATATGATTGCATCATCAATAGCTGTACAATAGCTATGAAGTACTTAAGAATAATTAAAATAATGATTTGATTCCTTTAAAACCATTCCCAAGGACTTCTAGCCTCTTAGGAATCTAAGCTGGTCAACGACCATGAACATTCATAGCATTTTCATTCATGAAAAGAACAACCCGACACTGAGGCAGTAAGTTCGATATAGTTTACGAGCACATTCAGGTGATCAGCATATAGTACTCTATGTTGATTAACGCTCATACCTTAAACGTATTTACGTTTAAGTGGTGGCAACCTCACGTGCCTGTCGAGTTAACGACGTAAAATAATTTGTTTATTCATACTCAGTTTTACCTTTGAATCCATACCAAGCAATTGGCATAGGATAACAACATTGTAAATATTTTGGAAAGATTTGTAGAAAACCAACCAAAATACTTTTAAGTATTAGTCTAGCCGAATCAAATGGTATCGACTATTCAATAATAGTTTATGTATATGAAATCATGCATATTGACAGCTTGTCTTACATAAAGCGTAGACAAGAGTTTCAAAAACTTGCCTTCGCGTCTCAAAACCTTTAAATGTACGTTACTTGGTCTTTACAACTTCTACAAAGCATAAACACATAGTATATCGATGAGAATCCACAATTGATATACAATGTATTACATATCTTCTCCTTCTTGTTTAACTTAGCCGAATTGTTAAACTAATAGCATTCGTTCAAGTTATTTAACATTTATTAAGGCTTATTAACATCTATATGTCATAAACTGACTCTCGTCGATCATTGTTAAACACGACGACTGACAAAACCCTAATTGGTCCTCTACGTTAATCGCATTACCATCGGATACCCATTCTCGGACTCCGTATAGAAATTAAGTAAGTTGTAACTTCATTTCATATCATTCATACATCATATACCTCTATTACATGTTATGTACCCTTACTGCACGCTCACAACTGGATTACGATTCATAGTTCATATTATCGGATTTCAAGTTTTAAATTTAAATACATTTTGTCAACGTTTAATTCTTAAAATCATTCTTAAAAATGTTGTTTATGTGATTTCTCTTCTTGAATATTAATCATATAGTTTCCTCATAATTACCATGTAGCAAGCTAGGTTAATATATATTCATGTCAAAAAATTTTCACTTAAACACGCTGCAGCGCCAACCATAGGCTTAAAGTCGGCGCTGCTGCGCTAGCTCGCAGTAACAATTCCCCTGTCCCGGCACTGCAGCGCTGGAACATAAGGTTTGGGCGGCGCTACAACGCCAACCCCCAGCCTTAGAAATTTTTTCCAAAGTGTGAGATTCCCGAGCTCGTAACACGATCGTTACAACTCGAAATTGGCTCATTCCAAAGCCAATAGTTCTTAAATTCTATGTTCTATGATTTCATCAAGTCGGAATTCATTTCTGAATCCGTTGGCGAGAAATTCATCGATTAGTCCATTTTTACGCGTTCGTCCAACGTTCGTAAACGTTCGACGCTCAATTCTTCGTTTTAAGTCCGAATTCATTCGTTCTTGCTCTCACAAGTCTTATTTACCTAATTACAAGTTACACCATCGAAAACCATCGTTTCCGAATCAAATGGCAACTTTTGACTTCTATTCCGGGAAAATTCACGGTTTCGACGATTAACGTCTAATCGCGTAACTTTCGCCGAATCTTCGTTATTCAATATTTTTACTTCGAACCAAATGGAATCAATCCATTGGTTGTTTATTAATGATTCTAACCATTGTAAACATCTAAGTTTTAATGGTTTTACATGCTTATTAACCAAACTTTTATTAATTTGATAGTTCTTCATTAAGTTCCTTTAAATAATTATTATGATTTCATTATCCATGGCTTATTAGTGTTCTTAGTTCACTAATTAGCCAACCTCATACCTTCTTATTAAACATGCTCTACCAATTCACTTCTCTATCAATTCTATATTGAAAGACAAATGATTATTATCAAATTTCTTATCCTTATACCTTTGGTGTTCTTGTATGCTTGAGCATAGAGACTCAATGATCTTTTTGGCTCCTTGGTTTGCTTGATTTTTATCAAAGGCTAAACTAACTTCTCTTTTCTCTCTCTCTCAATATGTGCTCAATTTGATCAACCAACAAAATGACTTAATGAGCTTTCCTTTTATAGACTTGCAAGGCTTAGGGTAGTTTGGTCATTGGGACCAAACCTCCTCTTGCCTATGTCTTGCCATGTAATGCCCATGTGCTAGTACATGCCTCCCATATGCTCTACATGTCACCCCATGTGCCACACATGTGCTCATGGGTTACACTATGGGTCGCCCCATGGGTTTAACCCACCCGTTAACCCATCAGTTTGACCCATGAGTTTAGTTATTAAATTTAATTCAAATTGAATGTATATACTTTGTATAAAATTCGTATTATACGTCGTATTAATTCTCGTATCCTTTTCATATTATACTCGTATAATACCTCGTATTATGTTCGTATTCCTTCCATATAATAACCATTATTACTATACTTAAACCTATTTACTATTAGGTTTTCACTTTCCCTAACTCTTAGGGTTTAAGTCCTCTCGTGAAAACTTCGTGAGCCATAACTGGAATATTATTAGATATTCCATCTCGTCTTGAAATCTTATCATTACGTGTTTCTTGGAAATTCAAAAATAATTCCCGAGCAAAAACGGATGAATAGTGATTTTACAGAAATTTCTTGAAAAACTTTTATTTTCGTCTTATAAATTCACATCAATTATTTCTAGCACGTAGCTAGAATCCTAACCATTTCTGCATTCTCTAGGTCATAGAACGACCTTTAATTAGCTTACTCAGTGTAATAAACAAATAATCAAATTTTATTCAATAAATCAAATAAAATTCATTTACATAAACGTTTGATTTTCTCGGGCGTTACAGGTGTACCTGTCGTACTCCTAAATATTTGGTAGATTTATACCAAAACTCCATAAAAGAAAAGGAAAAGGAGTTGAAATTAATTTTATTGATCATAATGATCCTGAAGATCACATGAGTTATTTTGAATTTTTAAATGGAGTGGATATAACTAATTTTGATGTCTATAATTTCCTTGATGATGTTGATAGAAATGTTCATGCCAATTAATGTTGATAGAAATGTTCATGCCATTATTTCAAGTAATAAAGTTAAATTTATGTTTTTGCATATATAAAGATGTATAGGTCAGAAGCTCATCAAACTTAATTAAATGGTCTGGAAGAGCGATTAGTCATCAAACTTAATTAAAGTATTTGGAAGAGCGATTATAATATTTTCAAAGGGCACAAAACTTTGTATTGATGATGTTATGTATTCTTTTAAGACAAGCAGAAATTTTCTCAGCTTTAAGGATATAAGTTATAATGGTTATCATATTGAAACCAATAACTAAGGCAATGAAGAATTTCTTTTTTTTACTTCAATAATATTAGACCAAAATCTCATACTAGAAAAACTGTCTATTTTCTCTTCTGGGTTATATTATACTAAAATGAGAACATTTGAAACAAATGTTGTAATACACCAGAAGTGTGCAATACACCAGAAGTGTTCGAATCCAAATATTTTTATGCTTTGGCATTACCACTAGGATCAATAATGATGCGTCGAATTATTGAATACTCCCATGAACATCACTTAAAGAACCAGAAGATTCCTTTACCTGATTCTTTCAAAGTAAATTAATTACCAAACCATCACATTTAATGATTGTTATTGAGTATTCATCTTTCTAAGAAAAAATTCAGGGCGATGTATGTGGACCAATACACCCACATTGTGGTATATTCAAGTATTTTATGATTTTACTTGTGCATTAACCAGATGGTCATATGTAAGTTTATTTATACTAGAAATGTTGTATTTGCTAGGCTTACTACTTAAATAATCAGGTTGAGTAAAATTTCCTGATTATCTATATAACTAGGAAAATTTATTTAGATAATGCCGGTAAATTTAGATTTCAAGCTTTTGATGAATATTGTATGTTAAATGGAATTGATGTTAAAACATCATGTTGCATATACACATACTTAAAATGGTTTAAATAAATCAATTATCAAAAGACTTCAAAATATTATTTGACCTTTGCTTATGAAAACAAAATACCAATTTATACTTAAGGTCATGTTATTTTACATACTGCATCATAACCTCAACAAGTGATATTTTTAAGGCACGTTTTGAGAATTGTAAGTTTAATGAAATAGTATTCCCATGATTAAGGGGAGAAAAGTCGTTGCCTGAAGCAAGACGTGGGATCGTTGCTTGAAGCATGATGAGGGTGAATACTTGAAATGTTTCGACGTTATTGCATCTTGATCCTCAAACAAATCAATGTGAACTGGAAGTTCAAAGGATTATTCATTTGCAAGGACTTGCAAATAAATTACCAGAATTATTCACCGATAATAAGAAAATAGTGAAATCTCACATTCTGGCTACTAATACTCCAGCACGGATTAAAGTCCCTGTAGGACAATTAATTAATATAGTAGCAACTATGTGACGCCCCCAAATTCGGACCACGATGCCTCGAATCCGGTGTGTCACCATCTAACGATAATAACTAAAATCATACCATCACAGCGGATAATCTAGAATAATATACAATGCTTTATTATATTTATTCTCCCAAGTCTCGCAACCTACAGTACTTAATAGATTATATAATAATATCAAATAAAGACTTATTACATAATCTAACTTAAGCTTAAACATAGTTCTGAATCAGTCTTAATACATCATCTTAATAGACATAATACAACACACAGATATTTAGAACATAAAAGGGGCTAGCTAGTCGGTAGCCTTGCCCTTGCCCTTACCGACTCCCGAAGGTCCACCCTGTTCTGCCGTAACTGAAATGTTTTAGGAAAAGCAAGAATGAGCAACAAGTTTGCTCAGCAAGTAATATAACAACAAGGGTGAGTATTATAGTACTCGAATCCAAAAGGGTATAGCAAGGTATGATAGTTCAAGGATAGCAAGAAATATCAGCAGTTTTCAATAACAGTCACTAAGGACAGCAGAATATCAATAAGATTCAATGCTAAATCAATTCACGATTTCAAGATAATTGAATACTGACCAGTCGCTAAGGACTATGAACTCTTACTAGGATTAACAGAAATATACTGATAATCTAATAAAAATAAGTACAACAGGTGATCAACCTAAAGTACCCTATATTATGCATAACGTTTAATCATACTCAAGTGCGCACGTCGGTCCCCCGATAATGTATAGTTCCCTTCAAAGAAGGTTGTTCATCTCAGTCAATATAGGATTCCGCACCAATCAATTGGTTTGGATAACTTTCTGATTATGGAATAAGTCTAGCCGAATCAAATGGCATAGACCACTCTTTCAAGGTATATAAGAACAATCAAAAGTTCAAACTCAAGATTTAAAGCTCGAAGAATATAAATCGACTTTTATCTTACCTATGAAGTATATAGTTATAATACATGAATTGAAATTTCAAAAGTTTACTTGTACGACAATAATAGCACAAGCTTAATGAACACTCAATAAAGAGTAGGGTTAGGAACTTGCACAATAAAAGAGTGTAAGTTAGGGAACTTGTAATAAATGTGAATATTTGCTAATAATCAATGAAGGTGGACTAATCAAAAATAATTATCCACTAGTATAAAAAATATAATAACTCGAGTTGAGTTAAAGAAACTTGCCTTTTGCGTTGATTACCGCTTATAACATAACCACCTTAATGAACTATATTATCCTATTTATGTACGTATAGGTATTCATTAGTCACACACACATATATATCAACATGTATTTATTACACATATTTCTATTCATGTATGCTACACACATTAAAACTCATAAATGTATAATCCACAATGTTCTTACTTTAGAACATTCTAGCAATTTTAGTCTCATATGCTCATTTCCTGTTTGTATACGTGAAATATTACTTAAGCCACTTACTCTGTTTCAAGTTATTTCACACCTACATATTAAGGAACTTTTAAACTAGGTTATGTCCCTTTTTTTTTGTTCATGCGTGAGTAGTTTATGACTAAATAATAATATTTATCACGTTAATCCAGCCTTTTCCAAGGTCATGATGCTATCTCCAAATCCGAAGACATCATCTGAAGTCAAAGACGTCATCTCCGAAGTCGAAGACATCATCCGAAGTCGAAGACATCATCCGAAGTCAAAGACATCATCCGAAGTCGGCTCTTCGGGATAGCTTCAGTCCTTGGATTAAGACCACTTCTTCTATCCCGACACCCATCTAACTTCTCCTTAAACTCCATATCTATCTGTACTACATGTCTACTAGACGTGTGCACAAGTTGGTTATCTCTAGAGACATACAGTATCTAATTAATCAAAGTTCACAAGATTTATCGAGTTTGGTTTGCTAACTAAGAGGCAAGGACCCGAAGGAATATCATAACAGGTCCTCGAGGCATGCCTAAGTTCTTTTCGACAGAGCCTAAGTTCTTGGGTTTGTTGAGGTTAACTAGGGGTACACAAACATCCAACTTATTACTTTATTTAAGTTATTAGTCAGTTTAGTACTTTTAATGCTAGGTCTTAGATACAACTATCATGATAACCAATACAACTCCTTCTCATGTATACTACATTACTTAACCAAAAGAACTAACTGGCTAAAATTGATAGGTAATACTTAAGGTAATAAGGTCATACCTTTATGCCTTTACAGTTGGTTCTCCTAGATTCTGCCTTCCCGAACAGCAAGAACTTCCCAGGTCTCCTTCTTTCCTCTCAATTCTCTCTCTGGATCTCTCTCTTATACTAGAACATAACAAATAAAATGTGGCAATTTCCACCAACACTCTAAGGCTCCTATTTATAGTAAAATCATTATCCAATAATTGGGTATTAACCAAGGGTAAAAGTGGAGTTGGTGCAAAGCTCAACCAACCCATACTATTCCTACACTTTTCCTAGTACTTGCACCATCATTTCCCTCACGTGGACTTTACTTGTAAGCTCAATTAGCAAGTAAAATCAGCAACTTGGCAAGAGGAAAGGGCCTGATCGGTCATGGAGCTCATTGCCCTATGTTACATTTTATTTATTCCACATTTTGTACCATAAGCTAGTATATTGACTTTGGAATTGTATACATTTACATATACTCATATAATTATGTGACCCAAGTGTATTGAGCTAATCCAATAAAATGCCCTATGGGCTACTAGCACAATTTAATCAGCTCTTGGATCAAATATACTTATTTAGTTTCCCCACCACACATCATATTGCCACGTGTGCTACTTTATGCAATTTAGTGAATTATATAATTTTCTTCATTTATATCATATGTCCCCATTCATATATTAATGTCACACTTCGTTTTATCTAATGAAGAAACCTTAGTAAAAACTAACTACACATTAAATGTCATTGCACATAGAAATCAATTAATAGAAATTAGTCTATCACAGTATTTAATATGGTACTAATTAATCTCGTTATTATCTCATTCCTTCATTAATTTACTTAATGAATTCCTTAGTCTTTCTTCATGCCGCACTAGGCAATTCTCATGAGCTTTGAATTAAGCTTTTTATCAAATCTCCCATATTACTCCATTATCATAGGCTTATTCAATTAAATCTAATTGAGCTACTCATCTCATAACACATAAATATTTATATAAAATAAATATTCACATCTTTGTTAATATTATTATTAATATTTATTCACAAAATTCACGGTTCTTACATCCTCTCCCCTTATAAAAATTCCTTCCTCGAAATTGGTACAAGGTTATACAAACAGATGGGGATAGTCCCTCGCCATCCTATTTTCTAATTCCCACGTGGCCTCCTCGGCGTCGTGGTTTCGCCAAAGTACTTTTACCGAAGATATAACTTTATTCCTTAATATCTGCTCTTTCCTATCTAATATTTGGACATGAATTTCTTCATACGCTAAATTCTTCTCCACTTGAATAGGCTCATAAGAAATCACGTGCTTGTAGTCGACCTTGTACGGACGCAACACGGATATGTGAAACACGTTGTGGATGTGTTCCAACTCAGGGGGTAATGTAACTTTGTATGCCACTTCGCCCACTCGCTTGAGTATCTCAAACAATCCTATGAATCTTGGACTCAATTTCCCTTTCCTGCCGAATCGGATTTTTCCCTTCCACGGAGATACCTTCAAGAATATGAAACTGCCGACTTTAAAGTCTCGATCATGCCGATGTAAATCTGCGTACTTTTTTTGGCGATCTTGAGCTGCTACCAGTCTGGCTCTTATCATTGTCACCACATCTGCGGTTTGTTGTACTAACTCTGGTCCGAGTATTCGTCGCTCTCCGACTTCGTCCCAACATAAGGGCGTTCTGCATTTTCTCCCATAAAGAGCTTCGTACGGTGGCATGTCGATACTCGCATGGTAACTATTATTATATGTGAATTCTACTAAGGGTAGGTGGTCGTCCCAATTCCCCTTGAAGTCCATCACGCAAGTCCTAAGCATGTCCTCTAGCGTTTGTATAGTTTGCTCACTCTGTCTGTCTGTCTGAGGATGATAAGCGGTACTCAACCTCAACTGTGTTCCCATTCTTTCTTGTAAGATTTTCCAAAAATTTGAGGTGAAACGCGGATCTCGATCAGAGACAATTGACACCGGCACTCCATGTCGTGAAACAATCTCCTTTACATATAGGCTTGCTAACTGATTCAAACTATAGCGGATCTTAATAGGTAGAAAATGTGCGGTCTTCGTAAGTCGATCCACGATAACCCAAATGGCATCATATCCCTTCTGTGTGAATGGAAGTCCTACCACAAAGTCCATCGTAATGTGCTCCCATTTCCACTCCGGTATTTCCAACGGTTGAAGTAAACCACTCGGCCACTGGTGCTCTGCTTTGACGCGTTGGCAAGTCAAACATCTGCTAACGCACTCTACGACTTCTCGTTTCAGATTGGGCCACCAAAAATATTGCCTCAAGTCTCGGAACATCTTAATGCCCCCCGGATGAACGGAATACGTCGCATTGTGTGCCTCGTGCAAAATTTCCTCTCTTAATTCGGTTACCGCTGGTACCCACACTCTTCCTTCGAATCTCAAAATACTGTCTTTATCCATTCGGATTCTTTCTTCTTCATTCTCTACGATCCTCTTGCTGATTTTCTCGCACTCTTCATCCTTCTCTTGTGATTCCTTCACTCTATCCAACAAAGTTGGACGAGCTTCCATGTCAAACAATTTTTCTTCAGACTTCTCCAGTCCCTTTACCTCTATTTCCAATTTTTCCATTTCTCCTATCAACTCTTCCTGTGTCGTCAAATGAAATAGCTTCTCCCTTCCTTTTCTGCTCAGAGCGTCGGCAACTACGTTTGCCTTACCCGGGTGATAAAGAATATCGCAATCATAATCCTTGATTAATTTTAACCACCTTCTCTGATGCATATTCAACTCCTTCTGTGTGAAGATATATTTCAGACTTCTGTGGTTCGTGTATATCTCACATTTCTCTCCGTATAAATAGTGCCTCCATATCTTCAATGCAAAAACTACTGCCGCTAACTCTAGGTCGTGAGTAGGGTATCGTTTTTCGTAATCCTTCAATTGACGTGATGCATACGTAATGACCTTGCCGTGCTGCATAAGCACACAGCCAAGTCCCTTGTGTGATGCATCACTATACACCACAAAATTTCCCGCATCATCTGGTAGTGATAACACAGGTGCTTTGCTTAATCTATTTTTTAGTTCTTGAAAACTCCTTTCGCATTTGTCGGTCCATACAAATTTCACCATCTTCCTCGTCAGATTGGTCAACGGGGTTGTTATCTTAGAAAAATCCTGGATGAATCTTCGATAGTACCCAGCTAATCCTAAGAAACTTCTCACCTCCGTTGGTGTTCTCTGTTGCTCCCAATTGCTCACTGCTTCGACCTTTACAGGGTCTACTGAGATTCCATTCTTATCCACCATGTGTCCTAAGAATTGAACCTTCTCCATCCAAAATTCACACTAAGAAAATTTCGCATACATCTTCTCCTTCCTTAGTGCCTCCAAAATAATCTTCAGATGTTCGACGTGTTCTTCCTCTGTTTTCTAGTAGATCAAGATGTCATCGATGAAAACTATCACGAACTTATCCAAGTACGGCTTGAAGACTCGGTTCATCAAGTCCATGAATGCTGTCGGAGCATTAGTCAATTCGAATGACATTACCAAAAACTCGTAATGTCCATAATGGGTTCGAAACGCAGTCTTTGGTATGTCTTCTTCCCGTACTTTTAGTTGGTGATAACCTGTCCGTAGGTCAATCTTCGAGAAACACTTTTCTCCCTTCAGCTGATCAAATAGGTCGTCTATCCTTGGTAACGAATATCTGTTCTTGATCGTTACTCTGTTAAATTCTCGATAATCGATACAGAGCCTCATCGATCTGTCCTTTTTCTTAATGAACAACACTGGTGCTCCCCAAGGAGACACACTTGGTTGTACGTAACCCTTATCCAATAACTCTTGCAGTTGTATCATTAGTTCTTTCATTTCTACCAGCGCCATACGGTATGGGGCTTTTGAAATCGGTGCAGTTCCCGGTGCTAAGTCTATTACGAATTTGATTTCTTTGTCTGGTGGAAGACCAGGTAGATCGTCCGAAAATACATCTCAAAATTCATTCACTACGGATATATCCTTAATTTCTACTCCCTTTTTTGGAGTAGCTACAATGTAAGCTAAGTAACCTACACATCCTTTCCTTAACAATCTCGTGGCCTGCATCATCGTAAGACAACACGATTGCTTAAGCGATGAGCTACCATAAAACACTACCATAGACTTACTCGGAGTCTGAAGGTTCACACATTTATTCTGACAGTCGATTATCGCAGCATGGTTATATACCCGAATCGAATAATATATAAGTATTTATATCATTGATTGGGATTATACCTGACACCACGTCCTTTCGCAGCCACTGCGTCCTGGACGGCCATGTTAAAGGTTCTGGCCGTTGGACGGTTAGATTATGCTGGTCCGCCGATCATCAGTTTATTTCCCCTTTGTTGGCTGCTACCTCCGCCACTTCCCTTCTTCGGGCAATCCTTGATCCGGTGCTTCGTCGAGCCACATGCAAAACATCCTTGGATCTTTTTTGGCTTCGGGCAGTTGGACGAAATGTGCCCCTCCTGACAGCAGTTGTAGCAAGTGTCGCGTCCCTTCCAGCACTCGCCCTGGTGATTCTTCCCACATTTTGGGCATCCCTCAGCCCTCTTCTTGAAACCTCCACGAAAATTCCCCAATTGATTGTTGTTGTTGTTATTATCCCACTTCCTCTTCCCCAAATTACTTCCTCCACTGCTGCTTCCCCCAGTACGGCTTTCCCCTCCAATATTCTTTCATTTCTTCTCCTTGTTGTACAGACTTAAGGCCTCACTGCCACCTTTCGCAATGATTTCCTTCTCCAATAATGTTGCAAAGGAATTAATTTGAAGAACTGATACCTTTTTAAACAGTCACGGCTTCAGCCCTTGTTCAAAATGTCTCACCTTCCTCTCTTCATCTCCCACTTGGTGCTCCGTAAATCACGCTAGTACATTGAACTTAGCCGCGTACTGCGCCACCGTCATATCACCTTGTTTCAGTTCTAAGAATTTTACCTCCATTCGGTTCTTTATGCAATTCGGGAAGTAGTTCTCTAAGAACAGCGTCTTAAATCTCTCCTATGTTATCTTCCCTTCTCCAACTCTCTGCTGATTCGCCTCCCACAAGTAGTTCGCTTCGCCTCTCATCATGTATGTAGCAAATACCGTCTTCTGGTCTTCACCCACACGAGCGATAGTGAAAGCCTTTTCTATTTCTTTTATCCAGGTTTGCGCAATGATCGGGTCGATGGTACCCTCGAACTCTGGGGGTCCTACACTCCTAAAATCTTTAAAGTTTGTTACTAGAACAGCTTGAGGGTTGGGGCGAACGGGTTCGTTGTTCCTTCCCCTGAGAGCTTCTCCTAGCAAATCTACTAACTTCTGAATGGGATCTACTTGATCCCTCTCATTTTTCACTAACTCCTCAAGTATAATTAATCTACGTCTTGGTGCCATTATCTGCATCACAAATTTTCATTTTATTATTATTCAATTATATCACTTAAGTATTTCTTTTAATACTAAAACAAATAAATTTATAACACGTTTTCTGAAATAAGCTTCATTTATATTCATATGCTAAATCGTTTCACTACATGATTTTTCCTAGCATATTTCTATAAATGTTATCACATATATCCCCTAATATCACAAAAGACGGGGAACCTACTAACATACTACCATACTACCCCTCTAACAAACGCTTACTCGGGGTTTACATAATTATCCCACACTTTACACAAAAAGTTAGGATTTCAACACAATATGTACATCACAAAAGAAAAGCACTAAAGCTACTGCTAGTCTAGCTAAGGGTCTCATCCCATCATCCCACGCTCCACAACGCTCTTGTACTCCATCTGTGCTATGTACGCCACCAACTCTCGACTCATAGTATGTAGGGTCTGTCCCTGCTCCGTTGGGTAGTGGTATACACCATCGATCATCCTCTCAAAAGCCGAACAAAACACATGCCCCATCTTGTTCATCTTCCTCTTCTTGCATCTGACCTCATCCTCTACGTCGTCGGCCCTCTCATTTGCGGCTTCCCATTTCTCCTCGAAGTGGATCCTATCCATAACCTCCAACTCTAGCTGAGTATGGAGTGCTTCCTTCTCTATCTTCTCACTCAGCTCCATCTGTTCTACCTCTTCCAGCTTTCCTGCCAGATCCACATTCCTTGCCACCGACCTGTGAAACAAAGTCCCCATCTGGATCCCTGCCTCCCTGCGGTATGCGATCTCTACCTCTAGCTCCTGCATGGCCAGCTTCCTCTGGTGGTCCTCGTCCCGTAACTTCTGGAGCTCAGACTCTCTCTCCTGGGCCTCAGCCTCTAGCTCCTGGACTCTGCGGTCCAACTCTAGAATACGCTCCTCGTACTCTCCTAGCATATGTTCCTCCAGGTTAGGCTCGTAAGAGTCCTCCATGGGCTCCTCCTCGGTAGGCTTGTCCTCAACAGGCTCGTCCTCCATAGGCTCCTCCTCGGGGTCAAAGTCCACCTCGATCTCATCCTCATCGTCAGACTCAGATGGTGCAATAGCCTGTACTGGCACAGCCTCTAGAGGTGCCTCGTACACTACGTGTATATCTTTGGGCTCCTCCTTGGCCACTCTACTAGGTACTCCTGTGTCTGCCATCCTTCAATCACAAACATAAGACAAACAAACCACAACTCCATTAGAATGTTAAATAAAACATAAGTTCATTGTATAGAATGAAGTTATATTTCATAACATACTAAGTCTTTCAAGGAAAACTCTACACGAGTTTTATCTCCTTTCTAACTTCTAGGTTCTTCTAAGTTATAATCTAAGGACACTTGCTCCTAAGGTTATAACTACAGCTCCGATACCAACCTGTGACGCCCCCAAATTCGGACCACGATGCCTCGAATCCGGTGTGTCACCATCTAACGATAATAACTAAAATCATACCATCACAGCGAATAATCTAGAATAATATACAATGCTTTATTATATTTATTCCCCCAAGTCTCGCAACCTACAGTACTTAATAGATTACATAATAATATCAAATAAAGACTTATTATGTGACGCCCCCAAAATAGGTTCAATACTCAACCCATTCTGAGTCGCTAAATACATGGTACAGAATCCAAATACAATCTTTAATATCAAACGGTTCGTGCAAAATACGACCACACAACTATGAGTATCAATACAGACATGTAGAAAATATAAACATTCAAACTAAGTCCTCATTATATTTATTATCACACTATTTTAAAAAAAATAGTGAGGACTTCTACAGCTCTAACTTGGACCATCACTCCATTCCCCGACTAGTACCCGCGATATTCTCATTTCCTGAAGAGAACAATGGAAGAAAAGGGTGAGCTTAACTAGCCCAGTAAAGAATATTATGACTAAGATAATGAAAAATAAATTATCGTTAGCCTTCAATAAATCAGATAAAATATTATGGACAACAAGTTTTAGATCAATATTCGCAGCGAAAATAACAATTCATTAGAAGAGTTAAGTAGAGAATGATGTCTACTATCTTCTTTGATTTAAAGGTCCATCATCAATATTTTATCCCTGTAACATCAATCAATATACATCTCGAATCAAATATTCGTCTTTTGCACTACAGGCCAAAGATATTCATTTGTATCACCAGTTGGTCATGTTTATCTCAACACCTGTCCATCTTTGTACTACGGGCCAAAGATATTTATCAGGTAATCATTCATCTTTGCACTACAGGCCAAAGATATTCATCAAATAATCATTCATCTTTGCACTACAGGCCAAAGATATTCAGTTATATCACCATTTAGGACTGAGGAAGATGAAAAACAATTCGAATAACGAATCCAGTGAGATAAAGGACAAATATTAGAGAATTTATTCAGAGTTCAAGAATGAAGATCAAAACCTGGATCCAATCAAAGATGATTTGGAAGGAAAATGTTTTTTTATCGTGAATAGTATCCCATGAATAGTAACTCGTGAATAGTAACTCGACATGAAAAAGATAAAAATTTTACAAGAAAGTTCAGACCAATATTCCAGTGAAATGATATTAGAATTAGAAGAAGCGCAAAACTCAAGGAATTTCTGATCATTTCAAGAATTATAGAAGCAATACTTACCGTAGTAAGTTTAGAGTTAGGAATCTGAAATGAAACAATATATGAAACTGCAATTGGATTTTCACCCGTCAGGCGATAGTCCGCTCAGACAGATTATTTTCACAATTTAATAACAACTAAATACGAAGGGTTATTCACCAGGCATGCGGTAGTCCGCGTAGACAGGTTATTCCCACAGAATAATAAAGAATGGAATAACAACAGGATTTCACCATGCATGCGATAGTCCGCGTAGACAGGTTATTCCCACAGAATAATAAAGAATGGAATAACAACAGGATTTCACCATGCATGCGATAGTCCGCGTAGACAGGTTATTCCAACAGAATAATAAAGAATAGAATAACAACCCTTACGAGTATTAAAAGAAAATAACTCTCTTCATGAATACGAAAGAAATAATACTCCTTACCTTAAAATTTGGGGACTGCACTAGTGTAATAGCAAAATACTCTTCTTCTTTCTCTCTTATTCTCTCTATGTTTTCTCTCTCTATAGCTTTAGTGAACTGGTGAGAAATAATGAAGAAATGAGCTTCTATTTATAGGCTCGGCAGAGTAAGGGTAAAATAGTCTTTTCGCCATAATTTATGACATCATCGATCCTATGACATCATTGCTTATCTCATCGCTCCGATGACATCCTTGCTTACCTCATCGCTCCGTTGACATCATTGTTTGCATCATAAGAGTTCAAATTCAATTTGCACTCTTCCACCTTGTTTAACTTTTGTACCATAAATTTACTATAATAATGTTACCATTCTAATTATAAAAATCATACTATTATATAATCACATCATACTACTATAATGTAATATTATAATAACATATTTTAATGAATTATTTTATCAGAAAAGATAAAATACCAACTTTCAACCAATATCACATGCTAAAAATTCCTCCGTTAAAAATCCACATTGAATATATATCAACAATTAATTATTTATAAATAATATTACAGAACTACAATATTGACAACCTGGTCGTTCTCAGGAAAGAGGGGGCCTTCCGATAAGGATTTCTCCTTACTGGTGCGCAATTAATCAACCCCTTTTCCTAGACAGAACTTCCTTAGACATTGCCAATAATGCTATCTAATAATATTATTCAAATAATATGAACTATTGATTTGATAATTTGAAATACTGTGCAATGACAATTATTGAATCACTAATATAAAATAACAAAGTAGCACTTATTGATATAAAATATCAACGTAGCAAATATTGAACCAATAAAATATTATGCAATTATTGAATCAATAATATAAAATATTGAACAGTAATTACTGTAATAATAATTGAGTAAGTGCCTTCCTACGTAAGAATCAATAATTCAAAATACTGTGCAATACCGTGTGCTACTGTGCAACACCACGTATTACTGTATTTTAACCACCGGATATTTCAACAGTACTAACAGTAACTACTACGCCGTTATTTTTATAAAAAGGTTACTTCTGTCGCTTTCTATATCCGACATTCATTCCGTTGTGGGGTTCACCAATGACTGCGCCGTCGTACGAATATTCTCCGACAAAAAGAATATTTCTCGACCAAACGAATATTCCCCGACACAACGAATATTTTATAACCACTTGCTTACTTTAAAATATTTATACATTTCACCCATAACTTATCACATTTATCAAATCAACACCTTACTATTTCAAAATAATATATAAAGAAATTTAAATCTTTATTCATAAAATTTGGGGTCTTACATATTACATAATCTAACTTAAGCTTAAACATAGCTCTGAATCAGTTTTAATACATCATCTTAATAGACATAATACAACACACAGATATTTAGAACATAAAAGGGGCTAGCTAGTCGGTAGCCTTGCCCTTGCCCTTATCGACTCCCGAAGGTCCACCCTGCTCTGCCTTAACTGAAATATTTTAGGAAAAGCAAGAATGAGCAACAAGTTTACTCAGCAAGTAATATAACAACAAGGGTAAGTATTGTAGTGCTCGAATCCAAAAGGATATAGCAAGGTATGATAGTTCAAGGATAGCAAGAAATATCAGCAGTTTTCAATAACAGTCACTAAGGACAGCAGAATATCAATAAGATTCAATGCTAAATCAATTCACGATTTCAAGATAATTGAATACTGAGCAGTCGCTAAGGACTATGAACTCTTACTAGGATTAACAAAAATATACTTATAATCCAATAAAAACAAGTATAACAGGTGATCAACCTAAAGTACCCTATATTATGCATAACATTTAATCATACTCAAGTGCGTACGTTGGTCCCCCGACAATATATAGTTTCCTTCAAAGAAGGTTGTTCATCTTAGTCAATATAGGACTCTGTACCAATCAATTGGTTTGGATAGCTTTCTGATCATGGTATAAGTCTAGCCGAATCAAATGGCATAGACCACTCTTTTAAGGTATATAAGAACAATCATAAGTTCAAACTCAAGATTTAAAGCTCGAAGAATATAAATCGACTTTTATCTTATCCATGAAGTATATAGTTATAATATATGAATTGAAATTTCAAAAGTTTACTTGTACGACAATAATAACACAAGCTTAATGAATGCTCAATAAAGAGTAGGGTTAGGAACTTGCACAATAAAAGAGTGTAAGTTAGGGAACTTGTAATAAATGTGAAAATTTGCTAATAATCAGTGAAGGTGGACTAATCAAAAATAATTATCCACTAGCATAAAAAATATAATAACTCGAGTTGAGTTAAAGAAATTTGTCTTTTGCGTTGATTACCGCTTATAGAATATCCACCTCAATGAACTATATTATCCTATTTATGTACGTATAGGTATTCATTAGTCACACACACATATATATCAACAGGTATTTATAACACATATTTCTATTCATGTATGCTACACACATTAAAACTCATAGATGTATAATCCACATTGTTCTTACTTTAGAACATTCTAGCAATTTTAGTCTCATATGCTCATTTCCTATTTGTATACGTGAAATATTACTTAAGCCACTTACTCTGTTTCAAGTTGTTTCACACTTACATATTAAGGAACTTTTAAACTAGGTTATGTCCCCTTTTTTTTTGTTCATGCATGAGTAGTTTATGACTAAATAATAATATTTATCACGTTAATCCAGCCTTTTCCAAGGTCACGATGCTATCTCCAAATCCGAAGACATCATCTGAAGTCAAAGACGTCATCTCCAAAGTCGAAGACATCATCCGAAGTCGAAGACATCATCCGAAGTCGAAGACATCATCCGAAGTCGGCTCTTCGGGACAGCTTCAGTCCTTGGGGATTAAGACCACTTCTTCTATCCCAACACCCATCTAACTTATCCTCAAACTCCATAGCTATCTGTACTACATGTCTACTAGACATGTGCACAAGTTGGTTATCTCTAGAGACATACAGTATCTAATTAATCAAAGTTCACAAGATTTATCGAGTTTGGTTTGCTAACTAAGAGGCAAGACCCTAAGGAAAATCATAACAGGTCCTCAAGGCATGCCTAAGTTCTTTTCGACAGAGCCTAAGTTCTTGGGTTTATTGAGGTTAACTAGGGGTACACAAATAGCCAACTTATCACTTTATTCAAGTTATTAGTCAGTTTAGTACTTTTAATGCTTGGTCTTAGATACAACTATCATGATAACCAATACAACTCCTTCTCATGCATACTACATTACTTAACCAAAAGAACTAACTGGCTAAAATTGATAGGTAATACTTAAGGTAACAAGGTCATACCTTTATGCCTTTATAGTTAGTTCTCCTAGATTCTGCCTTCTCGAACAGCAAGAACTTCCCAGGTCTCCTTTTTTCCTCTCAATTCTCTCTCTGGATCTCTCTCTTATACTAGAACGTAACAAATGAAATGTGGCAATTTCCACCAACACTCTAAGACTCCTATTTATAGTTAAATCATTATCCAATAATTGAATATTAACCAAGGGTAAAAGTGGAGTTGGTGCAAAGCTAATCCAACCCATACTATTCCTACACTATTCCTAGTACTTGTACCATCATTTCCCTCACGTGTACTTTACTTGTAAGCTCAATTAGCAAGTAAAAATCAGCAACTTGGCAAGGGGAAAGGGCCTGATTGGTCATAGAGCTCATTGCCCTATGTTACATTTTATTTTTTCCACATTTTGTACCATAAGCTAGTATATTGACTTCCGAATTGTATACATTTACATATACTTATATATTATGTGACCCAAGTGTATTGAGCTAATCCAATAAAATACCCTATGGGCTACTAGCACAATTTAATCAGTTCTCGGATCAAATATACTTATTTAGTTTCCCCACCACACATCATATTGCCGCATGTGCTACTTTATGCAATTTAGTGAATTATATAATTTTCTTCATTTATATCATATGTCCCCATTTATATATTAATGTCACACTTTGTTTTATCTAATGAAGAAACCTTAGTAAAAACTAACTACACATTAAATGTCATTGCACATAGAAATCAATTAACAGAAATTAGTTTATCACAGTATTTAATATGGTACTAATTAATCTCGTTATTATCTCATTCCTTCATTAATTTACTTAATGAATTCCTTAGTCATTCTTCATGCCGCACTAGGCAATTCTCATGAGCTTTGAATTAAGCTTTTTATCAAATTTCCCATATTACTCCATTATCATAGGCTTATTCAATTAAATCTAATTGAGCTACTCATCTCATAACACATAAATATTTATATAAAATAAATATTCACATCTTTATTAATATTATTATTAATATTTATTCACAAAATTCACGGTTCTTACAAACTAAGTCAAAGTCACACCTGAAACTTGGAAGAATGATCGATGTTAAAGATAAAATTCCCCAGAAAAAAGTACAAGAAAAACAAATTGCAGCCTATAAAGAGGCTATACCTTTGAAACAGGCTACAAAATTTATTGATCTATCCAAAACTTTTGAACAATAATCTCCTAAAAATAAAACTCTTGAAGAGTTATCCCTTGAAGAGGATGAGTTATTCCCTGAAGAGGTTCAGGTACCTAAAAATAACGAGATCTCGATATATTATGTATATACAGGAGACGCGTATATTGGATAGAAATAAAATTATTGTCGACAACATATTTTCTTATAAAGTTGTTCTTGATATTAATAGAAGTAATAATCATGAATATGAACCACAAACTGTTGATAAATGTCAACGTAGAAATGATTGGTCAATGTGGAAAGAAGCGATTCAAGTAGAATTAAATTCACTAAATAAACGTGAAGTTTTTGGACCTGTAGTCCGAACACCTAAAGATGTAATTCCTGTTGGATACAAATGGGTATTTGTACGTAAAAGAAATGAGAAAAATGAAATTATAAGGTACAAAGCGCCACTTGTAGCACAAGGTTTCTTGCAGAGACCTGATATTGATTATAAAAAAAATATGCTCCTGTAATGGACGCAATTATATTCAGGTTTTTAATTAGCTTAGTAGAAGAAAAAAAAAATTGGATGTGATTTAATGGATGTTATAGTATATCTGTATGGATCATTAGATAATGATATCTACATGAAAATTCATGAAGGATATAAAATGTCTGAAGCATAAATTCTACATATCGAAGTATGTATTCTATCAAGCTACAAAGATCCTTATATGGGTTAAAGAAATCCAGATGCATATTGTGGTATAATCGCCTTAGTGGATATCTTTTGAAAGATGGATTTTAGAATAATCCTATTTGTGCATACATTTTTATCAAAAGATCATAATCTGGATTTGCTATTATAGTTGTATTTCTTGATGAAAGATCTTGCTCTAGAAGAGTTGACAAAAACAACAAATTTGAGATGAAAGATATTGGTAAGACAAATTTTTGTCTTGGCCTACAAATTGAACTTTGAAATTCTTGTTCATCAATCAACATACACAGAAAAAGTCCTGAAGAAACTTTACATGGATAAAGATGATTAGAGGAACATAGAGAGCATTCTCATTGTATTTTCATGTATATCATTCTCTTTATAATACATTTATTTATAGGTACATGAACATCAATATTTAGAGGTTTCAAAACTCAAAGGTTATGAGTTTCAAAACTTAAAGGACTTGGGAGTTTTAAAGCTTAAAGGACACTACAATAAAGATGGGAGGAATGAATCTAGACATCCATATATATTATAATTTTATAACATACCCCCTTAGATGTCTATTGTGAAGCCATACGCATTGAAAACTGCCTCATTAAAAACCTTACTAGGAAAAACCCAATGGGAAAAAACCTTGTTTAAGGAAAAAATAGTGCAGCGCGTATTAGCTCCCCCTCATGAATGTATCCTTAAATTCTTCAGCTGTCACATTCCAATATTGCGATGCAATCCTTCAAACGTTATAGTTGGTCCTGAAGTACTATATCTTCGTAAAATTGGTGTTTTGGTCCTGAAGTACTATATCTTAATGTAATTGGTCCTTTGATGTATCTTATAAATTTCACACGACCTGATATAGCATTTGTAGTTAACTTACTAGCATGGTATAGTTCTGCACCAACTCGAAGACATTGGAATAAAAGTAAACTTATTTTACGATATCTTCGTGGGACTATTGATTTTGGATTATTTTATCCAAATAGATTTATACCACGGTTAATTGGATATGCTGATGCGGGTTACCTTTTTGATCCACATAAACGCCGATCACAAATAGGATATTTATTTACTTGTGGAAATACTACTATTTTATGGAAATCTATTAAGCAAATAATTTCTGCTACTTCCTCAAATCATGCAGTGATTATTGCTATTCATGAAGCAAGTCGTGAATGTGTTTAGTTAATATCGATAATTTAATATATTCGTGATAACTAGGATTATCATCAATCATAAATAGTCCAACGATATTATATGAAGATAATGTCACTTGTATCACTCAAATTAGGGAAGAATATATTAAGGGTGATAGAACCAAACATATTGTACCAAAAATTATTTTATACACATGAGCTCCAGAAGAGTGGTGATATTGATATCAAGTAGATATTATCATGTGATAATTTGGCTGATATGTTCTCTAAGCCATTACCCATTGCGACTGTTAAGAAGATAGTGCACAACATTGGCATGCGTCGACTTAAGGATATTTTACCATGAACAATGGAAATTTTATGTACTCATGAGGGGAAGTAAAAAAATATATGTGTCGATTGTACTCTTTTTCCTTCGCTAAGGTTTTTTCCCACTGGGTTTTCCTTTGCAAGGTTTTAATGAGGCAATCCTAAGGCACTAGAAGTTATACAAGAATATTGTACTCTTTTCCTTCGCCAAATTTTTTTTTCTCCCACAGGGTTTTCTTTGGAAAGATTTTTAACGAGACATTTTCTTGGAGAATAGACATCCAAGGGGGAGTGTTATAAAATTTTAATACATATGGATGTCTAGATTTATTCCTCCCATCTTTATTGTAATGATCTTTGATCTTTTTGAAACTCCCATGTAAGTTTTGAAACTTATAACCTTTGAGTTTTGAAACCTCCAAGTATTGATGCTCATGTACCTATAAATTGTAACATTGTAAAGAGAATGGGATATACACAAATATAATGAGAATGCTCCCTTTTCACTAATTTCTATTGTTCTTATTATTTAGTATACTTTTACAATATATATCAAATAATATGAGTTATTGTGTCGTATCAATTACTGATATAATATTATGAAATACTGTGCATTTGTTACTATGGCTATTATTGAGTTCAATAATATTACATTTTATGCAGTTGTTGTTAGGTTTGTAAGATTCATGAACGCAATCAAATTGCAAAAATAAGCGGAAGCATGGTAAATCAGAGTTTTAAAATTTTACAAACCATATACCCGGATCATCATTTATGCACAATTATTAATTAAAATAAAATAGATGGAGATTAGATTCATACCCTCGTAGAAACTCAACTTCAATTCCTTTTCGCGTTCAATTTGAATCCACTAGGTTGATTCCTTCCTTTGATCAACGCTAGTCACCCAAGTGTTTAGCCTCTAGAGGTGATCCACCAAGAAATGATAAGAATTCAATAAGAAGGGTGTTTGGTTAAATCCTAGTTTTCTTCTCTCTAGAAAAGGAGTGCTCTCCCAATTCTTGGAATTAAAATGTCTAACCTTGTTCCATAATAAGGCTTTCTTATTTATAAATGTTACGAACGAGAATTTTGTAATTTAATTTGAATATTTATTAAATTAAATAAATATTTTGATGATTTATTTATTGAGTTATCGATGTTTTAATTATTGAGTTAAATAATTATGTGATGGAATTGTGGTAGAATAATTTAATTATATGTGTTACATTGATTAAATTAATGTGGAGAATTTTATAATTCAAAGTACGTATTTAATTGAGTTTATCCGATTAAATAAATTATTTAATAAGCATAATGTTATTCTAATTAATTTAATAATTAGTTAGAGATTTATGGATTTGACATAATTAATAAATGGGAATTTTAATTATGTGATAATGTGACTTAATGTGGATTATTATATTATATTTAATTAAATTTAAATAAGATTATTTGATTAATTAAAGTGTGATAAATTAACTATATAATAAACACTTTAATTAAAATAAATGGGACAGAACCTTTTGTATGCTAACCAAACAAAGCCTTAGTGAGTGGGAGCAGTTAATTCATGGTGGGAATTAATTGACGACCCACTAAACATCAGTTAACTTCCTATACGTATTATACTATACATATATTATATCTATATCAGTCTCTTCATATATTCATATCAGAGAACTTCAAAGAGAAAAGTAAAGAGAAAAGAGAGAAAATTGAGAGGGAATTGTGAATTGAAGAAGAAGTAGAGAAGATTTTCATCATCCTTGAATCATCTTAACAAGTAGCAAAGGATAATCTCTCATCTTAATTTCTAAATTCACGTTCTTATACTTTCTCCATGAAAAGCAATTTTTAGTTCTCTGTGACTAAAGTTATCAATGATTATTGATTATATGTGTGTGTGTATATATATGTTAATATATGATCATAACATATTTTCTATCATCTATGTATGTTTTAAAACAATCAATTTCATGTAATTATGTCTTGATTGAATTTTCATGTGTTACAGAGTATGAAAAACATGTATAGGGCCCTTATGTACAATTTTTCATGCTTTAATTGTTTATTAAATTTTAAATTGATAGTTGATTACGATTATGCATGTTTAAAAGAATAAAACAAAATTCAAACGAACAGATTCAGAGTTATAACGAATCTATAATGTTGAATTTCATGATTTCTCTCGAAACCTTGCAAAATACCAAAAACAGTGAATTTAAGTGTTTTAATTTTAGTGATTATGTGATCTAAAGTGTTAAAAGCATGCTAGAAGCATTGTATGACGTTTCTGTGAAGTTTATACTTCATGGGTAACATAAAAAAATCGTCGTGCGGTTTAATTTGTATTTATTTAGGTTACGAACTGTGAAATTCACGAACTGCTATTCCTCAAAGTGCAGACACCCGCCCCAACAGGCTTAAAACCCCCCCAGCGGGCCTCCTACCAAGCCCATGTCCGCCCTAGCGGGCTTCCTTGCTGTCCAAAGTTGTTTTATGTGTTTTAAGCTCTAACATGATGAACTAACTGAATGTAAAGAACCTGATGACATGTTAAGTATATAAAATAATAATATAACATATTGTTGACATGTATAAGACAATTTAAAGTCTCATATTAACAAGTTATGTGTGAATTTGGATATTTTTATTTTCGTAGGGTATGATTATGATGGTTTAAAAGATTATACACGTGTGATATGCATGTTATGAGTTTAGATTCATGTTATGTGGTTAGTTAACAAGTTAAGATTACGAACCACGTTGTTAAGTTGAACTTAAGTGTGAAGTTCAACGGTTAAACGTAGTGGTTATGAAACTAATCGATATCATAAATGTAATGTAATGTGTAGGACGATTGAGGAATTGAATTATAACTATAACCGTAGCTTGTGCACGGGGCAAGTTTTTAAACCTTACTTTTACGTTACGCAAGTTTTCCTAACTATACTCTTTAAATTAAGCAGGTATTCTATTTATGTTCTTATACCAAACGAGTTCTTATCCTTGTTTATTCAAGTCAAGATTTCATATGAGATGTTATAATTCTTTTAAAGCATGATTTCTGTTATACAATACTTATTCGATTGTATACTTCTTGAGATTCACTATTCGATTTGATTATCAGTCTATTGTTGAATCTTGTAAGACTAGCGAACCATTATCGATTCGACTAGTCCATAGTTGATGAACGTTCTAAATTCTAGAACTGTTATTGAGCTTATCCAAACCAAACTTCCTTTGGTGCGGACTCTGAAGTCAAACTAAGTTGAACAACCCTTTTATAGGGGATTATTTACGCTTTAGCTTTGAGGTATTGTGCACATTATGGTACTAAGGGCTGGTCCTCCTAAGTACGAGTAGTAGAGTCCATATAGTCTTATGACTGTTAAAGGTCTAAAGTAGAAATACTTGACAACCTGGGACATAGTTCAAGGTCTTATGACCCTCAGACATACTTCTGATTCTTGTTATTCATTCTTGATTCAAAAGCTGAGCTTTCTATTATTCAGAACTTTTTGACTTATTCGCATGTTAGTATTATCGTTACATTATTATACTTATGGTAAATCATGCTCACTCTTGCATAATAACATTGCAGTTAAGCACGAAAGGTCCGACGAGCCTTCCACTAGCAAAGACAAGGGCAAAGTTAACAAGTGCTGAAGACTTGTCATTCATTTGAAAATGTTTATGTTTATTGTTTAAGAACTTGATGTTATGTTAAGACTTATTTGTTTCTTTTATTCCGCACTCGATGTATCAAGGTTAATATGACTTAGGATTCAGTTATTCAAATGTTGTAACCTCTTAAGGGGAGAATTTCTATTTAATTATGTTTCCGCGTTTATTATGGGTAGATATATATGTGATATTTGTACAGTGAACACCAAATTCCATGGAAATCGAAGTACCCGGATTTGGGGGTGTCACAATAGATGTAGGCAACTCTCCTAAATAATTTAGGATTTGGATTTCATATTAATTAATTAAACTATTTTAATTAATTAGGCTTTCCAATCCTATTGGGAATAATTAAACTCTTTTAAGTAATTAGCCTCCTAATCTTATTAGGAATATATATGAGAGAGAAAGAGAGTATCTTATTAATTAATTCCCAAACTCCTTTAGGAATTAAATAATAATAATAATAATAGTAATAATAATAGTAATACTCATCTTATTAATTTATATTTAATATTTCCAAAATATTAAAATATTTAATTTATTTTATCACCATAAATTAAATTAAATATACTTAACTTATTATTACGATTATGTCATTTGCTTCTTTAATAAATATTCTGACGAGTGCATGATATTCATCTATTTTGATTCCTTTATGCGTAGTCTATTGTATGTTTGGTTGTTAATAAGGGCTTAATAGGTTTGTTTATGGGTTTCAGGTCAAAATGGAGATGAAACGAGAAAAATGGGAAGATTGTTGGGATTTTAATGTTGAGTTGGATTCATGGTCTTGGCTTGGGACTTGGATTTTATTGTAGAGATATTTCTTAGCTTTCCTTAACATCTTGAATCGTCCAAATCTGAGTTCATATGAAAGAGTTATGACCTTTTTACCAAGCGGAAGTTGAAACCTCAGAGTTTGGAAGTTGCAATTTATATAGCAGTCACTTGGAGCAGATTTCAACCTTGATCCAATCAGAATCTGTCAATACTCAAAGAATGAAAGTTATAGATCTGGTCGACAGCTTCGATTTGATAGGTGTCGGGCCCCGTAACTCCTCCCGGATCAAAAGTTATGATAGTTTTACCAAAGGACGTCGCAGCAGAAAATGACGCCAAAAATGCACTAAAACTGGCGGTGGGGAGACAGCTTATTTAGGTGTTTTAGTGTCCAAGTTGAGTTGTAATAAGATTGTGGGATGCCTAAAGTGTTAGGGTTTCTCTTAGGACTATAAATACTTGATTATAACTTGGATTTGGGATATCTTGGATTGGAGCTAGGAATTCTTGGAGGCTATTCAAACCCTAGTTTTGGAGAATCAAAGGATGTCAAGCTAAATTACTCAATTCAATTCTGAAGGGATGTTGAACCTTATTCATAACTAATGGTTTGATTAAGTTTACTTTATTTATTTCTTCGTATATGAGATTTATTCTGATTATCTACATAAACTTCTTGTATGCTATACTATTTGACTAATTTGATATGGCCAGTTAGATTAATCTAATAAATATCATCTGTTAGATTAAGATATATATTAAGCAAACGATGTATGTCTAATCATAAGTAGCACATAATGATACTTGATTGTGGACAAGCTGTTGGGTATTGTTAAGATTTTAAGAGGACAAGTTAAATAATTTCTGATTATGCAATTATTGCTTGGAACAATCTAATTCTCATTCTTAATGCTTCTATTGTACTAAATCTAGACTGATAGTTCTGGGTTATATGATAGTTAGGATCTTTTGTTGGCGATCGTCGCATTAGATTTACACATAAGGAGAATTTTGGATAATTAGCGATCGCGGTTATCTAGGGTTGTTAATCTCATTGAAGGATAAATATTATAAAACTTGATTAATCCATGATTGTGAAAAGGTGATACTGAACTGAAGAATTGAAGATTTTTACTTATTGATATTTCTTCTAAATTTACTTTTGTTAATTTAGTTATTCAAAACAAAACCCCCAATTCATTGGAAAATAATTGGATAAATATAAAACAATACACTCTCTGTGGGATCAATCCTTGCTTATTGCTATACTCATTCTTGTGATAGTAGAGTAGAAGTAAGGTATTAATTTAGGAGTGCTAACGACAGCTCCCATATTCTTTCTTTTATGGTGTGACCCTTTAGGTACTCCATATTAAACTGGTTGTGAATAAATCAATTAGAACAATTCTAATCTTATTTAAATAAATAAATTAAACTAATAATTAATTTAAATAAATAACATTTATTCTACAATAAGGATAAAGCCTCCTTAGCGATCAACGACTTTCCAGATAATATAGATTTCAACATTAATCATAAAAGAACATGTGAGTTAATAGTTACCGTACAATTCAATCATTCCACCATACAATGTCCCAATTAAATATATGACATTGAATTACTATCAAGTCTTATTTTATTTAATTATATGAATTTCGATTCCAAAATGCACAACTCCAAATAATGCAAATTAGAAACACCTTTCTAATTTCATTCCACCTTGGCCAAGGATTCCTGTGTTGTTATTTATCGAATCACATATGACATCTCTATTATTTTACTAGAAGTGATAGATTATTTATTGATCATTCATTATCTCCATATATAACTTATTACACCCAAGCATACCATTTGATATACCCTAAGGGTCTTATGGAATAAGTCAAAGTATAATTCAATATACACAAGATACTATGATGATCTCAAGTCTAAGGATCACTTGTACTACTATTACATTAGGAATTCCTATTGATATGCGAGTAAAACTCCATTAGGTATTTCTTAGCGAGTCACTTTCAGTGTACTTATTCTCCAATAAGCACCTACATACTTGCTTTAGTGTATCCACACAAATGATCATGAGATCAATCATCCTCATCCAATGAGCAAACAACATGTGACGCCCCCCAGAATAGGTCCAGTCAACCCAACCCATTCTGAGTCGCCAAATACATGGTACAGAATTCAAATACAAACTTTATATCACACCGTCGTGCAAAATACGACCACACAACTGTGAGTGTCAATACAAATATGTAGAAAATATTAATATTCAAACTAAGTCCTCATTACAATTATTATCACACTATTTATTAGAAATAGTGAGGACTACTACTGCTCTAACTCGGACCATCACTCTGTCCCCCAACTAGATCCTGCGACATTCTCATTCCCTAAAGAGGACAATAGATGAAAACGGTGAACTCAACTAGCCCAGTAAGAATATTATGACTAAGATAATGAAAAATAAATTATCGTTAGTCTTCAACAATTCAGATAAAATATTATTGACAACAAGTTTTAGATCAATATTCGCAGCGAAAATAACAATTCATTAGAAGCGTTAAGTAGAGAATGAAGTCTACTATCTTCTATGATTTAAAAGTCCATCATCAATATTTTATCCCTGTAACATCAATCAATATACATCTCAAATCAAATATTCATCTTTGCACTACGGGCCAAAGATATTCATTTGTATCACCAGTGGTCATGTTCATCTCAACACCTGTCCATCTTTGCACTACGGCCAAAGATATTCATCAGGTAATCATTCATCTTTGCTCTACAGGCCAAAGATATTCAGTTATATCACCTTTTAAGACTGAGGATGATGAAAAATAATATAAATAACGAATCCAGTGAAATAAAGGAGAAGATTAAGGATTCGTATTTTAGTTTATTCAAGTTCAAGAATATTCCATAATAATACTTTGTGGAGCAAAATTCAAGAATAAAGCTCAAAACTTAGATCCAATCAAAGATAGTAACCATAACAGACAATTTGGACAAATAGAAGAAAATTTAGTTTTTTCGTGAATAGTGCCGTATACGTGAATAGTAACCCCGACGGAAAAAGTAAGAATTTCATAATAAAATTCATGACAATATTTTGGTATAATGATATTGAAAAGAATAACATCATTTACGAAAGAAAATAACATCCCTTACCTCAAAAGAATAGTACTTCTGACTGTAATATCGGATATAATACCGAAGGAAACTTGCACTGAATACTAACACTCAAAGTATCTAAATATTCGCAAAAATACGCTTGATATTATAGAGAGAGAAAACTTCTGATTCTAGTGTGATTTTCAATTCTAACCTAAGCACCCTATTTATAGGAAAAGCTTAGGATGCCAAAATAGACTTTTTAATAAAAAAATATTTTTAAAAAAAAATAAATTCCGCTGCCTGCCAAAAGCCATCAGCCACCGGTGGGGCCCATCTCCCATTAAAAAAATATTTATTTTCCGAAACTTCAATACTTCATAATAAATAGCCCTTTTGTCAGAAAAATACAAATTCTATGTCCTTTTCATAGAAAATTTAATTCTCTACAACTGTGTAGAAGGAAGTTTTTCCAAATTCCAAACATAAATTATCCGAATTTCATAAATGGATGATTTTCCACACCAAAATACTGATAAAAATACATCAGCACTAATTTTTTCTTTTATATCCACAAAATAAATATTTCCTTGTCATATAAATCAATAATGAATTATTCACAAATAATATTACAGAACTACAATATTAACAACCAGGTCGTTTCCAGGAAAGAGGGGGCCTTCCGATAAGGATTTCTCCTTACTGGCGCGCAATTAAATAACCCCTCCTAGACAGAACTTCCTTAGACATTGTCAATAATGCTATCTAATAATATTATTCAAATAATATGAATTATTGAGTTGATAATGTGAAATACTGTGCATTGACAATTATAAAATCAATAATATAAAATATCAACGTAGCAATTATTGAATCAATAAAATATCATGCAATTATTGAATCAATAATATAAAATACTGAACAGTAATTACTGTAACAATAATTGAGTAGTGACTTCTTACGTAAGAATCAATAATTCAAAATACTGTGCAATACCGTGTGCTACTGTGCAACACCGCGTATTACTGTATTTTAACCACCGGGTATTTCAACAGTACTAACGGTAACAACTACGCCGTTATTTTATAAAAAGGTTATTTCTGTCGCTTTCTATATCCGACATTTATTCCGTTGTGGGGCCCACAAATAGCTGCGCCGTCGTACGAATATTCCCCGACAACAAGAATATTCCACGACCAAACGAATATTCCCGACAACAATGAATATTTTATAACCACTTGCTTATTTTGAAATATTTGCACATTTCACCCATAATTTTTCACATTTATCAAATCAACACCTTACTATTTCGAAATAATATATAAAGAAAATTAAATCTTTATTCATAAAAGTTGGGGTCTTACACAACATATATAGCAATCTATCCAGATTTACTAATCCCCTTCTTAGTAATCCATCGATTGGGAACTATTTTAGTTTTAAGCTATCTAAGAATTTAGATCTCATTAGCATGATCATCATCATGATTCTAAAAGCATTGCTTAAAACTATGGGTTTATCACATATTATAAAAACAGCACCATATAGATAAATAAATGCCTTTAATTAAATAATACTTTTATTAATAAATGAATAAGATTGTTACAAAGTATATGCTTTATCATTAAACATGATTGGCTTATATGCATACTACTTTCAATCTCCCACTTGCACTAAAGCCAATCGCCATGGTATCTAATACCCTTCTTCTCTAATTGACGATTATCCTGCTGTTGGATAAGATTCAGAAAATGGATATGCAATGTCGTTTTTGAGAGTTCACCATCTCTATAGTGACTTCTCCTCTTTCAATGATTTTTTTAATCAAATAAAAGTGCCGCAACACATGTTTGGATCCAAGATGAGACTTAAGAACTATTCCTAATTCTGTAATAAAATTTTCATCTGAAACATCAACTTACAGCTTCATTTATAGTTATATACTTTGTCTTTGTCACTAAACCAACAACTCTTTACTGTTTGGAACCTTTCCAATTCACTGCACCACCGTTCAAGGTAACGCTTCACCTTAAAGTGGATTTGTTGTCGTCTTGGTCAGTCCAAAAAACTTGAGTCTTTTAGTCCTCTAGTTTTATTCAGACCCACCATGAATTATGCTCACATCTTTAGTGCTGGTTAAGTACTTTAAGATGTTTATCACTGTCTAACAGTGATCTTCTCCAGAATATGACTGATCAACATCAAGTCTCGTACATTTCATTGCATACATGATAGTAACTCATGCGATCTCTCTTTGGAAAATTTTAGAGAGATACACTCCTTAACTCATCATCATGAGACATCTTTTGGCGTTTGCCATGCTAAATGCCTTTAGCATCAAATGAATATAAGTTCATTGGGTTAAGCCAAACATCCTTTTAAATCTATCTATATAGATTTATATCCCTAATTTAGGATGTTCTGCCCAAATCATTCATGGAAGAATGTTTAGACAACTTTATCTTTACTGATTATAACACTGGTATGCCATTCCTCATTAGTAGTATATCAACATATAATACTATTAGTGTCACAACGCTCCCATTGACATTTTTGTACACACTAGGTTCATTCTCGTTTTTGATAAAATCAAACTCTTTTGATTGTCTCATCAAAATAAATGTTCCATCTTTGAGAAGCTTGCTTCAATCCATAAATGGATTGTTGTAGCTCATATACATGATTTGCTTCAATCATTGAAACAAATCCATCTGGCTGTATCATACATACATTCTCCTCTAATAATATATATATTTGAGGAAGGGCGTCTCCATGTTCATTTGCCAAATTTAGTAATAATAAGCTACAATCGCAAGTAAAATTCGAATGTTCTTGAGCATTGCTTCAAAGATCCAATTTGGATTTTATGGTCCTCTACCATTTCTCTGAGTGTCTTCAACTCTTAGCCTTATTGTATATAACTGGATCATCATTATTTATGATGCGTACCTCATTATTATCATCTATAATGAATCCATACCTCTCAGGTATCTTCGGTACTATTACAGATTTACGATTCGGTTGTGGTACAATAGGTGTATCTACAGATTCCTCCTTTTGACTAATAGTGATTTGTGGTTCTTGAACTCCTTCAAGATCTATTATTCTCCCACTAGCCCCTCACTGATAAACATCTTTATCTTAGAAGGCAGCGTGTTTCGCAACAAACACCTTTTGCTAAGTAGGATTATGGAATATTTACCCTAAACTTACTTTAGGATGTCCCACAAATTTTTATTTGTCAAATCTTGTCCCAAGCTTATCCTTTTGAAACCTCTTCACATAAGCTGGACAACCCTTTACCTTAACATACTTTAGATTGGGAATCCTCCCTGTCCATAACTCTTATGAAGTCTTGGGGAGGGATTTTGAGGTTACCTTATTTTGTAGATATGCAGCCATTTCCAGGGCATTACCCTAGAATGATACTGGAATGTCGGAAAAATCATTATTGACCGCACCATGCCAAACATGGTACTATTTTTCCTTATAGATACACCAATCAATTATTGTGTTTCAGGAAGCGTCCATCTTAAAACTTATTGCACAAGTATTTATTCCTCAATCCAATCAAAGAATCATAATACCGTGCCAATTAGTTTTACTTCTGAATTCTTTGAACCTTTCAAATGACTCAGACTTGTATTTCACAAAATATAAATATTCAACTTTTTGAATGATCATCTTCTTTTCTTTTACTAGTTTGTTCAATTTAAAATTATTTTTCATGTAAGTCAAGTATGTAAAGTCCATTCAGTAAATTGTTAATTATTTGAACTAATGGACTTGCGTGTAAGCTGTGCCAAATAATAAGTTCCTGCAGTTACTGGACCAACCTATGCTCCTTTCCCACAAGCAGAAAGACTTTTCCTTGTTTAGCTTTCTACTTCTGTTTAGTCTCTTCATAAATATGTATTTATGAGAACCATAGCCGGTATCCAATACACAAGTAGAAACTTTACTTACTGAAAGATTTATTTCAATCATGAACAAACATGTATCTGTGCAAAGCTTCACTAAGCTTCTTCTGGTTAGCCTTTACAAGA
Organism: Panax stipuleanatus; assembly: GCA_020205555.1. NCBI lineage: Eukaryota > Viridiplantae > Streptophyta > Magnoliopsida > Apiales > Araliaceae > Panax > Panax stipuleanatus. The sequence goes on along the minus strand of CM035117.1, from coordinate 155,582,409 downwards.
TGCTTCTCGCAGTTTATATTCCAATGTCCAGGCTTTTTGCAGTGGAAGCAAACTCCTTTGCTATCCATATCAGTTTTGTTCTTATTATCCTTTGTATTTGCCTTTCTATTTACCTTTTCTTAATTGTTCTTCCTTTCAGAAGATCCTTTGGCCCCTATCAGTAAGACTTGGTCTTTCTTTATTGGAAAGTGACTCTCAATAGTTTTTAACATGATTAAGCAAATCAGCGAGGCTGACATCTAGCTTGTACATCTAAAAATTCACAAAAATTATGAGAAGAAGTCCGGGAGTGAGTGTAAGATCAAATCTTGGCTCAATTTTCTATTCATAACAAAACCTAGTTGTCCTATTTGTTCAATCAGATTGATCATCTTAACGACATGTGTCTTTACTGTAGTACCATCGGTCATTCTAGATCGGAAGAGCTCCTTAGATATCTGATATCTATTAGTCCTACTTTCCTCACCATTCAACTCTTTGAAGTGCAGGAGTATAGTAGGAGCATCCATAGTTTTATGATGACGCTGAAGCTCGTTACTCATGAATGCGAGCATGATGAATTGAGTCAACTATGCATTATCCTGCTACTTTCTAAAAGTAGCAATCTCTTTCTTAGAGGCATTGTTTGCAATAATTCCAAGGATAGACGTATTAAGAACATAAGATAGCTTTTCAGCCTTGAGAACTATTCTCAAATTTCTTAACCAATCTATTTAATTCGATTCGGTTAATTAGCATCTAATATGCTATGCAGTGATAGTAATTTAGACATTGTAAAATTCTGTAAATAAATTTGTAATTAACAACATTTAGCATACATTCTTTTATTAATTACCAAGATATATTAGGTCTTATTATAAATTGGTATCTCCCACTGTTTTCTTCAAACTATATTACCCTCACTTATATAGTTCGGCAAAATCTAATTAAAGATTCGCTAGTGAGAATAATGATCCTAATTCAAATGTATATAGCCTTGTGGATGGCACAACAAACCATATATAAATAAATAGGTATACACTTCTTTGTCAATTACATCAACATGTAACTCCTTTTCTTTTGCCTCTCAGATTGTTTGGATCAAGTGGTGGCACATCCGAATAAAAATTGTCTGAGTTAAGTCCAACCTAGCACTTTCATATATTCAAAAAAGAAAAATATTGTCCTTGTGGTAGGCACAACAAAATAATATTGTTCAATTTTTTTTATAAGCATCAAATGTGATAAATTAACATCTTAAATACTTAATACTTGCCTTGTGGATGGCACAACAAACTCATATTAAATATTTAATGATCTATTAATTTTATCATGCTAGAAGGCGACGTTCGATATTCCAAATATCTTTGAACGCTTTAGACTTAAAATAATTTCTTTGAGGAGTTTGTTATTATTAGTCTCATCTTGTTTAGCGCGCATGGACATATATATATAAAATACGCGTCATTTTATTAAAACAGGCGAAGCATGTTTGCATAAAATATAATATAATATATATATATATATATATATATATATATATGTATTATATATATAATACTAGCATGCACATATAGAATATTATATTCTACCCGAATTGATTATGACCTTTCTTCTAGTTTAGTTCACTAGAGCCATCAAGTGAACCAAAAGGTCAAACCTAGGAGTGCAAGAATTAAATTTAAACATAACTATTACATTTAAACCCGGGCTCCATTACAAACGGGTCTTCACGCGCTCCTTGCTCCTTGGTCTCCAATTCTTCAAGATAATTCTAACTAGTCCTATTACATAAACTATTCAATTTAAATAGAAACCTTGATCAGCAGTCAAGCGGAAGTATATAGGAGAGAGATAGAATTTTACATCAAGAAGAACTAGAGAAGACGAGGTACACAGACCCCATTTAATAAGACTCATACATTCAAGCATCCAACTAAAATAAAATCCAATCACATTGGTTAATAGTCCTTAATCAACCCCATTTATTATCATACACATCAACATATGCATCAATAAATAAAACATTCATCTCATGATTAATAAACATTCAATATATACATTGATATCATTTTAATGGGCAATTTTAGTTAGCATAAAATTCAATTCTGAATTAAAATAAACTCTTTTATTTTAATCCAAATTAAAATTAAAATAAATATTTTATTTTAATTTATCCATTTTTGAATAAAAATAAACACCTTTATTTTTAATCAAATTATTTAATCAAAATAAACTCCTTTATATTAATTAATATGGAATCCAATTCGAATTCAAAATAAACTCCTTTATTTTAACTTTTAAAAACGTTTTTGGGAGGAACAAAATATATGGAATTCAATTCCTTATCAAAATAAACTCCTTTATTTTGATTAATATGAAATCCTATTTCATATCTAAATAAACTCCTTTATTTATGAAAATATGGAATCTCTTTCCTAACCACAAATAAACTCCTTTATTTTAAGAAACAAGGAATTCAATTTCATCTCCAATTAGTTATCATGGAATATAATTTCAACTCTAATTAGTTAGCATGAAATTAAATTCTAATTAAAATTAACATCTTTATTTTAATCTTATTCCAAATAAAAATAAACTACTTTATTTAAATTTAGAATTACTAGAAAAACATAGAATTTAATTTTTAATTTAAATAAACCTTTTATTTTAATTAGAAATCAAATTATTAAAAATTTAATTTTCTTTTTCTGGAGAGAGGCGCTGCGGCGCCGCTAGTAAACTAGCATCAGGCGCTGCCGCCACATCATCAGTGTCAAAAACACGGAGCTGGCGCTGTGGCGCCAGTCTCCAAAAAACATAATTTTATGCCAATAATTATGCCCAAAAAAATTATTCTTAACACATCGATATACATATCAAATCTGAACAATTAATAACTTACATAAAGGTTTGGCTCTGATGCCACTGTTAGGTTTGTAAGATTCATGAATGCAATCAAATTGCAAAAATAAGCGGAAGCATGGTAAATCAAAGTTTTAAAATTTTACAAACCATATACCCGGATCATCCTTTTTGCACAATTATTAATTAAAACGAAATAATTGGAGATTAGATCCATACCCTCGTAGAAACTAGCTTTCTCAGGTACGAGTTCAACTCCAATTCTTTTTCGCGTTCAACTTGAATCCACCAGGTTGATTCATTTCTTTGATCAACGTTAGCCACCTAAGTGTTTGGTCTCTAGAGGTGATCCACCAAAAAAGAATAAGAATTCAAGAAGAAGGGTGTTTGGCTAAACCCTATTTTCCTTTTCTCTAGAAAAGAAGTGCTCTCCCAACTCTTGTAATTAAAATGTCTAATCTTGTTCCATAATAAGACTTTCTTATTTATAGATGTAGGCAACCCTCCTAAACAATTTAAGATTAGGGTTTCATATTAATTAATTAAACTCTTTTAATTAATTAGGCTTCCCAATCTTATTAGGAATAATTAAATTCTTTTAATTAATTAGTCTCCTAATCTTATTAGGAATATATATGAGAGAGAGAGAGAGAGTATCTTATTAATTAATTCCCAAACTCCTTTAGAAATTAAATAATAATAATAATAACAGTAATAATAATAATAAGACTCCTCTTATTAATTTATATTTAATATTTTCAAAATATTAAATAATAAATATTAAGCTATTTAATTTATTCTATCACCATAGATTAAATTAAATATACTTAACTTATTATTACGATTATGACATTTGCGTCTTTAATAAATATTCTTCCTTTTATAGTGTGACCCTTTAGGTTCTCCATATTAAACCGGTTGTGAATAAATTAATTAGAACAATTCTAATCTTATTTAAATAAATAAATTAAACTAATAATTAATTTAAATAAATAACATTTATTCTATAATAATGATAAGCATCGTTAGTGATCAACGACTTTCTAGATAATATAGATTTCAACATTAATCAATAAAGAACCTGTGAGTTAATAGTTACCGTACAATTCAATCCTTCCACCATACAATGTTTCAATTAAATATAAGACATGAAATTACTGTCTTGTCTTATTTTATTTAATTATATGTATTTCGATTTCAAAATGCATTACTCCAAATAATGCAAATTAGAATTCATTCCACCTTGGCCAAGGATTATTGGTTTGTCATTTATCGAATCATATATGACATATCTCTTCTATTACTAGAAGTGGTAGATTCTTTATTGATTATTCATTATCTCCATATATAACTTATTGCACCCAAGCATACCCTTTGATATACCATAAGGGTCTTAAGGAATAAGTCAAAGTATAATTCATTATACACAAGTTACTATGATGATCTTAAGTCTGAGGATCACTTGTACTACTATCACATTAGGAATTCCTATTGACAGGCGAATAAAACTCCGTTAGGTATTCCATAGCGAGTCACGTTTAGTGTACTTATTCTCCAATAAGCACATACATACTTGCTTTAGTGTCTCCACACAAATGATCATGAGATCAATCATCCTCATCCAATGAGCAAGCAACATATGTACCATTCTATCTGGATTTACTAATCCCTTTTTTAGTAATCCATCGATTGGGAACTATTTTAGTTTTAAGCTATCTAAGAATTTAGATCTCATTAGCATGATCATCATCATGATTCTAAAAGCATTGCTTAAAACTATGGGTTTATCACATATTATAAAAATAGCACTATGTAGATAAATAAATATTTTTAATTAAATAATACTTTTATTAATAAATGAATAAGATTGTTACAAAGTATATGCTTTATCATCAAACATGATTGGCTTGTGTGCATACTACTTTTAGTTGTTACTATAACAATTATTGAATCAATAATATGAATTATTATGCAATATCGTGTGATACTGTGGAATGTCGTGTGCCACTGTAGAATACTGCGTTTTATTGTATTTTTATCATCGGGTATTTAAACAGTTAAAAATGATAGTACCTCTGACAATTTTTTAAAAAAAATATTATTTGTTCTTTTACTGAATCCAACAATATTTCATTGTGGGCCCAACCGATGATTATTTATTTCGGCGTCGTCATACTTTTACCTAATATTCCCGACAAAATGAATATTTCCCGACATAACGAATATTCCTCGACATACTTTTATAATTTATACATATCACTCTTAACTTTAATATTTTTATCAATTTAACCATTTATTGATTATAATAATAATTATAAAGAAAATTGAATACTTTAATAAAATCTAGGGTCTTACATCTATCATATGTGGATTTAAGTTGATTCGTTTATGGTACATCGAGAGATGGTCATAAATATTGGTGAGTTCTCGATTAAAAATTTGGAATAGATAACGTAACTAAATAAGAATTGTATTAATCTAAGTGAAGCAATATGTGAAGTTGTAGTCTTAAATCTCCATAAACTGTTTTTAACCTTGTGGTAGTCAGTTTTAGTTTTATTAATTATTTATTTCATAAAACTCACAATCTTAATCATTTTTTTAATAAAATTGAGTTAATACAAAATTAGTAATTGTTAGTATAAATTGCAGTTTTTTTCTCCGTGGGAACGACACTCTACTCATCATTATATTACTTGTAGACTGCGTATACTTGCTTATTTTGCTAGTATAGATTTAGGCAAACAGAGACCTAGAGCTAACATAGCCTATCCACTATTGACATATCATCATGCTCATTCTCCTTGGCATGGTTTTCGAGATATTCTTAGAACTTTTGAGAATAGACTTCTCCTGCTTTTTAACCTGCTTTTTCTCAACTTTCTTCTTCTTCCTTAGTGGATAGTTATCAGACATAACAATAGCTCTACTATCCAAATTTGTATCTGACTCTTCAGATTTCTTTTTCATCCTTTTCCACTTTCCTCTTTCATTTGGTTTTAGAGGACTTTGGTTCTTCATTATTGATGCTCTTACTTCCACCTTCAGATTTTCTTACTCTTTTGGCCTTGCCCGGGTTCTTCTTCTAATCTTCAAATAGCCTGGGGTGATCCTTTTGTTGCAGTTTAAGACCTTTCCCTTTTCATCTTTAATTCTATTTTTGAGTCACTTCTTCAGAAGGATACTTATAAATCTTCCATAAAACATCTTTGTAGTTACTTTGCCAGCAGTTGTTCTCCCCTTGGAATCTTCATCCCATTTTGTTAACCATTCAATGAGGATAGCTCCAAAGTTGATTTCATTTTTCATTACAATAGCAGTGATAACTTGTAGAGTATGATGAAGGATAAACTTAGATAGCTGATGGGAAAAGCAACAGTTATAATTTGAAATGAATTTTAAGTCAGTTCCATCCAATTTTGCATAGTGGGACACGTGACAAAAACCTATCGACGGCACACGTTGCTTCAAAAATTGTAACTCCAAAGCTGTTACATATCAGCTTCCAAGGTTCACTTTCCTTCTGAGAGCGTGAATATCACTTTCCTTCAACTTGGTCGTTTTTTACTTCTTCTGTCGTAGGGTAACTTGATGGCATAGCATTTACTCTACGAACTTCTATTTGCTTAACGATCATCTTAAAACAAGCTTTAGTCTATGACCTTTACCGCTCTAACATTAACTGATAGATATGGTCTTTCTTTTTGTTCTGTTACTTGATTATCATATCTCCTTTTGGTTAAATCTTTCATTTCTACTTCACTCTTCTTAAGCTCATCAAAGATCAGAGTTCTTAGCATTCTTTTAGCTTACTTGTTGTTTGAGGAAGAATAGTGATCTTGAGCTCTACTGACTAACATCTTTGTGATAGATTGTCCTTGATCTGCTTCTTTATAGAATTGAGAAGTTCTCATAACTGGATTTGAGAATTTAACAACTTTCTTGGCTGGTACTGAGATCGCCGAGTTTGGCTCTGCGACTTCAGCTTCTGTGATCGTAGTGTTAGTGTAAGGATCGAGAATTTTATATAATTATATATGTATATGTTTATGAATAATTTTTTATTATTATTATTACTTTGAGCATACGAGTGAATAGGTATTATGTGATATGAATTAAGTAAGTTAGTTAATTATTTATTTATTTATTTTTAAATGAAAAGGATGCCAAAATAAATAATTAATCTAGTAGATTAAAGAAAAAGCAAGATAAGCTTTTGTTGTAAATTAACATAGCTTGAATGTTGACCTTGAATGGTAAATGAAAAGATTTATAATCTTTAAGTGATTAATTAGTATAACTAATATAAAGTGGATAAATATGTATAATAATTTATTAAGATAATCAGGGCTAATTGAATTAATGAATTAGTGGAACAAAAAGGAAAGCCAAAAAATAAGAATATTAGATTATTTATCAATGTATTGAAAACTTTGTGACTTATATAGAATAGATATTTGATTAAATGAATATGTATATTATTTGAATATATTTATTTATTATATAATGAACAAATAAAAAAGAAGTTATATAATCTAATTACATATTAGGTATGAGGATTAAATAACCTAAGGGTTATAGTTATTGAAAAATCATAGTATTTAATCTATGTACTAGTAAATTAACATTAAGAGATTTATGTGACATGTCTCAATCTAATAAATTATTTTAAACCTAATTAAATCAAGTCTAATTGGATTATATAATTAAACCCATATGAATAATTATTTAAAGTCCAAAATGAGTGGACTAGAAACCCTAATTAAATATATAGGATAATGTAAAAATTAATGTGATGCACACATGCTAATTTATATGACCCAAACAATTTATTAGAGAGCCCAAACAATTAAATGGATGGCCCAAGCTTTGGCAAAAAATTAATTGGACTTTTTAGAAGCTTAAAATATCAAATAAAGGAATTAATAAAAATCAGAAATAGAGGATAAGAAGAAGGAATGGGCGGGTGAGAGGAGGGAGTAATTGAGCACATGTTGTTTCATTTTTTTTAAGTTTTAGTTCAACAACTCCCTGGCCCCTAACCCTAGCTTAATAAAAACAAATCTCTAGCCTAAGACTTTGTAAGATTTGGAAGATATTGGGTAGATTTGCATATATATAGGTGTTATATATTTACCTTGTCGATGCCAGGAGAATTTTGATCCCTCTTCCTATGTGTTTCTTACCCTTTATGTTTTTTATGTGGATTTGTTTGATCTGAGGGTGAGATTTTAGAAAGAGTCCGACATACAATGTCGACGATTTGAAAAGATTTGATTTTATTGGTCCGAACTAGACAGAGCCGCCAGTTAGTATGAGTTAAAATGGTTTTACCAACTCAACCGACTTTTGAAAGGTTTTGCAATACGGCCCAATTACTGGACTCTGTTTAATTGGTATTGGAAACCGAGATTCATAGAGTTCGGGGGCTTGCTTAAGCGGGGGGAAGGTGTTAGGCAAACACTCAAAATTTCATTTTCCTGTTACTAACACTGTAGGAGGGCAAAACTGTCTTTTCAAATCAACCCCGGTCTCAATACCGGGCCATCAAATCAACCCCGGTCTCAATATCGGGTCATAAAATCAACCCCGGTCTCAATATTGGGCCCTCAAATCAACCTCGGTCTCAATATCGGACCATCAAATCAACGTCAGTCTCAATATCGGGCCGTCAAATCAACCCCGGTCTCAATATCGGGCCATCAAATCAACCCCGGTCTCAATACCGGGCCCTCAAATCAACCCCGGTCTCAATACTAGACCCTCAAATCAACCCTAGTCTCAATACCGGGTCACCAAATCAACCCCGGTCTCAATATTGGGCCCTCAAATTAACCCCGGTCTCAATATCGGGCCCTTCAATAATCCCCGATCTTAATACCGGGCCATCAAATCAATCTCGATCTCAATATCGGGCTATCAAATCAACCCCGGTCTCAATATCGAGCCCTCAAATCAACCCCGGTCTTAATATCGGGCCCTTAAATCAACCCCGGTCTCAATATCGGGCCCTCAAATTAACCCCGGTCTCAATATCGGGCCCTCAAATCAGCCCCGATCTCAACCCAGGAGGTACAGCTCAGCCCCGGTTTCAACCCGGGAGGTACAGCTCAGCCCCGGTCTCAACTCGGGAGGTATAGGTCAGCCCTGGTCTCAACCCGAGAGGTACAAGTCAGCCCCGATCTCAACCCGGGAGGTACAGGTCAGCCCCAGTCTCAACCCGGGAGGTACAGGTCAGCCCCGGTCTCAACCCGGGAAGTACAGCTCAGCCTAGTATCAACCCGGGAAGTACAGGTCAGCCCTAGTCTCAACCTGGGAGGTCAGGTCAACTTCAGAAACAATCCTGAAGCATCACAACATCTCCAGAGAAAAACCTGGAAGGACCAAGTCAGCCTCAGAGGCAACACTGAGGATAAAAAAACTCGAATGGGATCCAAACCTTGGAAACAACCCCAAGAAGTCAGCTAAAGGCTATGCCAACATTGAAGGCAACCCCGAGAGGGGCAAAGCGATTATTTTACCAACTTGAAGCTGATTCGGTCAAACGCAAGCTGAATTAATGCCACTAAGGTTAGAACGAACCATAACAATGATCGCGAGTGGAAACAACGCAAGACAGCTCAACGAACAAACTGTGAGGAATCAAAGACCCGGTTATGAACCATTCTTTTTGGACTCAGAAAAAGGTTTCCTCCCATGTCATTGCGACGCGCTCGATGAGGGTTTTCTGAAAAGGTATAGCACGCCTCAAACTGACGCTCCGATCAAAAGTTAGAAAGTTTTGAATCGGACCTCACATTGCTCGGAGTGCACGTACTTCGAGACGACAGGACTCACCATGGGACCCCTGCCACATGGAGCCGCAGGTGGACCTGCGACAGCCGCGGGTTGACTCGCTTCTCCTAGGTCTATAAATATGAGCTCACCCCAGCTCATTTCATAATTCAAAAACGCTCTGAACCCCTGCCCGTTTGGTTTTCCAGCCATTTTCTTGTCTTCCAAACCCAAATTTTTTCACTCTAACACATAGATATATCCACATACTACCACATATCAAAAATTAACTGGTAGATTTGGACGTTTAAAGCCTACGATTTGGCAAAAAGTCCGTGTAGCAGTTCATTGTGCGTATTTTTAGGATCAACAAGTTTATATTATTTCATTACGGTGTTATACACTTGCATATCAAGTTTCGTTTTCTAAATATGCCTGAAACTCAGTTCTGTGGCCGTTTTTGTTAACTTTTGGTACATTTTAGTACCTAAACGCATTTTCTGGCATTTCTACAACTCGGATTGACGATCCGTCGCTTCTAACAACTTTTATATACTTGCATCTTCATTGTTAGCAACTTTGCCGGACTGGGTTATCTTCCCAGTCCGGGTTTGACTTTTTTTTGTATATATTTAACTGTATATATGTACTAACTTTTTAATTCTGTCAAGCCCGGATGTCAAATCCGCGATAGTTTACTGTTATATATATATACATAAATATGCACCTTTCACCGAACTAGGTTATCTTCCCAGTCCCGGTTTGACTTTTTTTGTTTATATTTAACTATATATATATTTCAATTCCAGTCCGGGCATTGGAGTGAAAACCCACCGCCCTTTTACTATTTTTCTATATATATATTTACATTCTGTCCAGCCTGGATCATTCCGTGGCTTTTTTACAGCTTTTATAAATATATATTTATATATTTCCATTCCAGTCCGGGCATCGGAGTGAAAATCCATCGCCCTTTTATAGCTTTTCTATATATATATTTACATTATGTCCAGCCTGGATCATTCCATGACTTTTATATAACTTTTATAATTATATATATATATATATATTTACATTCCAGTTCGGGCATCGAAGTGAAAACCATCGCCCTTTACAGCTTTCATATATATAATTATATATATATATATATATATATTTCTTTACTCATTTGATTAAATTGTTGCTATAAATATTCATCTGATATGAATCGGCACTGATATTTATGCGGGCGAACTAGATTTCTTTAAATCTCGCCAATTTCAGCTTTCAAACAGTTCAAAAAAGGTCCAGACAGAACTGGGAAGCTAGAATGGCTGAGATTTATTTAAATCTATCATTTTTCTAGTTTTAGTTATAAAATCTACCTCGCGGCCCTTAGTCCGCTATCTAGTGGGAACGAGATGCTTCAGTCATGTGCGAGCCAAGATTTACTGAAGAATCCTTGGTTCTGGCGATATTTGGATATATTTCTGTAAAAATTTGAGCTGTGCAGGTTTAGTGGCTTCCCTATGTGAGCCTAGGAATCGTGGGATTCATGATCCAATTGATCAGAATCTGATTCCCACGATGAACAAACTCTACTTTACAAATGTACCCTGCAAGTTTTTCTGTAAAAATGTACATACAAAAGACCTTAAAACGGTTATCCGGATTTAAGGTCTCAATTTAGTGAAAACATGGTTTGTCGTGTCAGAGTCACTCTGATGGCTGTCATGCCCATGAGAAGACCGACACTTGTATATATTTTGTGGCCGAGGATGCTTTGCAGCCCGACAATCACCATTCAAATTGAGCCTTAAGGCTGAAAAGATAAAACTGAAGTATTGATATGCTTCAATTCATATGTTAGCATAAGGGTTTGAAAACCTGCTTTCAAAACATCATTTCAATAATCTTATCGAAAAAAGAAGCTTTTGCAAATCAAATCAAACACTTTTGCCAATCAAATCACAGACTTTTTGCAAATCAAATCAAACCCTTCGTATATAGGTTCAACGATGCATAAACATACTTCCAATACAAGCATAAGCCCAATTTCTTCCAGCATTCACACACACATTGCAGATTTAAAAGGGAAATATTGAAAAGATGTGGTACCGTGTTTACACGGGAGTTGTGGGGTGCCTAACACCTTCCCCACACTTAACCATGCCCCGAACTCAAAACTTCAGTTTCAAATATTAAGTTTCGACAGCGTCCAACAATTGAGCCTCTTTCAAACAAAACTCGGTTGAGTTGGTACAACAATTTCAAATCTACCAACTGGCGACTCTGTAAAAGCGTTCAAATAGTTGACATGATACATGTTGGCCTTTTCCTAAAAAACCCTACAAAACTTTTTTTACAATAAAAAGAGTAAGAAATAACTTAGGAAGAGAGAAAGATCCGGGTTTGACCCGACCCTCGCGGATTTTTTCCCGACGTCAACAGGTGGCCACTCGGCTGGGGACAGTAGAGGGCTTAGGCCGCGCTGAAATCTTTTCAAAAAATTTCCTTTCATAACTGCGTATGTGTGAATGCTGCATCTCTACATTGAATGAATGCGTGAATGCTGCGTTTTTACATTGAATGAATGTGAATGAATGCTTTACTACTTTATATTAGTGTTTGCACCAATGTCATCATATGCATACGGTGAGACGCAATGTATGTGAATGTATGTTGTGTGATTCCTCCATCAGGAGGCAAACCCGTCGGTGATAAGTAATGTCTTCGAGGAAGACTAAGTCCTCGGGGCTCATGAAAAAGCACCACTCAGATTCGCTCCAGTTGAAAGATCGGATTAATTTCCCCTCTAGTAGATTGCGATGATCTAAGGACCTTCATGCCGAAAAATCCGCGAGAGTAGCCTAAGACAGGTCAGCCTCTGATTAACCAAATATGATGGAAAGCTTTTTAATGCCTTCCTCTTTCATTTCAATGTCAAGTTTTCAATTCCAAATATAAGGAACACAATGTAAATATCATAATAAAATTTTATATTCCTTGTTATATATATCTTGTCATGTTATCCTATCATCAAAACAACTGACCTCTGTTTTGCAGGATAAGATTAAAAAACTACAAAAACACATCATGGCATGCATCCTATCCTTACCTACTTTAGGGAATTGACACGCCAATGTTTTGTTGTAGGTGAAAAATTGGTCCTGTTACTAGATCTAAGTTTAAGAAAGCACAAAGTCCATCCACGGACATGACTTCCAGTGCTTAGCTAGAATCCACCCCTGTATCTAGGGAAGAGTTTAAAGGACTGAAGAATCAGATAGCCGAATTGGCCAATTTCCTGAGAGAACAAAGTAAGGCTCTTAAAGGGAAGCAAGCCCAAGCTCACACAGAACCAGGAACACCTGGTGGTAGTGGTGGCAGTCAAGAGACCGAAAAGACAGATACTCAGCTTCCTGGATCACAAAACCAGGACACAACTAATAACACCCCTGAAATCACCACCCTCAACAAAGAACAGGAAGCTGATGACATTCTGAAAAAAGTTCAACAGATGGAAGAAACCATTCGGTTTATAAAAGGGACTAGGGCATTTAGCAGTGTCAATTATTCAGACCTCTGTATATTCCCTGGGTCTCGTTATCCCGAAAAATTTAAAACTCCTGATTTTGAAAAATATGATGGATTGGGGGACCCCTATACTCATTTGAAAGTATTCATTGGAGAGCTCAGATCCTATGCAGAGGACGAGAAACTCCGAATGCAGTTATTTCAGAAGAGTTTGACCGGAGAGGCTAGAGCCTGGTACGCCCGTCTAGACAACTCCAAAATTCACAGTTGGGAAGAGTTAGCCTATGCTTTCCTTAGTCAATACAATTTCCAATCTCAGCTGGCTCCAGACAAATACTAGATTACAAAAATCAAGAAACAAAATACTGAATCATTTAGAAAGTATGCTCAACGGTGGAGACGGGTTGCAGCACAAGTCACCCCATCCATGACTGAGTTTGAGATAGTTATGACCTTCATTGATATTCAAGACGCTCCATATTACGAGAGGGTCCTATCAGGCATAGGAAAACCATTCTCTGAGATGATCAAGCACGGAGAGATGGCCGAAATGGGGCTGAAGTCTGGAAAGATAAAGGACCTGACTGCCTTGGAAGCCGTTGCCGAACATATCCAGTCCAAAAATTATGGGAGTAACCCCGGAGGGTACATAAGAAGAAAGAGGAAGAAGTGTCCTTAGTATTGCAAGGACATAATCCAAGGGGTGATTCAAGCAATATGCCCATTCAAAGGAGGAATTATACCCCTTTTTAAGCTCCTACACAACCTTCAAACCCTCCATTCAGAAAACTATGGAGGCCAGACGTCGGATAACATTCACCCCGTTAGGGGATTCACTCAAGAATGTGCTAAAATTATTAATCACATAGAAAAAGATTGTACAACTCCTTCCACCAACCAACACTGGGGGGCGGAATTTCGACCCAAGCAAGAAGTGTGCCTACCATTCTGGATCTCCGGGCCATGACACACAAGACTATTAGTCTCTCAAGAACAAAATTCAAGACTTAATTGACAACGGAGAGATTGTGGTGACAAAGCTCGAGCAACCGCCTGTGTAGGATAATCCCCTCCCTCAGCAAAAAGAGGAAAATGTTAACATGATCAGCACAGGAAATAGAGAATGATCTAAATACCTCCATTATATAGGAGAGTCAACTCCATCTAGCAACAACAACCCAGACAATTGGGAAGTCTCAGAAAGGCGATTCCTGATCGAGCAGGAGTTTAGGTCTATCAAGGAACAAATTGAATAGTTAGCAGAATTGGTCGTATACAAACATCAAATCACAAGACAGATGATAAACCAGACCAACCAATCTGATGCAAATCCTCCCACACTGGAGATCAGTCTGATTAGTACATAATATTCTATAATTATTATTCCTTTATGTTTAGTTTTATTATATGTTTTCATGTAAATATGGGCTTAATAAATTATTTAATTATTTTTCAGGAAAAATTAAGCTTATGAGACTAAATAAGCAAGCAAAAGGCAAAATCGCAAATTACATGCAACTGGACTATTTGGGTATTCACGTTAAAAGGGATGATCATGTGGGCCATGCTAGCAAATAGATTACAAAGCACAAGCAGCTCACGGTTTTGTCACATTCCTAATGGGAGAAGGATTTCATGCAAGCATATATATTTAATAGTGGGCTATAGTTTTGGTAAATCCAAATGGGAAAAGGAATTGACAACTCACATGTGGGGGCCACGAATTGGCAGCTCATGGATTCAATTAACAAGCAAAGCAGCCATAAGATCCAAGTAGCTCATGATTTTCCTAAATTCCTAGTGGGCCACGTAATAAGCATGTAAAGAAAGAGCAGCTGGCAATTAAAGGATGTTATTTGGGCATGGACAGCAGCTTGCTAAGTACACAGAGTGTTTACCCGCCCCGGCGGGGATTTATAGAAGAGACCACCCGCCCCAGCGGGGAAGCGGGATGCGGCGCACTTGTCCTTACGTAGATTGGTTTTGGACGGAAGCTAAGGCAGGAAATATTCTTAGGTTTTTAATAGTTATAAATAGGGGATCCATTCTCTCTTGTATTGGATATTATTATTTCTTTCATATTAGATCTAAGTTTGTTTGGAGTTATGAACTAATTCTTTCAATTCAGTTCGAAAGGGATGTTGAACCTTATTCATAATTAACGGTTTGATCAAGTTTATTTTATTTATTCCTTCTTACATGAGATTTATTCTGATAATCTACTTTAACTTCCTGTATGCTATTCAATTTACTAACGTGATTCTGCAGGATTAAATTAGTGAATTGGTGTCATATGCTAGATCAAGGAATAGTATTACGTGTAATTGATATTGTTCCTAATCACAAGTAGCAATTAGTAATACCTGATTGTGGACAAGCTTTTGAGTATTGCTATGATTATTAGAAGACAAGTTAAACAATTCGAGCTTATGTGTTTGTTGCTTGGAATAGTCTAATTCCCTAGTTCTTAATGCTGCTGTTATATTAAATCTAGAGAGCTTGTTCTAGGTTATATAATGGTTAGAATCTTGTGAAGAGCTTGTTTCATTGAGTGACAATCTAAGGGGAGTTTCGGGTAGCAAAGCTTGTTGTTACCTAGGGCTATTAGTTTCATTGAAGGGTAAATAATGTTACACTTGACTAATCCATAATTGTGAAAAGGTGATACTAAACTGAAGAATTGAAGCTTTTTATTCATTGTTAATTCTTATTACTTTATTCTTGTTAATTTAGTTTAATCAATTCAAAACCCCCTTTTAATTAGAAATCATAGGATAAATATAAAATAAATCACTCTCCGTGGGATCGATCCTTGCTTACTACTGTGCTAATTGTTTAAATTCGTGAAGCGAAAGTGAGGTTAATTTAGGAGTGTAAACGACAGCTCCCAAATTTTGGCGCCGTTGCCGGGGAGTGTTATTTGTTTTTGTTTATTCTTTGTTTTCATTTATTTTTATTATTTTCTTTTTCTTTTTCTTTTTGTTTTATGACTCAATCCTCTTAATTTATTGACTTAAATTTTGATCCAGAGATAGGGAAAACTGCAGATACAAAAGAAGCTCTTATTCCAACACTTAAAAAGGAATAGATGATGGTGCTGAACAACAACCGGAATTTAAAAGAATTGGCTACTCCAGACCTTGATCAACCATCCTTGTGTATTGAATATCCTACCTTAGATGTTTCTTTTGAACTTAACTACGAACTAATTCACTTTTTGCCTATTTTTCGTGGTCTTACAGGTGAAAATTCATATACGCATCTAAAGGAGTTCCATGTGGTGTGTTCCACGATGAAATCACAAGGAGTGCCAGAGGAGCAGATCAAACTTAGACTTTTTCCTTTCTCATTAGTAGATTTGGCTACAAACTGGTTATACTATCTTCCTTCAGGATCGATACGATCATGGACTGATATGCAAAGGCTATTCTTGGAGAAGTATTTTCCTGCATCAAGAGTTGCCGATTCAAGGAAGGAGATATGTGGAATCAGGCAGTTCAATGGAGAAACTCTCTACGAGTATCGGAAAAGGTTCAAGAAGTTGTGTTCCAGCTGCCCTCCCCACCAAATCGATGAGCAACACTTGATTCAGTACTTCTACGAAGGACTGATACCAACGGAAAGAAGTATGATCGATGCGGCTAGTGGAGGAGCATTAGTAGACAAGACACCTGAGGCTGCAAGAAATCTGATTGCAAACAAGGCTGCTAACTCACAACAATACGATCATGCTCCACAAAGGGTAAGTGAGGTAAGCACGAGTGAATTGGTACAACAGATTTCTAACTTAACTGCTGTGGTGCAATAATTAACAACAGGATACGTACCGGTTGCAAAAGTATGTGGAATTTGCTCAAAATCAGGGCATACAACAAATGATTGTCCCATAGTGCAAGAGGATATAATTGTTCATCAAGTTAATGCTGTGGGGACATTCTCCGAACAAAATCCACATCAACGTGATCCTTGGGCAGAAACTCACAATTCCGGATGAAGAGATCATCACGACTTGAGCTATGAAGTACCTGTCAATTCTGGGACATCTATGGAGGATATGTTCAAGGCATTCATGAGCCAAACACTACAGTTCATGAGTCAGACACAACAGTTCCAGCAGGAGACAAAAACTTCTGTTCAAGGTCTGAGGGATCAAGTTGGTCAGCTTGCAACCACAGTAGGAAGGTTAGAATCTCAAGGCTTCGGGGAGTTATCTCCTCCGTTTGCTGAGAACTCCAGTAAAATGGGATTTGAAGAAGAGGAGCAGGAGGATTCAGGGCTTACTCCAGGAACGGACTGTAATATGGAATTTGATGAAGAGAAGGAACAAGAGGAAGAAGATAATAATTTGATAAATTTTGCAGATCTCGACAAGAAAGACGTGGATTCATCTCCATCAGTACAACTAATAGAAACAAGGAGTGCTACACATCATCGTACCTTTACCATGGAATTGGACAATGCAAAGTTCCAGTTCAACGTAGATGAGGCTAAAAGGTATCTTGGTAATATTAAATTTGTTTTTGTTATTGATGTTGTGGATTATTCAGTGCAGGAATCTTTTGATCGAATACAATTATACGAGGAGGATTTGGTGGCTGGAAAGGAGCAGGATCATGAAGTACACAATGTTCCTCAATTAAGGAAGAAACTGTTACCAGTCCACTTGAAGTTCACAACTCCGATTATATAGAATGAGAAGGATGATGTCAAGCCAATGACGATAAACAAGGGCAGCTGCTTGGGAGGCAACCCAAGAAATCAGATTTGATTCTTCTATCCCTTTACTATTTAGGTTTTTATTTGCATGTAGTTCTTTCTTTTTTGCATGATTTTCTTACATTGGGGACAATGTAAGGTTTGAGTGTGGGGGGAAAGACTTAGGTTTTTATTTTATTTTTAGAGATATTTGATCTGCCGATTTTGATAGGAAATAGGAAAATTTGATGCCTTTGAAAAGTTTTGAAAAATTTGACTTCCATGAGTCTATTTGCCTATATGTTCGAAGGTTAACGTCGATGATTGAAAATCAATGCTAAAAATTCAAAATCTGTTTGATGCTTAATTGGTTAATGATTGAGAAACACTAAGTCATGATCCATAGTAGTTGATTTGAGTTGAATTTATCTCATGAGTATTTGAACATGTGATATATGCTTAGTTGGCTTAGTTATCTGTGGAGTTGTCTATGTGCACTAATCTCATGCTCTAGAACTAGTGAATTGATTATGCTTTTTGCAGGACCATGTGAAAAAAAATCAGAAAAGTTAAAAAAAATCAATGAAATTGTCGGAAAAAAAGACGCAAAAGAGAAATCATGTGGTGGGATGAGATGGAGCGTAAAATGCACTCTCTCATAAACACGTGCGAATAAGTGAGATGGAGCATAAAATGCACTTACTTACAAAAGAATGATTGAGGAAGGTGAAATGGAGCATAAAATGCATTTACCGGAAACAAATAGTAAAATGAAAAGGTTCTGATAAAAAAATAAAGCAGGAAAAATATGTTTTGAGTTTTTGAGTGGTGTGCACGGTTTTTTCTCCATGGTAACTAAGTTGAGTAAGTGTGTGGATCATAGAAGAGGGCTTATGTGATTACAATTTGACTTAATAAAATTCATTGGTGAAATGGCAAGGTGGTTATCGTGAGTTAATTGATGAACGTTGATTATGTTTTTATGGGTTTAGTGTTGATAATCATGATTTGATCTTAAAATCATTTGACATTATGGTTGAATAGAGTTTTTGAAAATCAAATTTTTGGTTTACACAAGGACGCGTAAAGGATAAGCGTGGGGGAATTTGATAAGTACATAATATTCTATAATTATTATTCCTTTATGTTTAGTTTTATTACATGTTTTCATGTGAATATGGGCTTAATAAGTTATTTAATTATTTTTTAGGAAAAATTAAGCTTATGAGACTAAATAAGCAAGCAAAAGGCAAAAATCGCAAATTGCATGCAACTGGACTATTTGGGTATTCACGTTAAAAGGGATGATCATGTGGGCCATGCTAGCAAATAGATTACAAAGCACAAGCAGCTCACGGTTTTGTAACATTCCTAATGGGAGAAGGATTTCATGCAAGCATATATATTTAATAGTGGGCTACGGTTTTGGTAAATCCAAATGGGAAAAGGAATTGACAACTCACATATGGGGGCCATGAATTGGCAGCTCATGGATTCAATTAACAAGCAAAGCAGCCACAAGATCCAAGTAGCTCACGATTTTCCTAAATTCCTAGTGGGCCATGTAATAAGCATGTAAAGAAAGAGCAGCTGGCAATTAAAGGATGTTATTTGGGCACGGACAGCAGCTTGCTAAGGACACAGAGTGTTTACCCGCCCCGGCGGGGATTTATAGAAGAGACCACCCGCCCCAACGGGGAAGCGGGATGCAGCGCACTTGTCCTTACGTAGATTGGTTTTGGACGGAAGCTAAGGCAGGAAATATTCTTAGGTTTTTAATAGTTATAAATAGGGGATCCATTCTCTCTTGTATTGGATATTATTATTTCTTTCATATTAGATATAGGTTTGTTTGGAGTTATGAACTAATTCTTTCAATTCAGTTCGGAAGGGATGTTGAACCTTATTCATAATTAACGGTTTGATGAAGTTTATTTTATTTATTCCTTCTTACATGAGATTTATTCTGATAATCTACTTTAACTTCCTGTATGCTATTCAATTTACTAACGTGATTCTGCAGGATTAAATTAGTGAATTGGTGTCATATGCTAGATCAAGGAATAGTATTACGTATAATTGATATTGTTCCTAATCACAAGTAGCAATTAGTAATACCTGATTGTGGACAAGCTTTTGAGTATTGCTATGATTATTAGAAGACAAGTTAAACAATCCGAGCTTATGTGTTTGTTGCTTGGAATAGTCTAATTCCCTAGTTCTTAATGCTGCTGTTATATTAAATCTAGAAAGCTTGTTCTAGGTTATATAATGGTTAGAATCTTGTGAAGAGCTTGTTTCATTCAGTGACAATCTAAGGGGAGTTTCGGGTAGCAGAGCTTGTTGTTACCTAGGGCTATTAGTTTCATTGAAGGGTAAATAATGTTACACTTAACTAATCCATAATTGTGAAAAGGTGATACTGAACTGAAGAACTGAAGATTTTTATTCATTGTTAATTCTTATTACTTTATTCTTGTTAATTTAGTTTAATCAATTCAAAACCCCCTTTTAATTAGAAATCATAGGATAAATATAAAATAAATCACTCTCTGTGGGATCGATCCTTGCTTACTACTGTGCTAATTGTTTAAATTTGTGAAGTAAAAGTGAGGTTAATTTAGGAGTGCAAACTACAGCTCCCACAGTCCCATCCCCATGAGGGATCACTATCGGTCTCATTAGCATGAACCCTGAGCCGACAAGATGGCCAAAGAGGAGAATTTCTAAGTTGGTAGGAAATTCGCCTTTTAAAGGAATTTCACTAACCTGAACCAGCCGATAAAGGAAATCCACCAGATGTTAATCAATGAGGGAATGATGGCAGATTTATTACCTCCATAAAACCGCGATCCAGGAAATTCAAGCCTGACCAAACTTGTCAGTACCACTCCAATGCACCTGGTCATGATACTGAGGATTGCTGGGCACTTCGTAACCTGATTCAGAATATGATTGAAAACGTTGAATTAATAAGAGGGAATCTAGATTATGGCCTCCCAGATGAAGAAACTATCTTTATTCCCATTGCATGGAATCAGGATACAGTGGTTGTTATTTCCTATGATAAGAAGTCATCTCTCACACCCTTAGTACTGCCAGGGAAAGGGGTCCAAGAAATATAAAATCCTGTGAAGGTGGCCGCACCCGAGCCTTTAATCTTGCCCTTCAGGCCTCAGTATCCCGTTATCAGTCTGAAGAGGGTCCCATGAAACTACGGGAATGATGAAGGTTCCACCTTAAACAACATTGCCATTGTACCAAAGGAGAATCCATTGTACCTGCCTCAGCGGGTGATCAAACCAGTCCTCAAGGCCAAAGAAAAGGTGGCTGAAGAGAAAATCGAAGAGTTCCTCAACAAATTAGGACACAATGAAATCAAGGTAGTGCAAAGCTTGAAAGACGCACCCAAGCAAATGTCCATCCTAAACTTGGTCTTATCATCGGTGGATCATCGCAACATTCTAGTGAAAGTACTAGAAGAAGCTCATCTGCCACATACCGTGGACGCCGAGAAATTCCATCACGTGGTAGAACACATTTTCAACAGAAATGTGATATCTTTCACTGACGATGATATACCTGTAGAGGGGATGGGTCATCGCAAGTCCCTGCATATAGCTGTAATATCTTTCGGGTATGTGATCGAAGGTGTGCTCATAGATGGAGGATCATCCCTCAACATCTTTCCCTACGATACCTTGGAGAAAATGAAGATTAACCCGAATCGGATCAAAACCAGTCATGTGGTTATCCAAGCTTTAGATGGATCTCGCTGACAAGCTATGGGAGAAGTAGAGCTTCCATTAGAGATTGGTCCGCACACTTTCTATGTGTCCTTTCAGGTGCTCAACATTGCCACTAGATATAATTTGTTGCTGGGCAGGCCATGGATCCACATGGCAAGGGCAGTGCCATCCACCCTCCATCAACACCTCAAATACATTATCAACGGCAACCTAATCACGGTGAATGCCGAACCGAAATACCCTGTCTGCATACAGGGAGACATGCCGGTGATCAGCCTAGATGCAGGGATTGAACCTGCTAGTTTTCAAGCCTTGGAAGTGAGTGATACTCAATATCTACCAGTTGGGGCACACACCTTAAAGCCTAAAGTCTCCCCTGAAGTGATGACAGTAGGCCAAGAGATGGTATCTTTGGGTTTCCAACCTGGAGAAGGGTTAGGAAAGAACCAACAAGGTATTGCAAGTCCATTCCAAATCCTGAGCCAGTCAGGGAGAGCCGGATTAGGTTATTCATCCGGGTCAAACCGTCGGAATCCACATAAGCACTCTAAGGCTCATGCTTCCACCATATTGCTGCCAAATCTTACTGATGCTGGTTTCGTAAAGCCAATGAGGAAGATCCCCGCTATGATATCATCCATGTTGTTTCCTCCAATTATACTGGTCGGGGAAAGAAAATCCCCAAAGCCTGAGGGGGATAGCAAAAAGGGAAAAGAAAATATCATGTACGAAGGACGAGACCCATTTGCTAACATGCGGGTTATTATAAACTATGAGGGTATGAATAACGA
This sequence comes from Panax stipuleanatus, assembly GCA_020205555.1. Taxonomy (NCBI): domain Eukaryota; kingdom Viridiplantae; phylum Streptophyta; class Magnoliopsida; order Apiales; family Araliaceae; genus Panax; species Panax stipuleanatus. The sequence goes on along the minus strand of CM035117.1, from coordinate 155,560,040 downwards.
GATCCCAGACAATGACGACGAGGATCAGATTCAAATTCCTCGTATCAAGAAGGGAAAAGAGGGCAGTTCAAAGAAGAGCCTCGACCCTATTGTAAAAGATGTCTTAGTCATTATCCGAGACGAGGCAGACGAGCACAATTCCTTGATCCTCCCTGTTCATGAGGATCTAACCCTGGATAACTGGAGCAGCGTCCCTTACCTCAGTCAAAAAGGGTAAAGGGGTAAAGAGTACATCTGCCCTGTAGCATGCTTTCATTTACTGCTTACTTTTGATTGCACAGCTATAGCAGTAACTTTTGTCATGCTTTGCCAAATGCTTTGTATATTTAAGCAGTTGCATATATTAAAGTGAAAGCATTTTTGTTTTCAGGACTCCAGTGTAAGACCCCAACTTATTATGAATAAAATTGAATTTCCTCTATATATTATTTTGAATAGTAAGGGGTTGATTTGATACATGTGGTAAGTTATGGGTAAAATACGCAAATATTTTAAATAAGCAAGTGGTTATAAATATTCATTGTTGTCAGGGAATATTCGTTTGGTCGTGGAATATTCTTGCTGTCAGGGAATATTCGTACGACAGCGCAGCCATTTGTGAGCCCCATAACGAAAAACTGTCGGATGAAGAAAACGACAAGAATGAGTTTTCTAAAAATAACGGCGTAGTTGTTACCGTTAACACTGTTGGAATACCCAGTGGGTAAAGTAAAGTAATACGCGTTGTTGCACAGTAGCACACGGTATTGCACAGTATTTTTATATTATTGTTAATTCAATAATTATCACTGCACAGTATTTCCCATTATCAGATCAATAATTTATATTATTTGAATAATATTATTAGATAGCATTATTGGCAATGTCTAAGGAAGTTCTGTCTAGGAGAGGTTTGGTCACCTAATTGCGCGTCAGTAAGGAGAAATCCTTATCGAAAAGCCCCCTCTTTCCTCGGAACAACCTGGTTGTCAATATTGTAGTTCTATAATATTATTTATGAATAATAAATTATTGATTTATATGATAAAAAAATATTTATTCATTATTGATATAAATGAAAGAATTAGTGCTGATGTATTTTTATCAGAATTTTGGTGTGAAAAATCTTCCGTATGTGGATTTCAGTCATTTTTTGTTCGAAATTTGGAAAAACTTTCTTCTACAAAGTTGTAGAGAATTAAATTTCCTATAAAATGGACATAAGATTCGTATTTTTCTGATAAAAGGGCTATTTATTATGAATTATTGAAGTTCCGGATTAATTGATTTTTGGGGTTATAAATATTTTTTTTAATAAAAATACTTTTTTGATGGTGGGCCCCAATTATGTGGGCTGATGAAATGGTCAAGGAGGTGTGCGGAATTTTTTTTTATAAATATATTATATTATTAAATTTTTTGCTTTGGCATACTAAGCATTTTTTTATAAATAGGGTGCTTAGGTTAGAATTAAAAATCACATCAGAATCAGAAGTTTTCTCTCTATAATATCGAGCGTATTTTTGTGAGTATTTAGATACTTTGAGTGTTGCTATACAGTGCAAGTTTCCTTCAGCATTATATCCGATATTCCAATCAGAAGAACTATTCTTTTGAGGTAAGGGATGTTATATTTTCCTAAATGATGTTATTGCTTTCAATATCATTTCATTGAAATATTGGTATGGATTTTATTATGAAATTTTTACCTTTTCCGTCGGGGTTACTATTCACATATACGGCACTATTCACGTATACGGCATTATTCACGAATACGATACTATTCACGAGTACTATTCACGAAGTATAATTTTTCTTATGAAAATTTTTACCTTTTCATGTCGGGATTGCTATTCACGTATACAACACTATTCACGTATACGACACTATTCATGAATACGGTACTATTCACAGAAAAATTAAATTTTCTTTTCTTTGTCCAAGTTGGCTATTATGGTTCCTATCTTTGATTGGATCCAAGTTTTGATCTTTATTCTTGAATTTTGCTCCACAATTGATTATTATGGAGTATTCTTGAACTTGGATAAACTAAATTACGAATCCCTAATTTTTGTCCTTTATCTCACTGGATTCGTTCTTTAAAATACTTTTCATCATCTTCAGTCTTAAATAGTGATACAAAAGAATATTTTTGGCCTGTAGTGTAAAGATGGATGATTATTTGATGAATATCTTTGGCCTGTAGTGCAAAGATGAATGATTACCTGATGAATATCTTTGGCCCGTAATGCAAAGATGGACAGGTGTTGAGATGAATATAACCAACCGGTGATATAAATGAATATCTTTGGCCATAGTGAAAAGATGAATATTTGGTTCAAGATATATATTGATTGATGTTACAGGGATAAAATATTGATTATGGACTTTTAAATCAAGGAAGATAGTAGACACTATTTCCTACTTAACTCTTCTGATGCATTGTTAATTCCGCTGCAGTTGTTGATCTAAAATTTGTTGTCCATAATATTTTATTTTATTTGTTGAAGACTAACGATAAATTATTCTGCATTATTTTAGTCATAATATTCTTTACTGGGCTAGTTGAGCTCACCCTTTTCATCTATTGTCTTCTTCAGAAAATGAGAATGTTGTAGGGACTAGTCGGGGAACAGAGTGATGGGCAGAGTTAGAGCAGTAGTAGTCCTCACTATTTTTGTATAATAGTGTGAAAATAATTGTAACTATGGAGGACTGAATTTGAGTGTTTATATTTTGTATTATATACGATTTGTATTGACACTCACAGTTTGTATGGTCGTCCTGCTCACGACCTTTTGATATAAAAGTTTGTATTTGGATTATGTACCATGTGTTTGGCGACTCAGAATGGGTTGGGTTGATTGAACCTATTCTGGGGGCGTCACATCCAGAGTTGGATTTGTTTGTCACTGCTGATGAGATGCCAACCTGTCACAGTGACTACAACTTTGATGTAGAACTGATCTTTGACTTGATGGATATTGATCAAGAGGAGGAAGATGAATATGAGGTGCCTGAGGAGATCAAAGAATGGGTCGAAGATAAATCCAAACCGAACCTCGACCAAACCACCACTATCAATATCGGAACCTCAGAAACCTCAAAGAAATCCAGATAGGCATAGACCTTACACAAGATCAAAAAGTCGACTTGATCGAACTCCTAACACAGTTCCAGGATGTGCTTGCATGGTCACATAAAGACATGATTGGCCTATCTACTGATATTGTCATCCATCAAATGCCTATCAAAGATGGATTCAAGCCAGTCAAGCAGAAGCTCAGGCGATTGAAACTTGAATGGAGTCTGAAAGTCAAAGAAGAGGTCGTTAAACAATTCAAAGCAGGTATCATCATGGTATCAACCTACCCGGAGTGACTGTCAAACATAGTTCCAGTACCAAAGCCCAGAGGAAAAGCACGAGTATGTGTAGATTACAGGGATTTGAACAAAGCCTGCCTCAAGGACAATTTCCCGGTACCTTTCATCCATATCTTGATAGACAACACGGCGTAATACGGCATGTATTCCTTTGTGGATTGCTTTGCTGGTTACCATCAAATCATAGTTATTGAAGAGGACAGGGAGAAAATAACTTTCATCACTCCCTGGGGAACCTTCTATTACAGGTGATTATCCTTCGGCCTCATCAATGCCAGAGCCACATATCAGCGAGCCATGATGGCCCTGTTTCATGACATGATGCATAAGGATATAGAGGTTTATGTGGACGACATTATCATCAAATCCCGGAGGGAGGATGATCACCTTGACCATCTAAGGAAGTTGTTCAACAGGTTGCGTAAGTACAACCTTAAGCTAAATCCCGCCAAGTGTACTTTTGGCGTCAAATCAGGTAAGTTGTTGGGATTCCTGGTGAGTAATAGAGGCATCGAGCTAGACCCTGCCAAGATCAAAGCCATCACTGAGATACCAGTACCTCGAACAGAGAAGGAGATACGCGGGTTCTTGGGAAGGATCAATTTCATAAGCAGGTTCATTTCCTAGCTCATGGCAACCTGTGAACCCATATTCAAGCTACTAAGGAAGAATTCCTCCAACAAATGGAATGAGGATTGTCAAAAAGCCTTCCTTGCCATCAAGAAGCAGCTGATCGAAGCACCAGTCTTGGTACCCCCAACGGATGGAGTTCCTTTATTTATGTACCTGTCCGTCAATGTCAATGCCATGGGCTGCATGCTGGGACAGAAAGATGATAGTAACAAGGAGAGATCCATCTACTACATCAGTAAAAGATTCAGCAGTGGGGAACAGAAGTACACCCTAATTGAGAAGACATGATGTGCATTAGCATGGGCCGCCATGAGGTTGCAACACTATCTGCATGGGCACACGACCTACCTCATATCCCGCATGGAACAGCTAAAATACGTATTCAATAAGCCAATGTTGAATTGTGGACTGTCCAAATGGCAGTTGATCCTACAACAGTTTGACATTGTCTACGTGACTCAGAAGTCCATCAGAGGTCAAGGCATTGCAGATCAACTAGCCGAAGCACCATCAAGAGGATTTGAGCCCCTGGAGACCTATTTCCCGGATGATGGGATCATGATGTTGGGTTTGTACGTAACGCATACATGCAATCGAATTACACAAATAAGGGAGAAAACGCGATAATTAAGGTTTTAAAATTTTTTCATACAAACCCATGTCATGATCATACTTTATGCTCAATTATCAATAACAGAAAAGAAAGGATGATTAAGAATTACACCCTTGTAGAATCTAGCTTCCACAGATACAAGTTCTACTCTTTGCTCTCCTTTGATCTCCTTGAATTTCCTGTAGTGGCTTCTTCCTTTGATCAACGTTAGCCACCCAATTGTTTGGCCTCTAGAGGTGATCCACCAAGGAAGAGGAATTGCTTAGGAAGATTGGTGGTTGGCTAAACCCTTTTTTTAATCTCTGTAGAAACTGTGTTGTACTCTCCAACTCTTAGAAACACGTATATTTTATATCTGATATAAGACTCTCTTATATAGATATTAGATTAACCCTACTAATCTAATTAGAATTGGGATTTATTAAATCAATTAATTAAACTCTTTTAATTAATTGGGCTTCCCAATAAATTAGGATTAATTAAACTCTTTAATTAATTTGCCTCCTAATCTCATTAGGAATGAGTGAGAGTACTTATATTAAATTAATTCCTAAACTCCTTTAGAATTAAAATAATAATAATAATAATAATAATAATAATAATAATAATAATATTAATAAGACTCCTCTTATTAATTTATATTTAATATTTTTTAAATATTAAATAATAAACAATAAACATTAAGCTATTTAATTTATTTTATCACCATAGATTAAATTAATTATACTTAATGCATTATTACTATTATGTCATTATCTTCTTAAATAATTCTTCTTCCTTTTATGGTGTGACCCTTTAGGTTCTCCATATTAAATCGGTTGTGAATAAATCAATTTGAACAATTCTAATCTTATTTAAATAAATAAATTAAACTAATAATCTATTTAAATAAATAACATTTATTCTACAATAGGGATAAGCCTCCCTAGCGATCAACGACTTTCCAGATAATATAGATTTCAACATTAATCATAAAAGAACATGTGAGTTAATAGTTACCGTACAATTCAATCCTTCCACCATACAATGTCCCAATTAAATATAAGACATGGATTTACTGTAAAGTCTTATTTTTATTTAATTATATGTATTTCGATTAGAAAATGCACAACTCCATATAATGCAAATTAGACACTCCTTTCTAATTTCATTCCACCTTGGCCAAGGATTTCTGGGTTGTCATTTAACGAATCACATAGGACATATCTCCTCTTTTACTAGAGGTGGTAGATTCTTTATTGATCATTCATTATCTTCATATTAACTCATTATACCCAAGCATATCCTTTTATATACCCTAAAGGGACTTAAGGAATAAGTCAAAGTATAATTCATTACATACAAGATACTATGATGATCTCAAGTCTAAGGATCACTTGTACTACTATCACATTATGAATTCCTATTGACAGGCGAGTAAAACTTCATTTGGTATTCCATAGCGAGTCACGTTTAGTGAACTTATTCTCCAATAAGCACCTACATAGTTACTTTAGTGTCTCCATACAAATGATCATGAGATCAATCATCCTCATCCAATGAGCAAGCAACATATGTACCAATCTATCCGGATTTACTAATCCTCTTTTAAGTAATCCCACAATTAGAAACTATTTTAGTTTTAAGCTTTCCAAGAATTTAAATCTCATTAGCATGATCAATATCATGATTCTAAAAGCATTGCTTAAAACTATGAGTTATTTACATATTATAAAAATAGCATCATGTAGATAATTAAATGCCTTTAATGAATACTTTTATTAATAAATAAATAAGATTGTTTACAAAGTATGTGCTTTATAATCATGCATGATTAGCTTGTATGCACACTACTATCAATCTCCCACTTGCACTAAAGCCAATCGCCATAGTATTTCATACCCATCTTCTCTAAGTGACGATCAAATTGCTGTTGTGTTAAAACTTTAGTAAATGGATCTGCAATGTTGTCTTCAGAGTCCACACGCTCCAAGGTGACGTCTCCTCTTTTAATGATCTCTCTGATCAAGTGAAATCACCGCAATACGTGTTTAGATTTCTGATGAAACCTGGGTTCCTTAGCCTGTGCAACTGCTCCGGTGTTGTCACACTATACGGGGATTGCTTCTCCGATGCTAGAAACCACACTAAGTTCTGTTATGAACTTTTTCATCTAAACAGGTTCCTTTGCAGCTTCACTTGCAGCTATATACTCTGCCTCTGTCACTGAATCAGGAACTGTTTGCTGTTTGGAACTCTTCCAACTCACTGCGCCTCCATTCAAAGTAAACACATACCCCGAAACGGATTTACTGTCATCTTGGTCCATTTGAAAACTTGAGTCCGTGAAGCCCTCAATTTTTAATTGAGACCCACCGTAGGCAAGAAATATATCCTTAGTCCTTCGTAAGTACTTTAGGATTTTCTTCACTGTCTTCCAGTGGTCTTCTCCTAGATTCGACTAATATCTGCTCGTTACACTAAGTGCATGAGCGACATCCGGTCTAGTACATATCATACCGTACATGATAGATCCTATTGCAGAAGCATAGGAGATCTTACTCATACAGTTTCTCTCCTCAGGTGTCTTTGGGGCCTGTTTCTTGGAGAGATGTATTCCATAGCTCATCGGCATGAGACCTCTTTTGGAATCTTCCATGCTAAACCTCTTTAGCATCGTATCAATGTACGTTCCTTGGGATAAGCCAAGCATCCTTTTAGATCTATCTCTATAGATCTTTATCCCCAAAATATAGGATGCTTCTTCCAAGTCCTTCATGGAGAAGCATTTAAATAACCAGATTTTAATCGATTGAAGCATAGGAATGTCATTCCCTATCAGTAATATATCATCAACATATAATACAAGGAATGAAACTGCGCTCCCACTAACCTTCTTGTACACACATGGTTCATCCTCATTTTTGATAAAATCAAACTCTTTGATTGTCTCATCAAAACGAATGTTCCATATTTGAGAAGCTTGCTTCAATCCATAAATGGTTCGTTGCAGCTTACAGACTTGATTTGTTCCAACCTTTGAAACAAATCCCTCTGGCTGTGTTATATACACATCCTCCTCAAGTTTCCCATTGAGGAAGGCCGTTTTCACGTCTATTTGCCAGATTTCATAGTTGTTATAAGCTGCAATCGTAAGCAAAATTCGAATGGACTTGAGCATAGCTACTGGTGAGAAGGTTTCATCATAGTCAACTCCATGTTTTGTTTGAAATCTTTGCAACCTGTCGGGCCTTATAGGTCTCTATCTTGCCGTCCGCTCCAGTCTTTCTTTTATAGACCCATTTACACCCAATAGACTTAATGCCTTCAGGTGGTGAAACCAAAGTCCATACTTGGTTTTCATCCATGGAGTCCATTTCAAATTTCATGGCTTCAAGCCATTTCCTTGAGTCTTTATTACTCATAGCCTGCTCGTAATTCAGTGGATCATCATCATTCATGATGTGTACCTCATCGTCATCTTCTATGACGAATCCATATCTCTTAGGTATCTTCGGTACTCTTCTAAATTTACGAATAGGGTGTGGTACAGTAGGTTCTTCCACTTGGTCAGGTACCTGACTTTGATCCGTAAAATATGATCAAGGATAAATATTAGAGATTGATAATTCAATTTATCCAAAGTTTAAGAATATCAAAATTATCGACATGAAGATAAAATCATGGATCCAATCAAAGATAAGAATAAATCCAGTGAGATCAAGGACAAATATTAGAGAATTATAATTCCATTTATCCAGAATTCAAGAATATCCAAATTATCGACATGAAGATAAAAACATGTATCCAATCAAAGATAATTTGAACAAAATATATATATATATATATATATATATAAATTGTAAATAGTAACCCGTGAATAGTAACTTATGAATAGTAACCCGTGAATAGTAATATATAAATAATACCACGTGAATAGTACTCAGGCATGAATAGTACCCCGGATGAATAGTACCCAGGCATGAAAAGATTAAAATCTCAATAACAAGTTCAGACCAATATTCCATTGAAATAATATTTCATACGAGTATGAAAGAATATACGAAACTATAAATTGATTTTCACCCGTCATGCGGTAATCCGCGTAGATAGATCATTTTCATAATTTAATAAAAATGAATACGAAGGGTGATTCACCATGCATGCGGTAGTCCGTGTAGACAGGTTATTCCCACAGATTAATAAGGAATAGAATGAATACATATTTACCAGGCATGAGGTAGTCCGCGTAGACAGGTTATTTCCATAAATTAATAAAAAATAGAATAACAACCCTTACGAGTATTGAAAGAAAATAACATCTTTTACCAATACAAAATAAATAGTACCCCTTACGAGAAAAATAATATCCCTTACCTCAGTAGAAGATTGAATACTGAAATAGTAACAAAATACTCTTCTTCTTTCTCTCTTATTCTCTCTCTATAGCTTTTCTCTCTATAGCTTGATTATAACTTTGCTCTTCTAAAAAAATGGTGAGAAATGAATGAAATTAGCTTGCTATTTATAGGCTAGAAAAAGTTGGGTTAATCACACTTTAGTACCTCCATCTTTACTTTTATTTTTAATTTAGTCCCTCAAGTTTATCAATCTTGCACCACCTCCCCTTCAACCACCCACCAACTATTTATTATCCACCAATCAACCACTAACCACCCATTAATTGCTCATTTATCCGATTAATTCTCCGTTTGGTCAATTTAACATCCGAAAATCAACTATTATCGAAATAAATGTCGATTTTCACTAACATTAATATTCCCAACACAATGAAAATATTTTTATCAACCATTCATCATTAATATTATAATTCACAATATTGACAACCAGATCGTTCAGGAAAGATGGGGCTTTCCGATAAGAATTTCTCCTTACTGGCGCGCAATTAAATAACCTAACCCCTTTCCTTGACAGAACTTTCTAGACATTGTCAATAATGCAAATAATAATAATATGAGTAACTGTGTTGTGTCAATTATTGATTTAATATTTTAAAATATTGTGCAGATAATACTGTGACAATAATTGAATCAATAATATAAAATATTGAACAGTAATTATTGTGACCATTATCGAATGAGTGACTTCATACGAAATAATCAATAATTTAAAATACTGTGCAATAACGTATGCTACTGTGCAATAACGCGTATTACTGTATTTTTATCACTAGATATTTTAACAGTTTAACGATAAAAGTTTTGCCGTGAAAATGTTATTTTTGTCGCTTTCTATATCCGACAATTATTCTGTTGTGGGGTCCACCAATGACTGCGCCGTCGTACGAATATTCTCCGACAAAAGAATATTCTCCGACCAAACGAATATTTTATGACCACTTGCTTGCTTTGTAAAATTTTCACAAATCACCCTTAACTTTAACTTTTTATCAATTTAACCTTTTACTAAATAAAATAATAATTATAAGAAAAATTGAATACTTTTATTTCATAAAATTCGGGATCTTACAATCTCCTCTTTATGAAATTTCGTCCCCGAAATTTACGTACCTAGTAATTCGGAGAGGTGAGGATACCTTGCTTTCATTTCAGATTCTATCTTCCCGGTCATTTCCTCTGTATCAAGATTTTTCCATTGCTCATCTCTTGGATTTCAGATATCATTCCAGAATACAGCTTCAAAACAAAGGTTAATTGACATATCACATTTTATCAACTTCTTAAGTAAGAAAATTCAGCTTAGTTAGGACACACACTAGCGAAGGATATTACTCGTCTCTCCCCTCCTAGTTTTAGTCTCAGATCTCCGCCAGAGACCATATCCCTAAGCTTTGATACCAACTGTGACGCCCCCAAAATAGGTCCACACAACCTATTCTGAGTCACCAAATACACACTCAACAGAATCTAAATATAAATCTTCATATTCCAACTATTACTCCGTCGTACAAAATACGACAACACACATACTGTGAGTTTCAATACAAATAACAGTACTCGTACTCCTTATCAATGATACGTTACATAAAGGTACAGTCAATAACTGTTTTAGAAATTAAAATCTTTGGGAAATGCTCAAGGAAACCTTCGTACATAGGAAGTCATGCATCTAAGTTATAATAGATATCGTAGGACTTGAGAATTAACCTTAGTTGACCCAATAGACCCCAAAGAAGAACGAGAAGATTACTATCATGTTCATTCCAATGGTGGGTATTCTCTTGCCATATAATTATATCAATTTTCTCAAACTAAGGATTATATTCCAACCATACTCCAAGATTATATAAGTAGTGTTCATAGATATAATCAGCAAGTGGATGCGCACAACCATGTCTTATAATAACACGAAATCGTATGTAGTTAGACATCTTGTATGATAGTGACAACACACCCTTTCAAAGTCCGGTTCACCTCACCTAAGTCGGGCCACCAAAATTAACTGTTAAATGACGTATAAAATACGACACATACATTTTAAATCATCAACACAATTATTCTCATACTGTTTTATGGAAAACTTCAACAGTTATAGACCATCGTTCTATTCCCCTGTTATCCCCGCTCGACCCAACTACACTTTTATTACCTGAAAAGAATTGTGAAGCAAAAGGGTGAGCACAAATAGTCCAATAAAGAATATTATGACTAAAGATAATTAAATTATTAATAGCCTTCATCAGTAATGAATCAGATCTTTAGAACCTTAGCCCTCAATAGGGAAAAATCTGATATAATACAATAGACAACAAGTTTTAGATCAATAACTACAGCGGAACAAGCAATCCATTAGAAGAGTCAAGTAGAACATAATGTCTACTATCTTCTCCTTGTTAAAAGTCAACCAACAATATTTCATCCCTGTAACATCAATCAACAGTTCCTTCCCACAATCATGTAAATAGTTCATGATCATAATTATGTTGATAAATTCCTCTTTGCACCCAGAAGAAGATAATTCTCACCACCTGTCTTTACCTGAAACACCAAAGATCATGGTTATACCAAATCACAGTTCCTTTTCATAATCATGCTAATAAATTCAACTTTGCACTCAGGCCAAAGATATTCATTTGTAACATCAATGGTCATGATTATACTAGTTTACAGTCTTTAGTCATAATCATGTTAGTCAATTCATCTTTGCACTACGGGCCAAAGATATTCATCAGTAACCTCAATGGTCATGATCATGCCAAACACCTGTCCATCTTTGCACTACGGGCCAAAGATATTCAACAGTAATGATCATGATCATGCCAAACACATGTCCATCTTTGCACTACGGGCCAAAGATATTCATTAATCAACAGTTCATCTTTGCACTACTGGCCAAAGATATTCATTAATCAACAGTTCATCTTTGCACTACGGGCCAAAGATATTCATCAATCAACAGATCATCTTTGCACTACGGGCCAAAGATATCAACAGCAATATCAATGATCATGATTATACCAAACACCTGTCCATCTTTGCACTACGGGCCAAAGATATTCAAGTTTTATATTTCAAAGATAACGATTAAAATTTAATAAGAAGATTTAGGTAATTAAAAATTCAAGTGAAATGATATTAGATGAAATGCAAATCTCAAAGGAATTTCTAATAATTTCAGAATTTATAGAAGCAATACTTATAACCATGTTGATCAATTCACCTTTGCACTTAAGCCAAAGATATTCAATTGTAAAATCAATGGTCATGATTATACCAATCAACAATTCATCTTTGCACCCCTGGCCGAAGGGAACCCATAGTCATGATCATACCAATAATCTACCCATATTTACACTCAAGTCAAAGAGAACTTCCATCACCATGATTATAAAATATGATCAAGGATAAATATTAGATATTGATAATTCAATTTATCCAGCGTTCAAGAATATCAAAATTATCGACATGAAGATAAAATCATGGATCCAATCAAAGATAAGAATAAATTCAGTGAGATCAAGGACAAATATTAGAGAATTATAATTCCATTTATCCAGAATTCAAGAATATCCAAATTATCGACATGAAGATAAAAATATGTATCCAATCAAAAATAATTTGGACAAAATATATATATATATATATATATATATATATATATATAAATTTTTCGTGAATAGTAACCCATAAATAGTAACCCGTGAATAGTAACTCGTGAATAGTAATATATAAATAATACTACGTGAATAGTATTCAGGCATGAATAGTATCCCAGATGAATAGTACCCCGACATGAAAAGATTAAAATCTCAATAACAAGTTCAGACCAATATTCCATTGAAATAATATTTCATACGAGTATGAAAGAATATACGAAACTATAAATTAATTTTCACCCGTCATGCTGTAATCCGCGTAGACAGATCATTTTCACAATTTAATAAAAATGAATACGAAGGGTGATTCACCATGCATGTGGTAGTCCGCGTAGACAGGTTATTTTCACAGATTAATAAGGAATAGAATGAATACAAAGAGTTATTTACCAGGCATGCGGTAGTCCGCGTAGACAGGTTATTCCCACATATTAATAAAAAATAGAATAACAACCCTTACGAGTATTGAAAGAAAATAACATCTTTTACCAATACAAAATAAATAATACCCCTTACGAGAAAAATAATATCCCTTACCTCAGTAGAAGATTGAATACTAAAATAGTAACAGAATACTCTTCTTCTTTCTCTCTTATTCTCTCTCTATAGTTTTTCTCTCTATAGCTTGATTATAACTTTGCTCTTCTAAAAAAATGGTGAGAAATGAATGAAATTAGCTTGCTATTTATAGGCTAGAAAAAGTTGGGTTAATTACAATTTAGTACCTCCATCTTTACCTCTATTTTTAATTTAGTTCCTCAAGTTTATCAATCTTGCACCACCACCCCTTCAACCACCCACCAATTATTTATTATCCACCAATCAACCACTAACCACCCATTAATTGCTCATTTATCCGATTAATTCTCCATTTGGTCAATTTAACATCCGAAAATCAACTATTATCGAAATAAATGTCGATTTCCACTAACATTAATATTCTCAACACAATGAAAATATTTTTATCAACCATTCATCATTACTATTATAATTCACAATATTGACAACCAGATCGTTCCCAGGAAAGATGGGGCTTTTCGATAAGGATTTTTCCTTACTGGCGCGCAATTAAATAACCTAACCCTTTTCCTTGACAGAACTTTCTAGACATTGTCAATAATGCAAATAATAATAATATGAGTAACTGCGTTGTGTCAATTATTGATTTAATATTTTAAAATATTGTGCAGATGATACTATGACAATAATTGAATCAATAATATAAAATATTGAACAGTAATTACTGTGACTATTATCGAATGAGTGACTTCATACGAAATAATCAATAATTTGAAATACTGTGCAATACCGTGTGCTACTGTGCAACAACGCGTATTACTGTATTTTTATCACCGGATATTTTAACAGTTTAACGATAAAAGATTTGTCGTGAAAATGTTATTTCTGTCTCTTTCTATATCCCACAATTATTTCGTTGTGGGGTCCACCAATGACTGCACCGTCGTACGAATATTCTCCGACAAAAGAATATTCCCCGACCAAATGAATATTTTATGACCACTTGCTTACTTTGTAAAATTATCACAAATCACCCTTAACTTTAACCTTTTATAAATTTAACCTTTTACTGAATAAAATATTAATTATAAGAAAAATTAAATACTTTTATTTCATAAAATTTGGGGTCTTACAGCTTTACTTCGTTCTCTCAGAAAACTGGCCAATTCGGCTATCTGGTTCTTCAGTCCTTCAAACTCTTCCCTAGATACAGGGGTATATTCTGGCTGAGCACTGGAAGTCATGTCCGTGGATGGACTTGGTGCTTTCTTAGACTTAGATCTAGTAACAGGACCAATTTTTCACCTACAACAAAACGTAGGCGTGTCAATTTCCTGAAGTAGGTAGGGATAGGATGCATGCCATGATGTGTTTTTGTGGTTTTTTTAATCTTATCCTGCAAAACAAAGGTCAGTTGTTTTGATGGCAGGATGACATGACAAGATGTACATAACAGGGAATGTAAAATTTTATTATGATATTTACATCGTGCTCCTTTACATTTGGAATTGAGAACTTGACATTGAATTGAAAGAGGAAGGTATGAAGAAGGTTCCCATCGGATTAGGTTAATCAGAGGCTGACCTATCTCAGGCTACTCTCGCGGCTTTTCAGCATGAAGGTCCCCAGATCATCGCAATCTAATAGAGGGAAAATTAATCCGATCTTTCAACTGGATTGAATCTGAGTGGTGCTTTTTCATGAGCCCCGAAGACTTAGTCGCCCTCGAAGACATTACTTATCACCGACGGGTTTGCCTCCTGGTGGAGGAATCACACAACATACATTCACATACATCGTTCCTCACCGTTATGCATATGACGATATGGGTGCGAAGCACTAAAAAAGCAGGAAAGCATTCATTCAATGTAAAGACGCAACATTCACTCATTCATTCAATGTAAAGACGCAACATTCACACATACGTAGATTTTAAAAGGGAAATATTTGAAAAGATTCGAACGCGACCTAAGCCCTCTACTGTCCCCAGCAGAGTCGCCACCTGTCGACGTCAGAAAAAATCCGCGGGTCGGGTCACAACCCGGATCTTTTTGTCTTCCTAAGTTATCTCTACCCTTACTCTTTTTATTGTGAAAAGGGTTTTGAAGGGTTTTTTAGGAAAAGGCCAACATGTATCATGTCTACGATTTGAACGTTTTATAGAGTCGCCAGTTGGTAGATTTGAAATGGTTGTACCAACTCAATCGAATTTTGTTTGAAAAGAGGCCCAATTGCTGGACACTGTCGAAACTTGATCTTTGAAATCGAAGTTTTGAGTTCGGGGACTTGGTTAAGTGTGGGGATGGTGTTAGGCACCCCACAACTCCCGTATAAACACGGTACCGCATCTTTTCAATATTTCCCTTTTAAATCTGCAATGTGTGTGAATGCTGAATGACTTGGGCCTATGTTTGATTGAAAGTATGTTTATGCATCGTTGAACCTATATACGAAGGATTTGATTTGATTTACAAAAGTCTTTGATTTGATTTGCAAAAGCTTCTTCTTTTTTCCGATAAGATTATTGAAATGACGTTTTGAAAATAGTTTTTCAAACCCTTACACTAACATAGGAATTGAAGCATATCGATACTTCAGTTTTATCTTTTCAGCCTTTTGGCTTAATTTGAATGGTGATTGTCGAGCTGCGAAGCATCCTCAACCACAAAATATATACAAGTGTCAGTCTTCTCATGGGCATAACAGCCATCGAAGTGACACTAACACAACAAACCATATTTTCACTATGTTGAGACCTTAAATTCGGATAACCGTTTTAAGGTCTTTTGTATGTACATTTTTATAGAAAAACTGGCAGGATACATTTGTAAAGTGGAGTTTGTCCATCGTGGGAATCAAATTCTGATCAATTGGATCATGAATCCCACGATTCCTAGGCTCACAGAGGGAAGCCAATAAACCTGCACAGCTCAAATTTGTACAAAAATATATCCAAATATCGCCAGAACCAAGGATTCATCAGTAAATCCTGGCTCGCACATGGTCGAAGCGTCTCGTTCCCACTAGATAGCAATCTAAGGGCCGCAAGTTTGCTTTTCATAACTGAAACTAAAACATTGCTAGATTTAAATAAATCTCAGCCATTCTAGCTTTCTGGTTCTGTCTGGACCTATTTTGAACCGTTTGAAAGCTAGTATTGGCGAGATTTAAAGAAATCTAGTTCGCCCGTAGAAATGTCAGTGTCGATTCATATCAAATGAATATTTAAAGCAACAATTTAATAAAATGAGTAAAGCAATATATATAATTATATATATACAAAAGCTGTAAAGGGCGGTGGATTTTCACTCCGATGCCCGGACTGGAATGTAAATATATATATATATATTTATAAAAGCTGTAAAAAGCCACGAAGTGATCCAGGCTTGACAGAATGGAAATGTATATATATATATATATAAGTCGTAAAGGGCAACGAACATTTTATCCTTTGCCCGGACTGAAATGGAAATATATATATATATATATGTAAAAGTTGTAAAAGAGCCACATAATTAACCAGACTCGACATAATTAAAATATATATATATATATATAAAGCTGTAAAAAGGCAATGGATATTCTATCCTAGGCCTATATATATATAAAAGAAATAAAAGACCACGAAATGATCCAGGTCAAACTGGAATTTAAATATAGACAAAAAAATAGTCAAATCGGGACTGGGAAGATAACCCAAACCGATGAAGGGTGCATATATATATATATATATATAAGCAATAACAGGGAAACAAAATTTCGAGTGTCTACAATAATAATAATAAAATTAAAGGTTTAAAGATGGAAATAATAATTTTGCAAATGTACTTATATTAATTATTATTATTTTTAATTAATTGGATGGAAGGAGTTTAACGAACTATATTGGGGTTATAATTTTGGGTATTGCATTACTTGCTCAAGGTATGGATTCCGTACTCTTTCAGCGAGACTATTTTAATTTTAATTTGTTCATTTTGCTACTCATTTAGAAATTTAGTTTTGCCTCTCATGATATTCCTTATCAAATTTACAATGATAGTTTCATTTTGGCGTTGAAATTTGTAACTCATATTTGTACTCTTTAGACTAATGCATCATTTCTAAAAAATTTTTTAGAGTTTGCATATTTAAATTTGATGATGAATGAGTTTAATGTATATTTGTACCAGTATGATTTGTACAGTCCTTATAAAGAATTGATCAAATGTACAAGGACTTAGATTAGAAAGATCAAATAATGTCAGGTTGATCTTGAAAATGCTATCTTAATGTATAATGGATGTGACACCCCCAAATCCGGTATCTTAATTTTCACAGGATTTAGTGTTCACTGTTCCAATATCATACAACTATCTACCCATAAATAATGAAATTCATTTATTAGATAAATAAATCATCATCTTACATCATCTGACATAATAATACATCATAAATCCCAGGTTATACTTAACCTTAAATCTCTGTTGCGGAAACGTAAATAAATAAGTCTTAAGTCATCACACATAAATCTTGAACTTTATCATTCTTAACATCAACACAAGTCTTCAACACTTGTTAGCTTTTCCTTTGCCCTTGCTACTAGAAGGTACATCACTTCGTTCATTATTAACTGCAATGTTATTATGCAAGAGTGAGCACGAATGCCCGCAAGTATAAAAATATGACAGAATAATAACATGCGAGTGAAAGAATTCTGAATAACAGAATGCTCAACATTTGAATTAAGAATATTAATCAAGAGTCAAATTACTTCTCAACTTTTGAATCAAGAATATTAATCGAGAGTCAAATTACTTCTGAGGGTCATTAAGACCTTGAACCGAGTCTTAGGTTGTCAAGTATATTAACCTTTCCAACCTTTAACAGTCATAAGACTATAGACTTTACTTCTCGTACTTAGGGAGATCAGCCATTCGTACTGATACTGTGCACACTATCTTAACGCTTAAAGCATCTTCATTAATCCCCTATATTAGGGTTGTTCATCTCAGTTTGACATCAGAATTCGCACCAAATAAAGTTGGTTTGGATAACTCAATAAATGATATTCAAATTGAATATTAACTTCTCAAGGTATACAATCAAATAAGTATTGTACACTTAAAGAATACTTTTAAAAGAATCATGGCATCTCATGTGAAATTCTAAACTTAGATATTCAAGAGTAAGAATTTGCTCAATAATAGTAATTAAGCATAGCAATTGCTCAATTTAAAGAGTTTAGTTTAGGAAACTTGCCCAACAATAATAGTAAGTTAAGGATAGAAAACTTGCCTCGTGCGCAAGCTACAATTATTACTCACTTCTTTAATTACTCTTACCTATCAATACATTCACAATATCAATTAATCACAAGTTCGATATGATTATTGATTTACAATAGTATTTTTCATACTCATTATTAGGTTTTCAAATAATGGTTTACGTTGATTAATTAACTTGTTAATTAATCACATAACTTAAGTTATTAACTTGTATTAATAACTCATTACATACATAACATGTCTTCATGTTAATTAGATTTAAAATAATGTCTTAATGTTTATAACACATTATTTAACCTTTACAAATAATAGTTTAAGTCACGTAATTAATTTATTAATTAATCACATAACATAAATTATTAAACTCATATCAATATTTTATCATATTTATACAACATGTGTTCATGTTCATTAGACTCAAAACATATTTCACAAATTTCTAACACTTAGCAATTTTTTTCAAAAATTCAGGCCTGGAGCGGCCGTGCGCCGTTTAGCCTTGCACCCGGCGCGGCCGCGCGGCTGCGTTTTTTCAGAATTTTCAGTTCGCGAAGAACACAGAAATTCGGCCATTTTCTCCAATTTTACACCAATACACTGATTTATAATGTTACCCATGAAGTATAAACTTCACAAGAACATTATATATCACTTATAACATGTTCTTAATATTCCAAGTCATATAATTACATAATTTAACACCATCAATTTCACTGTTCTTCATAAATTTTATCAAATTTAATGAAAAATATAAAATCTAACATTACGGATTCGTTACTACACCGAAACCGTTCATTTTAATTCCATTCTCTTTGTTTAAACATACACTTATAATCAAACGTCAATTTTAATCAAAACATATGATTACAACATGTATTTCACCCATATGGGTTATTAACCCATATTCAACACTCTGTATTTTTGAAAAATCCAATTTTTAACAAAATTTCTTGGTGTGATCAGTGTAAATCATACCTACATGATTCTACACATAATATCAACATATATGATTACATATATAAACATATCTTGGTTTAATTTTCCAAAATAATTCTTAACAGAGAAAATTTGAACATATGTTTAAATAAACTATGTGATTTCCAAAAACCCAATTAAGGTCATCTTAAATAAAATTGATCCTTTTAAATCATGATTATATATTATAAAACACGTTATCATCACATACCCATATAGATAAAATTATATCGTAACCCAATTGGGAAACCCAATTTCACAGAAAACTTAAAAGTACGTATTTAAGAAATCTTAATTTTAAAAACTTAAAAGAAGAATTACCCTTTAGTAGTGAAGATAAATCAAAGTTAACAACACAATGATCTCTCAATTCTTCCTTTCTCAATTTCTCTCAATCTCTTCCTCTTTTTCTCTCTGATTTTTTTTTTTGATATTTCTAAGTGTTTCTCTGATAATGGATTAGAAAAATAACGTATACGTATTATAAATACTACCGTTGTAGACTAACTCCTCCTAAGGCCTTGTTTGGCTTGTTCCCTTATTCCTTTTCCATTTATTTTAATTAACTAGTTTACTATATAGTTAATTGTCACCTTACTTATTGATTAGTTAATTTTATTTAAATCAATTAAATAAAATAAGATAATTCACATTAAATCACATTGTCACATAATTAATATTTTTATTTATTAATTATGTCAATTCATTAATTAATTATTAAATTAACTAAAGAAACATATGCTTATTTAATTAATTCAATTAATCAAATAAACTCAATTAAATATATACCTTGAACTATTAAATTACTACATATTAATTTAATTAATGTAACACACATAATTAAATTAATCTTCCACAAATTCATGAATTAATTATTTAACTCAATAATTAAATCATTAAAAATATTTATTTATTTTAATAAATATTCAAATATCTTTACAAAATTCTCGTTCGTCACAGTGGACAGGTTTTTGATTATTCGTAAAGATACTCTGCTAGTTTGAATGGATCGTAGAATAAGCTTACAACCACAACACGTCAAGCATATTGCAGAGCTACTGGAAGCTATCATAAAGTTCACTACAAATCGTAAAGCAGTATTTGTAAAATGGACAAGTGAATCCCATTCAAGCAAAAGTTCGTTGAGAATGATCTGATAGTAGAGTAGTCAAGTCTGACTGACTGTCTGACATTGGAGCGTTGCAAATTGAAGGTCCCGATGTATTCACCAAACATCCTTGGTGGAAATCGAAGATCTGAATATGTGTCTACCAGCTAGTTGGTGATAGTGACACGTTAAGGGTGTTAGGTGAGAAAGCAGACTGATGTGACAGGCAAGCAAAAGAAACTGTCACCTAGGTTTAAAACGTCAACATAAAAAATCCTAGGATATCTAAGCATTAAATGCACAAACGGGCATATAGCAATGGGAACATTTCCAGCAAAGTACAAAAGGAAACAAGGATTAAAACTAAAGTAGAGAAGAACACTGATCAAAAAGCCTAAACTCTGCAAAAGAAAAAGAACGAACTCAACGATCCTAAATATACAGTTCACGCTACTAAGTACTTGAGAAGAAAAGCTTAACACCAACTTAGTAGCATCTCTCAACAAAAATCAATCACCAGATCATCAAAGGAATGAGAGTCCTTGTCATAGTGACTAATCATCCAAGTTTGCTGGGCTTGAAGAGGTCTTTGTTTCATTGTCATTATGACTAAATATCCAAGTCTGTTGGGCTTGAAGAGGTATTTGTGTCCTTGTCATTATGACTAAATATCGAAGTCTGCGGGGCTTGAAGAGGGTAGAGTGTCCTTGTCTGGGTAACTAAATTCTTAGTGAATTTCCTACTCGAGGAGTAGAAGAGTAGATTAGGAGTTGTTAAGTCTCCGAACCACTTAAAATTGTATGTGTTGTCTATTTACTGCTTTTACCATTTATCTGTTTGCTTATCATATTTATCTTGCAAATAGTCATAACTGATATTCTTTTTAAATCTTCAAGGGGTTTTCCAAAAGAAATATTCCGCTGTGTTTAATCAATCAGATTAATAATGTATCTGGTAACATATTATTAATTAACAGAATTTTTAAAAAGATCTATTCAACCCCCCTTCTTGATCTATAAGTGTCTTTGGGAAATAACAAGTGGTATCAAAGCAGGCTCTCACAAACACAAATCTTACACTTAGAGTAGATCCATGGCACACAAAAAAACGGTCCTGAGCTTGGTGGTGGAAGTAAGCCACCTTTTCTAAACAGGGAAAAAATTTCTAATATGCAGGCATATATATATAGATGATATTGATGATGATATGTTTATAGCTGTTTTCATTGGTCCATATGTTCCCACAAAGCTAGCTCCTACAACAGATAATCCCAACAAGGAGGCTGTAAAGATGCGTGAAAAATGGACAGAGAATGAAAAGAAGTGTTTGCAGTTAGATAAAAGAGCCAAAAATAATCCTATTTATGGCTTTGGAGGATGAACTTTTCAAAAATATTGTCAACTGTACTACTGCCAAGGAAGTATGAGAAGCATTACTGGTGATGCATGAAGGAATAGAAGAAGTTAGAGAAAACAAACAATCTCTTCTGACTCAACAATACGAGATGTTTACCTATGTTCATAGAGAAAACATTACAACAACATATGAAAGATTCACTATTCTTCTATGAACTCTCTAAAGTCATATAGTAAGATGTATTCAAACAAAGACTTGAATATAAAATTCATGAGAGCCCTACCCAGCAAGTGGGATGCCAAGACCATAACTGTCCAAGAATCAAAGAATTTGCACGAGATGACTGTGCAGAAGCTCTATAGTAATCTTCTTACCTATGAGCTGGAGCTAAATTAAAGTGCAAAAACTCTTTATAAAAATAAGAGAAACGACAAATGGATCGCTCTTAAAGCCTCTATTGATATATCCAAAACTCAAATCGAAGCTGAAGAAGATGATAGAGAAGGCACGGATGATGATGATAATATAGCTCTACTTACTCAAGGCTAAGAAAATTCATGAGAAAAAGCAACAACTAGAAACCAAGGAAGAATTTCAACAGAGGAAACAACGGTAGAGAACAAGAAAAAGACTTGTGCTACAATTGAAAGAAGCCTGGTCATTTCATGGCAGAATGTATCAAACCTTTACGAGAGGATCTCAAAAAATACAAACAGAAGCCTGACAAGAAGAAGGAATACAAGGATTACAAGAAGCCTCACAAGAAGGAAAGAGTTCTAATAGCTGACAGCTCGTGGAGTGACTCAGATGATGATACCAGCTCAGTCTCAAGTGATGATGAAGAACCTCAAGTAGCCAACCTGTGCTTAATGGCCATAGAGGAAAACTCCAACTCAACCACTGATCGTCGAGAAATCGACATTAGTGAGGTATTTAACTTCGACTCTCCTGATGTTAGTATGAGTGATCTTAGAATTGCCTTATATGATATTACATCTGAATTACATAAATACATGAAGCTATTCAGAGTTCTATCAAAGGATTATTCTCTTCTTCAAGAGGAGAAAGAGAAAGTGCAAGTAGAGTTGGGAACTACTATACGAAGCACTGCCTCTCTATCCAAGCTTGAAACTGAGAATGAAAAATTG
This sequence comes from Panax stipuleanatus, assembly GCA_020205555.1. Lineage (NCBI taxonomy): Eukaryota > Viridiplantae > Streptophyta > Magnoliopsida > Apiales > Araliaceae > Panax > Panax stipuleanatus. The sequence continues at coordinate 155,537,002 of CM035117.1, read as the reverse complement.
AGAAAGATGACTGAGCAAGCACGTTTAGAGAGTATGCTCAAACTCTAAAATAGAGGAACTAGAAAAGATAATATTTATGTGGAATCGATCTTCCTCATCTATGGACTTACTGATCACAAGTCAGAGAGTTTTCTCTGACAGATCAGAATTAGGGTTCGAAGGTCCATCTTCATCAAACCTAAGTAAGGAAAAATTAGTGGAAGCTAACAAAAACAATGTTCCTCCTTCCTATAGAAGCATTATGTTTGTAAAATCCAAAGAGACTACTGAACCTAGTATTTCTTGCCAACCAATCTTTGCAGACCAGATTGTTGTTCCAAAGGATAACAGGTCCTATACTGGTTTGAGTTTTATAAAATTGTAAAGTAAAAACAAGTTTACGACCATATCTAGAAGAGTCTTAGAGGTTGGAAACAACTCTACGAGTCCACGAAATTTTAAAATCGTAGAACTATATAGAAGCAGGGAGGCCAATCAGGAAGAAAGGTACATCGACCATACAAGTTCCAAGTGAGAAGAGATCCACACACACTTACACATGCAATATAAAAATTGCTATAAATGTCATAAATATGGGCATAAAACTGTTAATTGTTATACTACGCATTATAAACCCAAGATCAAACAAGTCTGGGTCCCCAAGGTAACTAACATTGAAGGACCTAATAGAGTATGGGTACCAAAATAAACAATGACTATCCATGCAGGTACCAATGTCAATGGAATCCATTGGGTATCTTGATAGTAGGTGCTCTAGACACATGACTGGCAATAAAGCTCTTTTATCAGACTTTAAAGATAAAGACGGTCAACCTGTTATCTTTGGAGATAACAACTCTGGGAAAACAAGAGGATATGGCTTTATAGGGAAAGGATTTGTTCAATTTAGTAAGGTAGCCTATGTTGACGGATTAAAGCATAACCTGCTTAGCATAAGTCAGCTATGCGACAAAGGTCATCAAGTCATCTTCCTCAACAACAAGTGTCAAGTTCGAGATCTGGAAACCAACTCTGTCAAGGTAACTGGATCAAGAGAAAGAAATGTCTATGTGATAAACCTCTTTGAAGTAAGTTCCTCAGTATCAGCTTGCTTCTTTTCAAAAGTTTTAGAAGACGTGAACTGGTTATGGCATAGGAGGCTATCTCACTTAAATTTTAAAACTATATCAAAACTTGTATCAAAGGATCTAGTCAGAGGTCTACCCAAACTGAACTTCATTAAGGAAAGACCCTACAAAGCTTGTCAGCTAGGAAAGTAGACCAAGGGCTCATTTAAAAACAAAATGGTTAACTCGAATGAAAGGCCACTACAACTTCTCTATATGGATCTTTTTGGGCCTATTCCAACTGCTAGTCTTGGAGGTAAAAGATACACACTGGTGGCAGTGGATGATCATACCATATTTGAATGGGTATTCTTCTTAAGTTCTAAAGATGAGACCAACACTCAGTTGATCAGATTCTTCAAGTTAGTAGTGAACGAGAAAGGCAAGAAGATAAAAGCTATAAGAAGTTATCATGGAAGAAAGTTTGATTATTCTGAAGTTAATCAGTTCTGTGAAGATAATGACATTAAACTTAATTTCCCAGCACCTCGAATTCCACAACAGAATGGAGTAGCTGAAAGGAAGAACAAAACATTGATTGATGCAGGAAGAACACTTCTTGTAGCAGCTCGTTTACCAGAATATTTTTGGGCAGAAGTTGTTATCACTGCATGCTATACTCAGAATAGATCCTTGATCCACTCTACTATCAAAAAGACGCAATGCCAAATATCATCTACTTTCGTGCCTTTGGTTGTGCATATTACATCCTCAACAATGGCAAAAGATATCTGACCAAATTTTAACCTAAATCAGAAGAAAGAATCTTTCTTGGATACTCTATACAAAGCAAAGCCTATAGAGTATTCAACAGGAATACCTTGACAGTAGAAGTATCTATCCATGTTTTATTCGATTAATTTGATAAAGGTGAACTAAGAAAAGCAGCCTAACTCGAAGAAGTTATAAAGCTAGAACCTTAAATCGCAGAGCAGGATAGTCCTACAACCAATGTAACTAAAGAAGATTTGCCCCACCCTACGATCGTAATACCAGATAAATAAATCATTGAGTCTCAAATCCCAAATACAAGAACTTTACGAACCAATGAAGGTGCAGAACAAGAATCAAATCTTAAAGAACTTCGACAAGAAGGCACAAGGGCTGATGTTCCATCTGGATACAGATGGGCAAGAGATCACACTCAAAATCTAATCATTGGAGATCCAAATGCACGTGTCAGAACCAGATCAACCACTCAAAATGAATGTTTTTATCTAAGCTTCCTTTCTTAAATTGAGCCAAAGAAAATCAAAGAAGCCCTAGAAGACTCAAGCTAGATCAAGGCTATGCAAGAGGAGCTAAATCAATTTGAAAGAAGCAAGGTTTGGAAACTGGTTCCTAGACCAAAAGAGTATCAGTCATTGGCATAAAATGGGTCTTTAGGAACAAGATGGATGAAGCGGTTGTGATCAAAAGAAATAAGGTAAGGTTAGTGGCGAAAGGATATTCGCAGGAAAAAGAAATTGATTATGATGAAACCTTCGCACATGTTGCAAGACTAGAAGCCATCACGATGTTCCTAGCTTATGCAGCTCACATGAGATTCAAAGTTTTTCAAATGGATGTCAAGAGTGCATTCTTCAATGGTGAACTTCAAGAAGAGGTCTACGCTGAACAACCACCATGTTTTATCAATCTTACTCTCCTTAATTATGTCTATAGACTTGATAAAGCACTCTATGGTTTGAAGCAAACACCTAGAACATAATTTATTTTAATTATAATGTGTTAAAGAAGTTTCACATCATACTATCATAATATATATGTTTAACGGGGGAGAAAAGAATAAGACTATTTAATACATACACAATTAAGAAAAAAGATAAAGTGATATTGTCAAGGTTCTCAGTAATCTCCACCGACATGCATAGATAGATAAATAGGGTTTGTTTTTTAAAATGTCTATTATATTTTATGAAAATATAATATGATTGAATTAAACAAAAAGTAATAAAATATTAAAAAGAGATGTAGTAAGTTAAAAAGTGACTTTAAAATAAAAAACTCTTGTAGCTTAGTTGGTTTGATCATTTGTTTAAAGAGTGAGAGAGGTCTAGAGTTCAATTCTCAAGGAGAGTATTGTTTTGTTAAAAAATAAATAAATTGCCCGCGGGCGTGCCTTAACGGGTTAGGCCAAATTTGGGCTGGGCCAAAATGACCCAAGTTTTCATGTGGTAAAAATGTTAAGCCCAAAACCTAATTTTTACGGGCCAATCCGGCCCGCGTTCTTGGGCCAAATTTGCCAAATCTATTTAGAAGCTTGCCTTCTTTGATATGTCCCACATTGCCATTGTATAAATCTATGTATGAAATTAAAAGCCTCGTAGAAAAAAAAAAACAAATGTCGATTTGCTCAATTTGACAATGATCTGATTGAACAATTTTAATTAGTTAAGTGTGACAATTATACAAATTAAAATTTTAGTGGATTATTAAACAAAAAGACGAGGTTTAGTGCGTTATTAAACAAGAGAAACACAATGCGCTAATAGTTACTTTTGCCATTGTTTCAATTTTGGTTCATATATATCGTATGAATAAAAAATGTCAATAAAATATGTTTTCATATATATTTTATATGAAAATTGTGGTTCATATATATTTTTACAAAGTTAATATTAAAGGAAATACTAATAAAATAAAAGCCGATATATGCATCAAATCACCAACATAATAGATATTCGATAACTAGATAAGTATAAAATGCTTATTTTTCTCCTTTATTAGCCCTAAAATATTTTTTTCTTAATTTTGAATATTAATCTCATTTTTTATAATTGTCTCTTCAATAAGGGTCACTTTTCCTATAATTACTCTTTTAAAACCTGTCAAAATAATATGTCAACCGTAATCAATTAAACCTGAGGCACATGATTGACTTTGACGATAATAATATTGAAAAACCTGACTATGTCGATTTTGGCCAAAAAAAATCCAAAATCGACCATGAACACCTTAGGTTTTTTTCTTCTTCTTCTTCTTTTTTTGTAAATTTGAACATCCCATATTCCCCCTCCCCAACTAGCCTAACACCTCCACCTAGAGTAATCATCAAATGACTAGTATTAACTACTTGTACTCAACTGTGCAATTAAGAGACTTTGAACTTCCAACCCCATGGTACTCATGAGTGGCCTGTATCGCTGGACTACATACTTGTTGGTCTTGAACACATTAGTTGACTCACAATTTAGTGGCATATCAAAGACCGGTTTCAAAAAAAAAATCGTAAGCCTAGCCGGGCTAGCCCAATCGTCTTCATATTAAGGGCTCAACAGCCACAATTAAATTGGACCGGGGCCCGGGAATATAACCTGCCGGCCAGTTCAATTTGTTGCAGGGAGGAAGAGAATACTAAACATCCTCGCAATACTTCAACGCTTCAAACATGGAGTATCTTTAAAAAAATAAAAAATCTGTAATTTGTAGGATTATGCATTCATCAACTTGAAATCATCCACACCCACCACCAAATTCAACCTGAATGCTAGATTACACACCAGAACACAGAATTACGTGAATTGATTGTTTCAAAGTGAAATTGTGAAGTCTACAAATTGGAATCAAACCCCAAAATACAAAATTTTGATAGTAAATGGGAAATATATTCGTGAAGAAACCGAAGATCACAGATGTGGATCGAGCAATTCTCTCTCTGAAGACTCAAAGGCGCAAGCTAGCTCAATATCAGCAACAGGTAAGCTTTTATACTTTATCTAGAATTTGAATACAATTTTTTCTGGGTTTTAATCGAAAACTATAGAGCTTGTGAGTAAATCTGCGCCTTGAAATTAAAATTAAAATAAAAATTGGAAGAAATTCAGCTTCAAATTTTAACTATGGGGCCTTAAATTCCAATTGTATTATGTGAATTATGTGAATATCATGCAATTTGGAGTAATTTAGGAATTTGTTGGAATCCTTAATGTTTACAAACTAATCAGAATTATGTATTAGCTATGATTGACTGATTTGATCGATGGAATGAATTTGATTTATTGCCTAAACTTGTGGTGGTTAACTGTACTGTGGAGTATATAGCAAACTCGCTAAATCAGTTCCTATAAAGTATTTGAAATGCTGGTTAATTTATATTTAGCAAAAGGTATGTTAAGTTGTTGCTGCTGTTTTTGCTTTTGATAAGTTCGACAACTATGTAAACTCAAGCAGATTTTGATCAAATGAGTATTTTGAGTCTGCCAATCTAGTAGAAGAATTTTCCTCGTGAATGGCAGTCTGAAGAATGGATTCAAACTAGAGAAGAGTGTCTCTTGTGCACTTATAGAACTACACAGACTTTCCGTACCTGTACATATTTGGACAATTATTATAATATAGTAAAAACTGTTTTCTCTATAACATCAGTTTTGCATGGTCTTTATTTTTTTACCCTCGGCTCTTATAATAATGAGGTTCACAATATGGTTATATGTTAGTGAATTTCAGCAATCCAACAATCTTGGCAAATGAATCAGACACTCGATAATGGCACAATTTGATTTATTCATGATATATGTTTCTAATTTGCTCAAGGATGAATTGAGCTATAAATGTAATTTAAGTTATGTCCTTGTTGTCCTGGCAAAAGACTAAGCTTCCTAGGGTATGTCAGCTTTGGCATGTGGCTATTCAGTCATTCCCAAACACAGCACATCTTGTCCCTCCTTCTCGGCTTCCTTTTCTGTGCACTAATCATGCATCAGTTAGTCATGCATTTTATTAATTAGGGATATAAGGTCCATTATTTTGTTTTTTAAACCATCTTTTATGTCATCTATGTGCTTTAGAGCATTCACCACACTTTCCTTATCTTTATTCCTACTTTGCAGTATTATTGGGTCATTCTGCAAAATAGGGATTCAATTTTTTCATTATGTACCCAACAGGTTTCTTATATTGATTCCTTAAATAATGAAATTTGAAATTTAAAAGTTAAAATTTAAAAGTTCCAAAAGTCAAAACATCAAATTAATAATAATCTTATAATTTATAAAAGAGAGAGTATAATATATCAATTATATTCCACTGTAAAATAATTTTGATTTTATTTTAAATTTTAAATAATTTATAGAGTGAGTATTGAATGGATTGTAGTTGCAAATGCACATCAGATCAATATTAACTTTTAAAAAGTTAATTTGTGATATTTTTAAATTTAAATTTAATATGATTCATTTAAATTTTAAAAATTATAAATTTTATAATTAATAGTATTTTTATAATATTTATAATTATATTAGCATAAATTAAATAAATTTATATCAATTTTAAATTTGAATACGTTTGAAATTAATTTTTAAAAAATAAGTCAGTATTAAGTTTATAATTTGAAAATGTAGTAAAAAAAAATGTTAAGATGTGTATGATTGATGAGTTGTCCACTTAAATGAGGGTGTGAAATGTCATTTTATATATATAGAGAATGGTCTTTTGACTCCCTCACACTGGGGTGTAAAATCCTATATAGGGATTAAAATAGAGAGTCAAATAAGGATAAGGAAACTGTTGGATAATGATTTGGTGATGTATTTTTCAAAATTGGAGATAGAGAGTTGATTAGGTAAACTGTTGTTAATGCTCTTAGGTTACATATATTCTTGCTGCTTAAATTGTAACTATATCTCCTTTCCTTATATTGTCCTTTATTTACTAATAACTTATTGTTTGCCTAAAATACTATTAGCAATTGGACGCAAGTATACGTGATTACTTATGCAATATGGTGACAAATAGAGTATCGTTCCCACGAATAACTTAATCACTAATTACTAACTATACACCAATTTAATTCTATTTAGACAAATGAACTGAATAATCAAACTAATTAATCAAATATTAATTCAATGAATGAAAACATTAAGGAATCAATTTCCCCCGATGAATCAATAATTTAACATTATTCTTATTTCATTAAATTGACTATCAAGAATTGCCAACGGAAAATCACTAATAGTTATATAATCATTTCCAAATAATTATATCGCATACCTATTATTATTAATTTCCTTATATTCCTATGAGAAACAATAATAATAAATTCATTAAGATTCATTTTTCACTTGTTGCTTGCGGTATTCAGGTATATTTATATCCCATCTACAAATTAGCACTCACTCTTAAGAAGAATTATTAATCACAAGTTACTACATCCAGATCTAAATTTAGAATCCATTGTCAAATTTCATCTAAATTCATCCAATAATTGTTGATCAGGCAATTATAACAATAAACACAAGACATAATAAACAATCTCATTCCATAATCAACTTAATAAAAATAAGAAATAATATTAAATCAAATCATCATCGAGTTCCATTGAATCCTTAACTAATAAATTAGTTCATAATGAAAGCTAAAAACATAAATAAAGGAAATTGATATTTTTACAACGCTGTTTGATATTTCCACATGAAAAGTGTCGCTATAGATGTATAGCGACGGTGAAAACAGTCATTATCAACAGTCATTATTTAGAACACTGGTTTTATGTTAGTAAATGATTTCAACCTGTATTAGTGTACATGATGCAAATGATAGTAAGTTTAGCCTAAATATAAGCTATAGGTGATATAATTTCCTGTTGTGGATTTATCAGTTTCCTAAATAAATTATCAACAGTCATTCTAAATACAAGATATAAGAGTAAAAGAAAGAAGAATAAAACTCTGATGAATTTCGCCTTCTTTCCTAGCTCCCTCTCTTACTTCTCGAATTGAACTTTGATAACCCTTATTCTTCTCTACGTACAGAATAATAATCCCTGAATAATAATGAAAAAATAATAATGATGTCCCCTAAATCATAATTATTAGTCTTTTAATGATATCCGATAAAAAGTCTTCAGCCCATACAAAATAAGTGTAAACCAATCACAGTGTCAGCCTTTAGGAGTTTGTGACCCTCCTAACTTCAATTATTAAGCATCAGCTACCACTAGAAATCAAAATAATAAATTAAGCTTCAAAATACACCGGGCGCGTGTGGCTCACGCTCCTACCACAAACTGATCTAGCGCTGTGGCCCAAGGTACTGAGCGTCGCGGCTCCTCTCCTGCGTAGCCAAGCGCCGCGGCCCTGCTCCAATGAGCACCGCGACTCCAACTTCTTTATCCGTCCTTCTTGATTCCTTTAGCTTGTTCTGTATGCTCCTCTTGAAGTTCAGCTACTTCGTCTTCCTTTCACCAAACTCTCGTTAACTGATATTTTTCACCTATAGCTTATATTTAGGCTAAACTTACAATCATTTGCATCATGTACACTAATACAGGTTGAAATCATTTACTAACATAAAACCAATGTTCTAAAAATCCACGCCTAGGTCCGCCTAGGCCCCGTCTAGGCTCTAGGCCCTACCCGGCTCCCAGTCTAGGCGCTAGGCCCCCCTGACCCCTCACCTAGGCCCAAGACGGCAAAAAAATTCCTCCAGAAAATTAGGCGGGGCCTAGGCGGAGCGGTTTTGTTAATTTTAATAACTACCCAAACTAGATCTTGATATATTTATTTTTCTAATTATTTGCCATATTCATAATGCAAGTTGTACCATATGAAATCACAACAAGAAGTGAATAAGATCAAGTCAAAATGGATAATTTTATTATAGTTATAATTTTTTGAACTTGTTCCAACTTCAAATTATATAAATGATGATACATTTGTAATATTTAGTTTAATTCAATATAATTGTTAAATTTATGTTTAGTTTCTTAAGTTTTAATACTGAGTTGAATTCTTGAAATTTTAAATTTTATTATTTAATAGCAAACTTATTTATGAATAAAACTAATACGTTAAAGATATGTTTGAACTTTGAACAATTGCATGTTTGTGTTTGAACTTTGACATTGGTAATATGGATATGTGTTTGAACTTTAAGCAAATGCCTTTATTATATTTATTATAGATTGTTTTGCTTTATATTATTGTTTTGTTTGGAGAAATGTAAGATAAACTATTAAAATTGGCTTGAAATAAAAAATTCCGCCTAAGCAGGCGCTAGGCCCCCCCCGGTCGCCCGCCTCCCTCCTAGCACCTTTTAGAACATTGCATAAAACTACTAAAATGCAATGAAATAATTCTAAAACACTTAAGAATAAGCGAAATAATTAAGCCAAGAATATCAAATTCATTGATATAAAATCTACTCATCAAATACCCCCAAACTTAAGCCTTTGTTTGCTCTCAAGCAAAACAAAACAGATACCATTCTAAAAATACCTAAGAATGTAACCTACTACTGAAATAAGCATGAATCTGTTTATAGCCTCCAAGATCATACAAAAAATATATTTAGCAACCATTAAACCATGCAAATGCTCATCAATCAACTTAGTCATCGATCTACACAGTGTGTGAGTGCAGCCTCCACTTTAACTAATCATGCATTTAGGCACAATTATACAATGAACACTTAGTACCTCAGGATTATCATCCCCTAAGAACATAGTACAGTAATAATCTCAGTCAGGGTAGACATCATTCATGTAAAAAGGAAACACAGTTTTATCTTACACTTAGCTATTCTTCCTAACTATATTACTCTTGACTTGTGTAATGTCTAATTTCCTTAGGCTTTTCAGAGTTACCCATGTAACGAGTTTTCAACCATCGACTCCCAAACCAGTTGATTTTAAATGATCTATTAACTCGAGTAACAAAGGCCACGAAACTAGACTTAGTCAAGTTAATATTTCCTGAATACAGTGATCACAATATATCTCCTGTTTTATGCAAATGGGCGAGTGCGTTTTACGCTCCATCTCGTCCTTATTTTTTTCTTTTCAAGGAGTTTCCTTTAAGCCCAATTTCACTCACCATATACTATAATTCTAGGAAGAATAACTATTTAATTTTGCTTCTTTAAACCCTAACTCCCCTAGACTTGAACAAATAACTACCCCTACTTTAATTAAGACTGAAATATCCTACAGTTTTGATACCCTTTAATTCTAAGGTTTCAATGTATAATTTCCTAAAATACAATTACTCACAGTGGGTTATATAAGTGCTCTTAATTAATAGGAATCGTAACTGCGCAACATCGACTTCTGACTCAATATCAAAACTATACATAGTTCGAAAGTTTGGTAATTCCTAACCAAGTATAATCATTTCTTATCATCGGCTATTCTAAAATTCACTCCATACTTTATTTATTTATTTTTATTTTTAAATCAACATGCAAAATCAATAAACAACCTACCTAATCATGCAAATACTACTAAAGGTCCTAACTATCATGCACATAAAAATATGCAATAAAAATTAATAACTAACACATGCACAATAATAAAAATTCTACCTAACCATGCATTTTAACAACTAACATATGTAATAAAAATTAATATCATCCATGCAGCAAATAAATAAAAATAAGTCTTCAAACAAACCCAAACCAACCATGAAAATAAGTCTTAAAAACCAACAGTCTTGATTAATGCCCCCAAACTTAAATATTACATTGCCTTCAATGTAATACTTATATACTTCCCTGGGAAAAAATTCACTCATCCTCATCCGCGAGGTCGTCGCTATCCGTCTCCTTCGTCTCGAAAGCTATATCGAGGAACAAAATGAACCAAAAGTAGGACCAAACGGAGACACCTGTGGTGGCGGGAAATAAATAGGATCCGAACCGGTTACGTTGAAGCGATTAGTGAAACTGGTGATAATCTTGTTCGTGTAATCCACAAATGTGTCGACTCGTCCCGCTATCTCGTGTTTACTGGCGAGGAAACCTCAATAACTGCTCCTGGTGATAAGCTCCACGACAAACTTGCGTGAGGTGGTCGTCGCCCCAATCGTTTCCAGCAAGTTATGAAGGTGGAACGCTCAGAACACCTTAACCCAACGTCTATAAAGAGACGAGAACCTTGGTACAATTTCTTTGCGTTAGGAAGCTTGCGTTAAATGGAACACCAACGACACCTTGACCCAATGTCTATAACGAGACAAGAACTAAAAGTACAATCGACGATTGATGTATGGTAGAAGACGTCACACACAACAATGTATTATTGTGTGATAAGTCGATAATGAATCTCAAGAAAACTAAGAACTAGTCTAGGAATTATTAAAGAACCAAAAGATGAGAAAAATCTCACAAAGTAATTTTATTAATCAAAGTTGTCTAACTATTACATCAGCTATGTAGTCTTTTTATAATAACGAAAGAAATCCTAATTCTATAAGACATAAGAAATCAAAACCATAATTCCTATAAGGAATTAGAATTTGAATGGAAATATAAATCCTTGCTAACAAATCAATATGGAAATCAAATCATATCTAATAAATATCCTATATACATTAGAATTATGAGAAGATCTGAAAATCCCTCAAAATAAGGAAGAAATTTGGTCAAAAAACGCGTCATTGAAAACAGTGTCGCGTGCTTGGTGCGGCAGCGCCATCCATCCAGGGAAACTCTGTATGTCTGGCGCGACAGCGCCATATTCCTGGGTAAATCCCGGCGGCAGCGCCATGTGTCTAGAGAATTGTTTGAGGTTGCCTGTTGTGGCGCGGCAGCGCTAGTTTTGGACTTGAACAACAGCGTGGTAGCGCCGGACTGGTTGAAAACATACAAGCTTTATCTTTAAACGTCTTCAAACCTCAAATGTGATCCTTTGCTACTTGTTCATTACCTCCACCAATCTTGAACCTTTGTATGAACCAAATGAATGAACTTTAAATCATATCCAATGATGAATGCTTTGCCATGAAGCTTAAATCTTTCTCCTTTGTTTGCTTGCATTGATTCTCCCCTCAAGATCCACTTGAAGTGAGCTCCATCTTAAGCATCTTTGCATACATTCCAGCCCAATTACTCACGATCATTTGTTGAATACTCTGAACTTGAGTCGATTCGTTGACGTTTGATGCGATTCTGACCAGGATTGTATCATTCCCCTCCTCTTGAAAAGGACTTATCCACAAAACTGATCTTACATAAAAACAAACCAAGTTAGTAGCCTCAAACAAATCATTATGCCAAAACCCAACTTGCAAGTGATATATATAGGAAGAATCAACAACACAAGTCAGAATAAGAGAAGAATCATTAAAAACTCCAACTCCCATCAAGAACATAGCAACACATGCCCTTCCACTCGTAGACCAGTTACTTCCAAAACACTTACTATATCAAAACAAATGAAATTAGTAAATATAGCAAAAATGCAGTCTAATCTACTATCTAATAAAATAAACGTGAATGCACTGTTTGGAAGAATCTGAAAAGTTCTATCTCCTCCTGAATCAAATATCATAACGTAGAACTCTTCATGTGGTAGATTCTCCCAATGACGAATTCTCGGATCAAAAGTCAATCTGATGATCTCGGCCATTCGTAGAAACACATTCTCCAATGCACCTGATCAAATACTAATATTTGAAACTTGACACATTGCAACCGCAAGCTCTCTTGAATTCCTGAATTAAACATAAAACAAAACAAATCAACAAGTACCTCCTGTGTAATCACGAAGAACTCAAATAACTCAAATTCACATGCATAGTCTACTAGAACGACGTTCAAAACATTTCTTTGTAGATGTTCTATGCATTATTCAAATTGTTTTGCATAATGAATCATGCTCTTCTCCTTGATGAGTATGACCCCATCTCAAATCTGCAAACCAAAGTCAACCTTTCCCTTTCCAATGACATTAACACATTTAAAATCAAGTAATAGCATCAACGAAACTAAAAGGTCACAACCCACTTTACAAGATGAAAGCTCAATAGTATATTTATCATGATCACGCACAAACTCAACTATGCTAAAGACTTCCCCAAAGTGTTGATAAAAATCGGAATAGCATCAAAACAGATATTAACAAATCTTCTCATAAAAGACTGCAAAGTATGGCTCAATATGAAAACAATTAATGCGTTAGCTAATCCGAATGATTTAACTAAACATGCTTGTAAACCATATCTCAATCCACTTTGATGATAAACACTGTTCAAATTAATATCATATGATAGCAAATCATGCAATAAAGATTGCTCGAACGGACAAACATGCATACTATCATTGTCAACTAACGATTACTCATGTACAGATTGACTAGCATGAAAACCCAACTCAACATATGGATAAGAAAACCTAGAATAAATTTCATGCAAGTAAGAATATTGAAAACGAGAAAACACATCATGATCATAAACTAATTCAACAAATATCAAATAACCTCCATAGTTTATGACAAAGACGATTGTACCCTCAAAATAGCTAACAACAAATTTATCATTGGAAGAGTGCAAAACATATTTTAATAAACTCATGAAATCACTAAATGCTTTAGTTAATCTAACCGAAATAATTATCCACCTATACAATTCACATGTTAACACAATTTTCCATTTATCACATTCACTCATGCTAATTTGATTCGGCATTGTCATCACATGATCATCATCACATTTAGAAAAAACACAAGTACTATGCAATTTATCAAACATATTATCCAAGTAAAGAAACGCATATCGATACTTGTTTACCAATTCACAATCGATGCACAAGCTTGACGTCTCATTCTCCTTAGGTACTATGATTTCATAATTAGCGCACGAACTCATGCTTTCTCTAACGATACCACACTCCATCAATTCTCCAATCCACCTTGATATCTCCGTCGTTTCCTCGGGAATATTATAAGCTGACTGGTACGGAATGATAGCACGGGGTATATCATCAACAACCTGTACAAGAGAAACAATAAAACTAAACAAAGAAGAGTTAATCTGGTTAGTATTCAAAAGCGCCTTATAGTCATCGGCTTTTCAAAATACAATTCGCTTTCCAACTCACTCTCTTTTTCATAGTCACATTTCTTCTCTCTTCTTTTTGCTCACTCTCCCGTTTGTTTTTCTCTCGTCTATTTTCAATCTCTCGATTTTTTCCAATCACTCTTTTATTTTCATTCTTTTTATCACTTCCAATCTTTTTATCATTTTCTTTTTGTTGCTTTTGATTACAATCCTCTTGTACAATGGAATCTAACGATACTCCTTAGACTGCATATTCTTTTTCATCTTCTTCCTCCCTTGGCTGAACTTGATTCTCATGCACTGTAAGAGCTTTTTGAATCTGTTCCATCCCCTCACAGAACGACTCTATCATCTGACAAACCGAATCCTTGAGGACCTCTTTTTCTTCTTTAGAAATTATTGGTTTTCTATACTCCTTAGGAGTATCTCGAGTTTGTCTCCAAGGCGACTCTTCATGCATGTAAGTCTCCCTATAGTCATCCCATGTTGATTGCCTTGGGGAATACTCTACATTTCTTGAAGATGCATATTCTTGATGCATATTCTTGTTCCCTATTCAACTGTCTTGGAACAAACCGCTTCCTCATGATGGTTTTCAAATCCTCCCATGTTTTGATCGGAGGCTCTCCACATCTTCTACTACGCGCAAATTAATCCCACCATGTAATTGCATGACCAGAAAAATCTTGAACCGCAAGGTCGAACTTCCGCTGCTCGGAATAGTCATAATAGTCAAACTCTCACTCCAACTTTTTCTCCCATCTCAAATAAGCATCTGGATCATTCCCGCCTAGGAAAGTATTCCTTCGAGACCCGTAAGTACTTTCATAACCATAATCATACATATTCGCTGCAAACCACAGGTTAGTAGATAAAGAAAATTTTCCTCAAACACTCCCTTACGTGTTTCGCTCAAACAATGTATCACTCAATTATGAAATTGTTCGTGTATCGCACAATTTGCTTTTACCCTCAATTGATCTCACACAATGTTCTAAAAGGCGGGAGGCGGGCGGGCGGGAGGGGCCTAGCGCCTAGGGGGCCTATGCGGGGCTTAGGCGGGATTTTTTATTTTAAGCCAATTTTAATATTTTATCTTACATTTATCCAAACAAAACAATAATATAAATCAAAACAATCTATAATAAAGATAATAAAGGCCTTTGCTTAAAGTTCAAACACATCCATATTGTCAATGTCAAAATTGAAACAAAAGCATGCAATTGTTCAAAGTTCAAACATATCTTTAACGTATTAGTTTTATTCATAAACAAGATTGCTATTAAATAATAAAATTTAAAATTTCAAGAATTCAATTCAATATTAAAACTTAAGAAACTAAACATAAATTTAATAATTATATTGAATTAAACTAAATATTATAAATGTATCATCATTTATATAATTTGAAGTTGGTACAAGTTCAAAAAATTACAACTATAATAAAATTATCTAGTTTGACTTGATCTTGTTCACTTCTTGTTGTGATTTGATATGCTACAACTTGCATTATGAATATGGTAAATCATTAGAAAAATAAATATATCAAGATCTGGTTTGGGTAGTTATTAAAATGAAAAAAACCTCTCCACATAGGCCCTGCCTAATTTCTTGTAAGAATTTTTTTGTCGCATTGGGCCTACGTGAGGTGCTAGGGGGGGCCTAGCGCCTAGGCGGGGCCTAGGCGGGGATTTTTAGAACACTGATCTCACACTCTTAACTTTTATTGCTCGCTATTCTTTCTTATAGGTTCTTTTTGAATTCAACAAACAATATCACAGTTGACTTTTCAATCTAATAAGAACTTATCAAAAACAAAATATAGCAAGTGTGAAAATAACTACCAACAATCACGGATTGCAAAACCTTGAATCTTCAATATTCCCAATAACCTCGAACTTGCGAAAATTAATCAATTGGAACAATAATAATTTTCTGCACTTTTTTTTTCACGAATTTCTTCTCCTTTTTTTTCAATTCACGATTTTTTTCATGAATATTTTTTTTGTTTCACTATAATCAACAATAAAAATAAAGGATAAGTAATCTGCTACGAACTTAGCTTTGATACCAAATGATAGGCTCCACGGCACGCTTGCGTGAGGTGGTCGTCGCCCCTATTGTTTACAGCAAGTTATGAAGGTGGAACGCTCACAACACCTTAACCCAACGTCTATAAAGAGACGAGAACTTGGTACAATTGCTTTGCGCTAGGAAGCTTGCGTTGATTGGAACACCAACGAAACCTTGACTCAATGTCTATAACGAGACAAGAACCAAAAGTACAATCGACGATTGATGCATGGTAGAAGACGCCACACAACTATGTATTGTTGTATGATAAGTCGATAATGAATCTCAAAAAAAACTAAGAGCTAGTCTAGGAATTTTAAAGAACCAAAAGATGAGAAAAATCTCACAAAGTAATTTTATTAATCAAAGTTGTCTAACTATTACATCAGCTATGTAATCTATTTATAATAACGAAAGAAATCCTAATTCTATAAGAAATAAGAAATCAAAACCCTTATTCCTATAAGGAATAAGAATTTGAATGGAAATATAAATCCTTGCTAACAAATCAATATGGAAATCAAATCATATCTAATAAATATCCTAATACATTAGAATTATGAAAAGATCTGAAAATCCCTCAAAATAAGAAATTTGGTCAAAAAACGCGTCCTTGAAAACAGTGTCGCGTGCCTGGTGCGGCAGTGCCATTTTTGGCCTTCTCCCGGTGCGGCAGCGTCATCCATCCAGGGAAACTCTGTATGCCTGGCGCAACAGCGCCATATTCCTTGGTAAATCCCGTGTGGCAGCGCCATGTGTCTAGAGAATTATTTGAGGTTGCCTGTTGTGGCGCGGCAGCGCTAGTTTTGGACCTGAACAACGGCACAGTAGCGCCGGACTGGTTGAAAACATACAAGCTTTATCTTTCAATGTCTTCAAACCTCAAATGTGATCCTTTGCTACTTGTTCATTACCTCCACCAATCTTGAACCTTTGTATGAACCAAATGAATGAACTTAGAATCATATTCAATGATGAATGCTTTGCCATGAAGCTTAAATCTTTCTCCTTTGTTTGCTTGCATTGATTCTCACCTCGAGTTCCGCTTGAAGTGACTCCATCTTAAGCATCTTCGCATACATTCCAGCCCAATTACTCACGATCATTTGTTGAATCATCGGAACTTCGAGTCGTTGACGTTCGATGTGAGCCTGACCAAGATTGTATCACTTGGCCTTGTCCCAGGTTGTTTGTAGCGCCACGCAAAGCCCTGACCTCCATAAGCAAAAGATCTAATGTAGCACTAGCTGGAGAAGCCGAACCCGATCCTCGACCTGCTCATTTAGCTGAATGAGATGGTCCTGCACCTCCAGCACGTCCTGCATCAATAGCAGCCTCGGCAGCTGCAGCAGCAACATCATCTTCCTCTGTCCTTTAGCCAACACCCTTCTTGTCTGGAAAGCCTCCAGTCCATTCCTTAAATCGATTGATGGTGTTGCTGTCTAAAACTAACTTTGGTTGCTCAAAAATTTCATCTGGGCCCCATACAACTCCAGATTTCCTACACAACCCACAAATGAGTGAGGTGTGTGGAAGTCCGCCGGTGGAACCGCCCCTCAGTGTTGTGAGGATTGATCTGTAGACGACTCTTCCCACATCTATGCTATTTCCCGTAACAATAGCAAACAAAAGAACTACCCTGGACTTGATAACATCTGAAACATGCGGAGAAGGCATCAATTTTGCACATAAAAATAGAACCAAGCCTTACCATATTGGCTTAATTCTCCTCTAGGAAAAGAAGCTGCTTTGTTGCCTCTTATGGTCCATTGTGCTCCGGGCTTGCATAAGCGTTGGATCACCTCATCCCAATTAAGTTCTTCCTGTGTATAGTGTGTTAATTCATCCTCTTCAATTGGTGCCAGGTTGTAGTAAGCATTGATTGATACACTATCAAAAGGTACAAACTTTCCTCGAACAATAGCAACTTTGTCCTTTGCTTCCGCCGCATTAGCATAAAATTCTTTAACAATTGACACCACAGCAGCCTCGGGTTGAAAGATCAAGACACCCCAACCACGCTCATTGATTGTAGCACGTATACCTAGCCCATTAGCCTCCTGTGGCACCAAGCCACGCTCTTGAATTAAATTTCTGTTGACTAGATATGCGTGGAACCGCTCGGACGCGGTTGCGCTCACAAATTTTGTGTGGTCATATGTTCTTGAAGCCCTTGAGCCGGACCCTGCACCTCTGCCTTTTTGGAGCCATTGGATGCCAAACACAGCTTCAAAACTAAGGAAATTGATGAAGTTTTTCTTTTGGACAAACCACCGAGCACCTTGCGAGCACCTTTTATTTTGCCCAAATTCAAAGCCTTTGAATGCTTGGATTCCTCCCAAATGATGTAAATACGCAGACCAATGTGATTCTATCTCTCAACCAACTCACAATGATGAATTAGAAGGCTTACATGTAAGGATTACCTCTTTGATATTTAAGAAGATGAAAAGATATAACTTTGAATTCAATCTCTTCTCCAATTATATAGGCTTGATATAATCTTGCAATCCACTACTTTGTTGTTGTGTAAGTATCCAATACTGAGGTTGAAAGCAATTGGGAGTCTATGTAATTTTTGTTGGAAGTGGGTAGGATTTTATGTGTATGGGAGGAGTTTGTGGGAGAGTTGTGGGGAATGGGGGTGTTGTGGCCGAGTGGGGGGGGAAGAAAATGGGTTAAGTGGGCGTTAAGTTCTGACTTTTGGTTGCTGAAACGCGTTAGGGTGCTGTGGCTTAGCCCTGGAGCGCCGCTGCTCAGGTCTAGCGCTGCGGCCCTAGCATATGGAGCGCCGCGGCCCAGAATTTCCTGTATCCAGGCGCCCCCCCCTTTTGCTTAGGCCTCCTTCTCCTCTTTTCCTTCCTTAGATATTTCCTTTCACTTCCTTTTCCATACTTAGCCATTTTTTTGCATTTCAATTCTATCCCAACTTCATGCCCTAATTTGTCACTCCTTGATCTTATGTTCTTGCTTGCCTTGCATAAAACCTGAAATTAAAGAATTCCATTAATTTGCTATCATAATGAAATTTTAATTAATTGTAACAAATGTCATGGTTTAAAAATTAAAATTGAATCAACTAAATAAATTCTAATTCTAATTGTAACCCATGGGTTGCCTCCTAGTAGCGCTTGTTTTTAAGTCATCAGCCTGACTTTCTTCTTTTCAATTATTTAGGCTTGGTTGATGGAATGCCATCGGTTGCGCATCCCATGTCTTCCATATCTTGCCTTGTTGCTTCCTCATCTTCTTTGCCTTCATTTTTGGTCCACTTATCATCTCCATCATCTTTTATTACTTCATTTCCTGTACTTTCTTTTGCCAAATAACAATCCTCTACCACGTTTGGAAACCTGATGGTGTCGAATACGTCGAGCTTAATTTCTTGATCATCAACTCTCATAGTGAGTTCCCCGTTTCGAACATCTATCAGAGTTCTTCCAGTTGCTAAGAATGGACGGTCCAGAATGAGTGGGACCTCATAATCTTCTTCACAATTGAGAATGACGAAGTCAACTGGAAATATAAACTTATCCCCAAAACATCTTCAATCACACCTCTTGGATAAGTAATTGATCGATCAGCCAATTGCAGAGTTATATTTGTTAGTTTAACCCCTTGTATTCCGAGCTTTTCATAGATAGATAGAGGCATGAGATTGATGCTTGGGCCAAGATCACATAGAGCTTTCCCGACATACTGTTGCCCGATGGTACATGGTATTATGAAACTCCCAGGATCTTTTAATTTAGTTGGTAGCTTTCTTTGAATAACGGCGCTTTGTTCTTCAGTCAATGCCACCATCTCATTCTGGTCTATCCTTTTCTTCGACAAAATCTCTTTCATGAATCTTACATAACTTGGCATTTTTTCTAGTGCTTCTGCAAAAGGTATATTGATATGTAGCTTTTTGAAAACTTCCAGAAATTTAGAGAATTGGTGATCCAACTTGAGACTCTTCAGCCGTTGGGGGTATGACACGGGAGCTGTAATTGCATCTTGCTTCATTTTATTCTTTTTCAAGTTTGCCTTATGCTCTTTTTCAACATTCTTGCTTATGTCTATTTTGACCTCTTCTTTCTCAGTGTTCACCTTATCTGCAGGCATGCTGTCTTTTCCTTGCAAACTCTTACCACGCCTTAATTTAATTGTCTTACATTGCTCGTGATTCTCTTTTCTTGGATTAACTTCGGTGTCAC
Organism: Panax stipuleanatus; assembly: GCA_020205555.1. Classification (NCBI taxonomy): domain Eukaryota; kingdom Viridiplantae; phylum Streptophyta; class Magnoliopsida; order Apiales; family Araliaceae; genus Panax; species Panax stipuleanatus. Next base: position 155,516,851 of record CM035117.1, on the reverse strand, counting down.
TTGGGAGTGTTCCTTGTGGGCGGTAATTAACTACATTTGCCAACTGACCCATCTGGTTTTCCAAGTTCCGAATTGATCCTTCTAGGTTGTTGATTTTCGTATCATTATGAGCAATGTACTTGGTCAATATTTATTCCAGATTCGGTTTCCTTTCTTGTTGGTATTGAGCTTGATTTTGAAAACCCGGTGGCAGGAATTACCTTGGAGCTGAGTTTTGATTTTGATTGTTGCTCCATGAAAAATTCGGATGGTTCCTCCACCCCGGATTATACGTATTAGAATATATACCCTGCTTGTTTCCAATGAAATTTACCGACTCTGTATTAATTGCACACTGATTTGTTTGGTGATTTCCTGCACATAACTCACATACTGCAACTAACTGTTGAGTTGGCGTAGTACCCCATGTATCAAATTTTTGTTAATGACGCCACTTGAGCAGCTAATGCAGTTAATGCATCTACTTCCAATTCCCTCAGGTTTTCAGTAGGTTCATCCTAGCTGTAGGCCACTGATAATTATTTGTAGCTAGTCTCAAACAAATCATAAGCTTCATCTACATTTTTACCCATCAAGGCTCCTCCTGCATCTGTGTCAATACTTGTACGTGTGATGTTGAATAACACATTATAAAAAGTCTGAACATGCAGCCATTTAGGAAGTCCGTGATGTGGACATCTCCTTAATATATCCTTGAATCATTCCCATGCCTCATACAGCGATTCAGAATCTTGTTGATTAAATGATCTGATACCATTCCTCATTTTTGTCGTTTTAGCAGGCGGAAAGAATTTTGCTAAAAACTTCTGAGCTAGGTCATCCCATGTCGTGATTGAACCTGGCGGTAATGAATGCAACCAGCTATTTTCCTTGTCACAAAGTGTGAAAGGGAAGAGTCTCAATTTTACTGCATCATTCGAAACTTCGTTATACTTAAAAATATCACATATCTCCAAGAAACTGACTAGGTGGTCATTCGGGTCATCATTCGGTAGCCCTCCAAATTGAACTGAGTTTTGTATCATTTGTATCATCCCTGGTTCAATCTCAAAATTATTTGCATTAATTGCAGGCCTTCGAATGCTTGAATGAATATCTGTCACTTGTGGCATAGCATAATCCTTAAGAGATTTTTGCGGCTCCTCAACAGCCATATTCTCCTTAATATCCTTATAGTATTTTAGAAACCGTTGAAATCGTTTATCTATATCGTCCTCGCACGGTAGCAACTCTGACCGTTTCGATCGTGTTTGCATACACGAGTCAAAAGCACCTGCAACAAGAGACAAAATACGTAAAACAGAAATAAAGTCTAAATTAAAACTAACTTATGGAAATTAATATTAGCAAATTAAGCTATCAATTGCTCCCCGACAACAGCGCTAAAAACTTGTTTACCTAAAACACTATTAACAATTGCACGCAAGTATATGTGATCACTTATGCAATATAGTGGCAAATAGAGTATCGTTCCCTCGAAGAGCGATGTATAACTTAATCACTAATTACCAACTATGCACCAATTTAATTCTATTTAGACAAATGAACTGAATAATCAAACTAATTAATCAAATATTAATTCAATGAATGAAAACATTAAGGAATCAATTTCTCCCGATGAATCAATAATTTAACATTATTCTTATTTCATTAAATTGACTATCAAGAATTGCCAACGGAAAATCACTAATAGTTAATATAATCATTTTCCAAATAATTATATCGCATACCTATTATTATTAATTTTCTGATATTCATATGAGAAACAATAATAATAAATTAATTAAGATTCATTTTTCACTTGTTGCTTGCGGTATTCAGGTATATTTCTATCCCGTCTACAAATTAACACTCACTCCTAAGAAGAATTACTAATCATAAGTTATTACATTCAGATCTTAATTTAGAATCCATTGTCAAATTTCATCTAAATTCATCAAATAATTGTTGATCAATCAATTATAACAATAAACACAAGACACAATAAACAATCACATTCCATAATCAACTTAATAAAAATAAGAAATAATATTAAATCAAATCATCATCGGGTTCCATTGAATCCTTAACTAATAAATTAGTTCATAATGAAAGCTAAAAACATAAATAAATTATCAACAGTCTTTTTAAATACAAGATATAAGAGCAAAAGATGGAAGATAGAACTTTGATGAATTTCGCCTTCTTTCCCAGCTCCTTCTCTTGCTTCTCGAATTGAACTCTGATAACCCTTATTCTTCTCTACGTACTGAATAATAATCCCAGAATAATAATGAAAAAATAATAATGATGTCTCCTAAATCATAATTATTAGTCTTTTAATGATATTTGATAAAAAATCTCCAGCCCATACCATAGTTGTTACGGCGCCACGGCAAATCATGGCGGTAGCCGACTGCCTGAACGCCTAGGCGACAAGGCGACCGTCATGGCGTCCGTAAGGCGACAAGTCGTTTACAATGTACAATTTATATATTATTTATTTTACTTAACAAGTATATTGGCAATAAAATTTCATATACATTAAAACTCAAAATATAACACTATGGAATAACATTAAAGACATAATTATGTAAATACTTAGCAATAACAATCCAAAAACAAAACACTTGATATTGAAATTAGTAAAACAAAACACTTATATATATATATATACACACACACACACACACATAACAAGTAGTCAGATAAGGGAAAAAAACAATAAACAAACTATTGTCAACATAAACATAAAGGAGTAATATATAACAATCAAAAGGATAAGTTACAAGTTTATAATATATATATATATATAAAACAAGCAGTCAGATAAGGGAAAAAAACTAAACAGTAAACAAACTCGAGTCTGGCTATATAACACTCGGCACAGTAGAAAGAGTTTAAAAAAAAATGAAGCAAAGTCGAGTCACGACTCACGAGTGCCGACTGGCAATCGGGAAGAAAGGGAGGGAAAAAAGAAGAAATAATCAAGCCATACCTGTCGAAGGTGCCGATCGGAGTAGCGCAAGCTCGTCGGAAGGACTTCGGAGTCGACAGTCGAGTTGAAGTCTCGAAGAGGTACTTTCTTTCTCTCTCCCTCTCTCTCTCCCTCTCTCTCTCGGTCGAGTCCGCAGTTGCAGTACTCCTCTTCTATTGCAAAGCCCGATATTCTTCTCTTCTACTGAATCAGCTCGACACTTCGACTAGGGCTAGCCCAGCAGTTCCCAGCGACATCGTTTTCTTTTTTTTTTTTAACCAGTGGGTTGATCTATACCCAAAGTCGACAAGTCGTTCGATCTGCCGGTAAGTCATCGAAGTTGTTGCCGAATCGATCAAGGCGACGCCTATGTTTTCCAGACGCTCGCCTTCCGGCCATACACCAAGTCGCGCACTCGCCTTGCACATCTTATACCGACTGGACAACTTGGCCCATACAAAATATTAGTTTGAGACCCTCCTAACTTCAATTATTAAGCATCAGCTACCACTAGGAATTAGAATAATAAATTAAGCTTCAAAATACTCCGGGCACTTGTGGCTCACGCTCCTACCACAAATTGATCCAGCGCCGCGCCCAAGGTACTGAGCGTCGAGGCTCTTCTCCTGCATAGCCAAGTGCCGCGGCTCCAACTTCTATGTCCGTCCTTCTTGATTCCTTTAGCTTGTTCTTGCTTATATGCTCCTCTTGAAGTCCAGCTACTTCACTTTCCTTTCACAAAACTCTTGTCAACTGATATTTTTCACCTGTAGCTTATATTAAGGCTATACTTACAATCATTTGCATCATTTATACTAACACAGGCTGGAATCATTTACTGACATAAAACTACTAAAATGCAATAAAATAATTCTAAAACACTTGAGAATAAGCGAAATAATTAAGCTAAGAATATCAAATTCATAGATATTAAATCTACTCATCACTTATCTCTAGCATTATGGCTGCTTTGCCCTGTTTAATTTTCTCTTAACGTAGGACCTTTTTTTTCTTCCCGTAACTAGATTTCTTTCTTGTTATTTAAGTTCCATAATTCTAACAAGCTGTATTTATTGCAACTTAAATGTTATATTGCATTTTGTGTTATATCCGCTTCTGCTCTTTCTTTGTGCTATCACTTTTCTATATTTTTGTAATTAATGCCTATCATACATTTTGCAGTACTATTAGTTGTTAGATTTTTGACTTTAGTGTGAAATGGCTGAGTAGCATTCGAAGACCCGTTTGTTTGTCCTTGCATTACTTAGAATTGTATTATTGAACCAGTTAATGGCCATTAAAAATTACAAGCGCTCAGTGTTCCAATACATATAAGTTTATCCTTCCATGTCCAAACAGATCCAGCTGCCTGCCCTCATGCCCCAGATATTTTCTTACAATAAGAGGAGCTGGGCCAGTTGGTGACTGCACACACCCACAGCTCTACTTCTAACAGAATCTATAACTGCTTTTTTCGAATTTGGAAAACTTTGTATATTGCTATCTGTTCGTTTGGACCAAATAGCCGTTTACCTGAATGTATGCAATCAAAGAGGATAGAAAATAAACATTTGTGGATGGTAATTACCTAGAGCCATCTCCTATCTGTATTATAATGTGTGGCTTGACTATCTAGTTGTTTTAGATGTATTATTCATTTCCGTTTGTGCTTCTTTCAGCTGGATGCTGTGATTGAAGCTGAAAAGCAAGCTGCAAAGGATTTGCTTCGTGAAAAGAAGAAAGAAAGGGCATTGTTAGCTTTGAAGAAGAAGAAGGTGCAAGAAGAATTATTGAAGCAAGTTGATGTCTGGCTTATCAATGTCGAGCAGCAAGTATTTCTTTAGCATTTGGCTTCATTAGATCGTTCCATTAGTTTTTCTTTCTCTCTTATTTACTTTTAATTCTCTCTTTATTAACCATGTTTATACGGTTAAATAGTCCACTAGGATGTGAAAATACTTTAATTATACAGTTTGGTTTAGTTAGCAGATATCGAATTGACAAGCAAGCAGAAGGCTGTCTTTGAGAGTTTGAAGACAGGTAATAATGCAATCAAAGCTATACAAAGTGAGATCAACTTGGAGGATGTTCAGAAACTGATGGATGATACTGCCGAAGCAAAAGCTTACCAAGATGTGAGTTTGACTGTTTATTTTGTTATCGCATTCCAAATCATGGTTGGACGTCAATAATCATGCTTCATTTGTGTCCCCTTTCTTATTAAGTTATTATTGTAATAATTTCTTCAGTTCCAACCCCAATACTTGGGGACAAAATTACCTATCAGAATAATAATTATAATAATTTCTTTTACATTCACGAAGAGTTCAAGTGAGAAGGTGTGGTGGAATACGTTTAGTTCTTCTACAGAAGTCAGAATATGACCGATTTTGTCCGTGTGATGATTTTTATTCTAATTTATTATGCTAACCTTTCAATTAATTCAGCATATGACACCAACTTAGTTCGTCTCTTTTACTTTTCTCTCCACCTTGTTTGCTCACACGATAAATTTGCAATGTACTAATAAAGCGTGGGTATATGCAGATTGTGTATATGAAATTTTGGAGAAGTTTCTTTGAGTGAGTTCTGATATTTTGGTCATAGTGAAGCTCAGTATGTTTAACTTGGTGCCTAGTTGTGAATTTTAATGAATTCGATATACATGGTCTTAAAGCTTCAGTAAATTCTTCTTAATGTGATTGCAATGAATTTCCAATTTATTAACAGCTTTAAGATATGGCTTCCATCATGATCCCTTTTAATGTGTAATATATATTGTCTATAGACTCTTAAATTTTTATAGTTTTTATCCAAACCAATTTGAAATATTCCTGGTAATGAATTTTGGAAACACCAAGAGGGTCTTGGCTCATATTTTGTATTAGAGTATTCTTGTGGTAGAATATGATGCATGATGCATGAGCATAAGATCATTTTTTGCCAAGAATATGCTATCATCCTGGAAAGTTTCTTATTGTGCTTTCTATGAGTGAATATACACACACACACACACACACGTATGTTTATTGATCATTACCATTGACATATTTGATTGTTCCTTTGCCTTTTCTTTTCCCCCACTCTCTCTTAGTAAAAATAATGCAAACCTTTATTTACTATTAAAAGCATCTTTTATCTAACTTTTCTTCTCTTTGTGCATATTTATAATGATCAAGGAAATTAATGAAATTTTGGGGGAGAAGCTATCAGCAGAAGACGAAGAGGAAATTTTAGCAGAATTTGAAAATCTTGAAACTCAGGTATGTGCATGGTTTCAATTTAAAATTACTTCTACTTATTGTAGTTGCATCATTCTTCCTCTCTTTTTATTCATAATAAGTGTAGCTGGTGGCTGGCCCAAGCGTTGGGTTTGACGTTGTGTAGTTCAGTGGTATTATTTGTAGATGCATATTGTAGAACCAGCCAATAGCCAGTTCCTACTTCCAATATGTAGGATCGTAGGATTGTTGGTATTTGGTCTGTACAAGCTTGTAATTTCAATTTCTGTTTCAACAATTCTAATTTTGTATCTAGTAGATTTAGCAGTAATACAAGCTATGAATTGCTGAAAATCCATTTGACAATAATCAGCTGGTGAAGAAACAGATAGATGATCTCCTTTTCTGTTTTCCTAAAATATAAATATGAAATTAAATTATAAAATATGTTTCTATTTCTTATAATGACATATTACAAGCATTAGAAATTCTAAACAATAGAAGAGAGATTTCTGTTATAATTCCTTTTATTTAGAAAGAGTTATGGGTTTAACACGTGCTATCTGTAAACCTTCTCCAGCAAATGTTCTGTGCTTATGAACAATTTCTATATATGCATTCTGAATTTAATCTCCTTCTAATGTCTCTTTGGTGCTTCATTCTCCTCAAATAGCACCAGTTATCTGATTTCCTTTTCAGAAAGACCTATAAAGACCTCCTTTTTTATTTTTTGAAAATATGCATATACAAAGATCAAAAAATCAGTCCATTTCCTAAACAATTCAAAACAGAAGGGCATTTGAAATTCTAAATAAAAGATGAAGAGAGCTGATGTCCATGAAGAGTGGCAATCTTCCTCGGAATCCCCACCTTCTAAATGCTTTTCCATGAAAAACACTCAACCCTCTTTCCCTCGAACTCCAATAGTATGACTATACAGAAAACCTGCCGCTGCTATTGGTTCTCCATCTCACGTAATCCTCATCCCTGAGAAAATGACCAGCTTTAGCTAAGATAGCCAACAAAGCCTCCACCTTCTCCACATCTTAAACTTGAAAGTGCCTGAGGAAAACTGCGATCCCTTCCATAATCACCACATAATGAGCAACTATTTAGAGCGAGCATCTTTAATTGAGGGATAGAAGTATTTTTTTTTTGCATCCCTTTGGGCTTCTGATATGTGTGCCTCTAGGGATATCAACCAATCTGTGTAGAGAATGAAGGATTTCACTTTTCTAGGTGCTATTTTTGCCTTGTTTCTGTTATTACTTTTTTATTAAAAAAATAATATAAATTAAGAAAAACAACCTCTACCTTTATATCCACAGCTATCGAAAACATATTTGGGAATCTATCCCCCAATTAACAGACCTTACACTAATATCTCTTGAAATATGAACATACCTTCCATTACCCACCTCAAAAGTAATGCGTCTTTCCAACTGAGCCCAACCCCAGCAATAGCTTTCAAGTTTCAACAACCCGACTCCATAAGTCCTTCTAGAAGCTTGAGTTATTCACCCTGTAAACCCACCCTAAATTTGCTCACCACAAACTACTTCCGCAACCTGTCCAAATTCTTTGAAGGTTGTGAGCACTTGAGGCTATAGTTGAGACCACCAATTGAATAATAATCCCCCAGTCCCTTTCTTTCGCGAAAACTGTTTTATTGGTTACATTGTGTTTGTGCGTTTTTGCTTATTAGAGTTTGGGTACTTTGGGTTCTAAATTTCAGAGACATTTGAAATTTTGTGCCAAGTTGTAATTTTTATTGGAATTGAAAGGAGAAAAGAATCAATTTTGCACTATATTTCAAGTAAAATTATTACTCTGTCCTGTCTCCATTTCATTCCCTATACTTACACGTAGATGGTGTTAAGGTATCTGCATTGACATAAATCTGTTCCAGTTTTGTTTTTTTCCAGTTACACATAACTAATGTTAGGTCCATTAGTGTGGATTTATTACTCGTGAACAAAATTTGCCGCATCAGATCTAAAAAGCAAAACTCTAAGCTGGCTGTTTGTTTGGTTTGATTATATTTTGATTGTCAGAGAGATAATTTTAAGCCACTTTTACGTTGTTAAGCTCTTAGTTCGATTTCCTAGGCTTAATATTGGTCCCTCTATCTGCAAATGATGTCTGAAGAAAATTAAAGTAGACGAGAGAATATAAAGTAAGTTCCTACTTTTTCATAGTGGACCCACATAAATACACTAATGATTCTTTTTCTTTCTTGAAACTAGTGAACCATAATCACATCTTTTGGGTAAACTAGTCTATATAACATTTTATATTTGAATTGTTTACTTAAGACATCTTATAGTGAACAAATTACTTGTTGTATTTGAGACTTTTTGTAATCCAATGGGAGGGTTATTAAGACATCTTTTGTAGGACGGAGGGAGTATTTATCCAGAGCTGGAAATCGTTTTGCTTGTAAAATTATGTTTTGGGATTTGGTATTGCGCACTTCTCTCTGATCTTAAGAATAGGTCTCACATATGAGAAAAACTATCTTATTTTTGTACAGATGTCCCTTCAAGATCTGCCAGAAGTTCCTACTATGGTACCATCTTCTGAAGAACATGAAGAAAAGTTGGACCTTCTGGATGTACCAAGCAAAGCACCGGTTTCAGAGAAAGCTCAGGATGCTTCAGTAGAAGTTTCTGCAGGACGAAAAGGTCACTCTCTCTCTCTCTCAATTTTCTTATAAATATTCTCAAGATGTATGTATATATTATATTTGCTTTTTACTGAAAACCGCCGGTCTTTCCCCCCTTTACCCTTGCTTTATGACAGTTATGGAGGAACCTTTGCCAGCTTGACGAGAAAAGCACGTGTTACTGGTTATTAGTTTTACAATTTACAACATACGGCGGCTGGATACTTTTATACTTGCATAGGTATTGCTGTTTCTTGGAGTTCAGTCGAGATTGTAAATACACCACTGTGGTGACCTGCATATTCACTTGTAGTACCTTTTGATTTTTCGTTTTCCTTTTATAATCTATTTCGTCAAATTTCCTGGAAATGTATACACTTGATCCAGTCACGACATTCAGTCTGTGTTTGTAAAGAATTGATACTTTTTTACCTGCTGTATTTTATTATATTGTATATGCAACATCAGAGAGGGTGGGGGTGAATTGTGTTTCGGAGAAGAGTTTCCCTCTTTTACTCCTCTTTTTTAATGGACGCAAACAGTCAACCTGATGCTCTATTTTCTTAAAATGTAGATATAAGTGAGAGAAAATACAACTTGGTGTCTACCTATTTTATCTTTACATTTAAAGTTCTATATAATTGTTGTTATATCCTTTTTGATTGCTCACTTGAAATTGTGTAGAAAATAGAACAGTTAGTTTATTGTTTGCATCCACTAAAGGAAAAGGGAAAGCATTATCACTACACGAAATCAGAACCGTAATTGAATAGGCTTCTCGACAGCACGCATCGTGAGATGTTTGGTCTAGGAGACGGTTCAGTTGGCTATGAACTTAACTTTATTGCCTCAAATTTGACTTGTAACAATTTTAGTTGGCTTACTAGTAAGTAACGAGTGGATTTGTTTGTGTGGCATGACCCTGCTGTGAAACTAGTAAGAATGTGACAAATAATGTGTGCGCCTAACTGTGCGTTTTGTATGACCAACTAGCCGATTTCTGCAGTGAGGCTTTAAATGCAGTTAACGCTCCAAAAGCAGGGAAGCCGAACAAGCACTTGCCAAATTTCATTTCTCCTCCAACTTTTTCGGCTTTGTTTGCTATTGTTTTGATGCGTTGTTCTGACCGTGATTGTTTTAACTGCGTTTTGTTTGACTTACAAGCTGAATCCTGCGTTTAGACTTTAAACGCAGTTAACGCTCCAAAAGCACGGAAGCCGAATGAGCACTTACCAAAGAGTCCTTATGGGGGAACTGGTTTCTACCGATCCACCGGACATATATATATATATATATATATATATATATTTTATGACTCCCAAATAATTTATAATATTTATTGCAACTTGAATTTTTACAGAATTCAATGATTAGGTGTCATTTGGATACATGTAAAAAACAGAGTTGTACAGTCTATGCAATCCCGTTTTTTACATGTATTCAAATGACACTTAAATAACTAAATTCTATAAAAATTTCAATTCTAATAAATATTATATATTATTTGCGAGCTATATAAAAAAAATTGATGGATCGGTAGAAACAGGTCTCCTAGACTTTTCCGGTTACCAAATGTTTCGGTTTTGTTTGTTGATTGTTTCGCTTCGTTGTTCTGACTATGATTTGTTAAACCTAATTCATTGTGTCCTTTTTATCCCTTTTTTTGCTAAATAAGTAGCTCGGGACCCACCTCGGTGTTGTTACGCATGATGTGGAACTTGACCTCAGATCGACTTTTCCTTAAACTGTGTACTTACGTTGAGGGATTACGTGGCTCGTAATTTAACTTTTGGCGTACGACGGCCTATTAAATTTTAAATTAATATGAATTTATTTAATTTTAATTAATATAATTATTTTAATTATATAGTGTAGACACTCGAAATTTCGTGTCCCTGCTACTAACACTGCAGGACGGCAAGGTCGTCTATTCAAGTCAAATCCGGTCACCAATACCAGTCCGTCAACTGAAATTTGATCCCCAATATTGGTCAACTTAACTCCGATCCCCAATATCGATCAACTCAAAGCCGATCCCCAATATCGGTCAACTTAAATCCGACCCCAAATATCGGTCAAGCAACTCAAATTCGGTCTCAATATCGGTCAACCAATTCAACCTCGGCAGCAACCCAGAAAGTCAAGGTCAGCCCCGGCAGCAGCCCGGGAGGTACAGGTCAGCCCCGGCATCAGCCCGGGAAGTTAGGTCGACTTCTGACATAAACCTGAAGCATCACAACAACTCCAGAAGAAAACCTGGAATGACCACGTCAGCCACAGAGGTAACACTGGGGACAAACAAACTCGAATGGGATCCAAGTCTTAGAAACAGCTCCCGGAAGTCAACCAGAGGCCATGCCAACACTAGAGGCAACCCCGGGAGAGGGAAAACGGTCATTTTACCAACTCTCAGCCGATTTGGTCAAACTCAAGCCGAATCGATGCCGCCAAAGTCAGAATGAACCACAACGATGATCCCGAGTGCAAACAGTGCAAGACGGCTTGACGGACAAACTGCGGGAAAACAAAGACCCGGCCATGAACCCGTCTTTTTGGGCTTAAAAAGGGTTAAATCCTATGTCATTGCAACACTCTCGGCGAGGGCTTTTCGAAAAGATATAGTACGCCTCAAACGGACGCTCCGATCAAAAGTTATGAAGTTTCGAACCTGACATCGCATTGTTCAGCATGCACGCACTTCGAGACGACAAGCCAGGCATGTGGGCCCCACCTTGGGGAGCCGCACCTCTACCTGTGGCAGCAGCAGGTAGAGTGGAGGCTCCCTGGCCTATAAATAAACGTGCACCCCTCCTCGTATTTAAAAAAAATCAAAAACGTAGCGAATCTCTGCCAGTTCAATTTTTTGACTTTTACACCTCTTTCAAACCCAAATATTTTCACTCTAACACGTAGATATACCCATATACTACCACGTATCAGAAAACAACCGGTAGATTTGGACGTATAGAGCCTACAATTTGGCAAAAATCCCGTGTAGCAGTCAATTATAAGTATTTTCACGATCAGAAAGTGAATATTACTTCTTCGTACTTTTATACTCTTGCACGTTAAGTTATGTTTTCTAAAAATGCTCGGAACTTAGTTCTGTGGCCGTTTTCGTCAAAATTGGGTACATTTTTGTATATAAAATGATTTTCTGGCATTTCTACAACTCGGATTGACGATCCGTCAACTCCAGCAGCTTCAATGCACTAGCACACACGTTATGGCAACTTTGCCAGACTGGGTTATCTTCTCAGTTCGGGTTTGGCCCTTTTTGTATATATTTGACTGTATATATACACTAACATTTCAATTCTCTCAAGCCCAGATGCTAAATCTGAGGTAGTTTACCGCTTTTATATATATTTACGCATATATGAGCGATTTTCACCATAACTGGGTTCTCTTCCCAGTATTGGTTGACTACATTTCTGTCAATATATATATATATATATATATATATATATATATATATATATATATATATATATATATTTCAATTCCAGTCCGGGTACCGGCGTGAAAATCCATCGCCTTTTATATTATTTTTGCACTCTTCGCCATACTGGGTGATCTCCCCAGTCACTAGTTGACTATTTTTCTGTAATTTACATTCTAGTCTGGCTTGGACTATTTCGTGACCTTTATACTATTTTTTGCACACTTCACCATTACTGGGTTATCTTCCCAGTCCCTGGTTGACTACTTTTCTGTACATTTACATTCCAGTTAGGCCTGGATCATTCTGTGGCCTTTTTACTGCTTTTATATATATTTATGCATATATAAGCAGTCTTTACCATCACTGGTCCTCTTTCCAGTCTTGGTTGACTATGTTTTTGTCAATATATATATATATATATATATATATATATATATATATATATATTGCTCTACTCGCTTTCTATTCAACTGTTGTTTTAAATACTCATTTTATATAAATTGGCATTGACATATTTGCAGGCGGACTAGATTTATTTAAATCTCGCCAATTCTAGTTTTCAAACGGTTCAAAACCTCCAGACTGAACCGGGAAGCTAGAATGGCTGAGATTTTTTTAAATCTAGCTTTCTTTCTATTTTCAGCTTCAAAATCAACCTCGCGTCCTTTAGATCGCTATCTAGTGGGAACGAGATGCTTCGGCCGTGCGGACCAGGATTTACTTAATGAATCATCGGTTCTGGCAATATTGGGATATTTATTTATTTCTGTACAAATTTGAACTGTGCAGATTTTGGCTACTCACATGTGAGCCTAGGAATCGTGGGATTTATGATCAAACTGATCAGAATCTGATTTTCACGATGGACAAACTCCGATTTACAAATGTACCCTGCTGGTTTTTCTGTAGAAATGTATACGTAAACAGACCTAAAAACGGTTATCCGGATTTAAGGTCTCAAGATAATGAAAAAATATGGATTGTCGTGTCAGCGTCCCTCCGATGATTTCTATTCCCATGAGGAGACTGACACTTGTATATTCTGTGGTCGAGGATGCTTCGTAGCCCGACAAATCACCATTCACATGCAGCCTTAAGGCTTTAAAGATAAAATTGAAAGTATCAACAGGCTTCAATTCCTATGTTAGCGTAAGGGTTTGATAAACCAGCTTTCAAAACATCATTTTCAATTCAATCAAAAGAAAAGCTTTTCAAAGAAAATCAAATTAAATGCTTTTGCAAATCAAATCAAAGACTGATTTTCAAATCAAAGCAAACCCTTCGTATATAGGTTCAACGAAGCAAAGCACTACTTTGAATCAATCAAATCAATATGCCCAATTTTCAAACAGCATTCACTCACGCATTCCAATTTTTAAAGGGAAATATTGAAAAGATACGGTACCGTGTTTACACGGGAGTCGTGGGGTGCCTAACACCTTCCCCACACTTAATCAAGCCCCCAAGCTCAAAACTTTATTTTCAAAGATCAAGTTTCGATAGTGTCCAACAATTGGGTCTCTTTCAAACAAAACTCGGTTAAGTTGGTACAACCATTTCAATTCTACCAACTGGCGACTCTGTAAAACGTTCAAATCGTCAACATGATACATGTTGGCCTTTTTCCTAAAAAACCCTTCAAAACCTTTTTCCTAAATAAAAAGAGTGAGGGTAGAGAGAACTTAGGAAAAGAGATTAAAAGATCCAGGTTGTGACCCGACCCGCGGATTTTTTAAACCAACGTCGACAGGTGGCGACTCTGCTGGGGACAGTAGAGGACTTAGGCCGCTTTCAAATCTTTTCAAACATTTCCCTTTCAAAACTATTGAATGTGTGAAATTATGCGTCTCCACAGTCAATGAATGAGTGAATGCTGCATCTTTATTGAATGTATGAATGCTGTATCATTACATTGAATGAATGCTTTCCTGCTTTTTAGTGCTTTGCACCCATATTTAGTGTTTCGTACCCATATTTAGTGCTTCGTACCCATGTCATCATATGCACACCGGTGAGGCACGATGTATGTGAATGTATGTTGTGTGTCCCTCTCACAAGGAGGAAAACCCGGTCGGTGATAAGTAATGTCTCTGGGGACGACTAAGTCTCTAGGGCTCATGAAAATGCACCACCTAGATTCGCTCCAGTTGAAAGATCGGATTAATTTCTCCTCTAGTAGATTGCGATGATCTGGGAACCTTCATACCGAAACAAAAGCCGCGAGAGTAACCTAAGATAGGTCAGCCTCTGATTAACAAAATCCGAAGGGAAGCTTCTTCATGCCTTCCTCTTTCAATTCCATGTTAAGTCTCCAATTACCGAGGAGCACAATGTAAATATCATAATGAAAGATTTACTTTCCCTGTCAAAATACCATGTTATCCTGCTATCAAAACACCATGTTATCCTGCCATCAAAACAACTAACCTCGGTTTTGCAGGATAAGATTAAAAAATACATCATGCATCCTATCCCTACCTACATCAGGAAATTGACACGCCTACGTTTTGTTGTAGGTGAAAAAGTGGTCTCACTATTAGATCATAATCTGAAAAGGCACAAAGCTTATCCACCGACATGGCTGAAAGTAGCCAATGCGAGTCGGGTTCCGTATCTTGAAAAAAGTTTGAGGGACTTAAAAATCAAATAACAGAGTTGGCTATCCTTCTAAGAGAACAAAGTAAAAGCACTTATGGAGACAACAAAGTCCTCCTCACAGGGTGGTAATCAAAGTACTGACGAAAAGGGGGAAATGCAGATCCCCGAACCCCGATCTAGTCAAAGAACCAACAAAACCCCTGAAATCTCAAGGAAGATCGGGAACTTGGTAATATCCAAAGGAAAGTTCGACAAATGGAAGAAACCATCCGTTCAATAAAAGGAACTGGAAACCTTGGAAGTGTCACCTATTCAAGTCTCTGTATATTCCCAGGGGCTAGATATCCTAACAAATTCCAAGTCCCAGAGTTTGAAAAGTACAATGGGGCAGGCGGTCCCTATACGCACTTGAAAGTATACATTGGCGAGCTAGGGTCTTATGCTGAAGATGAAGACCTCAGAATGCAGCTTTTCCAAAAGAGTCTCAGTGGAGAGGCTAGGACATGGTATGCCCGACTTGATAATGCAAAAATCCACAGTTGGGAAGAGCTAGCTCATGCCTTCCTAACTCAATACAGCTTCCAGTCTCAGATGGTTCCGGATCGGTATCAAGTGTCCAAAGTCAAAAAGCAGAGTACCGAGTCTTTCCGCGAGTATGTCTAAAGATGGAGACGTCTGGCAACACAAGTCAGCCCGCCTATGACCGAAGCTGAAATGGTGATGACTTTCATAGACATCCAAGAGGCACCTTACTATGAGAGGATCCTGGCCGGAATAGGAAAGCCATTCTCAGAGATGATCAAACATGGCGAAATGACAGAGATGGGCCTGAAAGCAGGAAAGATCAAAGATCTCACAGTCTTGAAAGTAGTCGCCGATCATATACAGTCTGGCAACTATACGAGTGATCCCATAAGGGTACCCAAGGAAGGCGATGAAGATGTATCCCTCTTTGTACAGGGGAAATCTAGGAGACCCAACCATAGTCCCCCCATTTGGAAGAGGGAAGGTAATCTCTCGTCACAACAAACTGCATTCAACAATTACCAGGACAGAAAGAGAAAATTTGAAAGAACGAAAAATCGGGTGTTCACTCCACTAGGCGATTCTCTTGAAAACATGTTGGTGATGTTAATAGATCACCAGAAAATTACTGAACTGGCTCCACCTTTGGATCCAAAAAGAAAAAGATACAATCCTAGTCAAAGATGTGCTTACCATTTAGGATCTCCAGGACACGATACACAAGATTGTTGGTCCTTGAAGCATAAAATCCAAAACCTGATCGAAAATAGCGATATTGTGGTCCACCACCCTGACCATCCCAATGACAACCCCAACCTTCTGGTGCAGCATGATACAGAGGGAGTAAACATGATCGGGTCAGGAAGCGATGAAATATATCCAAATCGTAAATTCATACGAAGGATGGAGGAATACCCCCAAAGGAACATAACAAATGTCCTATAACTTGGAAATGCAGAGGAGGGTATGACAGTGATGCAAAAGTTGGATGCAGTCTAGCATAAAAGAAAACTATCTTGGCTAATCTGGTAGTGCGCCAACATCAGGATACGAGGCAGATTTTCACTCAACTATCAGGAAGTCAAGGGAAAGAGGAGGTTATTCAGAATGTAAGCATATCTCCCTCCAAGATCAGCCAGCTAAATAAAGAAGATCAAAGCATGCTGAGTAGACAAGAAAGGGGGAATGATGAAATTACTAGAAGATCTCACCAAAGGAAAAATCGTCCGGAGGAGTACGAACTCCCAAATAGGAAATATCAAGCAACATTCCAAACATGAGCAAACCCTCAACATCCTACGGCACCGAGAGTCGGGGAGAGTTGGCGGAGAAGGGTATTCATACCTTTGGGGGACTTATTGGAAAATATGTTAACACTGTTGGTTGCGCAGAGAAAGATTACTGAGTTTCTGCCTCCTACCAAGCCCGAGATGAAAAGTTATGATGCCACAAAGATATGTCGCTATCATTCTAACTCACCTAGACATGCAACTGAGGAATGCTGGTCTCTAAATCACAAAATCCAAGATCTCATTGAAAGTGGAGAACTAAATATAGAAGTTCCCATGACCAAAAAAGGAGAGACGAAAATAAAGAACTTAAGATGCCCACGTGAGACAGGCAGTTCAAAGGAGGTGACGGCTGTAAGCACCAATCCTGGCAGAACACAAGGTGGACTGATCCTAATGCTAGGAGTGACCGAGGAGACAAAAGAATCTCCCAATGAAGTTCATCCACCACATCAAATATCTTGTTGCCCAAAGCCAACAACTATATTCCTGATCTTATCCTCCTGGAAGATGAGGAGGAGATACTGATTCTTCCCCGTGTGGAAAAAGCCCAAAAGAGAAGTTCCTTGCAAGAAGTACGACAACAGTTTGAGAGTGATCTCATAGTCAAATCCTCTCAAGCCCATGAGAAAGGTGAAGGAACAGATGAAGGAAAAGGTGGTGAAATTCTCGAGGAAGCCAACCCATTGAGGAATCTAGAGTTCATCCATTTTTGCGACGAGTCCAGTTTGAGCCTCCTTAAGGGATATGCTGATTCAGGAGGCGATCAATTTATAGTAGTGATTGAAGATATTAATGACCAAGAGGAAACCTCTATCACGAGCCTCGAAGGCAACATAACCACGGACGACTGGACTATCAGACCTCAGTTAGCCAGGAGGACGTAGATCCAGAGGAAAGTTGTGAGTTTTAGAGGATGTTGGGACGTTATCCTTTTCTTAGCATTATGCCTTTTATTTTCCATGCATACAGAATCTAAAAACCAAAAAAAAAAATTCAAAAAATCAAAAAAATCAAAAATCGAGCCTTTCAAGCCAAAAACGTGAACTACGAAAGACCTGATCTCCCTCAACCAAGGAGTACGTAGGAAACTATCTTGGTACGATCAAACCAAACAAAAATATTCAAAAACCCTCGAATCCCAACACAAAAATTCAAAAACCTATCAAACCAAACTCAAACCCCAAAAGAGACCCTTCTCAAGCCTCTCACACAAAAACAGGAACTACGAACGACCTGATCTCCCTCAACCCGGGAGTACGTAGGCAACCACTCTTGGTGCGGTCTGACCTTCAGAAAAACAAAACAAAAAAACCAGTCCCAAGATACCGAATCTTCTAAAACTCAAATTCTATCAAACCTCCTGGTCAACAAGCCCTGCTGAGGAAAATCAAAGCTGGACTCTGAACCCGTGGATAAGCGGGATAACAGTGCCAACATGGCATCTCTATAAAGATAGAGGAGCAGCTGCAAGCTCCGAACCCTCAGTCTCCATACGAGCCAGAACATCCACTGCCATCTGCATACTATGGCCTCGTCCCTCTCAGCAAAAGCGGCATCCCGAGCAACTGAAACCTCCTGAATCTCCTCAAAGGCTGCATCTCTGACAGAACGGATCTCATCTCTCTTCTCAATACTGCATCCCGAGTAGGTTAAGCCTCGTCTCTAGCAGCGAAAGTTGTATCTCTGCTAGATAGGGCTGTTAACATCAACACCCTAGCCTAATCCCTCTCAAAGGTCATCCGAGCTAGTGAATCAACGATAGCAGATCTGTCCCGGCAGGGACACTTGGTAGGTCACCAACCAAAGTCGCGGTCAAGCCGATAAATAACTCATCCTCCGTGGGAGAATCAGGATCCTCCATAGGCTCCTCCTCATCAGAATCAATGCTCCGGGCTGACCGGATAATCGCAGCCAATGCAATATCTGACTCCAACCATGCAGAATACTCTGTAGAACGATCTGGATGGCTAGTAGGGAAATCAGCCATCTCCTTGTGAGTCCAATACTCATAAGTCTTGATCAAGTCAAATGATGACAAAAATAAAGATGATATCCGCTGGTCTGTAGCCCCTCAAAGTGGTGAAAGCTCTGAAAATGATCAAACTGGCCCATGACTGCTAGCGGATGATATATGGTCACACCTCTCAAACCCGCTAGGGGCATATAATCTATACTGACTGCATGAGTAATGAAACTATAAGGAGAGATAAGCCCTGAGCATGGCAAGATCGAAAAGGGATGCTCGATCTCCGATAAAAAGGCCGACCATGTCGTTACATCTGAACACTTCGCTGGCTGGAAGGAGTAGGACATAGCTCTATCATGAGTAAAACAGTACCCATGGTGTCTGAAGGTACCGATTGGACTCAAATGTGTCATGAACCATACATACAGCAGAACAGCACTACCTCTAAAAAATCCCCCTGGATGGGTACAGCAGAAAGCAGCCGACCTCAGAGTCTTGGCTAATATCATAGGCAGAATCGTACAACCCTGTCTGAGGGCGCAAACCACTACCATCAAGCCAGTATCTAAGTGGTCCATATATAGGGGCATGTACAGATAAGCAGTGATGCACATCAATAGTACATCCACTCGTGCAGACTACCGCTCATCTGCCCGTTGCAGTCCAAACTACCAAAGCGATCAATGGGCACTACATGTTTGGCAGTAATCTCCTCAGTGACGACTCTGCGTCTCAGACCAGTCATGGTTATGAACGGTCGTCTCATATCACTAATGGCTTTCCTGGCACATGGCAGATCTAATGCCCAACCCGTGAGGTGCTCATACTCCTTCAGCATATGAGTCAATTCATGAAGGCCAAACCTAAAAACCCTACATCCAAGAAAGACACTCAAGATCAATGACATATGTTTAGAAGGACCCAAAAGCACCTCAATGTTGTTCCATCAAATCCAGAGCAAGTCTTGAAAGGAAGAGACATCGAAACATTAAGACGACCAGTCACAGGGATAAAATGGCAATAAGATGCAACCTGTTAGCAACGCATCACTCCTGATGTGCGAGAAGACCTGATCTCCTTTGACCCACAGAAGCACATAGGCTACCGTCGTGGCAAAGTCTATCTCATACCTAACGATATATTCCTCGAGCAAAAGGTCACGGATTAAACCTCACAGATCAAGCCAAATCTGGTTAAAGCCATCATATCACCAACCATTACAAGCCCTTGAGTCCAATTCATTGGAGTCTGAAGGCATCTCGACATCAATCATCAAAGTTGAAACAACCACACAGTGATATATCAAGCATAAGCATCAGCAAGTTCCTTCGAAGAGTTGACACCCTCAATCTGAAACCTTCATCAAACTAGAAGAAAGGTCATCAAAGCCAATTGCTCCTACAAATCAATAACAATGACTGGGGCATCCAAGCATTAAAGCTAAAATCCACTACCTGTCCACCATGGGAGTCATGCGGAAAAAAAACTCTTGCGATCTCGGCATCTTATCAGCCCCTCAGTCAAACATACAACTGAGCAATCATCCCAGATGACAAACAAGACTGGGGAAAGTTCCAAGTCAATGACAACCCGATGATAGGACCGTTACAACAAGGATGGACCAATTTTGAAAATTGTGACAACTCAATACTGGGACATTTATCAACCATCCAATGAAAATGCATCATCGGCACCATCGGCACCATCAGCATGGTCCATCATTATCCAAGCTTCAATAATTGGCGATCCGGTATGATCAATCGATATTTTCCAATCATAATTTTCTGAGAATACTTCGATCCACTGATAAGGTATGACTTTTTCATCTCTTTATGTGCTTTTAATTTCCAGTTATATGCATTGGCAAGGGTATACATGTTAAGCGTAGATAAATCTTGCATTAGAATCTTAGAAAAAGAGGAAAGGAAAAAAAGATTTTTTTTTTAACTTGTTATGAATTGGATTAATTCTGATAAGCGTCCGTGGAGCAAGAATCATGAAAGCGATTAGAGAATTAAGACTATTCAACCTTTTGATTAAGCACAGCGTTCTAATTCAAAGCACTTTTAGAGCAAACTTGACCTCATATGCATGTCTGCACTTTGCGATTGACCTGACTCTTAGTTGTGGGGTTTGAAACTATGGCAACAGGAATGACAATTAGTAGCCAGCCTAATGTCTCGAATCGTGAAATGGGTTACTCGAGTTATTAAGCCCGAGAGGTGTCTTTACACCCGGTGCCCTAAAGCCATCTGGTTTGGGAGCCACCGGCCCAACGCTCATTACATGGGTAACTCAGTGCCTAAGAAAATAAGCATTACAAGAAATCAAAACCTGAGCAGATCCAAATCGTGGCCTAGGTTACTCGAGTAATTAAGCCCGAGGGGTGTCCCTACACCTGGTGCCCTAAAGTCGTCTGGTTTGGGAGTCACCAGCCCAACACTCGCTACAAGGGTAATTTAGAGCCTAAGAAAATGAATCTTGTACAGGCTCAGGCGAAGATCAAATAGAGTAGTCCGCCTAACTTGTCTCAAAGTGTGGCCTTTGTTACTCGAGCTAGTAAACCCTAAGAGGTGTCTTAACACCTAGTGCCCTAAAACCGTTTGGTTTAGGAGTCATTGGTCCAAAAATTGTTACATGGGTAACCCTAAAAAGCCTAAGAAAATGGGACAAAGTTAAGCGAGGAAATCAAAAATTTTTGCAAGAAAATGAGATCATCTAGAGTCATAGAAGAGAAACCCTTGCTAAGGGTTGCGTCACACATAGTGCACATGTCATATGATGTTAATCTTGTGAAGAGCAGTGTCTAGAGCGAAGATGAGGTGTTTCTAATGAAGGGAGATAAGTCTTTTGAATCTAATCCTACCCATGAAAAATGACCATGGACGCTTAAAAGTTTTCTTGCAATTTCATAGCTTGTCAAGATAAAATTTTGATTTCCATAGGAAAAATTTATTTTCATGCTCAATTTCAAGATCTTTAGCGATATAATAATAGCTCGGTGAATACAAACATTCAATTTCATAAACTTTAACTTCAAATGCCTCATTCACAAGGTCATACTAACCCCGACAACCCAAGCCATCAAGCTTTCGGAACATATTGTTATTTGTCTGAATGTGCAGGATATTGCTCACCATGGACATGGTCAACAAAGCGAGTTTCTTCTGTGAACCCCAGTAACAACCTGCGAAAGGGCTGGGACATTTCTCCATTCCAAGAAATGGAAAGGATCTACGGCGGAACCAAGTTCCTCATCAAACGAAAAAGGAGAATTCCTGAAAGAAAACAAGGTGACATAAGTTGTCCCTCCACGAAAAGGAAAAATTCTCAAGAGAGTCCTTAACACAGAAAGAAATAGATTCCCAATGACAAAAGGTCTGGCAAATAAAATTTGCATCATCAAATATGTCAACCTGCGCCAAGTCCTCATCAGTCGAGGCCTCTACACTGAAGTTTAAATCTAGGCAATGAAAGAACGGGCTACATCCTCCAGGACGTCAGCATCACCCGGGTCATCAGCCAAGCCAGCATCTTACCCAGTAAGGCCACAAGTAAAGAGTTTGCCCCTTTTCATACTCAATGATCAGCCGTTGGCACAACCTAGCGAAGCATTGGAAATGGTTCGGTGACGTTCAGCCATTGAAGGGCACTTCAGCGAAGGTCAGATTGTCTGACACTATCAGTCGTTGGCACAACCCCAGCAAAACATCAGGAATGGTCTGATGGAAGAATTAGTATATCAATCCATCCCCACAGAGGATAGACGATGGAATATGTTATATAAATACTTTGAAGGGGCGTTGAGAATGATCTGGTGATGTAGGCCGTGGAACGCAACTTCATCAAAGATATCAGGATATCTCTTGATAAAGCCATCAGTGTTTGGACCACCAAAGGGACCAGCACCAAATCCAGATCCAGAAAATAGCAGCCCTTGCGAGATCCTCACAAAAGACGGTATATAAAAAGGTAACATCTAAATTTGCTCTGCGAATGACAAAAAGAGCCATACGGGAGTTAGAGCTGATAAGCCTATCAAAATCCATGCCTGAAAAGAAACTCCAAATCACCTCAGAAAGGGTGAGGTATGGTTCTACATCAATTCAATTAGGCATATGCATCAACCTAGGATAAATTAAGATCATCATATCATGTCTGGTCTGCACATGTACAATAAGCGCTACATCAGTGCACATCTCCATTAAAAAGTTAGGCATGCATACCCAGTAGAGTTAAATATATATACACATTAAACACACAAACTCGATAAAAAAGTCTGCTACTGCTTGAGTAGGCATCGGGACAGTCCAATGATCAACCATTGTCCCTACCATCAGGGTAGGCACTGTTACAAATTACCGGTGTAAGTTATCATCAAGATAGGCATCGGGAGCACCCATTGAGGTAACTCGGCAAAAGAGATATATCCCCATCAAAGGAGCCTTTAGAAATATACAACAGCATTAGCCAAGAGAGAATCTGCCCCCTGATAGTATCTACAGATTGGGGAAACCATTCGTCTTAAAACCAAGATAACAACAAAGGCTATCATAAAGAACATCATCCTTAGCAGAAATGTGGGAAACATGTCAGTTCATCCTCATCAAACAAAGCATCGGCAACATCGATGGAAATTAAACCGTTCAAGTCAACACCAGCATAGACATTAGCAACATTGATGAAAGTCAACCGTTGAGATCAGCCCCAACACAGGGACCGGTAAAGGTAAGTTATTTGTGATGCGATATGCGATTTGTGATTCGATCTGCGATGCGATGCGATATGTGATGCGATGCGATTGCGATGCGATTTGTGATGCGATATATGAAGGGCGAAATACGATTTGTGAAAATATGTTAACATTCATTGCATTGCGATTTGTATCATTAATATCTTATCATATTTCAAGTGTCTAGCAATCTTTATCCTGTTCATTCCATTGCATTACATAAACATGATAAAGAGGGGCATCTGTAGACACTCGAAATTTCTTGTCCCTGTTGCTAACACTGCAGGAGGGCAAGGCCGTCTCTTCAAGTTAAATTCGGTCACCAATACCGGTCCGTCAACTGAAATCCGATCCCCAATATCAGTTAACTTAAATCTGATCCCCAATATCGGCCAACTCAAATCCGCTCCCCAATATTGGTCAAATTAAATCTGACCCCAAATATCGGTCAAGCAACTCAAATCCAGTCTCAATATCGGTCAACCAATTCAGCCCTGGCAACAACCAAAAAAGTCAAGGTCAGCCCCGGCAGCAATGCGGGAGGTACAGGTCAGCCCCGACATCAGCCCGGGAAGTCAGGTCGACTTCAAACATAAACCTGAAGCATCACAACAACTCCAGAAGAAAACCTAGAATGAGCACATCAGCCATAGAGGTAACACTGTGGATAAACAAACTCGAATGGGATTCAAGTCTTGAAAACAGCTCCCAGAAGTTAACCAGAGGCCATGCCGACACTAGAGGCAACCCCCGGGAGGGGCAAAATGGTTATTTTACCAACTCTCAGCCAATTTGGTCAAACTCAAGCCCAATCGATGCCGCCAAAGTCAGAATGAACCACAACGATGATCCAGAGTGGAAACAGCGCAAGACGGCTTGACGAATAAATTGCAGGGAAACAAAGACCCGACCATGAACCCATATTTTTGGGCTTAAAAAGGTTAAATCCTATGTCATTGCAACACTCTCGGTGAGGGCTTTCTGAAAAGATATAGCACGCCTCAAACAGACGCTCCGATCAAAAGTTATGAAGTTTCGAACCTGACATCGCATTGTTCGACATGCACGCACTTCGAGACGACAAAGCCAGGCATGTGGGCCTTACCTTAGGGGGCCGTACCTCTACCTGCGGCAGCAGCAGGTAGAGTGGAGGCTCCCTGGCCTATAAATAAACGTGCACCCCCCTCATATTTAAAAAAATCAAAAACGCAGCGAAGCTTTGCCAGTTCAATTTTCTGACTTTTACACCTCTTCCAAACCCAAATATCTTCACTCTAACACGTAGATATACCCATATACTACCACATATCAGAAAATAACCGATAGATTTGGACGTATAGAGCCTACGATTTGGTAAAAAGCCCGTGTAGTAGTCCATTATAAGTATTTTTACGATCAGAAAGTGAATATTACTTCTTCGTACTTTTATACACTTGCACGTTAAGTTTCGTTTTCTAAAAATGCCCGGAACTTAGTTCCATGGCCGTTTTCGTCAAAATTGGGTACATTTTTGTACATGAACTGATTTTCTGGCATTTCTACAACTCGGATTGACGATCTGTCAGCTCCAGCAGCTTCAATGCACTAGCACACAAGTTCTGGCAACTTTGTCGGACTGGGATATCTTTCCAGTTTGGATTCGGCTTTTTTTGTATATATTTAACTGTATATATACTAACATTTCAATTATGTCAAGCCCGGATGCTAAATCCGAGGTAGTTTAACGCTTTTATATATATTTACTCATATATGAGCGATTTTCACCATAATTAGGTTCTCTTCCCAGTATTGGTTGACTACATTTCTGTCAATATATATATATATATATATATATATATATATATATATATTTCAATTCCAGTCTGGGCACCGGCGTGAAAACCCATCGCCCTTTATATTATTTTTGCACTCTTCGCCATACTGGGTGATCTCCCCAGTTACTAGTTGACTATTTTTCTGCAATTTATATTCCAGTCTGGCCTGGACTATTTCGTGGCCTTTATACTATTTTTGCACACTTCACCATTACTGGGTTATCTTCTCAGTCCTTGGTTGACTACTTTTCTGTACATTTACATTCCAGTTAGGCCTGGATCATTCTGTGGCTTTTACTGCTTTTATATATATTTATGCATGTATAAGCAGTCTTTACCATCACTGGTCCTCTTTCCAGTCTTGGTTGACTGTTTCTATCAATATATATATATATATATATATATATATATATATATATATATTTCAATTCAAGTCCGGGCACCGACGTGAAAACCCATCGCCCTTTACAGCTTTTATATATATTTGTATATATATATATATATATATATATATATATATATTGCTTTACTCGCTTTTTATTCAACTGCTGCTTTAAATATTCATTTTATATGAATTGCCACTGACATATCTGCAGGTGGACTAGATTTATTTAAATCTCGCCAATTCTAGTTTTCAAACAGTTCAAAACCTCCAGACTGAACCGGGAAGCTAGAATGGCTGAGATTTCATTAAATATAGCTTTCTTTCTAGTTTCAGCTTCAAAAGCAACCTCGCGTCCCTTAGATCGCTATCTAGTGGGAACGAGATGCTTCGGCCGTGCGGACCAGGATTTACTGAATGAATCCTCTGTTCTGGCAATATTGAGATATTTATTTATTTCTGTACAAATTTAAACTGTGCAGGTTTTGGCTACTCACATGTGAGCCTAGGAATCGTGGGATTTATAATCAAACTGATCAGAATCTGATTCCCACGATGGAAAACTCCGATTTACAAATGTATCTTGTCGGTTTTTCTGTAGAAATGTACATGTAAACAGACCTTAGAACGGTTATCCGAATTTAAGGTCTCAAGATAATGAAAAAATGTGGATTGTTGTGTCAGCGTCCCTCCAATGGTTTTTATACCCATGAGGAGACCGACACTTGTATATTCTGTGGTCAAGGATGCTTCGCAGCCCAACAAATCACCATTCACATGCAGCCTTAAGGCTATAAAGATAAAATTAGAAGTATCAACAGGCTTCAATTCCTATGTTAGCGTAAGGGTTTGATAAACCAGCTTTCAAAACATCATTTTCAATTCAATCAAAAGAAAAGCTTTTCAAAGAAAATCAAATTAAATGCTTTTGCAAATCAAATTAAAGACTAATTTCCAAATCAAATCAAACCCTTCGTATATAGGTTCAACGAAGTAAATCACTACTTTCAATCAATCAAATGAATAGGCCCAATTTTCAAATAGCATTCACTCACGCATTCCAATTTTTAAAAGGAAATATTGAAAAGAAGCGGTACCTTGTTTACACGGGAGTCGTGGGGTGCCTAACACCTTTTCCACACTTAATCAAGCCCCCGAGCTCAAAACTTTGTTTTCAAAGATCAAGTTTCGACATTGTCCAACAATTGGGCCTCTTTCAAACAAAACTCGGTTGAGTTGGTACAACCATTTCAAATCTACCAACTGTCGACTCTGTAAAACGTTCAAATCATCGACATGATACATGTTGGCCGTTCTCCTAAAAAACCCTTCAAAATCTTTTTCCTAAATAAAAAGAGTGAAGGTAGAGAGAACTTAGGAAAAGTGATTAAAAGATCCGGGTTGTGACTCGACCCACAGATTTTTTAAACCGTCGACATATAGTATATAATAAAAATTATTAATTATAAATTTTATTTCATTCTTAATTTTTATAAGTTATACCAATTTGAAGTTGAATATATCGTCGTTTAATCTCAAAAATTAAATTGTACATTTAATTTTGGAACCGATACATTATATTTTTCAATCCTTATACGGAGACATTAGTTAACTGACCGGTCTAGTGACCAGTGGTATTTTTTTTATGGCTCTCAAATAATTTATATTATTTATTGAAACTAAAATTTTTACAGAATTCAGTGATTTAGGTATCATTTGGATACAGTGTAAAAATAAGATTATTTTTACAATATATCCAAATGACACCTAAATCACTGAATTATGTAAAAATTCCAATTCTTCCAAAAAATATTATAAATTATTTGAAAATCATAAAAAAAACAAAAAAAAATCATCGGTCACTAGACCAGTCGGTAAACCAATGTCCCGTAGACTATATTTTTTTACTAGGGTATCTGGAATTCTAGTGATAAGTGGATATGAATAGATATTTGGTGGACCACCTTTCACATTATGCCAAAGGTGTTTGATTTGAAATTGTGGCCGTGAGTACTCTACATAAAGTTGTAATACGAATAAATTAGGATATTCATTGTATTCGTATTTATTTTATACGGATATTATTCATATTCAATTTAAATAAATATTATTTGTATTCGATTCGATAGATTCGCAAATAAACGAATATAAATACGAATAAATGTATATTTGTATTCGTTTAACATTCGACTGTCAACATATTTATCGAATGTATTATAATTCTAAGTAAACAACAGGTCTTATTATAAATTTATAATATTTTTTAACATCTTTCATAAAGATATTTTTATAAATAGAATGATTATTTTTTTTCTTCTGAATTTTATAATTTAATCATATGGTTGATGATTGTGTTATGTTATATTAATATCATAACAATAATTTTTTATTTTTTAAATTATTTATTTACTAATTTTAATTAATTATACTAATGAATTCGAATAGTTATTCGGAAACGGATAATATTCGAATTCGAATATCAAATTCCAATGATACCTTAAGAAATCCGTTGAATATCGAATACAAATACGGATAAAATATATTTTTTTCAAATACGGATACAGATATTGTTAACGCCAAGATTCGTCCACGCACCTCAATCACCAAAAGCGCATCCAATCCTACACAGAAACGAAATCACACGAAGAAACTTGACGGCCTAGGCCGCCGGGGGATAGCTCTGGTGTGAGAATAAGTACAGGTTAAACAAGATTTAACAATGAAGGTATTTAGTTCTGGAAAATAATAATGATTTGTGTGTACTTGAGAACCAGGGTATAACTTTGTATTTATAATGATCACACCTCCTCTGCATGCCCTTCCCTGTATGGAAATAGAATTCTTCATTAGGTTAGATTCTTTAATGGGATTGAACTAAATCTCCTTAAAGAAGGGAAGTCGGATTCTATCCTAAAACTTTCCTTAGGAGTTAGAAATCAAATATAATTAGGAATCTTAGATTCATTAAAGTTCTCCACCTGCCCAAATAGATCCCTACGTGGGGAGCCTTCCTCCACGTGGACTATGGCCCACCGAATTCACTAGGCCCAACTAATCATACCCCAACATTGTCCCCCCAGTCTTTCATTGTAATGGGTCATTTTATGGAAGAGTTCCTCATTAAAAGCTAAAAAATTAAATAATAAATGAGAAAACACGGAAGCCTAAGCTAGATATATCGGTTACGTGCACCAACAATTACTGTCGGGCCCCACCATTAATATTATCATTATGTCAGACCACTTATTACGCCATTTTTAGGGAAATGTGTGAATGCAAAGATCGAGTCAGCCATTTTAAAACCATTTCTCCCCCAAAATTAATCGCCACATTTGTTGGGTAAAATCTATCTGCACACAACACGCAAGTATATGTGGTAAACAGCAATAAAGTGATGAGTAGAGTATCGTTCCCACGGAGAAAATAACTAAAATTTATCCTAACAACTACCAATTTTATATTATCTCAATTTTATTAAACAAATAATCAAGTTTGTGAAATTTATGAAAACTATTAATTAATTAAAAACCAACTAACTACCACAAGATTTAATCAAGAATTGGAGAATTAAGCCTAATCCTTCACTTGGAACGACACACTTCCTTTTAAGTCAAATTAACTATTCCAGATTGTTAATCAAGAACACAAAGGTACATATAATCATCTCTCAATGCATTATATCCATATCAACTTAAATTCACAATTGACAGAATTAAGATGAACACCCTAATTAACTAATCCACTATATCTCTATGTGAATTATAATTAAAAAGGGTTTAAATACAAGTTCTTCTTAGATTACGTGCGATAAGTAGGTATATCTCTATCCTAAGCATAAATTATAAATCCCACAATCATAAAAAAATCACAATCACACGTTACTATGATTAGATCTTAACCTATATTCCATCTCTCGAGTTCATATAAATTATCAAGTAATTATTTATCATGCAATTAAATAATTAAGCACAAACCATAATAGACAATCCTGGAAATAGTCTCAATGAATTATAATATAAGCATGCCAATCCTCGTTACACAAAAAGATCTAATGTAGACTTAAATAGTAAATTAGTTCATGCTAGATGAATAAGAAACTAAAATACACAAATAATATAGCATTCTGAATACAAGAATAATAATGAAGAAAGAGAATGAAAACTGTAAAGTAATCTGCTGCTCTTCCTCACGTTCGCCTTGAATCCTCGTGCTAGCTCCTCGTTTCAATTCTCTCGTACGTGATCAAAAGCTAGGGTTCAGTTAATGATAATGAATATCTCTTCTTTGCCCCTCTATTTGCCTCTTATTGCTTCCTAATCGCAGCTCACGATCTGCAGAATCATAATTGAATAAGGAAACTTCAAGTCAACTGCCTTGTAGCCCGCCCCGACGAGTAAATTATACTGAGGATGCCCGCCCCGGCGGGTGTTCTATGTCCTAAAGAAAGTTGACCCCTGCCCCGGCGGGTGGTTTGGCTTGTAGAAGCCCGCCCCGGTGGGTTCCTTGGCTAACAGCATGCAAAGTCTTGCCTTTAGGTCCTCATTTTCCCCTTTCCACCCTCCAATCCAATTCCTACAACACAAACAACAAAAACAAGTAAAACCATACTAAAACTACTCGAAGTAGCAACGGATTAAGCTTGAAATGTAACCGATTCGTAGGTATAAAACCTACTCATCAAATATCTCCAAACTTGAAACTTTGCTTGTCCTCAAGCAAAACATCATGCAAATGCAAACTAACTATATGCCTACGAATTCAGCTGTTAGACAGTATAAAGTTCATAAATATTGCCTCAGAGAAATCACAACAGAAATGGACAGTAAATCCCACCAAGACACATCAGTAATCCCATATCAATCTATAAATCAACACATGTTATCACTGACGTAGTGTGTGTGTGCTTAATAACCATGGAAACTGACTGCAGTTCAAATATATCACATAATATTCTTCTTAGAGGAGAGATCACAGTTTTAACTTAAGAAGTTGTGTAAACAAGCTAAGCACAGCTAAAAATATGCAATTACCAAGTCCGAAGTTAATATGCGATATGTTTGCTACCTTTATTCACTTACGGGGCATTTTGCTCTGTTTTCCGTATTTCTACTCTACGCATGACTGCGCAATGTCTAATACTCTTAGGCTTTTTAGTGCTACTCATTTAGCAAGTTTCGACTAACGATTCCCAAACCAGATAGCTTTAGGGCGCTGGGTGTAATGACATCCCTTAGGGCGTATTTACTCGAGTAACAAAGGCCACCGAACTAAACTAGTCACGGTGTTTATTCATTATTTTCTTTGCTTTTTCTTTTTCTTTTTTTCTTTTTTTTAACTAGATAGATCCTATATCTTCCCCCAAACTTAGGTTTTTGCATAATCCTAGCCTTTACCACTAGTTCACTGATTTTCTTTCATTAAAACCCTAATTTCCCTCAAGAAGTCGATTTTGTGAATATTTCAACTAAGTCAGTCAACATGGTCATCCTATTGTGCTATCCGGGTACATCAATTTCAAACAGGCAATGATTTACATCATGCTATGAAATTACATCGATGCCTTAGTTATCAATATCATTCAATGTCTATGCAATTCCAGTCTCATCATAGGCTAAGTTAAATTCATACTAACTGACAAGCTGGAAACATGTAATATGAATAAACCATGTAGAACAACTAAACTAAACACATATTTTTGTGATGTTCAGGCTTTATATATATATATATATATATATATATATATATTTATCAAATATGCCAACTACATGAAAACAAAAACAAAAACTACCATGCAACTACATGCTACTATCTACTATGCACAATTATGTATACTCTCTACTATACAAATCTATGTATGTTATGTGTAAGGAATGTCCCCCAAACTTAAACAATGCAATGCCCTCATTGTAAACTGATAAAGAAATGAAGTAGAGAGGGCTTCCCTAAGTGGTCAAGCGTTAGGCTCGACCTCTTGGAATGCATCATCCGAATCAGAGGGCGGGTAAGCTGGCAATGGCTGAGGAGCAAAAAATTGGAACATCTCAGCATTTGGATTTAAGCGCGCAAACATATCGGCCAAGGATGCATTGAAACTGTTCTTAGTGGCAAAAATGTGCTCCTGTCTCTCCGCTAGCCTATTCAGATGTTTATCCTCTACTTTGTTCCGTGCATCTAACTGTTACTGAAGAGTCCGAAATTGGAAGCAAAACATGAACTTTGTTTTCCGTGATGTGCTTGATGTAGTAGCATTGTAACGATTGAGATTTTATATTTAATTTTAAATATTTATTGAGTTAAATAAATATTTTATGTGAATTATTTATTGAGTGAAATAAATAAATTATGTGAATTATGGAAGTGATTTAATTAAGTGTTATATATTAATTAAATGAATGTGTAATATTTATTTAATTAATGTATATTAATTTTATAGTATAGTTCTAATTTAATTGAGATAATTAAATTAGATGAATTATGTGATGAAGTGTTATATGAATGGTAATTACCAAGTAATTATAATTATGTGACAATTTTTATGTGAATTAATTGATGTTAGATTTTAATTGATTAAATTAGATGATTAATATTTAAGTGATTAAAATATGACATTAAAGTATGCGTTAAAATAATTTATTAAAATAAAAGAAAAAGAATTTTTAAAATAATTTATACCAAACAAGGCCCTTGCTTTTGTTTTAAAGGACTGTTGCCAAACAGGGCCCTTACACTAGCTTAACCCTAAATTACCTAAACCATGGTTAATTTAATAAAATTAGTTTTAAAAACTACATGTTGCCAAACATAGCCTTGTGGCTTTTGAATTTTGTAACTTATATAACAAATGTATTTGTTATATATATTAATTAATTAGGAGTTACATATTATCAATATATGTATATTATATCAGTATAATAAAACTACGTTAGTTAGTCTAAACTACGTTAGTTTTTCCTAAGTCTAAACTAAGAAAATAAAGAGAGAAAAAGAAGAGCAGAGAAGTTGAGAGAAAGAAGAAGGAGAATTTGGAGAGAAAGCAAGAAAAGCTTAAGGGAATTCATCTTCTTCACTAACAACTAGCTTAAAAGGTAATTACTATCTCATAGTTTTAAAAACGTTAAGTAGTTGTTCTTCATTGTTTTAAGTTCTGTAAATTTTAGTTTATGTGAATTTCATGAAATTGTAAAATCATGAATTTTATATATATGTATTGTATCCATGTGTTGATTGTGGTAATTGTATGACATAAGAGGATTTTTAGGAATTAAACTACTGTTAAAACTAGTTTCATGGAAAAAGTTTTGTTCATATGGTTTTATGTATATTGATTGGTTTTAGAATGGAAAATTTAGGAATTTATATGTGTTATTATGCCTAATTATAATTGGTTATGATGTTATGTTCAATTACGAATAGATTGCATGTGTGGTAACTTGAATTGGTTGAGAATTGAAGTTACAGTGAATGGTTTTTTTTTTGAAAAAATATATGAGTTTTTGTAAAAATGTTAAAATTGGGTTCTTCAAAACCTTTGATTTTCATAATTTGGACAAATTCAGTGATTGGTAGCATATATAGCATGTGTATCATTGCATATGTATGATTTACAATGAATATGTTGCTTGTAATTTCCATTTGTTGGCTTGTATGGGTTAACGGTGAAGCAGAGTATCGTGACTGTCTGCGTCTGACCGAGTTGCTGCGCAGCTGCGCAGCTGCGCAGCTGCGCCGGCAGCAAGGCCAGGAGCAGCGCAGCTGAGCCGCTTGCCTTTCCCAGATCCTTTCCCTGCGCAGCTGCACCGGTACCAAGGCTGCTGGCTGCGCAGCTGCGCCGCTGGCCGTGCAAAGGCAATGAGTTGGTTTGGTTGTGCAGTTTATTTTTATGTTTTCATTACATTATTGCTAAGATAATGAGCATGTATCTAGCTGCTATAATATGTGTTAACATGAAGTTGATAATTTCATAATTTGAGAAAAAAGAAAGTTTTGAAAACCTAATATAGTATTTAAATTATAAACTATAATTGTTTAATTGTAAAATAAGTTACTTAATTATAATTTGATTAATTATAATTAAGAGTAAATATTTAATTTAAATTATAATTATGTGAAATTATAATGTATAGAAGTTGATTTATTTTAATCAATTAGATGTTAATTTAAATTATAATTTATGTAATTATAATTTAATAAATGCATGTTTAATTATGGATTATAAATTGATAATTTAATGATTAATTATAATTTGTATAATTATAATGCATGATATAGTTTAATTGATTATAAATTATAATTTGTTTATAATTTAAAAGGTAATTATAATTTAAGTAATTATAATTTGATTAAGTGTTTGAATTATAATTGTTTAATTATAATTTAGCTAAATACATAATTGATTTAATTATGTGAATATGTATGTGATGTAATTAACTATGTGATAGTTGATTATTATTATTTATTTAATTAGAGTGAGTTAACCATGAGGGTTAACCACTTATGTGAATTAGTTATGTGTTAACTGATTTAGATTGTTATAATTGAATGTATATAGGAAGTGTTTAAGTACGTGGTTGAGTTAAGTAGCTTGCGCGTAAGGCAAGTCTTCTAACCCTAAACTTGTTAATTCTATACAATTTCTTGAGTTCATATATTCATTGTTGAGAATGTCCTTCCCATTTCTGTATTGGACAATTGTTTATTTAATTGAAATGATCTTAACTTATTGTTTCAAGTAAGATCCAGTTATTATTTTAAATGCTTTAAGTTGATTCTAAAGCATATGTTAGTTCATAATTTTGTTATTTACGAATTATTGAAAGACGATTCAACTAATACTTAGTTGATGAACGTGAACTCTAAATTTCCTTGTAAGCTTATCAACTAATCCCTTAGCTGATAAATGAGAATTCTAAATTACCCTTGTAAGCTTATCCAAACCAAACTTTCTTTGGTGCGGACTTGAATTCAAATTACTAAGTTGAACAACCCTATTTACTAGGAGAGGTTACTACGCATAACGTTAAGATATTTGTGCATAATACATGGTACGAAGGGCTTATCCCCCTAAGTATGAGTTAATGTCCATAGTCTTATTGACTGTTAAAGGTTTAAATAGAAATATTTATAACCTAGGACAAGAGTTCAAAGATCTTATGAACCTCAGATAAATTCTATATTCGAATTTTAATGTTGATAGAGAATTATTATTCAATTCTGTATTGTTGAAGTAAGCTAAGTTATTCAGATTCTTTTAAAGATATCCTTTCATGTATATGTTATTGTTAAACTCAAGTGAGCTGTGGTTTGCTCACTCTTGCATTAAATAACAATTTCAGTTAAGGTTGATAACGCTGATGCTCCGTCTACGAGTACGGGCAAGGGAAAGCAAAACAAGTGAAAACTTATTTTTATTTAATTGAGAACGATTGTAATAAGACTTGAATGATATATTTTTATTTTCACATTTATTATTTTCATGTCAGGGTTAGAGTAACCCGGGATTATTTTAAAAAGGTTGTAACCCTTGTTGTAAGGGAGATTTATTTATTTTAATTTAAGCTATAGTTTATTTTGCATTATTCATTGGGTAGATGTATGTTATTAGAAAGTGAAGACCAAATCATGTGGAAACGAAGTACCCAGATTTGGGGGTGTCACAGGTTGGTATCAAAGCTGTAGGTTATGAAACCTTAGGTGCGGGGAAACCTTAGGTAGTAGCCTTATGGTAAGATCGAAAAGATAGATGTGATAGGTAAAAGATAATAAACTACTTTATGTGTTGTGTGTTTACATTATAGTATTCGAAGAGTGACGACTCGACATCACGTAATAATGAACTTTAAAATTCTTTTGTCAGGATGTCGAACGTTGGAGAACCTAGTCAGGCTAAAGAGGATGTACCTCAGGTGCCTAGAGAGGAGGAGCCCCGTGACATACATGTTGTCTGGGAGCAGCTGGTTAGGAGAGAGCCATCTCCAGTGATCACCATAGCTGGTCGGGAGCGTGAGCTGACACCTATTCCAGAGTATGAGGACGAGGACGAGTCTGAAGAGAAGGAAGAGGAGGAAGAGGATCCCGAAGAGGAATTCCCACCTCACTCTACTAGTGCTGAGATGTACGAGGCAGTCTACGATAGCAACGTGGAGCTTTATGGACGAGTAGGAGATCTCGAGGAGACTATCCAGCAGCGAGACGAGACAATCGAGGAAATGGCAAGTGACCTAGGAGATGCACAGTGGAACCTGATGCATATGGAGGTTGATAGAGATGCTGCTCAATTTGAACTGGCAAAGCTGAAGCAAGACATCCAGGAGGAGTAGAGGAAGCGTGCCAGAGCTGAAGAGTCAAGCTTGAGGGCTAATCAACGAGCCGATCGAGCTGAAGGTGAAGCTGAAGCCAAGAGGGCCAAGCTGAGGGAAACGGAATATGCTTTTCATACAGCGATAGAGAGAGCTTAGGACCGTGTTTTCTACTACCCAGCTCAGTTCCAAGGTTTACCGTGGTATGTGGTGGACCGAAGAACGGCGTTTCGGATAATGGAAGAGGAACGTAGAGAGGCTGTGCGACGTATTAATATGCCTAGGCAGTAGTAGAGTTGGTTATGTATTGCTTTTTGTAATAAGTAATGTAAATCCCATAATTTGATATAAGAATGGGATGAGTTAAAAATGTAATCCTGTAACTTTTTCAGTTCAAGAAGGATGATAAAAATAGCAGAAGTGCTATCTGTTTGATGTTTTTAACCTACGAGTAAGGAATAAAAGAAGTTTATGGACGTGCTATGTGTTATATGTGAACTGAGCCATTTAAACGTTTAAGTATGAACTTGGATACTTAATAGTTGAATAAAGGGTCTAATAATAATATTTTCTTAATAGAAAATGCCTCCTAGAAGAAGACCAACGCGTCAAAACCCCGAGGGTTCAACGAACAACAATAATAACGATGGGACGAATCCCAACTCGGTTCAGCAGTTGGTGAACTTGTTGATCGGAGCTCTTGCAAATCAGCCGCAAGTGCAGGGAACAACGTTCAAGGAATTCAAGGCAGTAGGACCGCATGAATTCAAAGGATCGACTAACCCTATCGAAGCTCAGACATGGGTTATGAAAATGGAGAAGGTATTTGACGTAGCCAGAGTAGGTGAAGACCAGAAGATAGTATTCGCGGCTTTCATGTTAAAGTCGGATGCTAGCTTTTGGTGGCAGGCTAACAAGACCTGAGACGGAGAGGGAGTCATCACGTGGGAATGTTTCAAGAAAATGTTCTACGAGATGTACTTTCCAGTGAATTCGCAGGACCAGATGGAGGTCCAGTTCCTAGAACTTAAGCAAGGAGGGATGACGGTGTCCGAGTATGCCGCTAAGTTTAACGAGTTGGCCAGGTTCGCTACATACCAGGTCAGTACTGACGCTAGAAAAGCGAGGAGGTTTGAGCGGGGATTGAAGCCCTGGCTCTACAGCAAGGTTTCCATGTTCCAGCTGAACACCTTTGTGGCTGTGCTAGAGAAAGCCATACTTGATGAGGGAGGAAGCGAAGCGGTGACGAAGTTCAACCAAGATAAGAAGAAGAAGAATAAGGTAGAAACCAAGGCTGGGGGTAGCAGCGCTGTGAACCAGAAGAGGAAATGGAATGACAACACCTTTGTTGGGAGTCAGCAAGGAAGCCAGCAGAAGAGGAAGTTTGAAGCATGTGCTACATGCGGTAAGAATCACACTGGCGTGTGCATGAAGGGGAAGCGGGTGTGCTTCAACTGTGGTCAGGAAGGCCACATTGCGCCTAATTGCCCAAACCCGAAGAAGGGAGCTTGCTTTATATGTGGATCCAAAGATCACATGGCTTGCAACTGACCGAAGAAGCTGACGGTAGGGTCAACAGGGAGCGGAGGGAATGGAAGCGGCAGTACCGTTACTATTGCTACACCATTGCAAGCTGTTCAACCCACTGCACGGACATTCAATATGACGGTGCTGGATGCTGTGCAATCAAAAGAAGTGGTGTCAGGTATTATTCCGGTCAATAGTATAAATGCATATATATTATTTGATTCGGGTGCTACTTGCTCATTCATATTTGATGATTTTGCTAAAACCTTAGACTTACCTGTAGAGGAGTTAGTTTACCCTTTGAACATAGAGATTGCGAATAGGGAGGTTATTCTTGTTAGGAGCGTTTATAAGAACTGTAGATTGGACATTAAGGGTCAGGAGCTTAGAGTAGATTTGATTCCGATTAAACTTGGGGAATTCGACGTCATACTAGGTATGGATTGGTTGTTCAACCATGGGGCAGTAATCGACTGTCAGAAGAAGTCGGTGAACCTTACGACTCCGTCGAAGTTGGTGTTTTATGGTGGCAAATTGCCTAGACAAGTGAGTTGTCTGACGATTATGCAAGCCAAGAAACTTCTGACGCAAGGCTGTGTAGGATATCTAGCCTACATAGTAGATACGCGTAAGGAAAGCCCGAAGGTGGAGGAGATATCGGTAGTTAAGGAGTTTGTGGACGTTTTTCCAAGCGATTTGCCGGACTTCCGCCAGATAGGGAGACAGAGTTCGTGATCGATTTAGCGCCAGGAACTGCTCCGATTTTGAAGGCTCCATACCGAATGGCTCCAGTCGAGATGAAGGAACTGATGGTTCAACTGCAAGAACTGTTAGACAAGAAGTATATCCAACTGAGCGTTTCGCCGTGGGGAGCGCCTGTTTTGTTTGTTAAGAAGAAAGATGGATCAATGCGTCTTTGCATTGATTATAGGGAGTTGAATAAAGTTACGATCAAGAATAGGTATCCTTTACCTAGGATCGATGACTTGTTTGATCAACTGAAGGATGCGAGGTACTTCTCGAAAATTGATTTAAGAAGCGGGTATCATCAGTTGAAGGTGAGGAAGGAAGATATACCGAAAATGACTTTTAGAACTCGATATGGTCATTACGAGTTCTTGGTAATGTCATTTGGTCTCACGAATGCCCCAGCTGCATTTATGGACCTAATGAACAGGGTGTTCAAGCCATTTCTAGACAAGTTCATGGTAGTGTTCATAGATGACATCCTGGTTTATTCCAAGACCGAGGAGGAGCATGCTGAACACTTACGACTAATCTTAGAAGCGCTGAGACGAGAGAAGCTTTACGCTAAATTCTCGAAATGCAAATTCTAGTTGGAACGTGTGCAATTTCTTGGCCACGTGATCGACAAGGATGGTATTTCGGTGGATCCATCGAAGGTTGAGGCCATAATGAGTTGGGATCAGCCGAAGACGCCGTCTGAAGTGAGGAGTTTCTTGGGATTGGTAGGTTATTACCGTAGATTTATCCAAGACTTTTCTAGAATAACAACTCCATTGACGAATTTGACTCGTAAAATAGTTAAGTTTGTTTGGACGGAGAAGTGTGAGGAGAGTTTTCAGGAGTTGAAGAAGAGGCTGAGTACTGCGCCTGTATTATCTTTACCGGATAGTTCGGGGAATTTCGTGGTATATAGTGATGCCTCACATAAAGGATTAGGCTGTGTGTTGATGCAGAGCGGCAAAGTCATTGCCTATGCGTCACGTCAGCTGAAGGATTATAAGAAGGGGTATCCGACCCATGATCTAGAATTGGCGGCAGTAGTGTTTGCCCTAAAGATTTGGAGGCACTACTTATATGGAGAGAAGTGTAAAATATACATAGATCACAAGAGTCTGAAGTATATATTTACCTAGAAGGATTTGAACATGCGCCAAAGAAGATGGTTGGAACTGATTAAAGACTACGATTGCGAGATACTTTACCATCCGGGTAAAGCTAACGTTGTTGCCTACGCTTTGAGAAGAAAAGGTCGGGAGAAACTGAACGTGTTAACTGATCAGGATCGGTTAATAGAACAGATGGCTAGATTGGAGTTGGAAGTGAAGTTTTTGAAGGAATCGGATGAGATGTTGTTTCAAGTAACCACTGGTTCTACTCTAGTAGACAAGGTGAAAGAAGCACAACTTCACGATGAAGAATGCGGGAAAGTACGGAAGAGGATAACCGATGGCGAAGAGTTCAAGTTCAAGATCGATAATGAAGGTCTGTTACGATTTGAAGGTAGAATCTGGGTACCGCCAGTACCAAAGGTCAAAGAGGAGATTCTGAGCGAAGCTCATAGTTCTAGACATTCTATTAACCCCTGGAGTACGAAGATGTACCAAGATCTTAGGCATCATTTCTGGTGGCCGAATATGAAGAGGGACATTGCTGAATGTGTTGCGAAGTGCTTAACATGCCAGAAAGTCAAAGAAGAACACTAGAGACCAAGTGGACTGCTTCAACCGTTAGAAATTCTAGAGTGGAAGTGGGAGCACATCACGATGGACTTCGTGGTGGGTCTTCCAGTGAATCAAAAGGGATTTGATGCGATATGGGTTATAGTGGATTGACTGATGAAGTCAGCCCACTTTCTGCCGATCAGGGTTAAGTACAACCTGGATAAGCTAGCGAAGCTATACGTCAAGGAAATTATTTCTCGACATGGTGTTCCGATGTCGATTGTGTCCGATAGAGATCCGCGTTTTACGTCTAATTTTTGGAAGCTTTTGCAAGAATGTATGGGAACGCAATTGCGAATGAGTACAGCGTATCATCCTCAGACTGATGGCCAGAGCGAAAGAACGATTCCGACGCTTGAGGATATGCTGAGAGCTTGTGTGTTGGACTTCAAAGGAAGCTGGGAGGATCATCTACCATTGGTGGAGTTCGCCTACAGCAATAGTCACCATGCGAGTATAGGCATGCCGCCTTACGAAGCATTATACGGCAGAAAATGCAGAACTCCTTTGTGCTGGGATGAAGTCGGTGAACGTCAATTGTTGGGACCAGAATTGGTACAACAAACCGCCGAAATTGTGAAGCTGATCAGAATGAGATTAGTTGTTGCTCAAGACAGATAGAAGAAGTATGCCGATTTACATTGACAGAACTGAGAATTCTTACCAGGAAGTTTTGTTTTCCTGAAGGTATCTCCTTGGAAAGGGAAAATTCGATTCGGTAAAAAGGGGAAGCTGAGCCCCCGATTTATTGGACCTTTTGAGGTACTACGAAAGGTGGGCGAGGTAGCTTACGAAGTGGCATTACCTCCGGAGCTCGAGAATATACATAATGTCTTTTATATTTCCATGTTAAGACCTTACAAGCATGATTATAAACATGTAATAGAATATGAACCTTTGCTATTTGATAAAGACTTAACATATGAAGAAGTGCCTGTTCAAATAGTTGCTAGAAAGGAACAAGTACTTAGGAATAAAGTGATACCTTCTGTTAAGGTAATCTGGAGGAACCACAGTGCTGAAGAAGCCACGTGGGAACTCAAAGATGTTATGATGAAATCTTATCCGCAATTATTTGCTTAAATATTTTGTGTGTAACCCCTTATGTACCGATTCTGAGGACAGAATCCTTTTAAGGGGGGAAGAATGTAATGGACGGAAATTTTTATGTGTGATTCTGGGGACAGAATCCTTTTAAGGAGGGAAGATTGTAACGATTGAGATTTTATATTTAATTTTAAATATTTATTGAGTTAAATAAATATTTTATGTGAATTATTTATTAAGTGAAATAAATAAATTATATGAATTATGGAAGTGATTTAATTAAGTGTTATATATTAATTAAATGAATGTGTAATATTTATTTAATTAATGTATATTAATTTTATAGTATAGTTCTAATTTAATTAAGATAATTAAATTAGATGAATTATGTGATGAAGTGTTACATGAATTGTAATTAGCAAGTAATTATAATTATGTGATAATTTTTATGTGAATTAATTGATGTTGGATTTTAATTGATTAAATTAGATGATTAATATTTAAGTGATTAAAATATGACAT
The DNA here is from genome assembly GCA_020205555.1 of Panax stipuleanatus. Classification (NCBI taxonomy): domain Eukaryota; kingdom Viridiplantae; phylum Streptophyta; class Magnoliopsida; order Apiales; family Araliaceae; genus Panax; species Panax stipuleanatus. The sequence continues at coordinate 155,475,396 of CM035117.1, read as the reverse complement.
TAAAGTATGTGTTAAAATAATTTATTAAAATAAAAGGAAAAGAATTTTTAAAATAATTTATACCAAACAAGGCCCTTGCTTTTGTTTTAAAGGACTATTGCCAAACAGGGCCCTTACACTAGCTTAACCCTAAATTACCTAAACCATGGTTAATTTAATAAAATTAGTTTTAAAAACTACATGTTGCCAAACATAGCCTTGTGGCTTTTGAATTTTGTAACTTATATAATAAATGTATTTATTATATATATTAATTAATTAGGAGTTACATATTATCAATATATGTATATTATATCAGTATAATAAAACTACGTTAGTTAGTCTAAACTACGTTAGTTTTTCCTAAGTCTAAACTAAGAAAATAAAGAGAGAAAAAGAAGAGCAGAGAAGTTGAGAGAAAGAAGAAGGAGAATTTGGAGAGAAAGCAAGAAAAGCTTAAGGGAATTCATCTTCTTCACTAACAACTAGCTTAAAAGGTAATTACTATCTCATAGTTTTAAAAACGTTAAGTAGTTGTTCTTCATTGTTTTAAGTTCTGTAAATTTTAGTTTATGTGAATTTCATGAAATTGTAAAATCATGAATTTTATATATATGTATTGTATCCATGTGTTGATTGTGGTAATTGTATTACATAAGAGGATTTTTAGGAATTAAACTACTGTTAAAACTAGTTTCATGGAAAAAGTTTTGTTCATATGGTTTTATGTATATTGATTGGTTTTAGAATGGAAAATTTAGGAATTTATATGTGTTATTATGCCTAATTATAATTGGTTATGATGTTATGTTCAATTACGAATAGATTGCATGTGTGGTAACTTGAATTGGTTGAGAATTGAAGTTACAGTGAATGGTTTTTTTTTTGAAAAAATATATCAGTTTTTGTAAAATTGTTAAAATTGGGTTTTTCAAAACCTTTGATTTTCATAATTTGGATAAATTTAGTGATTGGTAGCATATATAGCTTGTGTATCATTGCATATGTATGATTTACAATGAATATGTTACTTGTAATTTCCATTTGTTGGCTTGTATGGGTTAACGGTGAAGCAGAGTATCGTGGCTGTCTGCGTCTGGCCGAGTTGCTGCGCAGCTGCGCTGGCAGCAAGGCCAGGAGTAGCGCAGCTGAGCCGCTTGCCTTTCCCAGATCCTTTCCCTGCGCAGCTGCGCCGGTACCAAGGCTGCTGGCTGCGCAGCTGCGCCGCTGGCCGTGCAAAGGCAATGAGCTGGTTTGGTTGTGCAGTTTATTTTTATGTTTCCATTACATTATTGCTAAGATAATGAGCATGTATCTAGCTGCTATAATATGTGTTAACATGAAGTTGATAATTTCATAATTTGAGAAAAAGGAAGTTTTGAAAACCTAATATAGTATTTAAATTATAAACTATAATTGTTTAATTATAAAATAAGTTACTTAATTATAATTTGATTAATTATAATTAAGAGTAAATGTTTAATTTAAATTATAATTATGTGAAATTATAATGTATAGAAGTTGATTTATTTTAATCAATTAGATGTTAATTTAAATTATAATTTATGTAATTATAATTTAACAAATGCATGTTTAATTATGGATTATAAATTGATAATTGCATGATTAATTATAATTTGTGTAATTATAATGCATGATATAGTTTAATTGATTATAAATTATAATTTATTTATAATTTAAAAGGTAATTATAATTTAAGTAATTATAATTTGATTAAGTGTTTGAATTATAATTGTTTAATTATAATTTAGCTAAATACATAATTGATTTAATTATGTGAATATGTATGTGATGTAATTAACTATGTGATAGTTGATTATTATTATTTATTTAATTAGAGTGAGTTAACCATGAGGGTTAACCACTTATGTGAATTAGTTATGTGTTAACTGATTTAGATTGTTATAATTGAATGTATATAGGAAGTGTTTAAGTACGTGGTTGAGTTAAGTAGCTTGCGCGTAAGGCAAGTCTTCTAACCCTAAACTTGTTAATTCTATACAATTTCTTGAGTTCATATATTCATTGTTGAGAATGTCCTTCCCATTTCTGTATTGGACAATTGTTTATTTAATTGAAATGATCTTAACTTATTGTTCAAGTAAGATCCAGTTATTATTTTAAATGCTTTAAGTTGATTCTAAAGCATATGTTAGTTCATAATTCTGTTATTTACGAATTATTGAAAGACGATTCAACTAATACTTAGTTGATGAACGTGAACTCTAAATTACCCTTGTAAGCTTATCCAAACCAAACTTTCTTTGGTGCGGACTTGAATTCAAATTACTGAGTTGAACAACCCTATTTACTAGGGCAGGTTACTACGCATAGTGTTAAGATGTTTGTGCATAATACATGGTACGAAGGGCTGATCCCCCTAAGTACGAGTTAAGGTCCATAGTCTTATTGACTGTTAAAGGTTTAAATAGAAATATTTATAACCTAGGACAAGAGTTCAAAGGTCTTATGACCCTCAGATAAATTCTATATTCGAATTTTAATGTTGATAGAGAATTATTATTCAATTCTTTATTGTTGAAGTAAGCTAAGTTATTCAGATTCTTTTAAAGATATCCTTTCATGTATATGTTATTGTTAAACTCAAGTGAGCTGTGGTTTGCTCACTCTTGCATTAAATAACAATTTCAGTTAAGGTTGATAACGCTGATGCTCCGTTTACGAGTAAGGGCAAGGAAAAGCAAAGCAAGTGAAGACTTGTTTTTATTTAATTGAGAATGATTGTAATAAGACTTGAATGATATGTTTTTATTTCAGCACTTTATTATTTTCATGTCAGAATTGGAGTAACCCGGGATTATTTTAAAAAGGTTGTAACCATTGTTGTAAGGGAGATTTCTTTATTTTAATTTAAGCTATAGTTTATTTTGCATTATTCATTGGGTGGATGTATGTTATATTAGAAAGTGAATACCAAATCATGTGGAAATGAAGTACCCAGATTTGGGGGTGTCACAAGCGTCCTCATCCTCAGGGACTATATCATCTGCAAAGCCTTCATAATCTGCATCCTCAACTTCATCCTCCTCCTCCTCCGAATATGAGGGAAATTGAAATCTGAGTCCCCTTGGATGCGACTGACCCCCTTGCCACACGGAATACCTAAAAATTAACCTACTATCCAGAAGCTGCAGTGGCTGCTGCACCGGCGTCTCGGCTGCCTACCTAACACCAGCGTGGCGACACAACCCACAAATTAGGGACGAATGTGGCAATCCTCCAGCAATAGGCCCTCTCAAGCATCGGCAGATTGAAAAGTTTATAATTGCCCCTATATTGATGGTGAAGTCCGTTATAATGGCATACAATAAAGAAACTTTATTTTTTGTCACTTCACTCACTTGCTCAGAGGGGAGAAGCTTGGCACACAAGAAGGCGTACCAAATCTTGTCGTAGAGGCTCAAATCTTTACTTAAGAACAAGGTACCCCCTTTCTTGACCTTTAAGCACACAGTTTCTAGCCTGCAGATTTCTATCAGATTCTTATCGTAATCTGGCCCATTGTCTCTGAAAGCTTTGTACTGACAAACTGCAGGGGCTCGTAGGTTGTAATAGTTGTTAATAGCTTTGGTACTAAAAGACACCATCTTTCCCCTGACGAATGCTGTGAATGGGGCTTTGTCTTCTGCATTCACATAGAATTCCTTGACAACCGCTACAACTTCCACTTCAGGCTGATCAGAGAAGGTATCCCAACCTTGTTCGTTGATTTGGTGCCTCATCTCACCATCAAATTCATCGGGCCTAAGGCCGCGTTCAGGGGTAAGCGCCTTATTTGACAAATAGTTGAATATGTCCGCTGCTAAGGTACTGATGAACTTTTTTCGGTCAAACTATCTAGTTGGGGTGGACGAACCCTCACCCCTCTGTCTTTTTGGTGCTCTCGGTGCCATGGTATACACTAGGCAATTCCCAAATGAAGTGTGTCCACTGAAGTTCAACTGTCGACTAGTGCTTACCCCTCGTGTCAAATCTTGTTGAGGCCTTGTTTCAAACACCTGGTGTGCGTACTGTGATTGCTAGTTACTGATTACCCTCAAAGTTCAGTGTTCAACCCAAAGTGTAAATCACAAAGAAGATTTAAGCATGATATCACCAATTAATTGCAAAAGTTCCCAACATCACACTACTACTAAGAAATTTATAATCCAAGATTTTAGTTTACAATGAAACTTTCTTACCCAATTTGCCACATGACCCAAATCACAAAAGTAATTGTCCAAATAATCCAAGTTTGTGTGGTTACCCAAATTATCAATGTGTTAGCAAACTATAGCAAAGTATACCCAAGGAAAAATAATATTTTGAAATCACCATCAAAGATACCCAATTGCTAACTGTCAATGAAGTGCTGCCAATGTCCTTACCCCAAAAATTATAGCCAAATCAGCTGAATGATAGACTATGATTGTACTGAATGCAGGCTTACCCGAATTGAGATTGTCTGTTGCTGTAAGTTAGGCATGATTTTCGAGTTTGCACAGACCCAATTCAATCCCTTTCTGCTTGGATGCTACCCGGAATGAAGAGAGGCGTTGAAACCCTAGTTTGTGTTGAATGATGCTCGATTTGGGGATAAATCCATGAAATCTGAAGTGAATAATGATTGGGAGGGAAAGTTTGGTCGAATTTGGTTGGGAGATTGGGTTTAGGTAAGTTTTCGGGTGTTAGAGATTGGAGACTTGTGTTTGGAATGATGAAGTCTGCGACTGAAAAGGGGGCTTTTAAAAACTGGAATCCACATGGCCCGTTGGGGCGGCACTTTTTGTTCGTTGAAGGCCCGCTGGGGTGGCACTCGGCAGAGAGGTTGGCACCGGGGCGTGCTCTGGGACCGCTAGGGCATCATTTGGCAAAGGGGTTGCCGCCGAGGCGACATTCATAGGTTTACTAAGGCCCGTCGGGGGCGGGCTTGTAATTTTTGCTGCCCTTGAATTTTTCCCTTGTTTTGTAGGTCTGCCATTGGATTAGATTCCCTCAACATGTTCTATCTTGGCCCAATGAACTCTAGCATGATTCCCCTTTGTAATTTACCTCCTCAACACCTGTAACGATAATAATAACGATAATCAGAGCAAGCATTATGGAGAAAGAGCCAAAAAACTTTTATCAATAACCACTAACTAATTAACTACTATCTTTTATACGTCCTATTGAAAAACTTGATTCGAACTACTGAAAACAAAAGCAATGAATGGGTTGCCTCCCATAGAGCGCTTGATTTAGAGTCTTTCAGTCTGACTACTCCCAGTTTCATAGCGACTCGGCGAGAGTAATTGAGGATATCTGGCGATCAATGTCACCACCCTAATAATGCTTTAAGCACTGTCCGTTGACTTTAATGTTTTATTTGGAGTCCGACCAACTAACTCAACGGCACCATGTGGAAATACTGTTTGGATGATAAACGGACCGACCACCAAGACTTTAGCTTTCTGGGAAACAATTTCAGTCTAGAGTTGAACAAGAACAACTTGACCCTGCTCGAACTTTCTTTCAATAATTTTCCGATCATGCCATCGCTTTACTTTCTCCATGTACAACTTTGAGTTTTCATAGGCTTGCAGACGGAATTCATCTAGCTCATTAAGTTGGAGAAGCCTCTTCTCCCTTGTAGCTGTAGGATCAAAATTCAGTTTCTGAATAGCCCAATAGGCTCTATGCTCAAGTTCCACTAGGAGATGACATGCTTTGCCGTAGACTAGCTGATATGGAGACATACTGATCGGTGTCTTGTATGCGGTGCGATACGCCCATAGAGCGTCATCCAACTTCACAGAACAGTCTTTTTGTGTTGGATTCACTATTTTCTCTAGAATTCTCTTCACTTCCCTATTAGACACCTCTACTTGGCCATTAGTCTGGGGATGGTAAGCCGTAGCAATTCTGTGATTTACCCCATACTTAGCTAGGAGGGCTATGAAATACTTATTGCAGAAATGACTCCCCTCATCACTGATAGTCGCTCTCGGTCTACCAAACCTTGTGAAGATATTTATATGTAGAAACTTTAAGACTACCTTGGCGTCATTTGTCGGCAATGCTACAACCTCAACCCACTTGGAGACATAGTCTACCGCCAACAGAATATATAAATTGCTGAATGATGATGGAAATGGTCCCATAAAATTGATCCCCCAAACATCAAAGACTTCCACTTCCAAGATCATGTTTAGTAGCATTTCATTACGCTTGGAGATGTTGCCCACCTTTTGACATCTATCACACTTTTGAACAAACTGGCGGGCGTCTTTGAATAAAGTGGGCCAGTAAAATCCAGCCTGTAACACTTTGGAAGATGTTCTTTTGCTTCTATATTGTCCCCCATACAATGATGTGTGACAACCATGTAAGATACTCTCCGTTTCTCTTTGGGGGATACATCGTCTGATCATCTGATCCACACACTGCTTAAATAGAAACTGTTCATCCCACATATATCTTTTCACCTCATGTAAAAACTTCTTCTTTTGTTGCCGTGTCAAATCCGAAGGGAGAATATTACTCACCAAATAGTTTTAAAATCGGCATACCATAGAAATTCGTCGTGAACCATAAATAACTGTTAATCCGGGAAAGACTCATTGATCAACACTTTATCTTCCTTGTCTTGATTCGGATTTTCCAATCTCGAAAGATGGTCAGCCACCTGATTCTCAGTCCCCTTTCTATCTTTGTTTTCCAAGTCAAACTCTTGGAGAAGTAGAATCCATCTAATAAATCTGGGTTTTGCATCTTTTTTGGCAATTAAATACCGTATGGCAGAATGGTTCGTGAACACCACTACTTTCGTTCCAATCAAGTTTGATCGAAATTTGTCGAATGCATATACCACTGCTAGTAACTCCTTCTCAATAGTTGTGTAGTTAAGCTGTGCATCCATCAATGTTTTGCTAGCATAGTAGATAGAATGAAATATCTTGTTCTTGCGCTGGCCCAAAATAGCCCCTACTGCATAGTCACTAGCATCACACATCAATTCAAACGCTATGGACCAATCTGGTGCCACGATCACAGGTGTTGTTGTCAACTTCTTCTTTAGCTGCTCAAAGGATGACAAACACTCCTCGTCGAAGTTAAAAGGTACATCTTTCTCCAACAAACTGCATAAGGGCTTTGTGATCTTGGAGAAATCCTTTAAAAATCGACGGTAGAATCCAGCATGTCTAAGGAAACTACGAATACCCTTTATTGAGTTTGGCGGTGGCAAATTTTCTATCATTTCAAGCTTCACCTTGTCTACTTCCAGCCCCTTTCCAGATACTTTGTGACCGAGGATAATCCCTTCTTGCACCATGAAGTGGCACTTCTCCCAGTTAAGCACTAAGTTAGTTTCCACACATCTTTTCAAAACTATGATAAGGTTTTCTAAGCAATAATCAAAAGAATCCCCGAACACTGAAAAGTCATCCATGAAAACCTCAACATTCCGCTCTACCATATCCAAAAAGATCGCCATCATACATCTTTGAAAAGTTGCTGGTGCGTTACACAACCCAAACGATATCCTTCTAAATGTAAAGGTTCCATATGGGCATGTGAATGTCGTCTTTTCTTGGTCCTTCGGGGCAATAAAAATCTGATTATAACTCGAATCCCATCCAGCAGACAATAATACTCATGCCCCGCTAACCTATCTAACATCTGATCAATGAAGGGCAACGAAAAGTGATCTTTTCAGGTTGCATTGTTGAGTTTCGTGTAATCCATACAAACCCTCCATCCGATCACTTTCCTAGTCTGTATTAGCTCATTATTCTCGTTTGCCACGACTGTCATACCACCCTTCTTCTGGACATATTGTACCGGACTTACCCATGCACTTTCGGATATAGGGTAGATAATTCCAGCATTAAGCCATTTCAAAAGCTCCTTCTAAACCACTTCTTTCATGATTGGATTGAGCCTCCGTTGCTGTTCCACTGTAGGTTTAACATCATGTTCTAATAATATCTTGTGTATACAAAATGAAGGGCTTATCTCCTTGATATCAGCAATGGTCCATCCAATCGTGATTTTATATTCCCGGAGCACTCTTAACAACTTACTTTCTTGTAATTCGTTAAGTACAGATGCAATAATTACATATAAAGTAGATGAATTACCCAAAAACGCATACCTGAGGTGTTTAGGTAGAGGCTTGAGTTCAAGTGTGGGTGGTTCCTCTAGTGATGGTTTCATCTGAACCGTCGATTTTTCTGCAGATTCCAATGGCATAACTGGTATTTTGAATCTACTCACTCTAGGCAATGCATCCAACGTATGCAAATACTCTATCAATTCTGGATCATCCCTCTCATTATCCCCTAACAGTGTCTTTTCCAAAAGATCAGTAGTCATTATCCGCACAAACTCCTCATCCACTGATTTCTCAATCACATCCATGCGATAGCATTCCTCATCATCCTTAGGGAATTTCATGGCTTTGAATGCATTAAATATCACCTCTTGGTCTTGAACCCTCATAGTTAACTCTCCTTTCTGTACATCTATGAGTGTTCTACTGGTTGCCAAAAATGGTCGCCCAAGAATGATAGGAATATCTTTGTCCTCTTCATAATCCAAAATGATGAAATCAGCCGGGAATATGAATTTGTCAACTTTAACCAGGATGTCCTCAAAAATTCCCCTCGAATATGTCACTGATCTGTCCGCAAGCTGTAGAGAAATATTTGTCGGTCTCGGTGTTGGCAATCCTAACTGAGTATAGATAGACAATGGCATCAAGTTAATGCTCGCACCCAAATTATATAAACATCTGTTAAACGACAAGCTACCTATAGTGCATAGGATGGTAAAGCTACCCAGATCCTTCAATTTTGGAGTAAGCTTCTTTTGTAAGATAGCGCTACACTCTTCAGTTAGAGCCACTGTCTCAAAATCCCCTAGCTTCATTTTCCTTGATAAAATATCCTTCAAAAACTTGGCGTAGCTAGGCATCTACTCTAAAGCTTCCGCAAATGGAATGTTGATCTATAATTTCTTAAACACCTCCAGAAACTTGGTAACTGTTTTTCTAATTTCTGTTTCTAGATTCGTTGTTGAAACGACGGTGGTGGGAAAACTACTGGTGCAACAACTATATGTTCCTTAAACACTGGTTCCTCTCCTACCTTTTTCCCCTTGACTATTTCCTTTGCTTTTTCCTCAACATCTGTTTCCTTAGTCAGAATTTCTGCACTTTGTTCATCCAACTGTTTTCCACTCCGAAGCGTAACAGCTTGGCACTGCTCTTAGCCACCCCTAGGATTCTTCTTGGTATCACTCAGAAGAGTCCCTTGAGGTCTATTGCTCAAAGCACTTGCAAGCTGTCCCATTTGATTTTCAAAATTTTTTATTGCAGCCGCCTCAGTTTTCATTACTGCCTCATTACCTGTTATGTATTTTATAAGCAGCTCCTCCAAATCTGTTTTCTTTTCAGGTTGTGAAACTGACTGTTGTTGATGATTTTGAAATTCGAGAGGATATAATGTTCGTGGAGCTTGCTGATGATTCTGATTATTGCTCCATGAAAAGTTGGGGTGGTTCTTTGCCCCCGGATTATAAGTGTTTTGATACAAATTTGGTGGCCGAGTGTAACTACTCACATATTGTACTACTGCCGGATTGATTGCATACTGTTCCGTCGGATGCTCCCCCACACACAACTCACACACAAATGCTACTTGTTGTATATTTACTCCTGCAATTGCATCCATTTTCTTTAGAAGGGCTGATATCTGAGCTGCAATAGCTGTCACTGAATCCACTTCCAAAACTCTAGCTACCTTAGGCTGTGTCTATCTAGCAGACGACAACTGATAGTTGTTAGCTGCCATGGTTTTTATCAATTCGTATGCATCCTCAAACTTCTTAGCCATGAAAGCTCCTCTCGCAGTCGCGTCGATGCTTATCCGAGTATTACTGCCCAAACCATTGTAGAATGTATTCTTCTGCATCCACTTAGGTAATCCATGATGTGTACATTTCCTCAACAGTTCTTTATACATATCCCAAGCTTCATATAGTGATTCGCTATGCTGTTGCTCAAATGTAAAAATATAATTCCTCAACTTAGCTGTCTTTGTTGGAGGGAAAAATTTAGCAAGGAATTTCTGAGCCAACTCGTTCAATATAGTAATTGAGCCTGGAGGTAAAGAATAAAGCCAACTTTTAGCCTTATCCCTAAGAGTGAATAGGAATAACCTCAGTCTAATTGCATCATCTGTCATACCATTGCACTTGAAAGTATCGCAAATCTCTATAAAGTTGACTGTGTGATAGTTCGGGTCATCATTTGGTAACCCCCAAACTGGCAAGAATTCTGCACCATTTGAATTGTAACAGGCTTAATCTCAAAATTGTTGGCAGTAATGGCTGGTCTGGTAATACTTGACTGAATTTCTATAACCCGCAGTGTGGCATAGTCCTGCAGTGCTTTCTGATCATCTTCGGCCATATTACCTAGTGTTTCTATTATATCTCGAGTCTCTTTAATCCACTTACTCAACCACTAAAACTATTTTTTGATGTCGTTCCCGTAAAGAAACAATTCTGGCTTCTTTGATCGAGTTTGCATACATTACTCGAGAGTACCTGAAACAGGAAATAAAATAAAATAAAAAGAAAAATGTTTAACTAAAACTGATTTAATTAAACTGATATTGAAAGTAATAAAAATAGTTATAATTCCTCGGCAACGGCGCCAAAAACTTGTTGGGTAAAATCTAGCTACGCACAACACGCAAGTATACGTGGTCAACAAGTAATAAAGTGATGAGTAGAGTATCGTTCCCACGGAGAAAATAACTAAAATTTATCCTAACAACTACCAATTTTATATTATCTCAATTTTATTAAACAAATAATCAAGTTTGTGAAATTTATGAAAAATATTAATTAATTAAAAATCAACTAACTACCACAAAATTTAATCAAGAATTGGAGAATTAAGTCTACAACTTCACTTAATGCTTCACTTGGAACGACACACTTCCTTTTAAGTCAAATTAACTATTCTAAATTGTTAATCAAGAACACAAAGATACATATAACCATCTCTCAATGCATTATATCCATATCAACTTAAATTCATAATTGACAGAATTAAGATGAACACCTTAATTAACTAATCCATTATATCTCTATGTGAATTATAATTAAAAAGGGCTTAAGCACAAGTTCTTAAATTACGTATGATGCGTAGGTATATCTATATCCTAAGCATAAATTATGAATCCCACAATCATGTAAAAATCACAATCACACGCTACTATGATTAGTTCTTAACCCATATTTCATCTCTTGAGTTCATATAGATTATCAGGTAATTGTTGATCATGCAATTAAATAATTAAGCACAAACCATAATAGACAATCCTGGAAATAGTCTCAATGAATTAAAATAGAAGCATGCCAATCTTCGTTACACAAAAAGATCCATTTTAGACTTAAATAGTAAATTAGTTCATGCTAGATGAATAAGAAACTAAAATTCACGAATAATATAGCATTCTGAATTTAAGAATAATAATGAAGAAAGAGAATGAAAACGGTAATGTAATCTGCTGCTCTTCCTCACGTTCGCCTTAAATCCTCGTGCTAGCTCCTCGCTTCAATTCTCCCGTACGTGATCAAAAGCTAGGGTTCAGTTAATGATAATGAATATCTCTTCTTTGCCCCTCTATTTTCCTCTTATTGCTTCCTAATCGCGCTCCCTTTCCATTAACCCATGATCTGTAGAGTCATAATCGAACAAGGAAACTTCAAGTCAACTATCGCGTAGCTCGCCCCGGCGGGTAAATTATACCGAGGATGCTCGCCCCGGCGAGTGTTCAATGTCCTAAAGAAAGTTAACCCTCGTCTCGACGGGTGGTTTGGCATGTAAAATCCCGCCACGACGAGTTCCCTGGCTGACAGCTGCAAAATCTTGCCTTTAGGTCCTCATTTTCCCATGTTCACCCTCCAATCTAATTCTTGCAACACAAACAATGAAAACAAGTAAAACCATACTAAAACTACTCGAAGTAGCAACGAATTAAGCTTCAAAGGTAACCGATTCGTAGGTATAAAACCCACTCATCAACGTTTCAGATCTTCCTTTTCAAAATCGCCCAAGCTTCCTCTATGCTCTTTCATTTCCACTACCAAACGCAATCTCCAATGAGGACTTTTGAAGCATCCTCTAGTTTCGATCATCAATGGCCACCACAAACATTCTTACCTCCACCATTCCTACAGTACCCAGCACCAAAAGCACCCCCACTAGCATCGCCCCTATCTACACCTCTTCAGCCACCGTCACATCCTCTCCCATTTCCACCAACGATCTCATTCCTATTGATATTCAACCATCAACTGCCATCGAAACCCCAGACTACAGAGTCATTTCATCATCTTCAGATTCCCCAGCACCACCATTGGCTCCATCCGAACTCATTGAGATACAAATCCAAAAATAATTTTCATCCAGCAAAGCCTACACTCATGTAAATACCTCATCCTCCATATAAAATTCTTAACTGGATGTTGTCGACGTTGGGAATTTTTGCTTTCCTAGTTTATTTCTACCCTTTATTATTTTGCTAGGTTGATTTATTTCTCTTAAGGGTGAGATTTTTGGAAATAAGTGATATACATATTGACGATTTGAAAAGATTAATTTTATGTGATTAGGTCAAATTAGACAGAGCCGCCAGTTGGTATGAATTCAAAAGGATATACCAACTCATCCGAATTTTAAAGGGTTTTCGCAATATGGCCCAATATGTGACTCCATTTAATTGGTCTGGAACCCGAGATTGATAGAGTTCGGGGGCTTGTTTAAGCGAGAGAAAGGTGTTAGCACCCCCCGACTTCCGTGAAACACGGTTACCGCTACTTTTTCATTCCCTAAACATGTGTTGTGTGTGTGTGTGTATGTGATTAAATATGTAAAAGTGCTTGAGTGCTTTATTTAGAAAGTAATGGTGTGCCTCTTTGAACCTATGTACAAAGGGTTTGATTTACATAAAAGTTTATTTTTTAAGATAAAGCATATAAAAGTAATGTTTTGAAAAGATGGTTTTCAAACCCTTTCGCTCAAATAGGAATTGAGGCCCTTTGATACTTCCAATTTTATTCTATAAGCGGCTTTATTTGATTTTATTGAGATGTGAAGCATCTTTGACAGTATTGAAAACTATTTACAAGTGTCGGGCTCCTTGTGGGCATGAAAGCCATCTAAGTACGCTCGAGCACCACATACATGACTTTACTATTTCGGGGCCTTAAATTTGAATACCATTTTAAGGCCCTAGATTACATTTACAATGGATTGCAAGCTAGTTGTACAACTTAAACAAGTCCATTATGGGAATCGGATCTAGATCCATTGATTGAATCGTCGACCACGTGGCTCCTAGGCTCACATGATAGCTTTTAAAAGCTTGCAAGACAGATATATTTAAACAGAATATATAATTTAACTTAAAACTTCGCTAAACAAAGGATTTATTGATCAAATCCTTATACGCGAGTAAATAAGCTTCCAATTTTCTCTAGATACAGATATAGGGTCACGTGGTTGCCAAATATTTACAAACTAGAAAGTAAACTAGATCTATCAAGATCCTATCCAATCTAGCTTAAAAGGTTCAAGTTTTATAACTTTTGAATCGGTTAAAAGCTAGATCTGGCTAGATTTAGGACAGATCTAGTCAATACATTGATAAATATTGACTATTTACACAAAATGAACGGTAAAAAACTAGATCTAATCACTATCAAGTGAGATTTACATATATATAACACTTATATATAGTAAAATAGAAAAAGAGCACAGATCTGAAAAAATCTTACAGTCTTACACGAGATATGCTAACAAACGGCTTTTCGTGCCTTAAAACTCGATTTTAACTGGTGAAAACTTGATATGTTGAAGTATATATGTATATAAATATTTATAATTGAGATTTATAGAGTTTGAAGCAAGATTTAAGCTGTTTCTCTCTTAAACTCTCGGATTTTCTCTCTCATGAGCCCTCTCTCTCTCCGAATCTCTTAAAATTGAGCTGGGGGTCTGATATTTAAAGACTCGGCCAATCGCAGGTAGACCTGCGGCCAGGCCCAGTGGGTCCCATTGCCTCAAAGTCCGTTCCCTCTATCGATGTATTATCTGTTGAAACCTTCATAACGTTTAATCCAGGATTCCTATGGAGGTGTACCATACCATTTCGAAAAGCTCTTTCCGAAAGCTACGCAATGATATAGGGTTTTCCCTTTTCCAAATCCAGGAAGATGGGTCCATGGCTATAATAGCTTCTTCAGGTCTTTGCAGGAAGTCCATTGAGCTGTCTTGCACAGTTTACACTCGAGATTTTTGCGATGGCTCTTTGTGACCTATCTACAGCTGAATGATTATTGGTTGTTGTTAACATTTTATTTATGCCATCTCGGGATTGTCTCCAGGGTTGATGTGGCTTTTGGCTGTCCCTCGGGGTTAACTCCGGGGTTTGGCTGCTGCCAACTCTATTTTTTCTTAGGGTTATCTCCGAGGTTGATTCGATATCCCACGGGTCTATCTCCGGGGTTTGATTTGATGTAGTCCTCTGGAGTTGTCTCCAAAGTGAATGTTATAATCCTCCAGGGCTTTCTCCGGAGTGGGAAAAGATATTTTTTCCCTCTTGCATTGGTTAGTAACAGGAAAACAAAATTTTGAGTGCCTACAGATGCCCCTCTTTGTCATGGTTATGCAATGCAATGAAATGAACATGACAAAGATTATTGGACACTTGAAATATGAAAAGATATGATGCCATTCTATGCAATATGATATGATGCCATGGATGCTAACTATTTTTTTATTGGAGCTAGTTCCAACGGCTTTTATCCCTGATTGATCCCGATATTTCTGCTGGGGACAGAATTTTTTAATGACTGATATCCTCGTTGAAGTAGTTTTCAATGGCTTATATCACCAGATCCTTCCCGATGCTACGTTGGGGCTGTCACCAATGGTTTACAATACCGGATGCTACGATTCCTCGCTGAAGTAATTTTCAACAGCTTATATCACCAGATCCTTCCTAATGCTACGCTAGGACTGTCACCAATGATTTATAATACCAGATGCTCCGATATCCTCGCTGAAGTAGCTTTCAACGATTTACATCACCAGATCCTTCCTGATGCTACATTGGGGCTGTCACTAACGGTTTACAATACCGAATGCTCCGATATCCTCGCTGAAGTAATTTTCAATGGCTTACATCACCAGATCCTTCCTGATGCTACGCTGGGGCTGCCACCAACGGTTTATAATACCGGATGCTCTGATATCCTCGCTGAAGTAGCTTTCAATGACTTACATCACCAGATCCTTCTTGATGCTACGATGGGGCTGTCATCAACGGTTTACAATACCGGATGCTCTGATATCCTCGTTGAAGTAGTTTTCAATTACTTACATCATCAGATCCTTCTTGATGCTATGTTGGGGCTGTTACCAATGGTTTACAATATCAGTTGCTCCGATATCCTCACTGAAGTAGTTTTCAATGGCTTATATCACCAGATCCTTCCTGATGCTACGCTGGGGCTGTCACCAACGGTTTACAATACCGTATGCTCCGATATCCTCGCTGAAGTATCTTTCAACGGCTTACATTACCAAATCCTTCCTGATACTACGATGGGGCCGTCACCAACGGTTTACAATACTGGATGCTCCGATATCCTCGCTGATGTAGTTTTTAACAGCTTACATCATCAGATCCTTCCTGATGCTACACTGGGGTTATCACCGATTTACATTTATCAGAAGTTTGATACCATATTTTAGGATTTTAGGCACTTTACTCTCAATCACGTAGAACCTTTTTTGTTGATTTGACTCTTTAGCTTTAGGGGAACCTGCTAGGACTTAAATTTGATTGAGCCGAAGGAGGTGAGACCCACCTGGACCTACCACATACCTATGGATGCCGCAAGTAGAGTCGCGGTAGGCCACGGGTGGATTTAAACCCCCCTAGCCCCTTGAAATGTATCTTTCAACTTGATTCCCTTAGATAAATTCTAACCTATCTGTTCAGATCTACTCATTTTGGGCTGTTTTTTGAGAAATCCATCACCGTACACGCGTTCTACACATCTCAGGTGACATTTACATCCTTTTCTTTCAAGTTTTGACCGTTCGATTAATAGATTTCATGTTTAATGAATTTAAACTTTTTTTTCAGAAGTCATTTTATACCCCTTTTGGCTAGTTTAGTTATCCTATTTTAGGACAAATGAGCATGATAAATGTATTTTCAAATGCCCATGGCAATTTGGCTACAATTAGGCTTAGTTTAATGTTAACATATGAAATGTTCATAATCTGGGTTGGTGTGCTACTGAATGGCCACCTAGTCATGCCTATGTGCATGCGAATAGTCCATTTTATAAAAGAGACTCTGGCAAAAAAAATTCATGATTCTAGGCATTTAATTATGTATGTATATTTAAATCTATTGGGGATGTGTGTTAAAATAGCACAAATTTACACATGCATACCATGCATGATGTGAT
Source organism: Panax stipuleanatus (assembly GCA_020205555.1). Classification (NCBI taxonomy): domain Eukaryota; kingdom Viridiplantae; phylum Streptophyta; class Magnoliopsida; order Apiales; family Araliaceae; genus Panax; species Panax stipuleanatus. The sequence continues at coordinate 155,458,851 of CM035117.1, read as the reverse complement.
GATCTAAATTTATCCTTAGGAGTCTGTTGTCCTAAGTGGATGCATATGCTTAATTGAATTGACTGGATGTAGAGATATACCTCACCCTTTTTGAGGTGATTTAGAGTTTCTTTTCAGGCATGGATTCTGATAGGCCTAGCAGTTCATCCTCTTGTAGGGCTTCTTCAAGAGTTCGGAGGACAGCTTCGGACGTTCCCTTTCCCCGACCGGCCCGACAAGTGTGTCGATTGACCGAGTCCGTGATCCGTCCTATTAGAGTTGATAGGGCTGAAGTTCTAGAGGAGGAGGAGGATGTTCCATTTCTGGATCCATCTCCTTCTTCTTCCACTGCTCGTCAGGACCTTCCAGGCATACATGTGACGATTCTTGATCTTTTGGGCAATTTGAGACGCCATCCATCGATCCATCTACATGAAAATGAGGTACTGGAAGTTTTTATATTTGAATTTCTTTTTCTTCCACTTTTGGCAATGGTTGAACCTTGATTTGAATATGCAGGTTCTCGGATTCACTCAGCCGAGGGAGAACTGATTTAGCATTCACTCCTTGTATAGGAGTCTTTATCCCGAGTACCAGGCCATTGTGGATTCCTAGGGTTTCGAGGCTTTCTTATCCATCGCACCACAGCGTTGTCCATGAGGTTATTTGAGAGCTTTGTCTGAGCGATGGTTTCATCTAGAGTGTGAGGTAATGATGACGCCAATGAATTGGTGGTTCATCACAGGCTTGGAGTTCACAGGTGAGAGGGTGCCCATGGTGGTAGACATTTCCCATGCTGTTGTTAGATCCCTATTGGGAGTTCCTCCTTCGGCCCTTAAGGGTCGGGTCATTCATTCTGGTCCTCTGAGCATTGATGCTTCTAGTAGAGCTTTATTAGAGCCTCTTCCTGATGATTAGAAGGAGAGAGATTGCATTCTGCGGCCTTTATTTCTGACTATCATCAGAGATTGTTTCATTGTAGACAACTCCTCGACGGTCTCCTTTACCTTAGTCAACGTTGTTCGCAAGGTAGATCGTATAGGGGATTTTGATTGGGGATCATTTACCTTTGTGTATTTCCTTTGCTGGATGCGTCTGCGCTCAGAGGGCGTTACAGATGTTGGGTTGGGTTTCTACCCATTTCTGCTGGTAAGTAAATTTAATGGATTTTCATTTTCCACCTTCGGGTATTTTTAATTTCTGGACTAATGTAGTTGATTTTTTGAATTTTCAGTTCTAAGCTTATGATAGGCTTCTTTGCCTTCACCTTGTCACCACTTTAGGTTTGGGGAAATATCCGCGGGGACGCCACTGACACCATTCTACTTTGGCAGAGGTCCCTGTGGCGGAGGGCTTTACTCACTGTCGACTACAGCTGATGACCGCTGACATCATCACTTGGGTTCCTTATACCCCTGATTATCTTACAGTGGGCTTCGAGGATAGCTTTCTGATAGGAGCGGAGTATGCCTTTTCTGCTCGTCGGATTCCCCTTTTGATTGAGGGAGGTTGGGAGCTCTACTTAGGAGATCAAGCTATCAGATGCATCATAGGGAGATTCATATTCCACATCTTCCTTTTTACTGGCGGTACTGGCCTTTGTCCCAGCCAGATATCCCTCTGATGGGCTTGGATGGTTTTACATTATCCGATGGTCTTTGAACACATGGAACTTTTCATCGATGGTGGACCCCTCGCACTATTGTGTCTCTGACCCGTGCTATTCAATTCCTAGAGGACTTGGTACCTGGGTCCGTGATGATGACAGATTGGATAGCCTGCGTCTGGGAGACTACTCATTTGGATCAGATAGCAAATTTGACCAGGCAGGTGGAGCAATTGTCCCTTTTTGTACACCACCTAGGCAGGGATCCTACGGAGGCTGTAACTTATTAATCCTACAGATCTGGTGCTGGTCCCTCTGGCTGTCCAGGAACTAATGGTTTTGCTGGAGGAGATCCTCCTTTGTATAGTCCAGTTATTCCTTTTGACGGAGATACTGTGAGGAGGAGCTAGATCAGATTGACCAACATGGAGAAGTAGATGTTAGGTATTTCTTTCTGTAGGCTTTTGTTAGATGTTGGGCGTCTGTGCCCCATTTCCTTGTACTTTTTATTTTTATTTGAAGGAAAGAGATGATGTATTCAGTTTTATATTTCACAGAGATGTATATATAATGCTTTTCATTTATTGCACCTATTATATTATCATTTATCATGATGCATGCATATTATGTTATGGATTTGCATTTATATTGATGAGTTAGAATTGACACCTGTATAGTCTTGTGATACGATTTTATAGATGCCTTCTTTTGTGACCCGTATTGATCACATACCTCACACCCGGATTGCACCCCGTTTGAGATCCTTGTATGACAGTTTGCCGGCTTCAGATTAACTTTCAGTTGATCGCTTGATGAGACATTTGATGTCATTCTTGACTTTCCAGGTCCCCGAGGGATTTGTCGAGGGCATGTTAGCATATTAGAACCCTGACATGCATGTATTTAGATTTGGATTGGAGGAGTTGACTCTGACATTAGAAGAGTACCAGAGGATTTTTGGTTTACCCTTGGACGGGTCTTGTGCCAGAACGGCTTCTGGTGATATATGACGTTAGTTTATGATGATGACCGGTTTGAGGCGGTCGGTGGTTTTGGATGAGATTACTTCTGGGTATGTGGTATCCCTTGATTTCTTGATTGATCACTTTGGATCTGTTGAGAGCTATACGATGCACTGGGAGGACTTTACCATCCAAGAGGATCGATGAAGGTTATCTCGAGTGGACGCTTTGCTTATGTGCATTATTGCGTATTTATATATGCCGCTTTATATGAATCATCCTGATATTGGTTTGGTGACTGCAGTCAGAGCTTTGAGGGAGGATCATTCCATTATTCCCATAATTTTAGTAGAGGCATATACTTCAGCTTCTCACTGCCACGCCCATGATGATGGGTATTTCTAAGGTAGTTCTGTACTGATGTATGTCTAGTTCATGATGCACTTGAGCCCGATTGGGACTGCTCGCCGCCATGGATACTGTTTTGGGTATGGTATAGCGATGTCCTATTCTTTTTAACCCACTATTTATGTGGATGCAACATCATAATTTGTCTTTCTGGATGATATTGAGGAGCCGTTCTCCATTCTGGTTTATTCTGGGTATTGTTCCCTTTTGAGTTTCATCACGCATGTGGCAGGTATGGATTTTTTTTCTGCTGGTTGGTTTGCGAGGTGTGACTATGTATCATCGATTAGCTGTCATGGGGCAGTTTGATCAGTTTCAGGACTTTCAGTCTTTTGATAAGGCTTCAGATCATCGGTCATCTATTTCATCTTTATTTGAGGGTGATCAGGAGATAGTATATAAGCCCTGGATTCATAGGGAGATAACTGAGTTTCGAGATAGTCATCTTGGTCGTTTAGCTGAGTACAGTGCCTGGTTGGAGGCAGATATAGCAGCTGTTGCTGACCACTCAAATCCTAGTACAAACTCAGATGAGTAGGAGCCTATGGAGGTTCCACCCTCCCCGACAGAGGATGAGTTGTTTGCTGGCTTGACAGCAGCTTTGGTTAGCTCTACCCATAGTTCCTCTTCTACTGCTGCCCCACTTTCTAGAGAGGCTTTGGAGCAGCGAGTACAACTTCTGACCTTTGAGAGGGACCATGCTAGGGCATTGATGTTGACTGCTGTATGTTAGGTTTGTAAGATTCATGGATACAATCAAATTGCAAAAATACCGGAAGCATGGTAAAATTAGAGTTTTAAAATTTTACAAATCATATACCCGGATCATCCTTTATGCACAGTTATTAATTAAATGAAATAAACGGAGATTAAGATTCATACCCTTGAAGATTCTAGCTTCCTTAGGTACGAGTTCAACTCCAAATTCTTTTCGCGTTCTACTTGAATCCACCGGATTGATTTCTTCCTTTGATCAACGTTAGTCACCCAAGTGTTTGGCCTCTAGAGGTGATCCACCAAGAAAGAATAAGAATTCAAGAAGAAGAGTGTTTTGCTAAACCCTAGTTTCCTTCTCTCTAGAAAAGGAGTGGTAACCTAACTCTTGGAATTAAAATGTCTAACCTTGTTCCATAATAAGACTTTCTTATTTATAGATGTAGGCAACCCTCCTAAGCTATTTAGGATTAGGATTTCATATTAATTAATTAAATCTTTTTAATTAATTAGTCTTCCCATTCCTATTGGGAATAATTAAACTCTTTTAATTAATTAGCCTCCTAATCTTATTAGGAATATATATAAGAGAGAGAGAAAGTATCTTATTAATTAATTCCGAAACTTCTTTAGAAATTAAATTGTAATAGTAATAGTAATAATAATAATAACTTCTCTTATTAATTTATATTTAATATTTTCAAAATATTAAATAATAAATATTAAGCTATTTAATTAATTCTATCACTATAGATTAAATTAACTTATTATTACGATTATGTCATTTGCTTCTTAAATAAATATTTTTTCTTTTATGATGTGACCCTTTAGGTTCTCCATATTAAACCAGTTGTGAATAAATCAATTAGAACAATTCTAATCTTATTTGAATAAATAAATTAAACTAATAATTCATTTAAATAAATAACATTTATTCTACAATAAGGATAAGCCTCCTTAGCGATCAACGACTTTCCAAATAATATAAATTTCAACATTAATCATAAAAGAATATGTGAGTTAATAGTTATCGTATAATTCAATCCTTCCACCATACAATGTCCCAATTTAATATAAGACATGGAATTACTGTCAAATCTTATTTTATTTAATTATATGTATTTCGATTCCAAAATGCACAACTCCAACTAATGCAAATTAGAAACTCCTTTCTAATTTCATTCCACCTTGGCCAAGGATTCCTGGGTTATCATTTATTGAATCACATATGACATATCTCTTCTTTTACTAGAAGTGATAGATTCTTTATTGGTCATTTATCTCCATATATAACTTATTACACCCAAGCATACCCTTTGATATACCCTAAGTGAAAGTAGTATGCATACAAGCCAATTATGTTTGATAATAAAGCATATACTTTGTAACAATCTTATTCATTTATTAATAAAAGTATTATTTAATTAAAGACATTTATTTATCTACATGGTGCTATTTTTATAATATGTGATAAACCCATAGTTTTAAGCAATGCTTTTAGAATCATGATGATGATCATGCTAATGAGATCTAAGTTCTTATATAGCTTAAAACTAAAATAGTTCTCAATCGTTGGATTACTAAAAATGGGATTAGTGAATCCGGATAGATTGGTACATATGTTGCTTTCTCATTTGATGAGGATGATTGATCTCATGATCATTTGTGTGGAGATACTAAAGCAAGTATGTAGGTGCTTATTGAAGAATAAATATACTGAACGTGACTCGCTAAGGAATACCTAATGGAGTTTCACTCGCCTGTCAATAGAAATTTCTAATGTGATAGTAGTACAAGTGATCCTCAGACTTGAGATCATCATAGTATCTTGTATATAATGAATTATACTTTGAGTTATTCCTTAAGACCCTTAGGGTATATTAAAGGGTATGCTTAGGTGTAATAAGTTATATATGGAGATAATGAATGATCAATAAAGAATCTACAGCTTCTAGTAAAAGAAGAGATATGTCATATGTGATTCGATAAATGACAACCCAGGAATCCTTGGCCAAGGTGGAATGAAATTAGAAAGGAGTTTCTAATTTGCATTATTTGGAGTTGTGCATTTTGGAATCGAAATACATATAATTAAATAAAATAAGACTTGACAGTAATTCCATGTTTTATATTTAATTAACACATTGTATGGTGGAAGGATTGAATTGTACGGTAACTATTAACTCACAAGTTCTTTTATGATTAATGTTGAAATATATATTATTTAGAAAGTCGTTGATCGCTAAGGAGGCTTATCCTTATTGTAGAATAAATGTTATTTATTTAAATGAATTATTAGTTTAATTTATTTATTTAAATAAGATTAGAATTGTTCTAATTGATTTATTCACAACCGGTTTAATATGGAGAAGCTAAAGGGTCACACTATAAAAGATAGAATATTTATTAAAGAAGCAAATGGCATAATCGTAATAATAAGTTAAGTATATTTAATTTAATCTATGATGATAGAATAAATTAAATAGCTTAATATTTATTATTTAATATTTTGAAAATATTAAATATAAATTAATAAGAGGAGTCTAATTATTATTATTATTATTATTATTATTATTATTATTATTATTATTATTATTATTTAATTCGTAAAGGAGTTTAGAAATTAATTAATAAGATATTCTCTCTCCCTCTCTCATATATATTCCTAATAAGATTAGGAGGCCAATTAATTAAATTTTTTTAATTATTCTCAATATGATTGGGAAGCCTATTTAATTAAAGGAGTTTAATTAATTAATATAAAACCTAAATCCTAAATTATTTAGGAGGGTTGCCTACATCTATAAATAAGAAAGTCTTATTATAGAACAAGGTTAGATATTTTAATTCCAAGAGTTGGGAGAGCATTTTTTTTCTAGAGAGAAGAAAACTAGCGTTTAGCCAAACACCCTTCTTTTTGAATTCTTATTCTTTCTTGGTGGATCACCTTTAGAGGCCAAACACTTGAGTGGCTAACGTTGATCAAAAGAAGAAATCAACCTGGTGGATTCAAGTAGAACATAAAAAGGATTTGGCGTTGAACTCATACCTAAGGAAGCTAGAATCTTCAAGGGTATGATTGTGCATACTAATCTCCATCTCCATCTTTTTGTTTAATTAATAATTGTGCATAAATGATGATCCGGGTATAAGGTTTGTAAAATTTGAAAACTCTGATTTACCATGCTTCCGCTTATTTTATGCAATTTGATTGTATCCATGAATCTTACAAACCTAACACTAAGGGTCTTAAGGGACATGTTAAAGTATAATTCATTATACACAAGATACTATGATGATCTCAAGTCTAAGGATCACTTGTACTACTATCACATTTGGAATTCCTATTGACAGGTAAGTAAAACTCCATTAGGTATTCCTAAGCGAGCCATGTTCAGTGAACTTATTCTCCAATAAGCACCTACATACTTGCTTTAGTGTCTTCACACAAATGATCATGAGATCAATCATCCTCATCCAATAAGCAAGCAACGTATGTACCAATCTATCGGGATTCACTAATCCTCTTTTTAGTAATCGAACGATTGGGAACAATTTTAGTTTTTAAGCTATCTAAGAATTTAGATCTCATTAGCATGATCATCATCATGATTCTAAAAGCATTGCTTAAAACTATGGGTTTATCACATATTATAAAAACAGCACCACGTAGATAAATAAATGCCTTTAATTAAATAATTCTTTTATTAATAAAAGATTGTTACAAATTAAATGCTTTATTATCAAACATGATTGGCTTGTGTGCATACTACTTTCACTGTAGACACTCGAAATTTTGCTTTTCTTGGACTAACCTTTCAAGAGGGTAAAAGCATAATTTTACTTCGGAGACAACCCCGAGGTAGACAAAGGTATATTTTCACCTCGAAGACAACCCCATGGAAGAATCAAAGTGCCAACGACACCCAGACAGGACGCGAACCGAACGAGGACCGCAAAGCTGAGAAAGTGGCCATAAGAAGTCACCGAAGCAATCATTGAACTACGTGCTATCAAGACGAGCCGATTGACGACCCTCAAAAATCAGAAGATACCTTTCAGCTTACTGCATCATCTTCCCAGACTCCGATTTAGTCAAACTCGACCTCATTTTGCAGCCTTCCCCAAGGACTTTTTGGGATTTTTGCGTACAGAGCTCAACTTTCACCAAATTGAGACCTAAGGCACGTACTTTGAGGCAACTAGACACGTGCGGCTCAGCGTCAGGTGTACCTGCTCCAGCCGTAGGTACACCTGTGGCTGCCTCTGGGGCACTATATCAACAGCCAGCATCTCATAATAAGAAAAAAAGAAGAAGAGAAGTTAGAGAGAAAAAGGAGTTCTAGAGAGAGAGGCTCGGATCTTGCACTATTTCATCATATTTGAGTTGTTTAAGCTTAGATCTAGCATACTTTGAGAGTCTAGAGCAACATATTGTGATCCCGAGTCATAAGAAGCTTGTTCACGCATCACCCAAGGTGAAAACGCTCATTTTAGCCGCTTTCTTTGTAAATATTGTTCAATATACTAGATTTATGTTATACATTGCTTGAATCTAGCTAGATCTTGTTGTTTTATACATATTTTATGGTGTAGGTGGTAGATCTATAGATCCCATCGGTTATTTATTGCATAGTTAGTTGTAAATCAAATCCGGAGGCTAGATCTACCTAGATCTAAGCCGGATCTAGCCTTTTGAGTGGTTATTAAGCATGAAGTTTTAACACATATTCTAGATCGATTTAGATCCATGGTAGATCTGATAAGTTAGTTTTATACCAACTAATTGATATCTTATTACTTATTTCAAGTTATTTTAGTATCATTTTATTTGGTTTTATGTTATTATGTGCAGGATAGGAAGTGAGGGGAAACCAGGACAAAAAGGAGCAATTTGCAGAGATTTGGCAGAAAATGACCCCCCGCTGGGGCGGGCGTCTCCAAGCCAAAACCCCCGCTGGGGCGAGGGTGCAAAGTTGAGCAAGCTGAAAGTGGCCTGCCGCCGGGGCGGGCGTACCAAAGGTTAAACTGCCGCCGGGGCGGGCATACGACAGAGAAAATTCCCAGTTTCCTGTTTTGACTAGGATTGTGCAGGAAAAAAGGGCTAAGGAGTGTGGCGGCTGGGAGAGCATAAAAGACACAATACAAGGCTACGATAAACAGACTACGACGGATCGAGAAGCCCTAATTGAAGACTTGAACGTGCTTGGAGGATTGAAGCATCGAATTGACACGACGAACATAAGATCGGAGTGGAGAGCGGTGACATTATTCTAGTGTCTACTTTCTTTCTATCTTTTTATCTTGTATTCAGGATGTTTCTTATGATGTGGATCATTGGATTTTACTTGTCTACGATGAACTAAATTCTTTTTTAAGCTTACAATGTATCTTTGATTGTAATGGATGATTAAGTATTTTTAAACTCAGTTTATGGATGTTATTCCCAGGTTATTAATTATGGGTGTGATTAATTTATGTAATTGGCTGATCAACGATTATTCTGTTATCTCTTATAAACTTGTGAAGGAACATATGGGATTAGAACTAGCCATAGTGACATATGTTTGTGATTTCTGCATAGATGGAAATTGTGATTTGTGTTTAGGGTAGAAGTATGCCTTTACGCCATATGTAATCTAAAAGAGAACTTGATAATAAATTCTTATTAATTGTAATTCACATAGAAATATAGTGAATTAGTTAATTAGGGTGTCTCACTTGAATCTATCATTTATGGATATGAGTGAGTATGGATATTATGCATCGTGAGGTGGTTTTATCTACGTTAGTGTTTTCGATTAATAATCTGGGGTTAACTGAAATAAACTGGGGGAAAAGATATTATCAGAAGTGCAATTATAAGTGAAGTTGTGGGCTTAATTCTCTTAAACTTGTTAAAATCCCGATTTAGTGTTGCGATTGCTTTCAGTATTAATTTAGTTATAAAAGAAAACATCTTTTTACCGGTAGTTTGATAAAGCTGAAATATTACAAAGTTGGTAATTGTTTGATTGAACAGTAATTATTATCTCTGCGGGTACGATACTTGATTTATCACTTTATTACTTGTGGGCCACGTACACTTGCGTGTTGCGCGCAGAAAATACCCAACAAAATCTACATGTTTACTGCTTTTGGTTAGTCCCGGTTACCCCGTATAACCCTAGATCTATATCTAAAGGCGAGGGGGTCCGAAATGGCTTGAAATGGTGATTTCAACCGATGAAATCACCTAATATCAAGTCTAGGACGTTGTACATACATATTTAAGTCTAATAATGTGAGCCTAGGAATCCCAGTGTCGGGATCCAATGATCGGATCTTGACTTGATTCCCACGACAGGCGTTCATTTTTAATGTAATGTTTAAATAATGCGAAATCATTGTATATGTAATGTTTGGGTCTTGAAAATGAATTCGAGGGGTTTGTCCCGAGAAGTCGGATTTAAGATCCCGTGATAGTGAAAACTTTAATTGCGGGTGCTCGGATTCATCGAGATGGTTTTCATGCCCGATGATGATTCGACCCTTTTTAGCGCTTTCTAGCATGCATTTTCACTAAAAACAATTTCCAAGTCAAAATAGCAAAGAGCTTTCATAATAATAATAAAGCGATTTGGGAATAGACATTTAGATAACAAATGGAAGTATAAAAGGACCTCGATTCCTATTTGACAAAGGATTTGAAAACTTTATCTTCAAAACATCACTGATATATATTGTGTTCTAAAAATGAACTTTTATATAAATCAAATCCTTTGTGCATAGGGTTAAAGAGGTACAACACTACTTTTGTAATAATTTCATAGACTTAAGAATTAATAATGGAAGTATCAAAGGTCCAAGATTACTATTCGTGTGAAGAATTTGAAACCTTGTGTTTTTTCCAAAATATCATATGAAATGCATATTTTGTCTAAATATGAACTTTTGCTAAGTCAAACCCTTCGTACATAGGTGCAAAAGAGGAACGACACTACTTCCAAATAACTCACAATGAGGCTTAGAATAAATCTTTCAAAATAAAACACACACACACACACACTCACACACTTTATGCATAGGAAATCAATAAGATTCGGTAACTGTGTTTTCACGGAAGTCGGGGGGTGCCTAACACCTTCCCCTCGCTTAAGCTAGCCCCTGAATTCTAAGAATCTCAGTTTTAGGCCAATCCTACGGAGTCACATATTGGACCATATTGCGAAAACCTTCAAAATTCTAATGAGTTAGTACATCCATATAAATCATAGCTACTAGCAGCTCTGTCTCATTCGGTCCAATCATCAAACTTAATCAAAAAAATCAAACTTTGTAAAATAAGTCGACTAATGTCGTTCTCTTCCTTACAAATTCACCTTCAGATGAATCAATCGACACATCGAAAGATAAAGGGTAAAAAGAAGGAAAACAAGGAAAATAATAATCAAAAGAAAGAACCAAAAACAAACGATTTATTTTTCCCGAAGTCGACAGGTGGCGACTCTGCTGGGGACGACAGAGGGCTTAAGCCGCATTCAATCTTTTTGATTTCCATTCTGTATGTGCATTTATGTGTGAATGATCTTTGTGTGTGATAAATGTCTCTAATCTTTATGTGCATTATATTAGTGCCTCGCATAATATATTAGTGCCTCGCATAATGTCATCATATTGCATCCAGTGAGGACGATGAATGTATGAATTAATGTTGTGTGGTACCTCCATTAGCAGGCAAACCCGTCGGTTGTTTATTATTGAACTTTAAAGAGTGTTCTCTTGTGAGGCTCAGGAAAGGCACCACTCAAATCCGCTCTAATTGAAAGATGAATGTCTTTATCAAGTAAATTGTGAAGATCTGAGAACCAATTTCAAAAAGCCTGTGAGAGTAACCTAAGATAGGTCAGCCTCTGATAAACCAAACGCACAGGATGTCTCTTCATGCCCTATTACTTTCAAAATTTATAAATGTCATCCATCATAAATTGTCATTTGTACATCCTTCTTATCCTGTCATCAAGTCGACTAACCCCTTGTTTTACAGGAAAAGATTAAAAAAACCATAAATCGATGCATAGCATATCACGCATCCATATCATCTGCCAATATCTAGACTAAACTAGATACCAGTTTTGTTCAGATTGGTCCTAGAACTCGATTTCGAGGTAAAAAAGGCACGTTCACCACCAGTCCAAATGACTGAAGGAAGTTCATCAGAACCTATCCCTGTATCTCGAGTTGAATTTAAGGAGTTTAAGAAATAGATTACCGAGATGACTGCCTTGTTAAGAGAACAGTGTAAAATATCTCAGGAGCCCAAACTAAAAACTTATACTGAAACCTCTGTACAAGGAGATATGAAAATCTTGGAAAATAACGGTGATATCTAGATGTCCACACCTATCTCTCCCCTCAATGTCGAAGTACCCAAAGAGGCCCCGGTCCAAAAGATGATAAGGGAAATAATAGACCTCCGAGAAGACAGAGAAACTGGAGATATCAGGAAGAAAGTTAGACAAATAGAGGACGCTAACCGGTCTATAAAAGGGACAGGATCCCACGAGAGCGTGAATTATTCTGATCTATGTATTTTCCCAAAGCCAAGGTACCCTGATAAATTTCAAGTCCCAGAATTCGAGAAGTACAATGGATTGGGCGATCCCTACACCCATTTAAAAGTCTACATAGGTGAGCTTGGATCTTATGCCAAGGATGAGAGCCTCCGAATGTAGCTATTCCAGAAGAGCCTTATCGGTGAAGCCCGAACTTGGTACGCCAGGATTGACAACTCCAAAGTACAGGGTTTGGAAGATTTAGCCCATACCATCCTCAACCAGTATAGTTTCCAATCTCAGATGGCACCTGACCATTACCAAGTGACCAAAGGCAAGAAACTGAGCCAGGAATCCTTCAGGGAGTATGCACAAAGATGGAGGCGAATGGCCGCCCAAGTTAGCCCCCCAATGGATGTAGGTGAGATGGTGATAACTTTTATTGACATCCAAGAAGCCCCATATTATGATAGAGTCATGGCAGGAATAGGCAAACCCTTTTCTGAAATGATAAAGCATGGAGAAATGGCATAGCTGGGTTTTAAATCCGGCAAAATCAAGGACCTTACAGCCTTGGAGGCAGTGGCAGAGCATATACAATCGTGCAATTACTCGAACGCTCCTAAGAAGGTACCTAAAAGGAAAGAGGAGGATGTCTCTTTAATATTGCAAGGGCAATCAATGAGCAAGAGCAACAATCCACCTATACAGAAGTAAGGCAATTACCCTGCATTCCAGTCATCTGCAAACCCTCAAAATCCTACGGCACCTAGGGTCGGGGAGAACAGGCAAAGAAGGATATTCACTCCATTAAGGGATTTATTGGAGAATATATTGGCACTGTTGGTTGCACAGAAGAAGATTACTGAGCTTACTCTACTTGTCGATCCTAAAGGAAGGCAATATGATCCTAGTAAAAAGTGTGCCTATCATTCTGGAGCACCGGGGCATAACACTTAGAACTGTTGGACCTTAAAGCACAAGATTTAGAATATAATTGACGGTGGGGAGATTATGGTAAAAGCGTTAGAGCAGCCCAATATTAATAACAATCCCTTACCTCAGCATGATGTAGAGGGAGTCAATATAATCAGTGAAGGAAGTCATGAAAATCGCAAGTATTTGAGGAAATTGGGAGAAGCTCCTTCCATGACTGAGCCTTCCATATGGGGTTATCCTGAAGCAAAGTGTGCGATGGAGCAGAGCTTAACCTCAATCAAAGGGCAAGTAGAACAATTAGCAGAGCTAGTTGTATACCAACATCAGTTAACTCGCCAACTGATCGATTAAGTCCTACGAGGGTAGATCAACATTCCACCTCCTAAAGTTGTCCCATTTCCAAAGAGGGATCAGATTCATCTCCAAGCACAGAGCCAATGGACAAAAAAAGTAGCAAGGGAGGCTAGATTTCACTCTCAGCGGGAATTTGTAGCCAAGCAAAAATTTACCCCACTGGGGCAGTCCAGGGAAGAAATCCTGCAAATGTTGATCGACGAGGGAAAGATCACGGAGTTCTCACCACCCCGGATACTCGATCAAAATATTTTAACCCCAGTAAAACCTGCCTATATCATTCAAATGCCCCTGGACATACCACTGAGGAATGTTGGGCCCTACGCCATCTAATTCAGAATCTGATTGAATCAGGAGAGCTTGAGATGATAAAGGATGTTGAGATTTTCCCTGATGAAGAGATAGTATATCATCGAAGGGTGTGAGGTTCAGAAGAAATAGTGGCAGTTATCACTAGCATAGAAGAAACTTCCACCCTGCCTCTCACCATCCGAGGATTGTCCAATAGGGGAGATAAAGCTTAATTGGAAATAGTTGTGCCAATGCCAATGATGTTGACCCCTCGGCCGCAGATCTCTATTTTTAATCTGAAAAAAGGTTCCTTAGAACTATGGAGAGGATATAAGGTCGGCGATCGAATGTACTGCGATCCTGCCAAGGGATAACCCATTGTATCTCCCAGGGCGGGTAATGAAGTCAATAGATAAAACCATGGGAAAAGTGCCATCAGAGAAGATTGTGGATTTCCTTAACAAAGTAAGACACAATGAGGCACGAGCGGTAAAGCAGCTGAAGGAGTCACCACCCTAAACCTCCATCCTTGACTTGGTGCTAGCCTCCGAGGACCACCGTCAAATTCTAATCCAAGTATTGGAGGAAGCTCACTTGCCCAAAAACATCGATACGGAGAAGTTCCAGCATTTGATTAGCCATATACTGGAGAGCAATGTGATATCTTTCACCGATAATGATATATCAGCCAAAGGAACTAGACATCGCAGGCCACTGCATATTGCAGTTATATCATCCGGGTATGTGATAGGAGGCGTACTTATCGATGGGGGCTCATCCCTGAATATCTGCCCTCAGAATACCCTAGAAAGGATGAATATTAATCCAAATCGAATCTGAGATAGCCATGTGGTAATCTGAGCTTTCGATGGATCCCGGAGGGATACAGTGGGGGAAATTGAACTTCCCATAGAGATTAGTCCATTTATTTTCAACATATCCTTCCAAATATTGAATATCACTACTGGGTATAACCTATTGCTGGGGCGGCCATGGATTCATATGGCTGGAGCCGTTCCGTCCACTCTTCACCATCAATTGAAACACATCATCAATAGCAACTTGGTCACCGTCAGTGTCAAACATGAATATCCGATTCATACTCTGGAAGATAAGCCCATGATCGGTCTAAACCCAGATGTTGAACCTGTAAGTTTTTAAGCCTTCGAAGTGAGCACACCCCAATACCAATCTTTGGGCTCGCCAGCATTGAAACCTCATTTATCCCTCGAAGTGATGGCAGTTGGTCAAGAGATGCTTTCTAAAAGAAAATCGACTAGGCTAAGGGCTAAGGTGTAATGTTCAGGGGATCAGGACTCCTATTCATATACCAACGCAGTTAGGTGTGGTTGGATTGAGCTATCTCGGTGGTTCCAAACATCGTAATCCCCACAAGTATATGCCTATCTATATGATGATTCCCCTCAAGCCGAACCTCATGGAAACAGGATTCAAAGAGCCATTAAGGAAGGTCCCCACTAATATCTCAAGCCTCCTGATACCCAAGTTCAATCAGAGCAGAAACAGGGAATCGTTGAAGAAGATCCCCATTAGTGTCTCGAATCTCTTGATATCCAAGGTCAATCAGAGTGGAGATGAGAAATCCTATAAGGAAGGACCTCTTGAAGATGAGGCTATGGAGGCCAGAGAGGCCAGGAATAAGAAGTTTATAAAGGAGATTCAGCTGTGATTTCTGTGCAATTTTAGGCTTGCCGAAGGTGCTCCTAAGGATTCATCATGAAAGGGTCCAATAGACGATCATCCCGATGTCCCGGTTATTAACTGGAAGAGTGTCGACATCCCAAAGAAGGATCCTGGGTCTAGTTCAGAATTAGTTATGGTCATCCTCAGAGACAGCAGTGACTATGGCGACACCTCCATCTCAGCCATCCCTGAAGATCTGACTACCAGTAATTGGACGATCACTCCTCAGATCATCCGGAAAGGGTAAAAACAGAAAGTGATCTGTTAGCGGGGAGACTATCATTTATATTTTTGTCTATTTTATTATATTTGCAACTTGTTATTGCCTTTTGTCATATTAACTGCTGAACCCTTTTGTAATTGACAATTGTTTTATATATATTAAGCAATCAAGTTTTCTTCTCAGGTTTCAAAATTTGAGTATTTCTAGCCCTGTCCTTGACTTGTCAAATTCGAGTAGTGACTACAATTTTGATATAGAATTAGACTTTAACTTGATGTGGATTAAGAAAGAAGCGGTAGACGATGATGAGGTGCCTGTGGAAATTAAAGGATGGGTCGAAGACATGCCCAAACCCAACCTTGAGCAGACTACCACCATAAATATCGGAAACCCTGACCACCCTAAAGAACTACAGATTGGAACCAAACTTCCCTCTAGCCAACAAAAAGACTTAATTAACCTCATAACCTAGTTCTAGGATGTGTTTGCCTAGTCTCATGAAGACATGATAGGTTTGTCAACAGACATAGTCATCCATCGATTACCAGTTAAAGAAGGGTTCAAACCAGTTAAGTAGAAGCTAAGACGGTTGAAACCAGAATGGAGCCTGAAGTTCAAAGAGAAATTATCAAACAGTTCAATATGGGTATCATTATGGTATCAACCTACCCATAATGGTTATCTAATGTGGTCTCAGTGACGAATTCTGGGGGAAAGGTGCGAGTTTGTGTAGATTATCGAGATCTCAACAAGGTCAGCTTTAAAGATTACTTCCCAGTACCATTCATCCATGTGTTGATAGATAATACTGCACAATACGAGATGTACTCCTTTGTCGATTGCTTCGCCGGGTACCACCAGATTATGGTTGCTAAAGAAGACAGGGAAAAGATAGCCTTCATCACCCCCTGGGCCACTTTTTGCTATAGAAGATTGGCTTTTGGCCTTACTAATGTTGGTGCTACATATCTGAGAGCCATGATGGTGTTATTCCATGATATAATGAACAAAGAGATAGAAGAAGTATATGTGAATGATATCATCATAAAGTCCAAGGAGGCAGATGACCATTGTACCCATCTTCGGAAGTTGTTCGAGAGACTTCGTAAATATAATTTGAAGTTGAACCCAGTAAAGTGTGCCTTTGGCGTAAAATCTGGTAAACTCTTGGGATTCCTTGCAAGCAATCGAGTTATCGAATTGGACCCAGCCAAGATAAAGGCCATCATTGACATGCCTGAGCCGAGAACCGAGAAAGAAATCAGAAGTTTCCTTTGAAGGATAAACTTTATCAGCCAATTTATCTTGCAACTGACAACCACCTGTAAACCCATTTTCAAGTTTTTGAGAAAGAACTCCTCTGGGAAGTGGAACGAAGACTATCGAAAGGCTATTCACGTCATCCAGAAGAGGTTGATTGAAGCACCTATTCTGGACCCCCCAAGGGAGGGAGTCCTGTTGTTCATATATATATATCAGTCAACTCTAATGCTATGGGCTATTTATTGGGGCATAAGGATGATATGGGCAAGGAAAGAGCCATTTATTATCTCATTAAGCGATTCAGTAGTGGAGAGCAGAAGTACACGCTGATAGAAAGGACCTGTTGCGCATTGGCTTGGGCCGCTATGAGGTTACATCATTACCTACACGGCCATACCACCCATCTCATATCCCGCATGGATCCTTTGAGATATATTTTCATCTAACCGATATTGAACTGTCGATTATCCAAATGGCAGCTAATCCTTCAGCTGTTCGATATCGTCTATGTGACCCAAAAGTCCATTAAGGGACAGGGAATCGCGGACCATCTATCGGCAGCACCGACAGGAGGTTATGAGCCTCTTGAAACATATTTCTCTGAAGATGAGGTGATGGCAATCCAGCAAGCCCATAAGGAAGACATAGGATAATTTTGGAAGTTGTACTTTGACAGTGCCATCAACGCAGAAGGAGTCGGGGCAGGGGCAATTCTTGTATCTATCACTGGGGAGCAGTACCCCGTGGCAACTAAATTACTATTCAACAACTCCAACAACATGGCAGAATATGAAGGATGGCTCCTGGGGTTAAAATTGGCTCAATCCATGGGTGTCAAAAGATTAGCAGTATTTGGAGATTCGGAGCTAGTCATCAGGCAATCCACAAGAGCCTACAGTACCAAGGAATTACATCTATTGCCATACCACCATTATATTGTCAAAATGGCAAAAGAGTTTGTAGATATCGCCTTTATATATATCCCTCGAAATAGGAATGACTTCGCCGATGCATTGGCCACATTAACCTCATTGATAAATATGTCATCGAGAAAAAGCCTGCATGTTATCACCCTCATGGCGCAAGATGCACCAGCTTATGGGAATAGCGTTAGGGAAATATCCAATAAATTATCTCCTAGAGGACTACCTTGGTATCAAGATATTAAAGATTATTTACGAGATGGATCCGTCCCAGAGGGAATGACCCACGCTAAAAAGAAGCGAATACGGAGGATAACAATAAAGTTCTACCTAAGCAGAGATGCCCTCTATAAGAGAGATTCGGCCGTAGGCCTTCTAAGATGCCTTAACAAGGATCAAGCTCAAAGACTCGTGGATAAAGTATACGGTGGAGTATGTAGAGCAGATATGAGTGGGCCCATTCTTGCCAAGAAAATATTAAGGACGGGTCATTACTGGATGTCCCTCAAAGCTAATTGTGATGATCACGTCAGGCGCTGCTATCAATGTCAAATCCATGCTAACGTAATCCATGCACCGCTTAACCAACTCCATTGCATGACGTCGCCATGGCCACTTTTCATGTGGGGAATGGACGTGATTGAACCCGTTGAGCCTAAAACCAGTAACGATCATAGATTCATCTTCACCATGATTGAATACTTTACCAAGTGGGTGGAAGCAGCCTCTTTCCTTAAAGTTACCAAGGAGGTCATTATTGGTTTCATCAGAAATAACGTCATCTGTCGATACGGACAACCTGAGGTTATCGTGTCAGATAACACCAAGAATCTGAATAATGAGATGATGGGAGAATTGTGTAGTAATTTCAATATCAAGCACCTCAACTCCGTTATATATCGCCCAAAGATGAATGGCGTGGTGGAAGCTGCCAACAAGAATATCAAGAAGATAATAATGAAGATGTCGACAAACCACCGAGGATGGCCGGATTTGTTGCCTTTGACCTTTCTCACCTACCGAACGTTAACTCGAACCTCGATCGGGGCGTCACCCTACTCATTGGTCTATGGAATGGAGGCAGTACTCCCCGTATAAGTTAAACTAGAATCGCTAAGAGTAATTCTAGACTCCCAGATAGAGGAGGGCCAATGGATACAAGATCGATACGATTAGCTATCCTTATAGATGAAAAAAGAGTCGCATCTATCTTTCATGGTCAACTATACCAGCAGTGAATGTCCTGGTCCTATAACAAGAAAGTAAGACCCCGGGCATTCAAAGAGCATGATTTGGTATTGAAGAAGATCATTCCAGGATAGGATGCAGCCAGAGGAAAGTTTTCCCCGAATTGGGAAGGAACTTTCGTTGTCAAAGAAATCTTGTCAGGTGAAGCCATAAGGTTGGAAGAGATGGATGGTGAAGAATTTACGCAATTGATCAATTCCGATTCTATGAAACGATATTATGTCTGAGACCCTTTTTCACTAGAACTGGAATACTTTGTCTTGATAAAAAAATATAAAAAAAGAAAAAAGAAAAAAAAATCAAGTCAAGTTTTCATACCAAGCCTGAACTACGAAAGACCTGATCTCCCCTCATCCACGGGAGTACGTAGGCAGCCATTTATGGTACGGTCTAACCCTTGAAAAATAAAAATCAAGCCTTTTTACCTGATATCAAACCCAAACCTTGAACCTGTCAAAAAACCAAAAATAGCTAGATAAAACCCTCAAAGTCGACTACTCATACTGAAAGAATATTCCTGTATCTTGGCATCGCTCTACCCGACTCTGCACAAGAATGATAAGAGCTGCTTTATATCAAAATAATAAATCATGAAGCAAAAATGACAATCAACATACAAGTCTAGACATACTCAAACGAGGAAAGTGGGCTAAACTTGTTACTTTTTATATATACGACTGTTTAGAATACAAAATCTGTTCTAAAATGCTACAAAAGATAATAACATAGTCTGTGCAGGAAAATAAAACATAACTACAAATTGGCGGTCAGGTGAGACAATATGTCCAAGTACCCATCTGTATCTGCAGTCACAAGACCAGCCCTGATCTCCTACTCCAGTGGGTCAACCCGTCTTAGCAACTCTACCGCTGACCTAAAAATACCCGCCTGACTCTGGATAACCTCTTAAGTATAATCAGTGAGCCCATCCGCAAAAGATCGGACTGTGTCTCTATCGGCTATAGCCTTATCTCAAGCAATAATAGCGGCATCTCTCTCAGCAATGGCTACATCCCTACCTGCCACAGCGGTCAACATCAGGGCCCAAGCCCGATTTGGCTCAAAAGTCAAGAGACACACATAACGATCCAACTTCTCCCTAGAGGATGAAGCAGAACTCAGAGCTGTGCTAACTAAGGCTGCTATCAAACCTGTAAACAAATCCACCTCAATAGGAGATACAGGGTCCTCCATCAGCTCCTCATCATCAGTCGACTAATCCCCTGCCACGGCCTGATCCGCTATAACCGGAGCTAGATCCGACTCTAGCCAAGCTAAATACTCTGTCGATTGGCCCGGATGACTGTCTATAAACTCTGTAGTTCGCTGATGGGACCAAAACCAATAAACCAGAGCCAAATCTGCCTCTCTGGCTGAGCAAATGGGAAATCGATAATCCTCAATCCCCTCTAATACATGAAGATCCTGATGCTGATCAAACTGACCCATCACCGTCAGAGGATGATATGTGGTCACACCCCTCAAACCGGCCAATGGGAGGAAGTCGAGATCAGCTACATGAGTGATGAACTCAGGAAGGAGCAATAGCCAGAATATATGATATTCTCAAATGGCTCCTCCATGACATCCAAAAATGTGGTCCAAGACGTCACATCCACACATGAAGATGGACAAAAAGAGTAGGTCAAAGACATACCAT
The DNA here is from genome assembly GCA_020205555.1 of Panax stipuleanatus. Lineage (NCBI taxonomy): Eukaryota > Viridiplantae > Streptophyta > Magnoliopsida > Apiales > Araliaceae > Panax > Panax stipuleanatus. The sequence continues at coordinate 155,438,043 of CM035117.1, read as the reverse complement.
GGCCAAAACAAAATCCATGACGACGGAGCCTACCAATAGGTCTTAAGTGAGTCATGAACCAAATGTACAAAAGGACGGAGCTACCATGAAACTCTTGATCATAACAGACCGGAAAGAAGATGCTGAAATGAATGTCTCCATTGAGATAAGGGGAAGAATGGTAAAGTCATTTCTGAGAGCTCTGACGGCTATCAACATCCCTACGTCCATATGATTGGCATAGAAGGGCAAGTACAAGTAAGATAAGATGCACATGATCAAGGCATCTATCCGTGTAGTATGCCATCGCTCCTCGAAAATAGCAAAATTTACCCGATGGACAAGGAAGCTGTCAGTAGAGGCGAAATGGACTATCATGAAGTTAATCGAGATGATGTGGCTACCACCAACCTCGGCTAAGACGACCACCATCCTCAAACTGATAACAGTCATGAACTGACGGCGCAGGGCCCATCTATTAACAAATCAGAAATTCAACCGTACTCCTCCAAAGTAGGAGTCAACTCATTAGAGCCAAACCTGAAGATATGGCACTTTGGGATCCAATGAGTGAGAATCTCATCAACAAATCCCTCTGGAACCTAAAAGGATAATAGAGATAGGGAGTGGCCCAACATACAATCAACTGTGACGCGGTCAGAATCTAGCAGACTGTCGTGCCAAACCCTCAAGCTGGTAGCTATTTGACTAAGCGGAAGGTGATCCAAGTAAGCAACGAAAGAGGAAGTCATCTATAAAAACTGTGTCAAAAAGACCATACAGGGGTCAATCTCTATCCAAGCATTTCAATATAAAGCATGCATCGTAATGAGAGATAATATAGCATATGAAATGAATAAAAAAAAGACTGCATTATATATATCAAAATGAAATACATCAGTTTTATATATACATCAATGTCAGACCAATGATACATGTGAAAACTAAAAATATAAAGTATAGGATAATGGGGCACATACACCCAGTGACTAACGAAGGGCCTATAAAAGGATGACAATGTCGTCCACAAAGGTGATGGTGTCGTCGAATTGATCAACCTGAGCCAAGTCATCCTGAGTAGGCATATCCTACATATCTGGGCGATAAGGTGTATCCTGTGTATCTGAGCGATAAAACATCTCCTGCATACCCGGGCGATAATTAGAGGGACCCTCTCTGTCCATAAAGCCACCAGTACCTGATGGTCTGGCCTCATGCCTCTGAGAATTGAAGGTATCAGCTAATGATAAATCCCTTCCCAAATGGCAACAGTACATCAATAGCCTCTCCACCTGATGAGTCAAAGCTGCGATATGGGAATGATGAGAGGGCTCCTGAATGCAAGCCATCCACTCGGTCACCACAATGGACCATGGGACCATACATCCCAAGAACTGGGTAGCCTTGGTGTGAGCTTCAATAGTGCAAGGGCACCACCAAGCGGAGAAGTCATCTAAGGTAATGGGGTCATCTGATAGGTGAAACCCCTTATACCCCACCACAAGAATCTCTGAAACAAGCAGAACCAAAGGCCAAAACCGCTGAGGCAGAGGTAGAAAGGGAAGACGAACCTCCCCGGTGATACATCGGAAGGCACGATCTCTAAGGTAGAGCTCCAAGCCTCTATCGAATAGAAGAGGAATCCGATGATTGGATAAATAATACTCTGGATCGATCGGTTCACCATCCTCAAATCCCTCAGCTAGATGCTCGGCAGTATAGGGGACCCACACTACGTCAGATGAGAACAACAACTCTAGCTGGAGGCGGGTATGGGTGAAATCCACCGAAACTGGGAACTCTAATAATGTGGACTGATGCCATCTGTGACCCAGAGGGTCGGTGTCCAATCCCAAAACAGTGAGAGATCGGAGGCAAGGGAGCCTCTCGTAAGCCCATAACTGTCAATTCAAAGAACCCGACATTAGTCATGAAAAGGCAAATCAAGATTCAGAGAATCATAAATCAATCAAGATGACTCACCAAAAGAAATGGATATAAGCCGAGCCAAGCATTGGTCACTCCCTCCAAACGCAGTCGCATCCCATGAAGGAAGATAGCAAATGTGAAAGATCACCAATCATAGTCCCCAATGCAGTCTACATCCCGAACAGCCCTTACCAAGCTAAAGGGAACAGTGGAGGAGTTATTTGCAATGAAACAACCCCTCATAATGATCAGGAATAGACGCCACAAGATGCAATCCCTCTCTACCAAATCATCAGGCAATGGCTCCTGCATAAGTCGCGTCTATAATCAAAGAGCATGACCGAATACTACAAGCCTTGAAGGCTTGCTCCAGAGGAGAAAAACCAAGAAGGGCGCGAATAATAGTGGAAGTGATATGAGCTTCCAAAGGTACCCGCTCCCCAAAAAACTCTAAGCCAGTAATATACCTCCAATCCATAGGCGTCATCATGACCTCGCAATCCAGCAGATGGAGGGACTGACTCTGATGGAACCATCTCTCGGACAGAGCTCGGAGATAGCCCCAAGGGCAATGGCGTGGGGCAATGGTGAAGAAGGCCTGAAAACCCCAAGAATCCACTCGAGCCTAATACTCAAGGTGAAGCGACTAATACAAAGCTAATATATTGAACCAATTACCCTTGGGCTGGGTAATCTCTGGGACCTGTACAACATCAAGGTTAAAACCCAATTGTTGGCAAGAATGGAGAATTAAAGCAAATCAATATGGAAAACTTTAGTACCTCATTCGCCTACAAATAAGCAGACGGATGACGGATCAAATCGGTGCCCAGCAAATTGAGAATAGAGACTTGGATACCAGGAAGGAATTTGGGAACAGCTGGAGGACAGACCTCAGGCTCAGGGACATCAAACCCCTCAGGCATCTCACCCCTATCCTCATTAAGAGGACGATGTACTGACTTAGTCAATCGATTAACCTGTCCAGCAATTTGTGGAGTAGGAATATTTGAAGCAAGCCTCCGACGACGAACCCCTGATGAAGCCCTACGGGAACCAAAACTACTAGGTATGTTTGACTCCATACCTGGACAATGAGTTCATAGGAATCAGAATAAGACAAGGTGAGTCTCTATCTTCATTTTATTTTAATATGCAAATCACGATAACCTAGAGACATTAGACTCCTAGGAATTTAATCTGGGTCATAGCATCATGCATGTCCTACATGTGTCTCAAATAGATGCGTACATCATTTTGACATAAATATCCTAGCATAGCTAAGCTTGCATATAGGATCCTGTCATTTAACTCATGAAAAAATTTCACCAGAGTTTCCTTTATAATATGGACTATCCACGTGCACGTAGGCACGCATTAAACCACCCTATGAGGGTACATCATCACAGCCAAGCAATTACATAGAAATTTAAATAATTTTTCTAATGCATTGTCAAAATACATGTCTAGATCAACTATCAAAGCAAAATATACTGCATTCATACAGTCCATATGATGATACGTAAGCATACATTGCATCATAACATGTCTATCAAACTATTTATGCATACATATTGCGTTTAATGAATAAAGTACGATAAAACACTGCTTAAAATGCAAAAAAGTTGGATGTATACGTTACTTGTAGTGCGTAGAACGAGCGTACGGTGGCGGAATACCCAAAATTAAGTCCTATTTGAGTAGATCTGAGAAGAAGGGTCGGATTCTACAGAGAGAATGAAAGAAAACTCGAATCGAATGAGCGAATATGAGCCTACCTGGGGGTATAAAGCAAAACACGATTAGCCTCAGACACACCTGCTCCATCCGCAGGTGTATCTGTGGTTGCCCTAAGTGGGACCCGCGACTTCTCATTTGGTAAAATGCAGTCCGAAACGCATTTTTACGGGTCCAAAATGAAGTAGTCACCAAGAAAGGTACCCTTTCGGGTCATTTTTAAGCCTCAAAAACCCTTAAAAACCTCCGAAAAGGGGCAAAAACCAAAAAGAATCAAGAACCCCATCGTGGAACGACAGAAGACCAGAAAGTCAGTCAAAATTAGTATTCCATCTCTGAATTCATCGGCATTAACCCCAGTGAAGGTATCGGCTCAACCCTGATATAGAATCCATCGGGATTAACCCCGGTGAAGGTGTCAGCTCAACCCTGATATGGAATCCATCGGCATTAACCCCGGTGAAGGTATCGGCTCAACCCTGTTATTGAATCCATCGACATTAACCCCGGTGAAGGTATTGGCTCAACCCTGATATGGAATCCATCGGCATTAACACCGATGAAGGTATCGGCTCAACCCTGATATAGAATTCGTTGGCATTAACCCCGGTGAAGGTATCGGCTCAACCCTGATATGGAATCCATCGGCATTAACCCGGTGAAGGTATCGAATCAACCCTGATATGGAATCCATCGACATTAATCCCGATGAAGGTATCGGCTCAACCCCGATGATGAATTTGTTGGATACAACCCGACGAAGATGTTGGCAGTGCCCGACAACATTCTCACCATCCTTATCTTCCCCCCAGCAGGTGGGAATACCCTTTTTTAAAATCTGAATCACACATTTCATTGCATACTTTACACATAACATTACATCAATAGATATACCTTGCCATGTATCTTCGTGTCAAGCAATCTTCGTCATATTCATTCCATTGCATTGCATAAACATGACAAAGAGGAGCATCTATAGACACTCAAAATTTTGCTTTTCTTGGACTAACCTTTCAGGAGGGTAAAAGCATAATTTTACTTTGGAGACAATCCCGAGGTAGGGTAAAGGTATCTTTTCACCCCAGAGACAACCCCGTGGAAGAATCAAAGTGCCAACAACACCCAGACATGACGTGAATCGAATGAGGATCGCCAAGTAGAGAAAGTGGCCATAAGAAGTTACTGCAGTAATCATTGAACTACGTGCTATCAAGACGAGCCGATTGATGTCCCTCGAGAACCGAAAGATACCTTTTAGCTTACTGCATCATCTTTCTGGGCTCCAATTTTGTCAGACTCGACCTCATTTCACTGCCTTTCGCAAGGATTTTTTGGGATTTTTGGGTACGGAGCTTAACTTTTACCAAAACAAGACCTAAGGCAAGTACTTCAAGGCAACCGGACACATGGGGCCCATCCTCGGCCTTTGGGGCACTATATCAGCAGCCAGCAGTTCATAAGAAGAAAAAAAAAGAGAAGTTAAAGAGAGAGGCTCGAATCTTGCACTATTTCATCATATTTGAGATGTTTAAGCTTAGAAATAGCATACTTTGAGTGTCTAGAGAAACATATAGTGACCCCAAGCCATAAGAAGCTTGTTCACGTATCGCCCAAGGTGAAAAATGCTCATTTTAGCCACTTTCTTTGCAAATATTGTTCAATATACTAGATTTATGTTATACATTACTTGAATGTAGCTAGATCTTGTTGTTTTATACATATATTGTGGTGTAGGTGGTAGATCTATAGATCCCATCGATTATTTATTGCATATTTAGTTGTAAATCAAGTCCAGAGGCTAGATCTACCTAGATTTAAGTCGGATCTAGCCTTTTGAGTGGTTATTAAGCATTAAGCTTTAACCCATATGCTAGATCGATTTAGATCCATGGTAGATCTACGTGTTTACTACTTTTGGTCAGTCCCAATTACCCCATATAATCCTAGAAGCGAGGGGGTTCGAAATGGCTTGAAATGGTGATTACAACCGATGAAATCACCTAATATTAGACCTGGAAAAATTTCCCCAAACCCGCAGGCCGGGCCCGGCTGGCCCGAAAAAATTGGGCTTTGGGCTTAACTTTTTTAGCCCATAAAAATTTTGGCCATTTTGGCCAAGCCCAAATTTAGCCCGGCCCGTTGTGGCCCGCCTGCGGGTGGCTAGGCCTGCGAGCTATTTTTTTTTTTGCCGTGGGGAATATATATCATGACTAGTGACTGACTAGTGAATTAATAAGTGGAATCAATTATGTTTTGGTGCTGAATGGAATAATCTTGAAGCCATTGAAACCAACTGTCTTTCTGTCTTATATAGTAAATAAATAGTTAGGTGGTTAGAAATTTCTCTTTAAATTCTAGCAAATCTTGGTTATAGGTTGCGCCAATAACACTACATAATATAAATATAAATGTATATATTGGAATCTTGAGTCATGGAAAGAGATTATCAGATTGTCCAAGTCAAGTTCCAAAACGTATAATTTTAGTACTACAATTCTACAATTAATTTTATATATCAAGATTATTCCATTCAACACCAAAACATAATTATTTTTTTTGTTGTGATATTTGCATTTTTCAGTCGAAAAGCAAGGTTTATTTTAAAACAAAAAGTATTAAAAAGAGATGTAGTAAGGTATAATGACTATAAAATAAAAAAAAAACCCTTGTAGCTCAGTTGGTTTGAGCATTTGTTTAAGGAGTGGGGGAGGTTTAGAGTTCTATTCTCAAGGAGAGTATCGTTTTGTTAGAGAGAAAAAAAAGCCCGTGGGCTAGCCTGGCCCGGCACAACCCGGACCACAGGCCTTATATTTTCAGCCCAGAAAAAACTGAGCCATTTTGGCCCGGCCCACCGATAGCCCGGCCCGTTTGGGATGGCCCGGTCCATTTTCCAGATTTACCTAATATCAAGTCTAGGACGTTGTACATACATATTTAAGTCTAATAATGTGAGCCTAGGAATCCCGGTGTCGAGATCCAATGATCGAATCTTGACTTGATTCTTTTAGTGCTTTCTAGCATGCATTTTCACCAAAAATGATTTCCAAGTCAAAATAGCAAAGAGCTTTCATAATAATAATAAAGCGATTTGGGAATAGAAATTTAGATAATAAATGGAAGTATCAAAGGACCCTGATTCCTATTTGACAAAGGATTTGAAAACTTTATCTTCAAAACATTTTTGATATCTTGTGGCTCATCCAGCTGCAGATTTGGTTCGGGTTCTCCATCAGTTTCATCATCCATGTCATAAAGCCAAGTGTTTGGAGGAAGGTTGTTTACGGCTTTGGTAATTTGCTCCATCTGATTCTCAAGATTTTGAATTGACCTCTCTTGATTTCGAATTGTCCTCTCTTGATTAATCTGCCACTCCTCATTTGACGCTCTGAACTTGGATAACAATTCCCACATCCTTGAATTATCTGTTTACATTTTGGAATACATGTATTGAGGACCATTGGTTGAGGCATTGGTGAGTTCTTCCATCTGATTATTAAGATTTTGACTTGACAACTCCTGACTAATCCTCCTATCCTCTAGGTCTACTATGCCCTTCAACAGCAGCACCCTCAAATTTGGCTTTTCTTCTTGTGGCATTGGAAGTGAACATGAAAATTTTGGTGTGTATGATGGATTTGGAGCGTAGTATTGGTCTTCATAATTGTAGCTCCATGAAGAATCCGGGTGATACCCCCAATCTTGGTGATAGTTAGGATCATCATAGTTGTTGAGGTAAGCACCACTATATTGTACCGGTTCAAAACTGACGGTGCATTGATGACTCAGATGAATGCCAGCACAACAATTACACGTAACAGTTATCTTTCGACTACGTTGGGCTGCGATAACATCCAACGTCTTCGAAAGGGTCTCAATTTGTGCTGACAATGCAGAAAATGCATTAAGTCTATCAATCTCTGTTCCCCTTGGTTGAGTCATGTTCGTGTATGGCCATTGATAATTGAATCCAGTCATGGTACCTGAAAAGAGAGTAAGACAAGAAGAGAATTAAGAAAAAAAATGTTTAAATTCAAACTTATTTGATTGAAATTAATATTGGTAAATAATTATTAAATTAATTCCCCGGCAACGGCCCTAAAAACTTGTTGGGTAAAATCTAATTACGCACAACACGCAAGTATACGTGGTCAACAAGTAATAAAGTGAAAGTAAAGTATCGTTCCACGAGGAATTATTTAACAACTATCACCAAATACTAACCCTTAACCAACTCAATCTTATTTAAATAAATGAATTAACAATATATAATTAACCTAATTCTAATTACCACTAGTTAAATTAAGATTACGGAAATTTAAGATCACAACTTCAATTATTGCTTCAATTAAGTTAACACACTTCTTATCAATTATTCTCACTATTCTGAACTGTTAATCAAGAACACTAAAGTAGATATAACCACCTTTCGGTGCACTATACCCATACTCACTCGCATCCACAGATGATAGAATTAAGCAAGACACCCTAATTAACTAATCCACTATATCTCTATGTGAATTAAAATTAAAGAGGATTTCACGCACAAGTTCTCTACTAGATTACATATGGCGTAACGGTATATCTCTATCCTAAACACGAATCATGAATTCTATCTACGCAAAAATCACAAACACATGCTATTATGATCAGATTTAAACCCATAATTCGTCTCTCTTGTTCATATGGATTATCACGGTAATTGATAATTAGGCAATTAAACAGTCAAGTCCAAATCACAATAGATAATTCACAACGATAGATCACAATAATTGATAACAAAGCATATTAAAATAAACTACACAATAAGATCCATTGTAATCTCAAACTAAGAATTAGTTCATTGATATTGAATTAAAACTAAGAATCCACAATTGAATACACATTAAAAGATAAAAAGAAGATTATAGAAGAGAATTGAATCTGTCGTCGGTCAACAAATCTCATGCTCCTTCTTGCTCCTGCTCTTGCTCTTCAATGGCTTCCAATATGCTTCAATCTCCAAAATCCCATTACAACTAGGGTTTATTATTTTAATGGAAAACTAAACTAAACTAATCTAATTAATCTAATTTAATATCTAATATATATTATATTCCATAATATCTCCTAATAAAACTAATGTTGGTACTATATATATCCCCTAAGCTTCTCCCTCCTCCCCTCCTTAACAGGTTAAGTCCCCTCCATATATAATATATATCCGCACTTATCATCCACGTGATAGCTCCATCATCCGAATAGGAGAAGGAAAGCAGCCTTGATTTTCCATCATGCCTTATAATTATATCTGAATCCCATTCGTGAAAGGAGATCTCCAGCAGCTTCTATTATAATATAATTCAATATATCTCATATCTACTCTCCTCTATATCAGGTCACGTGTTATCCCACTTGCTAGCCCCAAAAACTGAAACTGTAAAGGAAAAGGAAACAGCCTGCTGCCGCCTCCCCGCCCCAGCGAGGGTTCTCCTGCTTAAAGCCCCGCCCCAGCGGTTAGACTTACTGTCCAGCCGAGCTTCTTTTGTATGGCCTCTTTGTTAATTCTCCTTTGCAAGCTGCTAAAAAAACCATGGGCCCATGTCAATATTTTACCAGCTGCTCCTTTTAACATCACCAAATAAAATCCCTCCTCATTAGGAATCCATGAAAGCCATGTACGTGGCCCACTTGGAATCCGTGAGCTGCTAATCCATGAGTTGCTAATCTCTGACCCACGTACAAGTTGGATCAATTTCCTTTTGAGTCTGTGGGCTGCTTTCTTTGGTAAAACCTCCTCAACTGCATGAAAGCTTTCATATCCTCCTCCATTAGAAGACTTGCTAAATAGATGGGCCATAATGATATGAATATTAAGCTCACGCCCATAATAATAAAATTCGTTAATTATTAGGATCCGTGGCCCACTTTTGCATGTTTTTTGCTGAATTGAATTGAATTGTTTGTGGCCCATATTATTTGAGCATGAATTAAATTAATTGTCATTTTAAACTCCTTTTGCGTTCCAATTCCTGCACATGATATTATAAACCCAAGTCAAAATGATAGAAAATCTACGTGAAAACCTTAAGAATCAAGCTATTAGGACTATCGATTCGTAGGTATGAAACCCACTCATCAAATATCCCCAAACTTGAGACTTTGCTTGTCCTCAAGCAACAACACAATTAGAAATTCTCTAGCAATGATCCACTCAAGCAATGAATCAATATGAATTTGAACACTGGCCTCAAAGGTTACAACAAATGATAACCCACAGAAAATTTCAAAACAATGTTATGTCTAAAATTTTAACAACTTTCATTAGTTCCACATCTACTCATGATCCTTTAAGTGCGTGTGTGCATCCAAATGTTCAAACTAGTCATGATTTAGATAAGATCAACCAATACTTATAAAATATTTTCAAAAGCAACTCTTAAAACTATTTATCATATCAATCTTCGCTAATAAAGACAAAGCACAAATTTTTCTTGAGGATCAAACGGATATTTAACCATTTAAGCACATATGAACCCTTCCCAAGTACTTCAAAGCTACTCTTTTTTCTATCTTTTTAGTGAGTGCACTTTACGCTCCATCTCACTTTCCATTACCATTAAACGAGTGCGTTTTACGCTCCATCCCGTGCCTGTGTTTATGGGGAGTGCGTTTTACGCTCCATCTCGACCCACCACATGATTCAATTATTCAACTCGGGAAGGTTCCAAATTTTTTTTCAAAAATACCCCAAGATTTCCCCCAAATTATTGTGAGTGCCTAATTTTCACTTTGAATGATGCTCAAATAAGATTTCTCAAGTTGCAATGATATTTTCATAAGCATTTTGCCAAAAAATTTCAATCCCAACTGGCTAAACAAATGGATATGTGTAAAAATTTTCAAAAATTTCGCAAGTAGTGTAAAACCAACTAATGAGTTGAAATATAGACTAAGCATGCTCATCAATTTTCTAAGAGTTAACAACATTAACCACCCACTTATCATTGGCCAAGATCAAATTTTCATCAAAACATTGCCCAAGTAAATACTAAACATGATAAATATAAATACCCCCAAACTTAAAATAGACATTGTCCTCAATGGCTAAGAGAGAAAAAATTAAAGTAGAGGACTTCCCTGAAAATACAACATTTTCCTCCTTGTCTGCTAAGTCTGAAGAATAGGCTATGCACATTAGAATGAATCGGGCACCACACTTGAGTTGGACTTGACTAACCTGTGAACATGATAGAAGCAAGTTTATTAAATCCTAAAAAAAATGAAAAATCTATCAAATAATATGAAACCTAAAAAAAACTAAAAATAAAAATTAAACTTGGGTTGCCTCCCAATAAGCGCTTGATTTATAGTCCTTCAGCCGGACTTTGTCTGGTCAATGCTATCCAATTCCTCTTCGGAAGTTGAGGAACCCTCCATCCATCAGTAGCAAATAATCCTTTGGGAGGTTCCCACAAGCGATGGCCAATGCATCAAAGTCACCTAGCATGCTCTAATTAGGTATGATCTCAAGCAAGATCGTCCAACAGCTAGGTGTTTTCTCCATTGTGTATGTGAGCACATTGGGGCATGGAAGCTTGTCAAACACAATGGGCTCTTCGTCTATCTTCTCTTTCTCATCCCACTATGGCTTCAACATTTCACTCGCTCTTATGTCATAAAAGCGTCGTCGACAACATGACTACCAAGCGGGCATGGTTTTGCAAATCTGACTGATTCTTTGATCTATGGTGGAGACCCATTTAGATCTTCGTCGACCTTTATTTCATTATCCCCATTTGTCTCCTCTCTTTCTATATCTTGTGGCTCATCCAGCTACAGATTTGGTTCGGGTTCTCCATCAGTTTCATCATCCATGTCATAAAGCCAAGTGTTTGGAGGAAGGTTGTTTACGGCTTTGGTCATTTGCTCCATCTAATTCACTAGATTTTGAATTGACCTCTCTTGATTTCGAATTGTCCTCTCTTGATTAATCTGCCACTCCTCATTCGACGCTCTGAACTTGAACAACAATTCCCACATCCTTGAATTATTTGTTTGCATTTTGAAATCCATGTATTGAGGACCATTGGTTGAGGTATTGGTGAGTTGTTCCATCTGATTATTAAGATTTTGACTTGACAACCCCTGACTAATCCTCCTCTCCTCTAGGTCTGTTATGCCCTTCAACAGTAGTTCCCTCAGATTTGGCTTTTCTTCTTGTGTCATTGGAGGTGGACATGAAAATTCCTGTGTGTATAATGGATTTGGAGCGTAGTATTAGTCTTCATAATTGTAGCTCCATGAAGAATCCGGGTGATACCCCCAATCTTGGTGATAGTTAGGATCAGCATAGTTGTTGAGGTAAGCACCACTACATTGTACCGGTTCAAAACTGACGGTGCATTGATGACTCGGATGATTGCCAGCACAATAATTACACTTAACGGTTATCTTTCAACTACGTTGGGCTGCGATAACATCCAACATCTTCGAAAGGGTTTCAATCTGTGCTGACAATGCAGAAAATGCATTAAGTCTATCAATCTTTGTTCCCCTTGGTTAAGTCATGTTCGTGTATGGCCATTGATAATTGAATCCAGCCATGGTACCTGAAAAGAAAGTAAGATAGGAAGAGAATTAAGAAAAAAATATTTAAATTAAGACTAATTTGATTGAAATTAATATTGGTAAATAATTATAAAATTAATTCCCCGGCAACGGCGCCAAAAACTTGTTGGGTAAAATCTAATTACGCATAACACGCAAGTATACGTGGTCAATAAGTAATAAAGTGAAAGTAAAGTATCGTTCCACGAGGAATTATTTAACAACTATCACCAAATACTAACCCTTAACCAACTCAATCTTATTTAAACAAATGAATTAACAATATATAATTAACCTAATTCTAATTACCACTAGTTAAATTAAGATTACGGAGATTTAAGATCACAACTTCAATCATTGCTTCAATTAAGTTAACACACTTCTTATCACTTATTCTCATTATTCTGAATTATTAATCAATAACACTAAAGTAGATATAACCACCTTTCGGTGCACTATATCCATACTCACTCGCATCCACAAATGAAAGAATTAAGCAAGACACCCTAATTAACTAATCCACTATATCTTTATGTGAATTAAAATTAAAGAGGATTTCACGCAAAAGTTCTCTACAAGATTACATATGGCGTAACGGTATATCTCTATCCTAAACACGAATCATGAATTCGATCTACGCAGAAATCACAAACACATGCTATTATGATCAGATCTAAACCCATAATTCATCTCTCGAGTTCATATGGATTATCACGGTAATTGATAATTAGGCAATTAAACAGTCAAGTCCAAATCACAATAGACAATTCACAACGATAGATCATAATAATTGATAACAAAGCATATTAAAATAAACTACACAATAAGATCCATTGTAATCTCAAACTAAGAATTAGTTCATTGATATTGAATTAAAACTAAGAATCCACAATTGAATACACATTAAAAGATAAAAAGAAGATTATAGAAGAGAATTGAATCTGTTGTCGGTCAACAAATCTCATGCTCCTTCTTGCTCCTGCTCTTGCTCTTCAATGGCTTCCAATATGCTTCAATCTCCAAAATCCCATTACAACTAGGGTTTATTATTTTAATGAAAAATAAAACAAATCTAATTAATCTAATTTAATATCTAATATATATTATATTCCATAATATCTCCTAATAAAACTAATGTTGTTACTATATATATCCCATAAGTTGCTCCCTCTTCCCCTCCTTAACAGGTTAAGTCCCCTCCATATATAATATATATCCGCACTTATCATCCACGTGATAGCCCCACCATCCGAATAGAAGGAAAGCAGCCTTGATTTTTCATCATGCCTCATAATTGTATCCGAATCCCATTCGTGAAAGGAGATCTCCAGCAGCTTCTGTTATAATCTAATTCAATATATCTCATATCTACTCTCCTCTATATCAGGTCACGTGTTATCCCACTTGCTAGCCCCAAAAATCGAAACTACAAAGGAAAAGGAAACAGCCTGCTACCGACTCCCCGCCCCAGCGGTTAGACTTACTGTCCAGCCGAGCTTCTTTTGCATGGCCTCTTTGTTGATTCTCCTTTGCAAGCTGCTGAAAAAACCGTGGGCCCATGTCAATATTTTACCAGCTGCTCCTTTTAACATCACCAAATAGAATCCCTCCTCATTAGGAATGCATGAAAGCCATGTGCGTGGCCCACTTGGAATCTGTGAGCTGCTAATCCCTGACTCACATACAAGTTGGATCAATTTCCTGTTGAGTCTGTGCGCTGCTTGCTTCGGTAAAACCTCCTCAACTGCATGAAAGCTTTCATGTCCTCCTCCATTAGAAGACTTACTGAATAGATGGGTCATAATGATATGAATATTAAGCTCACGGCCATAATAATAAAATCCGTTAATTGTTAGGATCCGTGGCCCACTTTTGCATGTTTTCTGCCGAATTGAATTGAATTGTTTGTGGCCCATATTATTTGAGAATGAATTGAATTAATTGTTATTTTAAACTAATTTTGCATCCATTCTAATTCCTGCACATGATATTATAAACCCAAATCAAAACGATAGAAAATCTACGTGAAAACCTTAAGAATCAAGCTATTAGGACTATCGATTCGTATGTATGAAACCTACTCATCACAAAGGTCCTCGATTACTGTTAAGGCAAAGGATTTGAAACCTTGTTTTTTTCCAAAAATATTATATGAAATTCATATTTTGTTTAAAAATGAACTTTCTCTAAATCAAACTCTTCGTACATAGGTGCAAAAGAGGAACGACACTACTTTCAAATAACTCACAATGAGGCTTAGAATAAAACTTTCAAAATAAAATACACCCACACACATATACTCACACACACACTTTATGCATAGGAAATCAATAAGATGCGATAACCGTGTTTTCACGGAAGTTGGGGAGTGCCTAACACCTTCCCCTCGCTTAAGCTAGCCCCCGAATTCTAAGAATCTCGATTTTAGACCAATCCTACGGAGTCACATATTGGACCATATGGATGAGTTGGTACATCCATTTAAATCATACCAACTGGCAGCTCTATCTCATTCTGTCCAGTCATCAAACTTAATAAATAAAATCAAACTTTGTAGTCAACTAATGTCGTTCTTTTCCTTACAAATTCACCTTCAGATGAATTAATCGACACATCGAAAGATAAAGGGTAGAAAGAAGGAAAACAAGGAAAATAACAATCAAAAGAAAGAACCAAAAACAAACGATTTATTTTTCCCAGCGTCGACAACGGCTTTATCCAGGGATATTATTTATCTTGAGAGGGATGAGGCTCGCGCTGCCAGAGACGTTGCTGAGAGTGCTGCTCACAGATATTTTATTGATGATAACGTCGCTCAGAAGAATGAGCTTTGGGGCTATCAAGACAGTACTATGCATACTACGACAGAGCTTTTGGCCCGTATTAAGATAGTTGGGCAGGAGCTTAGGCTGCACCCCCATCTGCAGAGAGGGATAGTCTTCTGGCTTTGTTGACCCGATTGGTTGCAGGTTTATAGCTCAGCTTTTGTCTATTACCTGTTGATAGACACGTAATTAATACATTTTAATATTCCCATATTCATTATTTTATATGCTTATTTTATTTAACTAATACATTTTATTTTGTTTTGTAGGAAATAACATTTATTTTTCTTGGGGAGCAAATAAATGATTTATATCCAGCCCTTAAAGATAGAGAAGGACTCTTGGAGGATTGTCATATAGATATTGAAGTCAAGAAGGAAAAAAGAGGAAAAAAAGGGAACAAAAGTGTCCAAGTTCAAAGTATTTAAATTAAGGCACAAATTTATTTTTCCTATAAATAAGTCTCTTATTTTAGAGAGAAAGGGGATGAGGGATTGTATTAGTTTAGGTTAGGAGTAGGAGTAGATTAAATTACTTCTTCATTGTACGCTAGTTGGGGAATCATCAATAAAGAGAGTTTTCTTATTTTATTTCTTCTTCTTTATTTTAGTTAGTTAATTTATTTTTCATGCCTAGCTAATTTTTTTATATCTAGGATGAAGATGAAATTAAATAATAATTCATGATAATATTTTTCATCTCTTTTATTATTTATACTTTTATGTTTAATTGATTTAGCCTTTATGTTTCGTTATTGAAATACCTTCGTTTTATAGTTCTTATGTAATTTTAAATTAATTAAGAGGTTTTGATAAATTATTGTTAAGATATGAGTTTTTCATAATCCATGCTTGCTCGAAGAAGTTTTGATGGGTTATAGTTAATCCTTAAATTTTCATAGTCTATGCTTGCCCACGCTAATTGTAAAATTACTAAATTAAAGAGAAGGGAGATCAAAATCATAATTTAAGTTATAAAAATAGAAGAGATTGAATTATATGTTATGTTTATTATTTAATGGATTCGGATTCCTAGATTGCTTCCTCATTATTAGTTTTCATATTCTAGTTAATCAATTCTCAATCTTTATTTCTAATTCGCCTAAAATAGATATTAAAGATATATTAAAATTAATCTAGTCTCTGTGGGTTCGAGCTATACTTGCCAGTTCTTCAACTTGACACTGTACACTTGCAGTTATATAATTTTATCACATCAAGTTTTTGGCGTCGTTGCCGGGGACTAGAATTGATTTTTTTTCCCTTAATTTTTATTTATTCGAATTAGTTTTTAACTCTAATATTTTATTTTTTTCAGGATTATTAAAGCGGATCGAAGGAGCGAGAAGATAAAGATTTTGTTGCTGCGCTTTCTTTGGTACTTCGTATCTTCATTTTTTTAATAAAAAAAATATAAAAAGAATAGTAGTTTAATTTTTTTTATTAATATTTTTTTTTATTTGCCGCATTCATGCATTCACTCACGTAGAGCACATCTTGTTAGGCTTTTATTTTTTTTTATCAAATATAAACTGTGGTGATTACTGGAGGATTGAGGTACATCAAAATTTCTCCTTTCGTAATTCACATAGTTTTAGGACATTTTATTTGTTTATAGTTATTTTTTTTTATTTGTGCATTTTTATCTTTAATCTAACATTAAGGGCACAACCTGTAACAAGATAAGGTGGGGATTTTATCATCCTTCCTTGGCCCACAAACAACCCAACTTGTATTTTGCATAACTATGACCTAATAAAATCAAGTAGACGTTGGCCCCTAAGACTCTCGAGCTCAATTAGGACAATAAACTCCAAGAGGAAGCTGAATTTTAAATTAATCAAACTACTAGTGTCTAGGCAAGTGGTTCAAAAGGTAAACGCCTAAAGATTGTGTGGTTATTCAATTAGTCACCGTATCTACGGAGAGACTCCCACCTTTCTTACACTTACCTGGCTAGTGATGTGATTAATTTCGAATTTTGTGGACCTTAAGGTGTAATTTAGAACAGTTAGGAGCTGTCTAGATTTTATTTAGGTTAACCGTAGAATTAGGATTTTTATTTTATTTTTATTTTTATTATTTTTTTATGACTTTCGTTGTAAGTTGTTTATTTGTTTTGTGATTTGTGGAAAGATGGATTCTTATTATAGTTGGAATAATAATTTTGCTTGGAATCAAGAACCCTATGAAAATTTTAATACATACCAAATAAATCAATTTTTTCCAACTTATGAAAATCCTTATCTAAGTTCGTATCCATATCCATATTCAGATCCAGAACCTCAATATACACAAGAATTATCAAATGAAGAAGAGGAAAGACTTAGTACCTTAGAGAAAACTATGGAAGTCTTAATGAAAAATCAATTTAGCATGGACCAAACTATATCTCGTCTAGAAATTCAAATGAGTCGATTAGCCACCATAATAAATGAACAAGAGGTGAATGAATTTTCTAGTAACTCTGAGGTTAATTTTGAAAATCTTAATGGTTGTGAAAATGATGAGGAAAATTAAAATTTTGTATTGAATTCTACACGGTTTGAGTCAAGTGAATTTGAGGAGTCCAAAAATTATGAGCCTATGCCTAAAATTGATCATATCACATTTAATAAGTCAGTTGAAAAAGTCTATAAGCTTAAAGCTCCATATCCTGAAAGACTTATTCCAACAAAATCACCTAGTGATGATTTGGACCAACCCATTAAAGTAAACATGATCCAAGAGTTGTCAATTACCCAAGAAATAATTGCAAATAGACTCTTGATTGAAAAAGATCCAATTAATTTTTCTTAAATCACCTCCAAAATTGGAATGAATCTGAATATTTAGATAAGGTCAATGAGCTGTTGAGATGCACTATAAATAAGTCAACTAAAGTAGAACACGTATTTGAACCAATTCTTCCATCCTTTGAACATGTTAATGAAAGTTTTCTTGAGGCAAATTTTAAGCATAGCTGTGATGAAAATTCTGACTATTTTTAATTTCCTAAACCTCTTGGCAATAATGAAAAGTTCACACTCACTTACCCATTTGTACTAATTATTTTTAGTCACATACTTTTTAGGATTTATGAAATTCGTAGGTATATACATTTGTTTTCCTTCTCACCACATTTTCTTGCAGAACAAATGCCCCGCATACAAGGTACAATTCTTCCACATCTTTGTTCTCTTTTCTTCATTTGCATACATTGAGGACAATGCATGATTTAGGTATGGGGGAGTTTGTTTGTATTATTGTATTAAAAAAAAATTTAGGAAAATATAGAAAAAAAACAAAAAATTGAAAACAATTAAAAATTTTGTTTGACTTTTTATGAGTTGGATGAGTTCTAGTAAGTGTCGGTGGAGCAAAACATATGAGTGAGATTGAAAAATTTAGAACTTTTGAATCTTTGATTAGATACTAAATCTTAGTTTGAAATACCATCTAGAATAAAATTGATTTCAAAAGCATTTTTGTACTACACATTTGCACAAATTCTTAGTTGTGGGGTATAAACTATGATTCGAGTAGTTTAAGAAAAAAAAGAAAAAAAAGTTGAAAAAGAAAAAGAAATAAATAACTAATTCAATGTCCATTGGACGAAATAACTGGGTATCTAAGCCTTATGAAGCATAGATATTCACGCTAAAAAGTGTGATGGATAAAAGCAGTTTGACTAGTCTAGTTTTGTGGCCTTTGTTATCGAGTTAGTAAGCCCTTAGGGGTGTCTCTACACCTAGTGCCCTAAAATCAACTGGTTTGGGAGTCATTGATCCAACGCTCGCTATATGGGTAACTCTTAACAGCCTAAGAAAATGAGACATTGCAAAAGTCGAGAAAAAAATTCAAAAAAATTGGAAAAAAAAAAAGAAAAAGAAAGAAGAAAAAGAAAAATGAGTTTGCTTGATTTTCATGGTAAAAATCCCTACTAAGAGTTACATCACATACAAATGCATATATCACATGGAATTAATTTAATGAAGGATGGTGTCTAGAATAAAGATTGAATATTTTTGATAAGGTGAAAGTGTGATTTTGAATTGAATCTTGCTTATGTATAATGCCTATGGATATTTAGAAGTTTTAAATCAATTTCATGACTTGTTGAACTCAAAAATATTTTTGAATTTTGTGGGTATATTCACTGCAAACCCTCACGAGACACAACTCGTCCACTTAGGGTAACCTTGGGGTTTAAAGGCTTGTTGCACATGCTAAGTGCAATCGTGTTTCCTACGAAAATGGGGTAGTATCATTTTTATTTTATTTTTATTTTCTTTTTATTTTACTCGAGGACGAGCAAAAACTAGGTATGGGGGTATTTGATAGACACGTAATTAATACATTTTAATATTCTCATATTCATTATTTTATATGCTTATTTTATTTAACTAATACATTTTATTTTGTTTTGTAGGAAATAACATTTATTTTTCTTGGGGAGCAAATGAATGATTTATATCCAACTCTTAAAGATAGAAAAGGACTCTTGGAGGATTGTCATATAGAGATTGAAGTCAAGAAGGAAAGAAGAGGAAAAAAAGGAAACAAAAGTGTCTAAGTTCAATATATCTAAATTAGGGCACAAATTTATTTTTCCTATAAATAAGTCTCTTGTTTTAGAAAGAAAGGGGATGAGGGATTGTATTAGTTTAGGTTAAGAGTAGGAGTAGATTAAATTACTTTTTCATTGTACGCTTGTTGGGAAATCATCAATAAAGGGAGTTTTCTTATTTTATTTCTTCTTCTTTATTTTAGTTAGTTAATTTATTTTTCATGTCTAGCTAATTTTTTTATATCTAGGATGAAGATGAAATTAAATAATTATTCAAAATAATATTTTTCATCTCTTCTATTATTTATACTTTTATGTTTAATTAATTTAGCCTTCATGTTTCGTTATTGAAATACCTTCGTTTTATAGTTCTTATGTAATTTTAAATTAATTAAGAGGTTTTGATAGATTATTGTTAAGATATGAGTTTTTCATAATCCATGCTTGCTCGAAGAAGTTTTGATGGGTTATAGTTAATCCTTAAATTTTTATAGTCTATGCTTGCCCACGCTAATTGTAAAATTACTAAATTAAAGGGAAGGGAGATCAAAATCATAATTAAGTTATAAAAATAGAAGAGATTGAATTATATGTTATGTTTATTATTTAATGGATTCGGATTCCTAGATTGCTTCCTCATTATAGTTTTCATATTCTAGTTAATCAATTCTCAATCTTTATTTCTAATTCGCCTAAAATAGATATTAAAGATATATTAAAATTAATCTAGTCTCTGTGGGTTCGACCTGTACTTGTCAGTTCTTCAACTTGACACTGTGCACTTGCAGTTACATAATTTTATCACATCACCTGTATAGACTAGATTAGTTCTCTTTTGATATGTACTGATACTAATGTATATTTAACAGTATCATATAAAAAGTAAATATATCATAGTTTACTTCCCTTTTGGATATGTTTTGACCTTGTATGATGCTTGCCATTTTATCTTTGACTTGTTGTCTTGATGCACCATGGTCTTTTCCTTTCTGGAAGTTGTACCAGAGGGGTGGACAATAAGATGTCGAAGGATTCTCTTAGCATGGGTTAATGACTTTTGAGGTTTCATAGGATTTGGTGTCTTGGGACTGGTATTCATATGGATGTTTGATTTGAAAGGTAAGGTGTGTGGATTTTTCTTTTGAGGGTTAGACCGCACCATAGATAGATGCCTACGTACTCCCGTAGATGAGGGGAGATCAGGTCTTACGTAGTTCAGGCTAAATTGTAAAGACCTGACTTGATGATTTTTTTTAGGACCAGGATGGTAGCTTGCAGACAGTTCAAACATAGTACCTTTTCACAGTGTCTGAATTGATAAGTTGGGAAAATTCTTTATCTTCCATTTCTTGCAAGTTAAGGGCTCCTACGGACAATACCTCCTTGACAATAAAAGGGCCTTCCTAGTTTGGGGTGAATTTTCTTTTGGTTGCATCTTGATTTGAGACGACTTTTTTCAACACAAGGTCATTTTCTTTGAATTGCCAAAGCCGGTGTAACGCCCCCAAAACAGGTCCAATCCACCCAACCCATTCTAGATCGCCACAAAATACACTCAACAAAAATCCAAATACAAATCTTCAAATTCTAACTTTTAAACTGTCGTACAGAATATGACCACAGTTAAACTGTGAGTTTCAATACAAATACCATTGATACCAAAATGTAACTCTCGTGGTGCTTCAACCTTGGACAACACCTTGCCATATTTGGGTCCTAAAAATCAACGGTTAAATGGCGTATACACTACGACACACACATTTAACGTTCTCAATACAATTATATATCGTCATGTTATTTTATAATGTATTGCGAAACTCAACAGTCAACGACCACTACTCTATTCCCTTGTTATCCCCGCTCAACCCAGCTACACTCTTGTTACCTGAAAAGAATTGTGAAGCAAAAGGGTGAGCACAAATAGCCCAGTAAAGAATAACATGACTAAAGATAATTAAATTATCAATAGCATTCGTCAGTAATAAATCACAGATTTAAACATATGGTAGATGATAAAACTTTTCAACCATAGTTGCAGCGGAACGAACAATCCATTAGAAGAGTCAAATAGACCATAATGCCTATTATCTTCCCCATGTTAAAAGTCCACCAACAATATTTTATCCATGTAATATCAATCAACAATTCCTGTCCACAATCAGGTGAATAGTTCATAATCATAATTATGTTGATAAATTTCTCTTCGCACACAAGACGAAGAGAATTTTCATCACCTGTCTTTACCTGAAATATTAAAGATCATAGTTATACCAAATCACAGTTCTTGTTCATAATCATGTTAATCATTTCATCTTTGCACTCAGGCCAAAGATATTCAACAACAGGTCATCTTTGCACTACGGGCCAAAGATATTCAACAACTGGTCATCTTTGTACTACGGGCTAAAGATATTCATCAACAGTTAATCTTTGCACTACAGGACAAAGATATTTAACAACAGGTCATCTTTGCACTACAGGCCAAAGATATTTGTGACACCCCCAAATCCGGGTACTTCGTTTTCACATAATTTGGTGTTCACTTTCTAACTATAACAAACATCTACCCAATATATCTCAAAATAAATTACAACCTTTATTCAAAAAAATAAAATCTCCCTTAAAACAAGGGTTACAACCTTCTCAAAAATCAATCCCAGAGTTACTCTAACCTTGACATAAACAATAAAGTGCGGAATAAAAACATGACATAAAAGTCTTATTACAATCATTTCAAAATAATTAAACAAGTCTTCACTTGTTCATCTTTTCCTTGCCTTTACTCGTATACGGGGCATCAACGTTATCAACCTTAACTACAATTGTTATTTAATGCAAGAGTGAGCAAACAACAGCTCACTGGAGTTTAACAATAATAAATACATGAAAGGATATCTTTAAAAAGATTTGAATAACTTAGCTTACTTCAACAATAAAGAATTGAATAATAATTCTCTATCAACATTAAAATTCGAATATAGAATTTATCTGAGGGTCATAAGACCTTTGAACTCTTGTCTTAGGTTATAAATATTTCTATTTAAACCTTTAACAGTCAATAAGACTATGGACCTTAACTCGTACTTAGGGGGATCAGCCCTTCGTACCATGTATTGTGCACAAACATCTTAACGCTTCTACGTAGTAACCTCCCCTAATAAATAGGGTTGTTCAACTCAGTATTTGAATATACGTCCGCACCAAAGAAAGTTTGGTTTGGATAAGCTTACAAAGATAATTTAGAATTCACGTTCATCAACCAAGGATTAGTTAAATCGACTTTCAATAATTCATAAATAAAAGAATTATGAATTAACATATGCTTTAGAAGTAAACTTAAAGCATTTAAAATAATAAACTGGATCTTACTTGAACAATAAGTCAAGATCACTTCAGTTAAACAAATAATTGTCCAGTACAGAAATGAAAAGGACATTCTCAACAATGAATATATGAACTCAAAGAACTTGCATAGAAGTAATGAGTTTAGGGTTTAGAAGACTTGCCTTAAGCGCAAGCTACTTAACACAATCACGTACTTTAACACTTTCTATATACATTCAATCATAATAACCTAAATTAGTTAACACATAACTAATTCACATAAGTGGTTAACCCTCATGGTTAACTCACTCTAATTAAATAAATAATAATAGTCAACCATCACATAGTTAATTACATCATTTACATATTCACATAATTAAATTAATTATGTATTTAACTAAATTATAATTAAACAATTATAATCCAAACACTTAATCAAATTATAATTACCTTTTAAATTATAAACAATTATAATTTAAAATCAATTAAACTACATCATGCATTATAATTACACAATTTATAATTAATCATGTATTTATCAATTATAATCTATAATAATCATGCATTTATTAAATTATAATTACATAAATTATAATTTAAATTAACATCTAATTGATTAAAATAAATCAACTTCTATACATTATAATTTCACAAAATTATAATTTAAATTAAACATTTATTCTTAATTATAATTAATCAAATTATAATTAAGTAACTTATTTTACAATTAAACAATTATAGCTTATAATTTAAACACTATATTAGGTTTTCAAAATTTCATTTTTCTCAAATTATGAAATTATCAACTTCATGTTAACACATGTTATAGCAGCTAGATACATGCTCATTATCTTAGCAATAATGTAATGGAAACATAAAAACAAACTGCACAACCAACCCAGCTCACTACATCTGCACAGCCAGCGACGCAGCTGCGCAGGTGTCAAAACTGAGAAACCCCAGTGGCGTAGCTGCGCTGCTTCTGGCTGTGCTACCGGCACAGCTGCGCAGGTACGCAGACAGAAGCAGGCAGTGCAGCCTCCCTGTTTCACCGAACAAACCCAAACAAGCCAACAAATGAAAATTACAAGCAACGTAGACATTGTAAATCATACAAATGCAATAATACAAATATATAACATGCTTCTAAAACACAAAACCATCTAAACAACAAGAATCAACGGTTTTAAAAGTCTAATTTGGCTATTTTCATAAAAACTCATATTTTAACAAAATAAATCACTGTTAATAAATTTCTCAAGCAATTCAACTTTATATACATACATTATTTCTGTTATAGAAACTAGTAACATAAACAACTACCAATTTGCACAATTCATATATATAACCCACCAATTTATACTCTATAATCAACCATAATATATAACTCATGTAAACGAAACTTTTTCCATGAAAACTCGTTGCTACCACATTTTAATTTTCTAAAACTCGTACATGACATATAATTCATATATAAGTATGTTTATAACATATATTGCATACACCATTCATGTTCATACAATTTTCACAAATTTCATATTTACAGAGAATGAAAATACGAAGAACATGAAATTCAACTTCAAAACAATAAGTTCTAGAAATTGTACCTTGTTGATTTAGTAGAGAAAGGTGAAGATGGTGATGATTGTATGCTTGATTAACAATTTCCTCCTCCTTCTTCTTGCTTCTTCTTCTCTATTTTCTTTTCTCTGCTCTCTTTTTCTCTCTATGTTTTTAGCTTAGACTAACTTAGCGTAAACTAAACTAACGTATAATATAATACGTAGTAATAGATATAGGATTAATTATATATAATATAACTGACAAAGCATTATAACTATATTAAGTTTAATATCAGTTACAAAATTTTGAATTTAAACTTAAGGTCATGTTTGGCAAACCCTTTATTTAAAAACAGATTATTAGCTAAGGCCTTGTTTGAAAAATAGATTTAAAAACAAATGCAAGGCCTTGTTTATTTAAAATTATTTTTCTTTTATTTTAACAAATCATTTTAACACATACTTTAATGCCATATTTTAATCAATTAAATATTAAACAACTAATTTAATCAATTAAAATCTAACATCAATAAATCACATAAAATTTGCCACATAATTATAATTACTCGCTAATTATAATTCATGTAACACTTCATCACATAATTCATCTAATTCAATTATCTCAATTAAATTAGAACTATAATATAAAATTAATATACATTAATTAAATAAATATTACGCATTCATTTAATTAGTATATATCATTTAATTAAATCACTCCATAAAATCACATAATTTATTTATTTATTTCAATAAATAAATCACATAAAATATTTATTTAACTCAATAAATATTTAAAATTAAATATAAAATCTCAATCGTTACAATCTTCCCTCCTTAAAAGGATTCTGTTCCCAGAATCACACATAAAAAAAAAAATTCATTCTCGTCTATTACATTCTTCCCCCTTAAAAGGATTCTGTCCCCAGTATCGGTACATAAGGGGTTACACATAGAAAGTTAAGCAAACAAATGCGGATAAGACTTCATCATAACATCTTCGAGTTTCCACGTAGCTTCCTCAGCACTGTGGTTCCTCCAGATTACCTTAACATAAGGTATCACTTCATTCCTAAGTACTTGTTCCTTTTTATCTACTATTTGAACATGCACTTCTTCATATGTTAAGTCTTTATCAAATTGTAAAGGTTCATATTCTATTACATGTTTATAATCATGCTTGTAAGGTCTTAACATAGAAATCTGAAAGATATTATGTATATTCTCGAGCTCTGGAGGTAATGCAATCTCGTAAGCAACCTCGCCCACCCTTCGTAGTACCTCGAAAGGTCCAATAAATTGGGGACTCAGCTTTCCCTTCTTACCGAATCGAATTTTCCCCTTCTAGGGAGATACCTTCAGGAAAACGAAACTCCCTGGTAAGAATTCTCGGTTCTATCGATGAAGATCGACATACTTCTTCTGTCTGTCTTGAGCAGCAACTAATCTTGTTTTGATTAGCTTCACAATTTCGACAGTTTGTTGTACCAATTCTGGTCCCAACAGCTGACGTTCATCGACTTCATCCCAGCACAAAGGAGTTTTGCATTTTCTGCCGTATAACGCTTCGTAAGGCAGCATGTCGATACTCGTATGGTTACTATTATTGTAGGCGAACTCCACCAACGGTAGATGATCATCCCAGCTTCCCTTGAAGTCCATCACACAAGCTCTCAGCATATCCTCAAGCGTCTGAATCGTTCTTTCGCTCTGGCCATCAGTCTGAGGATGGTAAGATGTACTCATTCGCAATTACGTTCCCAGACACTCTTGCAAACGCTTCCAGAAATATGATATAAAACGTGGATCTCTGTCAGACATAATCGATACCGGAACACCGTGTCGAGAAATGATTTCCTTCACATACAGTTTCGCTAGCTGATCCAAGTTGTACTTAACCCTAATTGGTAGAAAGTGGGCTGACTTCGTCAGTCGATCCACTATAACCAATATCGCATCAAATCCCTTCTGAGTCGCTGGAAGACCTACCACAAAATCCATCGGTCTCTGGTGTTCTGCTTTAACTTTCTGGCACGTCAAGCATTTCGCAACGCATTCAGCAACGTCTATCTTCTAAGATCCTGGTACATCTTCATACTCCCAGGGTGAATAGAATATCTAAAACTGTGAGCTTCGCTCAAAATCTGCTCTTTGAGCTCTGGTACTGGCGGTACCCAGATTCTACCTTTAAACTGTAACAGACCTTCAGTACCGATCTTGAACTTAAACTCTTCGCCATCGGTTATCCTCTTCTGAATCTTCTCACATTCTTCATTGTGAAGTTGTGCTTCTTTCACTTTGTCTACTAGAGTAGAACCAGTAGTTACTTGAAATAACTTCTCATCCGATTCCTTCAGAAACTTCACTTCCAACTCCAATCTAGCCATCTGTTCTATCAACTGATCCTGATCAGTTAACACGTTCAGCTTCTCCCGACCTTTTCTGCTCAAAGCGTCGGCGACAATGTTAGCTTTACCCGGATGGTAAAGTATCTCGCAGTCGTAGTCTTTAATCAGTTCCAACCATCTTCTTTGGCGCATGTTCAAATCCTTCTGGGTGAAAATATACTTCAGACTCTTGTGAACTGTGTATATCTCACACTTTTCTCCATATAAGTAGTGCCTCCAAATCTTTAGGGCAAACACTACTGCCGCCAATTCTAAGTCATGGGTCGGATACCCCTTCTCGTAATCCTTCAGCTGACGTGACGCATAGGCAATGACTTTGCCGCTCTGCATCAACACACAGCCTAATCCTTTATGTGAGGCATCGCTATATACTACGAAATTCCTCGTACTATCCGGTAAAGACAACACAGGCGCAGTACTCAACCTCTTCTTCAACTCCTGAAAACTTTCCTCACACTTTTCCGTCCAAACAAATTTAATTATTTTACGAGTCAAATTCGTCAACGGAGTTGCGATTCTAGAAATTTCTTGGATAAATCTTCGGTAATAACCTGTTAATCCCAAGAAACTCCTCACTTCAGACGACGTCTTCGGCTGATCCCAATTTATTACGGCCTCAACTTTCGACGGATCCACCGAAATAGCATCCTTGTCGATCACGTGGCCAAGAAATTGCACACGTTCCAACCAGAATTCGCACTTCGAGAATTTAGAGTAAAGCTTCTCACGTCTCAGCGATTCTAAGGTTAGTCATAAGTGTTCAGCATGTTCCTCCTCGGTCTTGGAATAAACCAGGATGTCATCTATGAACACTACCACAAACTTGTCTAGAAATGACTTGAACACCCTGTTCATTAAGTCCATAAATGCAGTTGGGGCATTCGTGAGACCAAATGACATCACCAAGAACTCGTAATGACCATATCGAGTCCTAAAAGCCGTTTTTGGTATATCTTCTCTTCTCACCTTCAACTGATGATACCCGCTTCTCAAATCGATTTTCGAGAAGTACTTCACACCCTTCAGTTGATCAAACAAGTCATCGATCCTAGGTAAAGGATACCTATTCTTGATCGTAACTTTGTTCAATTCTCTATAATCAATGCAAAGAGGCATCAATCCATCCTTCTTCTTCACGAATAAAACTGGCGCTCCCCACGGCAAAACGCTCGGTTGAATATACTTCTTGTCCAACAATTCTTGCAGTTGAACCATCAGTTCCTTCATCTCAACTGGAGCCATTCGGTACGGAGCCTTCGAAATCAGAGCAGTTTTCGGCGCTAAATCGATTACGAACCCTATCTCCCTATCTGGCGGAAGTCCTGGCAAGTCGCTCTGAAATACGTCCACAAACTCCTTAACTACCGATATCTCCTCCACCTTCGGGCTTTCTTTATGCGTATCTACTATGTAGGCTAGATATCCTACACAGCCTTGCGTCAGAAGTTTCTTGGCTTGCATAACCGTCGATAACTCGCTTTTTTAGGCGATTTGCTGTGACGAACGAGATTTTTGTAATTTAATTTGAATATTTATTGAATTAAATAAATATTTTTTGATGATTTAATTATTGAGTTAAATAATTAATTGATGAATTTGTGGTAGATTAATTTAATTATATGTGTTACATTGATTAAATTAATGTGGAGAAATTTTTATATTCAATAATGCATTTAACTGAGCTTATTTGATTTAATATATTAATTAATAAGCATAATGTGTTCTAATTAATTTAATAATTAATTAGAGATTTATGATTTGACATAATTAATAAATAAGAATTTTAATTATGTGACTATGTGATTTAATGTGGATTTATGCTATTTTATTTAATTAATTTAAATAACATTATTTGATTAAATTGGGTGTGACATTAATTAACTATATAATAAGAGCTTTATTAAAATAAATGGAAAGGGAGAATAAGAGAGCTAGCAAACAATGCCCTAAGGGGAGTTGCACCAGTTAACCCATTACGGATTAACTGACGCCACTCACCCATTACTCGACCACTATACATATTATACGTATTACTCTATACATATATCCTATACACCAGTTTTATATTTTATATATTACAAACGTCAGAGAACTTAGAGAGATTAAGAGAGAAGAATTGAGAGAATAATTGATTTAGAGAAGAGATTGAAGAATTAATATTCATATCATCATCAAACAGAGTTAGCAAGGGTATAATCCTTCATCTTAAGTTTTATTATGTTAGTTTATTTTTCAAACTCAACTCCAAACTCTCTGTATATAATTTTGGTGATGAATACTTAAGATGTAATCATATATGTGTTATTGTATGATTATAACATGTTTTATATTTGGTATGAATGGTTTAAAATAGTTGAATTCATGAAATTAGGCCTTAATTGGGTTTACGAAAAGTTACAGAACCTTCTTTTCCATTTACATGCTTTAAAAATTCTCTGTGAATGGAAAAATTGATATTTGTTCATTATATGGCTATATGTGTGTTCATATGTATTTATAACATATTATATGCCATATATGCATAACTTCAGTGATCAAACCATCGAATTTTATTTATATTTGGGTTTTTAAAATTACAGAGTCGTATATATGGTCATACGGCCCTTACGTACAAATTTTATACCATGAATCGATGGTTTAACTTTGAATTAACACTTGCATATGATTGTACACGTTTATACAAACAAAACGAAAGTTAAACGAATGGATTCGATGTTATTACGAATCCGTAACTTTGAATTTCTTGGTTTTCCTTCAAAACATGATTAAGTATGAAAAATAGTGAAATTATACGATTTGATTCAAATAATTGTATGTTTTAACTCGATAAAATCGTGCTAAAAATGTTGGGTAATGATTATATGTGTATTATAGTGTCTGGGTATGCTTAAATTCATGTGTGAATAAATTAATTCGATGTTTTGGCCAAGTTCTATTTTTCTCGCGAACCTCAGAATCTGGAACTGGCATGTCGCACCGTAGCGCCGGCTCCAGACTTGAAGGTCCGCGCCGCAGCGCCAAGGATAGCTTATATGGTGGCGCCGCAACGCCACTATGTAGTTTGTCCAAAAATGAGAATTTTAATTATTTTAGTCTAGGGAATGTAATATTAACCTAATCTAATGAACATAAAAATGTGTTAGACATATAATGGAATGTTAAAATAGATTCTTAACATGTCAATGAGGTACTTACATGTTTAATTGAACTGTTGAACGCATAGTTAGCTAGTCGTTCGTGAAATCTAATATTTTGTGAAGACAAATGTTGTGATTTGATTAGTATAATCATAATCAGAGTTTAGACAAAAGAGAATGAACTTGTGATGCTAGTTACGTTATTGATTAATGTGTATTGTCAATGTATTGGTATTTAGGACTTAATAAAGAACGTGAATTATAATTGTAGCTTGTGCAAGAGGCAAGTTTCCTATCCTTAAACTTGTTTAATATTTTGCAAGTTTTCTAAACTCAAACTTTACTTTTACATTGAGCAAGTATCCTATCTCTAATTTATTGTTATTAAGAAAGTCTCTTAACATTCTAAGTTATTCATTTATCAAGTCTTAGACTTGTGTTCTATATCGAGCGAGCTCTTGTTTTTAATTGTTCAAGTTCAAAGGTTTTATATTTGATGCTATAACTCTTTTAAGTATGATTCAGCTATACAATACTTATTTGATTGTATACTCTTGAGATTTACCATTCAAGTTGAATATCGATGTTATTGTTGAACTTATAGGACTAGTGAACCCTTATTTATTCGACTAGTCCATAGTTGATGTACGTTCTAAATTCTAGAACACTTATTGAGCTTATCCAAACCAAACTTCCTTTGGTGCGAACTCTGATGTCAAAACTGAGATGAACAACCCTGTAAAGGGGATTATTTACACTTTAGCGTTGAGATATTGTGCATAGTATGGTACTAAGGGCTGATCCCCCTAAGTACGAGAAGTAGAGTCCATAGTCTTATGACTGTTAAAGGTTTAAAGTAAAACACTTTACAACCTACGACATAGTTTAAGGTTTTATGACCCTCAGATGTTCTTTTGATTCCTAATATTTATCCTCGAGTCAAAAGTTGAGTTTCTTTATTCAGATGTCTTTGATTCACTCGCATGTTATTATATTGTTGTCATATTATACTTATGGGCAATCGTGTTCACTCTTGCGTAATAATAACATTGCAGTTAAGAACGAAAGGTCCGAAGAGCCTTCTACTAGCAAAGGCAAGGGCAAAGTCAACAAGTGATGAAGACTTGTTGTTTATTTAATGTGTTTATGTTTCAGACTTATGTTAAAGTTGTGTAAGACTATTTATTATTTATGTTCCGCACAAATGTTTAAGGTTAGTATGACCTGGGATTGATGTATTTATTTTCAGATGTTGTAACCCCATAAGGGGGGATTATTTCTATTTACTTCATGGTTTGCATTTATTATGGGTAGATAGATAGATTATATTTGTACAGTGAACACCAAGTCCCGTGAAAATTGAAGTACCCAGATTTGGGGGTGTCACAGGTTGGTATCAAAGCTGTAGGTTATGAACCTTAGGTGGGAGAAAACCTTAGGATAGTAGCCTTTTTAGAGATCGAGAACATAGTAATGATAACTCTTATCGAGTTCTAAGAAAGATAATAACTTACTTTATGTGCTATGTGCTTATACTTATATACTTGAGTACCGATTAGCATCACGTAATAACTAAGACTTAAAATTTTATTTCTCAAAATGACAGATGCTAGAGAACCTAGTCAGTCCAGGGACCTTGTACCCCTAGAGGCTAGAGAGGAGGAGCCCCGAGACATCCACGTAGTCTGGGATCAGTTAGTCCGACGAGAGCCATCACCCTTGATCACAGTCATTGGTCAGGAGTATGTGTTGATGTTTAATTCAGAGGAGGACTCTGAGGAAGACCCTGAGGAGATTGAGGTTCAGGCTAAGGCAGCCGAAGAGGAGGAGGAAGACCTTAAAGAGTTCCCGCCGAGCTTTATCAGTGCCGAGATGTATGACGAGCTGTATGACCGTAACATAGAGTTACGTGATTCTGTTCAGGAGCTAAGAGAGACTGTTCAGGAGCTGAGGGAGCGGTCGGTTACTCAACAGTCTACCATCGAGCTGAGGGATGGAGAGGTTGAGGCTCTTCACACACGTTTGGGAAATGTAGAGTGGGATTTGGCTCACGAGAAGGGCCAAACAGAGCAGAAGTCAGAGGAAATGGAGGAATTGAAGAATGAACTAAAAGAGAAATCAGCAAGGCTAGCCGTAGCAGAGGAAGCCTGGGTAAGGGAATCACGACGAGCAGATCTCGCAGAAGACAACTGTCGGGCGAAGAAGGCCAAGCTTGAGGAGACGTACTCTACACTTTAGTATGCAATTGATGAAGCCCAAGGTTGAGTTATGAGGTACCCAATTTAATTTGAAGGACTACTGTCGTACATGCTAGATCGCAGGACGATGTCCCGGATTATGGAAGAAGAGCGTGGCAAAGCTGATCGTCGCCTTAATCGGCAGTGATAGGAGCATTTGATTTTGTGAAACCTATTTGGTAGTTAATAATGTAAATTCCGATGTGTTTATAAACAGAGGAATATTTTGATGTTTTAAATCCTGTAGATTCTTTATCTCGGGATAGTGGATGTAAATAGCAGTGATGCTATCGTGTTATGTTAAAACTTTTGATTGAATAAAATATCAGAGTTTATTTGAGATAATGTGTTGACTGATGGTGTCCAAATGTTTAAGTTGAGCCTTGGATATTTAAAAGATTGAATAAAGATCTAATAAGCGAATTTCTTAACAGAAAAATGCCGCCAAGGAGATGACCTAACCGTCAACAGGCCCAAGAAGGGTCAACGAACAACAACAATGATGCCAATGCTAACCCCGTTCAGCAGTTGGCGAACTTACTTGCTGGAGCGCTTAACAACCAACCTCAAGCTCCACCGAACACAACGTTCAAGGACTTCAAGGCGGTGGGACCGCCAGAGTTTAAAGGCACCATGAACCCGATAGAAGCTCAAACCTGGGTTATGGAGATGGAAAAAGTTTTCGATGTCGCCAGAGTCAGAGAAGACCAGAAAACCGCCTACGCAACGTTCATGCTGAAATCCGAAGCTAGTTATTGGTGGAAAGCAAATAAGGTCCGGGGAGGAGAAGGTGTGATTACCTGTCGCGAGGGAATTCATTGACGTATTTTCGGATGATCTGCCAAGACTTTCGCCAGACAGAGAGGTTGAGTTTGTGATCGATTTGGCGCCAGGGACGGCCCCAATATCGAAGGCACCATACCGGATGGCTCCGGTAGAGATGAAAGAGTTGATGGTACAACTGCAAGAGTTACTGGACAAGAAGTACATCTAACCGAGAGTATCGTCATGGGGAGCACCGGTGTTGTTTGTGAAGAAGAAGGACGGGACGATGCAGCTTTGCATCTACTACAGAGAACTGAATAAGGTCACAATTAAGAATAGATATCCATTATCGAGGATCGACGATCTGTTTGACCAATTAAAGGGTGCAAGGTACTTTTCAAAGATAGACTTGAGGAGTGGCTATCATCAGCTGAAGGTGAGGCCAGAGGATGTTCAGAAGACAGCAGGACTCGATATAGTCACTACGAATTTTTGGTAATGTCATTTGGTCTAATAAATGCTCCTGCAGCATTCATGGGCTTAATAAATGGAGTGTTCAAGCCGTTTATGGACAAATTTGTGGTGGCCTTTATCGACGACATTTTGGTATACTCGAAGACCAAGGAAGAACATGTAGAACATCTGAACTTAACGTTAGTGGCGTTGAGAAAAGAGAAGTTGTATGCCAAATTTTTGAAATGTGAATTCTGGATTGAAAGAGTGCAATTTCTTGGACATGTGATCAACAAGGATGAAATTTCGATAGATCCCTCTAAAGTCAAAGCGGTGATGAACTGGGATCAGCCGAAAACACCGTCGGAAGTGAGGAGTTTTCTTGGATTGGCGGGTTATTATAGAAGATTCATTCAGGACTTTTCCAAGATCGCAACTCCGCTGACGAATTTGACTAGAAAATCGGTGAAATTAGTTTGGACGGAGAAGTGTGTGAAAAGCTTCCAAGAGCTTAAGAAGAGGTTAAGTTCAGCACCTGTGTTATCCCTTCCGAACGACACAGGAAATTTTGTGGTTTATAGTGATGCGTCGCATAAAGGACTTGGCTGTGTGCTTATGCAAAACGGCAGGGTCATTGCGTATACGTCACGACAATTGAAAGACTATGAGAAGGGACCCATGACTTGGAGTTAGCTGCAGTGGTGAAAATTTGGAGACACTATCTCTATGGGGAGAAGTGTGAAATATATACAGACCACAAGAGTCTGAAATATATTTTTACACAGAAGGACTTGAATATGCGCCAGAGAAGGTGGCAGGAGTTAATTAAGGACTATGACTGTGAAATTTTATACCATCCGGGTAAGGCTAATGTTGTTGCCGACGCCTTAAGCAGGAAGGGTCGAGAGAAATTGACGATGTTGACGGCTCAGGATGAGCTAATTTCAGCAATGGAAAAGCTGGAATTGGACGTGAAGTGTCCGATGGAGATTGATGAGAAGTTGTTTCAGATGCAAACTGGTACAACCCTATTGGATAAAGTTAAGGAAGCTCAACTTCAGGACGAAGAATGTGATAAGGTTAACAAAAGGATATCTGAAGGAACCGAACCGAGATTCAAGATAGACAGTGAGGGACTACTAAGATTTGGGGACAGAGTGTGCGTACCGTCAGTGCCAGAGATTAAGGAGGACATTTTGAGCGAGGCTCATAGCTCACTGTATTCGATTCACCTCGGTAGTACCAAGATGTATCAGGATCTTCGACAGCACTTCTGGTGGCCAAATTTGAAACGAGATGTTGCTGAGTGTGTTGCAAAGTGTCTAACCTGTCAAAAAGTGAAAGCAGAACATCAGAGACCGAGTGGTTTGCTACAACCCCTGAAAATCCCAGAATGGAAATGGGAACACATTACGATGGATTTCGTGGTTGGCCTTCTGACGACTCAGAAGGCTACGACGCAGTATGGGTTATCGTTGACCGACTAACGAAATCCGCACACTTCCTTCCGATCAAAATTAGATTCAACTTAGACCAGTTGGCAAGGCTATATGTGAAAGAGATTGTTTCAAGGCACGGAGTTCCGGTGTTAATTGTTTCGGATAGAGATACGCGCTTCACATCGAACTTCTGGAAGCGACTACAGGAATGCATGGGAACACAGTTGAGCATGAGTACGGCTTATCACCCACAGACAGACGGGCAGAGCGAAATAATGATCCAGACATTGGAAGATATGCTGAGAGCATGCATTATGGATTTCAAAGGCAACTGGGATGACCACCTACCGCTTGTGGAATTCGGTTACAACAACAGTTACCACGCTAGTATTGGCATGCCGCCTTACGAAGCGTTGTACGGAAGAAAATGCAGAACCCCGCTATACTGGGATGAAGTTGGTGAGAGACAACTACTAGGTCCAGAACTGGTACAGCAGACAGCAGAGGTAGTCAGGGTAATCAGAACAAGACTGGTAGCAGCTCAGGATAGGCAAAAGAAATACGCCGATCCACACCGTAAAAATGTTGAGTTTGAATAGGGTAGCTTTGTATTTTTGAAAGTCTCTCCCTGGAAGGGGAAGATCAGATTCGGAAAGAAGGGAAAATTGAGCCCGAGGTTCATTGGACCCTTTGAGGTACTGCGAAGGATTGGAGAAGTTGCGTATGAGGTAGCCTTACCTCTGCCGCTCGAGAATGTCCACAACGTCTTCCATGTTTCAGTTTTACGACCCTACAAACCCGATTATAAGCATGTGATTAAATATGAACCCCTACATTTTGAGAAAGACTTATCCTATGAAGAAATTCCTGTTCAAATTGTTGACAGGAAAGAAAAAGTCCTCAGAAACAAAGTTATACCTTCTGTTAAGGTAATTTGGAGGAACCACAACGCTGAAGAAGCTACGTGGGAACTCGAAGAGCATATGATGACGAATTACCCATATTTATTTACTTAATTTATGTGTATGCGATTCTGGGGACAGAATCTTTGTAAGGGGGGAGAATGTAACGAGACGAAATTTAATTAAATCGTGATTCTGGGGACAGAATCCGTTTAATGGGGGGAAAGATGTGACAAGCGAGATTTTTATAATTTAATTTGAATATTTATTGAATTAAATAAATATTTTTTGATGATTTAATTATTGAGTTAAATAATTAATTGATGAATTTATGGTAGATTAATTTAATTATATGTGTTTCATTGATTAAATTAATGTGGAGAAATTTTTATATTCAATAATGCATTTAACTGTGCTTATTTGATTTAATATATTAATTAATAAGCATAATGTGTTCTAATTAATTTAATAATTAATTAGAGATTTATGATTTGACATAATTAATAAATAAGAATTTTAATTATGTGACTATGTGATTTAATGTGGATTTATGCTATTTTATTTAATTAACTTAAATAACATTATTTGATTAAATTGGGTGTGACATTAATTAACTATATAATAAGAGCTTTATTAAAATAAATAGAAAGGGAGAATAAGAGAGCTAGCAAACAAGGCCCTAAGGGGAGTTGCACCAGTTAACCCATTACGGATTAACTGACGCCACTCACCCATTACTCGACCACTATACATATTATACGTATTACTCTATACATATATCCTATACACCAGTTTTATATTTTATATATCACAAACGTCAGAGAACTTAGAGAGATTAAGAGAGAAAATTGAGAGAAGAATTGATTTAGAAAAGAGATTGAAGAATTAATGTTCATATCATCATCAAACAGAGTTAGCAAGGGTATAATCCTTCATCTCAAGTTTTATTATGTTAGTTTATTTTTCAAACTCAACTCCAAACTCTCTGTATATAATTTTGGTGATGAATACTTAAGATGTAATCATATATGTGTTATTGTATGATTATAACATATTTTATATTTGGTATGAATGGTTTAAAATAGTTGAATTCATGAAATTAGGCCTTAATTGGGTTTACGAAAAGTTACAGAACCTTCTTTTTCATTTACGTGCTTTAAAAATTCTCTGTGAATGGAAAAATTGATATTTGTTCATTATATGGCTATATGTGTGTTCATATGTATTTATAACATATTATATGTCATATATGCATAACTTCAGTGATCAAACCATCGAATTTTGTTTATATTTGGATTTTTAAAATTACAGAGTCGTATATATGGCCATACGGCCCTTACGTACAAATTTTATACCATGAATCGATAGTTTAACTTTGAATTAACACTTGCATATGATTGTACACGTTTATACAAATAAAACGAAAGTTAAATGAATGGATTCGGTGTTATAATGAATCCATAACGTTGAATTTCTTGGTTTTCCTTCAAAACATGATTAAGTATGAAAAATAGTGAAATTATACGATTTGATTCAAATAATTGTATGTTTTAACTCGATAAAATCGTGCTAAAAATGTTGGGTAATGATTATATGTGTATTATAGTGTCTGGGTATGCTTAAATTCATGTGTGAATAAATTAATTGGATGTTCTGGCCAAGTTCTGTTTTTCTCGCGAACCTCAGAATCTGGAACTAGCATGTCGCGCCGTAGCGCCGGCTCCAGACTTTAAGGTCCGCGCCGCAGCGCCAAGGATAGCTTATATGGTGGCGCCGCAGCGCCACTATGTAGTTTGTCCAGAAATAAGAATTTTAATTGTTTTAGTCTAGGGAATGTAATAGTAACCTAATCTAATGAACATAAAAATGTGTTAGACATATAATGGAATGTTAAAATAGATTCTTAACATGTCAATGAGGTACTTACATGTTTAATTGAACTGTTGAACGCAGAGTTAGCTAGTCGTTCGTGAAATCTAATATTTTGTGAAGACAAATGTTGTGATTTGATTAATATAATCATAATCAGAGTTTAGACAAAAGAGAATGAACTTGTGATGCTAGTTACGTTATTGATTAATGTGTATTGTCAATGTATTGGTATTTAGGACTTAATAAAGAACGTGAATTATAATTGTAGCTTGTGCAAGAGGCAAGTTTCCTATCCTTAAACTTGTTTAATATTTTGCAAGTTTTCTAAACTCAAACTTTACTTTTACATTGAGCAAGTATCCTATCTCTAACTTATTGTTATTAAGAAAGTCTCTTAACATTCTAAGTTATTCATTTATCAAGTCTTAGACTTGTGTTCTATATCGAGCGAGCTCT
This sequence comes from Panax stipuleanatus, assembly GCA_020205555.1. Classification (NCBI taxonomy): domain Eukaryota; kingdom Viridiplantae; phylum Streptophyta; class Magnoliopsida; order Apiales; family Araliaceae; genus Panax; species Panax stipuleanatus. Next base: position 155,399,884 of record CM035117.1, on the reverse strand, counting down.
TGTTTTTAATTGTTCAAGTTCAAAGGTTTCATATTTGATGCTATAACTCTTTTAAGCATGATTCAGCTATACAATACTTATTCGATTGTATACTCTTGAGATTTACCATTCAAGTTGAATATCGGATTGATTGTTGAACTTATAGGACTAGTGAACCCTTATTTATTCGACTAGTCCATAGTTGATGTACGTTCTAAATTCTAGAACACTTATTGAGCTTATCTAAACCAAACTTCCTTTGGTGCGGACTCTGATGTCAAAATTGAGATGAACAACCCTGTAAAGGGGATTATTTACACTTTAGCGTTGAGATATTGTGCATAGTATGGTACTAAGGGCTGATCTCCCTAAGTACGAGAAGTAGAGTCCATAGTCTTATGACTATTAAAGGTTTAAAGTATAAACACTTTACAACCTACGGCATAGTTCAAGGTTTTATGACCCTCAGATGTTCTTTTGATTCCTAATATTTATCCTCGAGTCAAAAGTTGAGTTTCTTTATTCAGATGTCTTTGATTCACTCGCATGTTATTATATTGTTGTCATATTATACTTGTGGGCAATCGTGCTAGGATTTGGATAATGAAAAAAAGAATACTCTTGCGTAATAATAACATTGCAGTTAAGAACGAAAGGTCCGAAGAGCCTTCTACTAGCAAAGGCAAGGGCAAAGTCAACAAGTGATGAAGACTTGTTGTTTATTTAATGTGTTTATGTTTCAGACTTATGTTAAAGTTGTGTAAGACTATTTATTGTTTATGTTCCGCACAAATGTTTAAGGTTAGTATGACCTGGGATTGATGTATTTATTTTCAGATGTTGTAACCCCATAAGGGGGGATTATTTCTATTTACTTCATGGTTTGCATTTATTATGGGTAGATAGATAGATTATATTTGTACAGTGAACACTAAGTCTCGTAGAAATTGAAGTACCCAGATTTGGGGGTGTCACATTTGCTATCATAGAACACTAACTTCGACGGAGTCGTAAGGTTTACCGACTTTTTCTGACTGTCGATTATCGCCCCATAGTTGAACGACCAGTCCATACCTAGTATGACATCAAATTCCCCAAGTTTTATCGGAATTAAATCTACTCTCAGCTCCTGACCATTAATGTCTAATCTACAGTTCTTATAGACACTTCTTATAGGAATAACCTCCCTATTCGTAATCTCTATGTTCAAAGGGTAAACTAACTCCTCTACAGGTAAGTCTAGGGTTTTAACAAAATCATCAAATATGAATGAACAAGTAGCACCCGAATCAAATAATACATATGCATTTATACTATTGACCGAAATAATACCTGACACCACGTCTTTTAATTGCACAGCATCCTGTACCGTCATACTGAACGTCTGTGCAGTGGGTCGAACAACTTGCAATGGTGCAATGATAGTAACGGTACTGCCGCTTCCATTCCCTTCGCTCCCTGTTGACCCTGCCATCAGCTTCTTTGGGCAGTTGCGAGCCATGTGATCCTTGGATCCACATGTAAAGCAAGCTCTCTTCTTCGGGTTTGGGCAATTAGGCGCAATGTGGCCTTCCTGACCACAGTTGAAGAACACCCGCTTCCCCTTCATGCACACGCCAGTGTGATTCTTACCGCATGTAGCACATGCTTCAAACCTCCTCTTCTGCTGGCTTCCTTGCTGACTCATAGTAGAGGTATTGTCATTCCATTTTATCTTCTGGTTCACAGCTCTGCTACCACCAGCCTTGGTTTCAATCTCATTCTTCTTCTTCTTATCCTGGTTAAACTTCGTCACCGCTTCGCTTCCTCCCTCAGCAAGTATAGCATTCTCCAGCACAGCTGCAAATGTGTTAAGCTAGAACATGGGAACCTTGCTATAGAGCCAGGGCTTCAATCCCCGCTCAAACCTTCTCGCCTAGTGCTGACTTGGTAAGTAGCGAACCTGGCCAGTTCGTTGAACTTAGCGCCATACTCGGACAACGTCATCCCTCCCTGCTTAAGCTCTAGGAACTGGACCTCCATCTGGTCCTGCGAACTCACTAGGAAGTACATTTCGTAGAACATTTTCTTGAAACGTTCCCACGTTATGACTCTTTCTCCCTCCCGAGTCTTATTAGCCTACCACCAGAAGCTAGCATCCGACTTTAACATAAAAGACACGAACGCTACCTTCTGGTCTTCACCTACTCTCGCTACATCAAAGACCTTCTCCATTTCCATAACCCATGTCTAGGCCTCGATAGGATTGGTCGATCCCTTGAATTCCAGCGGTCCTACTGCCTTGAATTCCTTGAACGTCGTACCCTGCACTTGCGGCTGATTCATAAGAGCTCCTGTCAACAGGTTCACCAACTGCTGAACCGAGTTAGGATTCGTCCCATCGTTATTGTTGTTGTTCGTCGAACCCTCGGGGTTTTGACGTGTTGGTCTTCTTCTAGGAGGCATTTTCTATTAAGAAAATATTATTATTAGATCCTTTATTCAATTTTTAAATATTCAAGTTCATACTTAAACGTTTTAAACAATTCAGTTCACATAGAATACATAGCACGTCAATAAACTTCTTTTATTCATTAGTCGTAGTTTAAAAACATCAATCAGATAGCATTTCTGCAATTTACATCATCCTTCCTGAACTGAAAAAGTTGCAGGATTACATTATTAACTTATCCCATTCTTATCTCAAATTATGGGATTTACTTTATTTACTACAAAAAGCAATACATAAACAAAAGCTCTACTACTGCCTAGGCATATTAATACGTCACACAGCCTCTCTGCGTTCCTCTTCCAATACCCTAAACGCCGCTCTTCGGTCCACCACATACCACGATAAACCTTGGAACTGAGCTGGGTAGTAGAAAATACGGTCCTGAGCTCTTTCTATAGCTGTGTGGAAAGCATACTCTGTTTCCCTCAGCTTGGCCCTCTTGGCTTCAGCTTCCTCTCCAGCTTGATCGGCTATTTGAATAGCCCTCAAACTTATCTCTTCAGCTCTGGCTCGCTTCCTCGACTCCTCCTAGATATCCTGCTTTAGCTTCGCTAGCTCAGCTCGAGTAGCATCCCTATCATTCTCCATGTGTATCAGGTTCCACTGTGCATCTCCTAGGTCACTTGCCATATCCTCAATCGTCTTGTCTTGCTACTGGATAGTTTCCTCGAGCTCTCCGACTTGTCCATGAAGCTCCACATTGTTGTCGTAGACTGCCTCGTACATCTCAGCACTAGTAGAGTAAGGTGGGAATTCCTCTTCGGGATCCTCTTCCTCCTCCTCCTCCTCTTCAGACTCGTCCTCGTCCTCTTCCTCTAGAATAGGTGTCAGCTCACGCTCCAGACCAGCTACGGTGATCACTGGAGATGGCTCTCTCCTAACCAGCTGCTCCCAGACAATATGTATGTCACGGGGCTCCAACTCTCTAAGCGCCTGAGGTACATCCTCTCTAGCCTGACTAGGTTCTCCAACATTCGACATCCTGACAAAAGAATTTTAAAGTTTATTATTACGTGATATCGAATCGTCACTCTTCGAATACAAAAATGTAAACACATAACACATTAGGTAGTTTATTATCTTTACCTATCTCCACCATCTTTTCGATCTTCCTATAAGGCTACTACCTAAGGTTTTTTCCCACATAAGGTTTCATAACCTACAACTTTGATACCAACCTGTGACACCCCCAAATCCGGGTACTTCGTTTCCACATGATTTGGTTTTCACTTTCTAACTATAACAAACATCTACCCAATATATCTCAAAATAAATCACAACCTTTATTCAAAATAATAAAATCTCCCTTAAAACAAGGGTTACAACCTTCTCAAAAATCAATCCCAAGGTTACTCTAACCTTGACATAAATAATAAAGTGCGAAATAAAAATATGACATAAAAGTCTTATTACAATTTTTTAAAATAATTAAACAAGTCTTCACTTGTTCATCTTTCCCTTGCCTTTACTCGTAGGCGGGGGGCATCAACGTTATCAACCTTAACTGCAATTGTTATTTAATGCAAGAGTGAGCAAACAACAGCTCACTAGAGTTTAACAATAATAAATACATGAAAGGATATCTTTAAAAAGATTTGAATAACTTAGCTTACTTCAACAATAAAGAATTGAATAATAATTCTCTATCAACATTAAAATTCGAATATAGAATTTATCTGAGGGTCATAAGACCTTTGAACTCTTGTCCTAGGTTATAAATATTTCTATTTAAACCTTTAACAGTCAATAAGACTATGGACCTTAACTCGTACTTAGGGGGATCAGCCCTTCGTACCATGTATTGTGCACAAACATCTTAACGCTTCTGCATAATAACCCCCCCTAATAAATAGGGTTGTTCAACTCAGTATTTGAATACACGTCCGCACCAAAGAAAGTTTGGTTTGGATAAGCTTACAAAGGTAATTTAGAATTCACGTTCATCAACTAAGGATTAGTTGAATCGACTTTCAATAATTTATAAATAAAAGAATTATGAATTAACATATGCTTTAGAAGTAAACTTAAAGCATTTAAAATAATAAACTGATCTTACTTGAACAATAAGTCAAGATCACTTCAGTTAAATAAATAATTGTCCAGTACATAAATGAAAAGGATATTCTCAACAATGAATATATGAACTCAAAGAACTTGCATAGAAGTAACGAGTTTAGGGTTTAGAAGACTTGCCTTAAGCTCAAGCTACTTAACACAATCACGTACTTTAACACTTCCTATATACATTCAATCATAATAACCTAAATTAGTTAACACATAACTAATTCACATAAGTGGTTAACCCTCATGGTTAACTCACTCTAATTAAATAAATAATAATAATCAACCATCACATAGTTAATTACATCACTTACATATTCACATAATTAACTTAATTATGTATTTAATTAAATTATAATTAAACAATTATAATCCAAACACTTAATCAAATTATAATTACTTAAATTATAATTACCTTTTAAATTATAAACAATTATAATTTAAAATTAATTAAACTACATCATGCATTATAATTACACAATTTATAATTAATCATGTATTTATCAATTATAATCTATAATAATCATGCATTTATTAAATTATAATTACATAAATTATAATTTAAATTAACATATAATTGATTAAAATAAATCAACTTCTATACATTATAATTTCACAGAATTATAATTTAAATTAAATATTTACTCCTAATTATAATTAATTAAATTATAATTAAGTAACTTATTTTACAATTAAACAATTATAACTTATAATTTAAATACTATATTAGGTTTTCAAAACTTCCTTTTTCTCAAATTATGAAATTATCAACTTCATGTTAATACATGTTATAGCAACTAGATACATGCTCATTATCTTAGCAATAATGTAATGGAAACATAAAAACAAACTGTACAACTAACCCAGCTCACTACACCTGCACAGCCAGCTGCGCAGCCAACAGCCTTGGCACCGGCGCAGCTGCACAGGTGTCAAAACTGAGAAACCCCAGTGGCGCAGCTGCGCTGCTTCTGGCTGTGCTACCGGCGCAGCTGCGCAGGTACGCAGACAGAAGCAGGCAGTGCAGCATCCCTGTTTCACCGAACAAACCCAAACAAGCCAACAAAAGGAAATTACAAGCAACGTAGACATTGTAAATCATACATATGCAATAATACATATATATAACATGCTTCTAAAACACAAAACCATCTAAATAACAAGAATCAACGGTTTTAAAAGTCCAATTTGGCTATTTTCATAAAAACTCATATTTTAACAAAATAAATCACTGTTAATAAATTTCTCAAGCAATTCAACTTTATATACATATATTATTTCTGTTATAGAAGCTAGTAACATAAACAACTACCAATTTGCACAATTCACATATATAACCCACCAATTTATACTCTATAATCAACCATAATATATAACTCATGTAAACGAAATTTTTTCCATGAAAACTCGTTGCTACCACATTTTAATTTTCTAAAACTCGTACATGACATATAATTCATATATAAGTATGTTTATAACATATATTGCATACACCATTCATGTTCATACAATTTTCACAAATTTCATATTTACAGAGAACGAAAATACGAAGAACATGAAATTCAACTTCAAAATAATAAGTTCTAGAAATTGTACCTTGTTGATTTAGTAGAGAAAGGTGAAGATGGTGATGGTTGTATACTTGATTAACAATTTCCTCCTCCTTCTTGCTTCTTCTTCTCTCTTTTCTTTTCTCTGCTCTCTTTTTCTCTCTATGTTTTTAGCTTAGACTAACTTAGCGTAAACTAAACTAACGTATATTATAATACGTAGTAATTGATATAGGATTAATTATATATAATATAACTGACAAAGCATTATAACTATATTAAGTCTAATATCAGTTACAAAATTTTGAATTTAAACTTAAGGTCATGTTTGGCAAACCCTTTATTTAAAAACAGATTATTAGCTAAGGCCTTGTTTGGAAAATAGATTTAAAAACAAATGCAAGGCCTTGTTTGTTTAAAATTATTTAAAATCCTTTTTCTTTTATTTTAATAAATCATTTTAACACATACTTTAATGCCATATTTTAATCAATTAAATATTAAACAACTAATTTAATCAATTAAAATCTAACATCAATAAATCACATAAAATTTGCCACATAATTTTAATTACTCGCTAATTATAATTCATGTAACACTTCATCACATAATTTATCTAATTCAATTATCTCAATTAAATTAGAACTATAATATAAAATTAATATACATTAATTAAATAAATATTACACAATCATTTAATTAGTATATATCATTTAATTAAATCACTCCATAAAATCACATAATTTATTTATTTAATTCAATAAATAAATCACGTAAAATATTTATTTAACTCAATAAATATTTAAAATTAAATATAAAATCTCAATCGTTATAATATTCATATATCAAAGAAATATATAATCATTTCAGAATTTATATAAACAATAATTATAACCATGTTGATTAATTCACCTTTGTACTTAAGCTAAAGATATTCAATTATAAGTTCAATGGTCATGATCATACCAGTCAACAATTCATCTTTGCACTACTGGCCAAAGAGAACCCATAGTCACGATCATACCAATAATCTACCCATCTTTACCCTCAAGTCAAAGAGAACTTCCATCACCAGGATTATAAAAATGTTATATATGATAATAAAAATAATATGATCAAAACATGGATCTAATTTCCAGAGTAAGATTCATAAATCAACGATAATTTGGTTAGAAAAAGAAACCAATTTTGTCGTGAATAGTACCCCGTGCATAGTACTCCGTGAATAGTGTCGTATACGTGAATAGTAACCTCAACATGAAAAAGGTAGAAATTTTATAAGAAAAATCATACTTCGTGAATAGTACCGTATTCGTGAATAGTGTCGTATACATGAATAGTGCCGTATACGTGAATAGTAACCCCGACACGAAAAGGTAAAAATTTCACAATAAAATTCATATCAATATTTCGGTTTAATGATATTAAAAGAATAACATCATTTTTTAAAAAAATAATATCCCTTACCATCCCTTACATCCCTTACCTCAAAATAATAGTACTTCTGATTGGAATATCGGATATAATGCTGAAGAAAAACTTGCACTGCTTAGCAACACTCAAAGTATCGAAATACTCACAAAAATACGCTCGATATTATAAAGAGAGAAAACTTCTGATTCTGGTGTGATTTTCAATTCTAACCTAAGCACCCTATTTATAGAAAAATACTTAGAACGCCAAAGCAGAAAATTTAATAAAATATTAATATAAATATTTCTACGTACACCATCTTTGCCAAACCCAAAAATCAAATTTACAACACAAGTGGGGCCCACATTCAAGAAAAAATATATGTTTTAAATATTTTCTATAACAAAATCAATTCAGATCCAATTTTTAAAACTTCAATAATTCATAATAAATAACTCTTTTATCAGAAAAAATACAAATCTTATGTTCATTCCATAGGAAATTTAATTCTCTACAACTTTGTAGGAGAAAGTTTTTTCAAATTCCGAACGGAAAATGACCGAAATCTACTTACGGACGAACTTGCAGGCTATAATCAAATTTCAGTCAAAAACGGGGTCCACCAACATATTTAACATGTTTTTTATAACAAAAATACTCCGGACCTAATTTGCTCTCTTTATCCTCATTTCGTGTATTTATTGTAAAAATATCACCATTATTATATTATTATATTATTACATCATACACTTATAATGTAATATTATAATAATATACTTGAATGAATTATTATATTAAAAAAGATAAAATATCAATTTTCAACAATTGTCACTTTAAAAATTCCTCCAATAAATAAATATTTCCTTATCATTTTTTTATCAATAATTAATTATTCACAAATAATATTATAGAACCACAATATTGACAACCAGGTCGTTCCCAGGAAAGAGGGGGTCTTCCGATAATGATTTCTCCTTACTGCCGCGCAATTAAATAACCCCTCCTAGACAGAACTTCCTTAAACATTGCAACAATGCTATCTAATAATATTATTCAAATAATATGAATTATTGATCTGATAATGGAAAATACTGTGCAGTAGCAATTATTGAATTAACAATAATATAAAAATACTGTGCAATACCGTGTGCTACTGTGCAACAACGTGTATTACTTTATTTTTAACCACCGGGTATTTCAACAGTGTTAACGGTAACCACTACGCCGTTATTTTTAGAAAACTTATTCTTGTCATTTTCTTCATCCGACAGTTTTTCGTTATGGGGCCCACAAATGGTTGCGCCGTCGTACGAATATTCCCAGACAAAAAAAATATTCCACGACCAAGCGAATATTCCCCGACAACAATGAATATTTTATAACCACTTGCTTATTTTAAAAAATTTACATATATCACCCTCAACTTTAACCTTTTATCAATTTAACCATTTACTGAATAATAAATATAAGAAAAATTGAATACTTCTATTTCATAAAATCCGGGGTCTTACAGCCGAACCTTCTTGTTGTAGGACTGAGCAATCCTTTGCTGATATAACTGACCATAGAATATGGCGGCAGCCCTTTTCTCATCTATCAAAGATAATTGGTTGTACCGATTTTGCAACCACTGATCTTCTTCCATCTGGGCATCCATTAACACTCTTAGTGATGCCATTTCTACTTCTATAGGGAGTATTGCTTCCATGCCATAGACCAATGAATAGGGGGTAGCCCCAGTAGAAGTGTGCATTGATGTTCTATATGCTAATAGAGTAGAGACAATAAGTCAGGCCATCCTTTGTGGTTGGTGGATATCTTTTGCATTATCATCTTGATATTTTTTGTTTACTGCTTTCATAGCACCGTTCATCTTAGGCCAGTAGATGATGTAATTGAGATGCTTGATGTGGAATTTGCTGCATAATTCCTTCATCATCTAATTATTCAGATTCTTGGCATTGTCTGATACGATCACCTCTGGCTGTCTGTATCGACAGATTACATTATTTCTGATGAAACTGATTATGACCTCCGTAGTGACTTTGGGAAAGGAGGCAGCTTCCACCCACTTGGTAAAATAATCGATAATGGTAAAGATGAACCTATGACCGTTGTTGGCTTTAGGCACGATTGGCCCGATCACGTCCATCACCCGCATGGAAAAGGGTCATGGCGAACTCATACAGTGTAGTTCGTTTAGAGGAGCGTGGATGTCATTTCCATGGACTTATCATTGATAACATCTCTTGACGTGGTCTCCATAGTCAGCTTTGAGAGAGATCCAGTAATGCCATGTTCTTAATATCTTCTTGGCAAGTTGGGGACTGCTCATATGTAGCCCACACACCCCACCATGAACTTCATTCATAAGCCTCTGAGCTTGGTCTTAGTCTAGACATCTTAGGAGCCCCATTCCTATATCTCTTTTGTAAAGGTTATCTCCACTTAAGTAGAATTTCATGACTATTATATGGATCTGCTTTCTTTTAGCTTGGCTTACCCTAGTGGGAATAGGCCCATCCCGCAGATATTCTTTGATATCTTGGTACCAGGGCTTTTTGATGGGAGGTAGTTCATCTGATACTTCTCTGATGTAATTTCCATAGGCTGGAGCCATTTGATTTGTGAATTTGATATCAGAGAGTCCTTTCCTTACGGACATACTGATTAAGGAAGCCAGAGTTGCTAGTGCATCTGCGAAATTATTTTGATTCCGAGAAATGTGGATGAAGGCTATATCTTCAAACTCTATATCCATCTTGATAACCTACCTATGATAGGGCAATAAATGTAATTCTTTGGTGTGATATGCCCCGATGGTTTATTTAATGACCAACTCTGAATCTCCAAAGACCGCTAACCATTTGATACCAATTGATCGGGCCAATTTCAATCCCATTATGCTGCCTTCATACTCGGTTGTGTTGTTGGTGTTTCCAAACTGTAGCTTGGTAGCCATGGGATACTGTTCTCCAGTGATGGATACAAGACCTGCCCCTACTCCAGCGCCTTCTATGTTTACAACACTGTCGAAGTACAGTTTCCAAAATTGACCTGCATCTTCTCATTAGTTTTGATGAACTGCCATTACCTCGTCATCCGAAAATAAAGATTCCAATGGTTTGAAGTCCCATGATGGTGCTTTGTCCAATTGATCTGCAATTCCTTAATATTTAATGGCTTTTTGGGTTACGTAGATGATGTCAAATTGTTGGAGGATTAGCTACCACCTTGACAATCAATAATTTAGTATGGGTTTGCTGAAGATGTATTTCAGAAGATCCATGCGGGATATGAGATAGGTTGTGTGTCCATGGAGGTAATGTTGTAACCTCATGGCGGCCCATGCTAAAGCACAACAGGTCTTTTCAATCAAAATGTATTTCTGCTCACAACTGTTGAATCATTTGTTGAGGTAATAGATGGCTCTTTCCTTGCCTCTATCATCTTTCTGCCCCAACATACAGCCCATTGCATTGGAATTTTACTGATATGTATATGAAAAGTGGAACTTTATCCCTTGGAGGTACCAAAACAGGAGCTTCAACCAACTGTTTCTTGATGACGAGGAAGGCTTTTTGACAGTCTTCATTCCACTTTCCAGAGGAATTTTTCCTCAATAGCTTAAAGATGGGCTCACAAGTTGTTGTAAGTTGATTTATAAATCTGCTTATGAAATTGATTCTTCCCAAAAATCTTGGTATTTCCTTCTCCGTCTGGGGGACAGGCATCTCAATAATGGCTTTAATCTTGGCTGGATCAAGCTCAATGCCTCAGTTGCTCACTAGGAAACCTAATAATTTGCCCAATTTAACCCCAAATTAAAGCACACTTGACCGGTTTTAGCTTTAATATGTACTTGCAAAGCCGATTGAATAGCTTTTTGATATGATCGGTGTGGTCATATTCCTTTCTGGATTTGACGATGATATCATCCACGTAAACCTCTAATTCCTTATGCATTATGTCATGAAATAGGTCAATCATGGCTCTCTGATATGTGGCATCGGCATTGGTAAGGTCGAAAGCTAGTTGCCGATAGCAGAAGGTTCCCAGGGAGTGATAAAGGCAGTTTCCTCCCTATCTTCTTTAGCAACCATGATTTGATGATATCCGGCAAAACAGTTAGTAAATGAGTATATGCCGAATTGTGTCATGTTGTCTATTAAGATGTGGATGTAAGGTACTGGGGAATCATCTTTGAGACTAGCCTTGTTTAGGTCTCAGTAATCCACACAAACTCGTACCTTCCCTCTGACTTTAGGCACAGGAACTATATTGGACATCCATTCAGGGTAAGTTGATACCATGATAATGTCCGCTTTAAATTGCTTGACAATTTCTTCTTTAACTTTCAAACTCCATTCGGGCTTCAGTCTTTTTAATTTTTGCTTGACTGGCTTAAACCCTTCTTTGATGGGCAGTCTATAAATGACTATATCTATGGACAATCTTATCATGTCCTCATGTGACCATGAGAATACATCCATAAAATGAGTTAAAATTTGAATCAGGTCATTTCTTTGGCTCGGGGTAAGGTCATTCCCGATTTGGATTTCTTTGGGATTTTCTGGAGTTTCGATATTGACAGTGGTGGTTTGTTCGCGGTTTGGTTTGGGTTTGTCTTCGACCTATCCTTTGATCTCCTCTGGCACCTCATTGTCCTCTATCTCCTCTTGCTCAATCCCCATCAGGTCAAAGTCTGCTACATCAAAGTCATAGTGATTGCATATAGTTGGCAATTCATCTACAAGGGTAAACAAATCCAACTCTGCAGACCTAAAATTAGAAAGTTTTTGCTTAGTATATGAAACTATTCAAAATACAAAGCGTCAGTAATATAACAAAAGTAAACTACTAGCATCAAGTAACAAAAGTAAGCAGTTTGATAATATCTACATTTTAGGGCATATGGACTATTTCTGCCCTTTTACCCTTTTCAAGTGATTCAGAGAGTGCTGCTCCAATTGTCTAGAGTCAGGTCAATACTGACTGTAGTGATGAAGGGGTTGTTGCTGTCCTCCTCCTTGATGATGTCCAGAACTAAGTCCATGATAGGGTCAACATCTATCCCTGGAACTTCAATCTTAGCCCCATCTATGAAAGGGATTGTAGGATGGCCTTTTGATTGGTCATCTTTTTTGTAATCTCCCGCCATACCCTTAGTATGTGCATGGTAGAACATCTTAGCAAATTGATCTTGAACTTCCTGTAGGAAATGTTCAATCTTCATTTTCCTTTCCTTGGCAGAAAATGGCGCTTCTTCTTTATCACTGACTGACTTGACCTTTGGCATCTGCAGGTTGGACAATCTGGCAGGAATCATTTCCAAAGGTTCCTTGAAGTCTGAATCAATGAAATCTGGTAGCAGGATGGTTGACAGATGAACCGGCATATGCTTATGCGGGTTTACGCATTTTGATCTTTGGAAGTAGCCTAATCCAGTTTTCCCTGCCTGACTGGGTATCTGAATTGGACTTTTGATTCCTTGTTAGTTCTTTCCCAGCCTTTTACATGGCGAGAAACCTAAGGCCATCATCTCTTGACCGACAGACATTACTTCAGGAGATATTCTTGGTTTTAGAGTTGGTGCCACAATAGGTTGATAGTGAGTGGTGCTTACCTCGAACGCTTGAAAACTAGAGGGTTCAACACTTTCATTTAGGCTGATAAGTGGCATTTCCCCAGGTACATAAACTGGATATTCAGGTTCAGCATTAACCGTCACCAGATTACCATTCACGATATACTTCAGCTGTTGATGAAGGGTGGATGGGACTGCTCCTGCCATGTGAATCTATGGTCTTCCCAGCAGTAAATTGTATCCTATAGTGATGTTCAGGACTTGGAAAGAGATGTGGAAAGTATGTGGTCCAATCTCCAAAGGAAGTTCAATTTCTCCTACAGTATTCTGTCGAGACCCATCAAAGGCTCTTATGACGACGTTACTGTTTCAAATTCAGTTTAGATTAATGTTCATTATTTCCAAGGTATCATATGGGCAGATGTTTAAGGAAGATCCTCCATCAATCAGTACACCCCCTATCACATATCCTGAGGATATTACGACTATGTGTAGTGATTTGTGATGCCCAGTTCCTTCCGCCGGTATATCATCATCTGTGAAATATATCACATTGTTGTTGAAGATGTGATCAACCAAGTGGTGAAATTTTTTTGTGTTGACCATTTTTGGCAGATGTGCTTTTTCCAGTACTTGCACAAGAATTTTAAGATGACCCTCTGAGGATAATATTAAATCCATGATGGAGATTTGCCTGGGTGCCTCTTTTAAATATTACACCACTCTTGCTTTATTATGCCCCATTTTGCTGAGCAATTCTGTAATCTTCTTCTTGGGTACTATCCCCGAGATATTGATGACTGGCTTTATCACATGCTGAGGTAAAAACAGTGGATTACCCTTGGGTAAGACAGCGGCACAATCTGATGTTGATCTCGCGTTATCCCCATAATTCCATAAGACTCTTTTCAGACTGATTATGGGGTATTGGGGTAGATTTGGAAACATCAGGGGTTCTGGTGCGACTATCTTCATAGGATTCTTTCCCCTTTTATCACTCATTCCTTGAATTACCAAGGGTATTGCAGATGTGTCTCCTTCATAAGAAATGACCGATATAATTTCTTTCAACTTCCGTGTCCCGGGAGGAAATATATCCTCTTCTTCAGGAAATATAATGCCACTGTTTACCATTTGTAGCTCACCATTATCTATTAAATTCTGGATTAGGTGACTAAGTGCCCAACATCCTTCTGTGTCATGGCCCAGAGTGTTGGAGTGGTATTGGCATATCTTAGTAGCATCGAACCTCCTTGATCGGGGGTCCATTGGGGGTAACCGTTCTGTGATCTTTCCTTCATTGATCAATATCTGTAGAATTTCCTCGCTAGATTGATTCAAAGGAGTGAATTTTCTTTTAGCAGCAAACGCTCTACGAGCCTGGAATCTTTCTTCCTTTGCAACTTTATCCACCCAAGTTTCATTCTCTCGGAATCTATAATGATCCTTTTTTGCAATTAGGAGGATAGTTGTTTACCACTGGCCAACCTGGCTTATCAACTGCCGAGTTATTTGGTGTTGATATACCATTAATTCTGCCAATTAATTAATTTGTTCTTTAATTGATTTTACTTCCCATTCTATTGAAGAACGTCCTTTTAAATAACCCAACCTGGCGGGGCTACTTTCATTTAGTTATAAAGACTCTCCGATGTACTTAAGGTACTTGGAACCTTCTCCATTCCCCATACTAATCATGTTCACTCCTTCCTCGTTATGTTGAGGCAGAGGACTGTCTTGGACATGTAGCTGTTCTGGTGTCGTCACCACTATCTATTATGTCTTGTATATTGTGTTTCAGAGACCAGCATTCTTGGGTATTATGGCCAGGGGACCCAGAATGGTAAGCACACTTTTTGCCAGGGTTAAAGCTTTTCCTATTTGGATTTTCAGGGGGAAGGAGCTGAGTGATCTTCTTATGTGTTGTCAAAAGCTTCAGTATGTTCTCTAGTGAGTCCCCTAAGGATGTAAATGTTCTCCTACGTCTAACTTCTCTAGCTTTCTGGGATGAAGGACTTGTAGGATTTACAGATGATTGGAATAGAGGGTAATTGTTCTGTTTTTGAATGGACGGGTTCTGGCTGCCTCGCCGAGTTTAACCCTGTAGTATTAAGGATACATCTTCTTCCTTCTTCTTATGAGCCCTTCTGGGGTTATTCCCGTAATTTCCAGTCTGATGTGTTCAGCCACTGCCTCCAGAGTCGTGAGGACTTTGATCTTTTCTGACTTTAACCCCATTTCAGTCATTTCTCCATGTTTGATCATCTCTGAGAATGGATTTCCTATTCCAGCTAGGACCCCCTCATAATATAGAGCTTCTTGTAGGTCGATGAATGTCATCACCATTTCAATTTCTATCATAGGTGGGCTGACCTAGGCTGCCACACGCCTCCATCTTTGGGCGTACTCCTAGAAAGACTCATTATTTTGCTTTTTTACTTTGCTCACTTGATATCTATCCAGCGCCATTTGTGATTGGAAACTTTATTGATTTAGAAAGGCATGAGCGAGCTCTTCCCAGTAGTGGATTTTGGCTTTATCAAGTCTGGCATACCATACTTTGGCTTCTCCAGTCAGACTTTTTTGGAATAGCTGCATTCTCAGCTTTTCGTCCTCTGCATAGGATCCGAGTTCTCCAATATACACTTTCAGATGAGTGTAAGGATCTCCTAACCCGTTGTACTTTTCAAAATCTGGGACTTGGAATTTATCTGGATAACGAGCCCCTAGGAATATATATAGATCCGAGTAGTTGACACCCCCATATGCTCTAGTCCATTTGATTAACCGGATGGTTTCTTCTATTTGTTGGACTTTCTTTCTAATATCACCAGTTTCTCGATCATCTTTGAGATTGGTGATTTCAAGGGTTTTGTTGGTTCCTTCACTGGAACGAGATTCAAGTATCTGAATTTCTACCTTTTTATCGGAACTTTGGTTGCCCCCTTGCTCGGAGGACTCTGGTTGAGTTGATTCTTTGGTTCTTAAGTGGTTTTGAGTTGTTCTTTTAACAGGCTAGCCACTTCTGTTATCTGCTTTTTAAGTTCCTCGAATTCATCTCGGGAAACTGGGTCAGATTCATGTGAGGCATTTTCAGCCATGTCCGTAAATGGGCTTTGTGCCTTTTTAGACTTTGATCTAGTAATAGGACCAATATTGCCTACAAAAAGAGTATGTAGTTTAGTCTTTATAGACACTATCAGTATACATGTTGTGCAATGTGTCAGTTTTTAGGGTGGGTTTTTAATGTTTTCTTGCAAAACAAAGGTCAGTTGTTTTGATGACAGGATGACATGACATTTACGACAGGATTTGATATTTAACATGAAATTGACAGGAATTGACATTTAATCTTTGACAGGAATTAATATTTGACATGTATTGAAAGAGGAAAGGTATGAAAAGACTTCCCTTCGCGTTTGGTTTATCAGAGGCTGACCTATCTTAGGTTACTCTCACAAACTTTTCGGTATGAAGGTTCCCAGATCATCACAATCTACTAGATAGGAATGAGTCCGATCTTTCAATTGGAGTGGATCTGAGTGGCGCCATTCCTGAGCCTCGCGGGATTAGTCTCCTCTTGAGTCCAGTAATCAGCCACCGATAGGTTCGCCTCCTGGTGGAAAAATCACACAACATACATTCACATACATTTATCGCGTCTCACCGTATGCAAAACGATAACATTGTGCGAAGCACTAATATAAAGCATTGTAAATAAAGCATTCATTCACAGACATTCAATGTAAAGGAAGCATTCACCACACACATGCAGATAAAAGGGAATTGAAAAGATTGAAAAGGGGCTTAAGCCCTCTACTGTCCTCAGCAGAGTCGCCACCTGTTGACTCCAGGAATTTCTGCTTTCCTAGTTTGTTTCTACCTTTTATTATTTCGCTAGGTTGATTTATTTCTCTTAAGGGTGAGATTTTTGGAAAGGAACGACATACATGTCGACGATTTGAAAAGATTGATTTTATGTGATTGGACCGAATTAGACAGAGCTGCCAGTTGCTATATATAAATTCAAAAGAATGTACCAACTCATCTGGATTTTGAAGGTTTTCGCAATATGGCCTAATATGTGACTCCATTTAATTGGTATGGAACCCTAGATTCATAGAGTTCGGGGGCTTGCTTAAGCGAGGGGAAGGTGTTAGGCACCCCCCCCCCCCCGACTTCTGTGAAACACGGTTACCGTTACTTTTTCATTCCCAAAGCATATGTTGTGTGTGTGTTTGTGTGTGCTTAAATATGTGATAGTGCTTGAGTGCTTTATTTTGAAAGTAATTTTGTGCCGCTTTGAACTTATGTACAAATGGTTTGATTAACATAAAAGCTCATTTTTTAAGATAAAGAATATAAAACTAATGTTTTGAAAAGATGGTTTTCAAACCCTTTCGCTCAAATAGGAATCGAGGCCCTTTGATACTTCCAATTTTATTCTAGAAGCAGCTTTATTTGATTTTATTGAGATGCGAAGCATCTTTGACAGTATTGAAAACTATTTACAATTGTCGGGCTCCTTGTGGGCATGAAAGCCATCTAAGTACGCCTGAGCACCACATACATGACTTTACTATTTCGGGGCCTTAAATTCGAATACCGTTTTAAGGCCCTAAATTACATTTACAAGGGATTGCAAGCTAGTTGTACAACTTAAACAAGTCCATTATGGGAACCGAATCTAGATCCATTGATTGAATCGTCTACCCCGTGGCTCCTAGGCTCACATAATAGCATTTAAAAGTTTGCAAGACATATATATTTAAACATAATATATACATACAACTTAAAACTTTGCTAAACAAGGGATTTATTGATCAAATCCTTGTACCCGAGTAAATAAGCTTCCAGTTTCCTCTAGATACAGATATAGGGTCACATGGTTGCCAAATATTTACAAACTAGAAAGTAAACTAGATCTATCTAGATCCTAGCCAATCTAGCTTAAAAGGTTCGAGTTTTACAACTTTTAAATAGGTTAAAAGCTAGATATGGCTAGATTTAGGATAGATCTAGTCAATGCATTGATAAATATCGATTATTTACACAAAATGAACGGTAAAAAATAGATCTAATCACTATCAAGCGAGATTTACATATATATAACACTTATATATACTAAAGTAGAAAAAGAGCACAGATCTGAAGAGATCTTACAGTCTTACACGAGATATGCTAACGAACAGCTTTTCGTGCCTTAAAACTCAATTTCAACAGGTGAAAACTTGATATGTTGAAGTATATATGTATATAAGTATTTATAATTGAGATTTATAGAGTTTGAAGCAAGATTTAAGCTGTTTCTTTCTTAAACTCTCGGACTTTCTCTCTCATGAGCCCTCTCTCTCTCTCTCTAAATCTCTTAAAAATGAGCTCGGGGGTCTGATATTTAAAGACTCGGCCAGCCGCAAGTAGACCTGCGGCCAGGCCCAGTGGGTCCCTCCCCCTCAAAGTCTGTTCCCTCTATCGACGTATTGTCTGCTGAAACCTTCATAACTTTTAATTCGAGATTCCTATGGAGGTGTGCCATACCATTACGGAAAGCGCTTTCCGAGAGCTACGCAATGACATAGGGCTTGACCTTTTCCAAATCCAGAAATATGGGTCCATGGCCATAATAGCATCTTCAGGTCTTCGTAGGAAGTCCATTGAGCTGTCTTGCACAGTTTGCACTCGTGATTGCTGCGATGGCTCTTTGTGACCTATCTACAACTGATTGATTATTGGTTGTTGTTAACATTTTATCTATGCCATCTCGGGGTTGTCTCCGGGGTTGATGTGGCTTTTGGCTGTCCCTCGGGGTTAACTCCAGGGTTTGACTGCTGCCAACTCTATTTTTCCTCAGGGTTATCTCTGAGGCTGATTTGATATCCCACGGGGCTGTCTCCGGGGCTTGATTTGATGTAGTCCTCTGGGGTTGTCTCCAGAGTGAATGTTGTAATCCTTCGGGGCCATCTTCGAAGTGGGAAAAGATATTTTTACCTTCCGACATTGGTTAGTAACAGGAAAATAAAATTTTTAGTGTCTATAGAGGTCATTCAAAAGCAATTCTAGATACCAAACGAATACTTCATCCGATCCCCCGCCTCCACTAGAGGATGTACTAGCGCCCGAAGGGAGAACGGGTGGTCATCCCTCTCTGGGACCTTAAGTATGGCATCAGATTTCCCCTACATGAAGTCATTTCCTCTTTCCTCGGACTCATCAGAATTGGGTTCTCACAGCTGGTGCCGAACTCATACATTCATCTGATTTCATTCGTCGCATTCTGTCAAGAGCTCAAGATCACTCTTGGGTTAGACTCTTTTTTTTTGCATTATATAGCGTAGGCCGATCCAAGGAACCGGGTTTACGCCAACTAAACCTCCGTCCTAGAAAAATCACCTGTATAAAGATTCCATACAACAACAAGGGATGACATCCACAATGAATCTTTGTCAAGGGCACCGATCTACAACTCTTACCAAACTAGGATTCCCCCGATGAACCCTTCCTCAAAGTCACCCAATTTCCTAAGATTCGGATCAACACATTTCAAACCTTTTATAGTAAGATGAAGACTGTTAACTGACCCATTGAAGTATTATCCGACTCGGCTTGGCTCTACAGTCATGGTTGTAAGTGATGATACAAACCTTTACCTTTTTAGTTCAGTATTAGTTATCTTTTAATCAATTCTCCTTTTATATGTACAGTATCAATATTTAAACTAGAAACCTTCAATGCCTCTAGTTCATAACTTCCCCTCCTTATCGAATCGATTCCTCGACCGAGCACCGATGAGAGCTTAGAAACCGAGACCATCCTTATAACAGAAATTCGAATCGATACCCCCCCAAACTCCTCTCCATCAATCGAACCACCCCTTATTATACAACCAATAACCAATAGCCCAATGTAGACCACGTTATCTACCAAAAAGTCTTTGGACATGACTAGATCCGACAAGCTGGTTCTGATGAAGAAGAAAAGAAGAAGGCAAGCCAAACCATTCACACCACCCTTTACTTCAACTATCGAAGCTCCTATTGATGAGTGGGATTTATACCCGTGAATCGGACACTTTAATCCTTAAGAAGTTTCATGTTATTAATATTTTATATTGCTTTTATAGTATTTTGTTGTTATTTTGCATGAAAAGGCATTGCAGGAGGTTTATTAGGTCATTTTCAGCTTTCAGCGGCATAATAGTCATTTTTACACTATCGGCGCAACAACGCCGGTCCCTAGCTCTTTCCTGGCACCGTAGAGCCCCTACACCTTCGCAGACTGGCTTCGTAATGCCGACTTATTGACCAACATAATTTGACTGGCGCCGCAGCGCCTGTCCAAGGCTAAAGCCCGGCGCCGCAGCACCACCTCCGGTTCTTAGGCAGAAAGCAGAGTTTAAATGACCTAAAGGCTTGCTATATTAAACAAAATTAGCTTCCTTATCAAATTATTATTCAAGTTAGCATATATCAATAGTTTTAGAGAGCAAGGAGCTTGAATATCAAAGAGGAGAAGATCATTGCCTTCAACATAGCTTGGATTCTACACCCTGAAGAGAAGAGTTAGAGTTTGAATACTTCTAAAAAGGGGTTTTCCTTCTCTAAATCTTTCATTATTTTGTGTAATCTTAGCATGTGGAACACAATATTAATGATGTTTAGTCCTATAGTTATGAACTAACTTCATTTCTAAGATTGCAATATAACCTAATGATTAGTTAAATCAAATTTCTCTCCTATTTATTGTAGTTAATCACTAATGAATGGGTTGTTGTATTATATGCTTCATGTATTAATTGCTTAGACAAGTAATTTGGGTATTTATAAGTTATTGGAAAATAAACTATAATGCTTTGACCTAAATATGATAACAAGTGTTATGACCATTCTTCTTAGGATTGAATGCATAAATCATAATTAGAATAAGAATATATTTATTTGTCATGTGTAGCTTGTGAGAATCTAGACTTAATGACTCCTGACCTAATTTATTTCACCATAGGAATATCGTGATTTATTTAGATAAGATATGCTCATTTGACCATCGGAAGAGGCTCATGAGTGATCAGAATTCTCGGTTGGCCCTTCTAGTGATTTGCTAATAAAAGGGAGAGTTAGGAGATTAAACGAAGCATTAGGGGAGTTGTAATCTTAGCTTATCTTATTTGATATAAATCTTTGCTCACCATTTACTGTTTTAATTATATTGCTTTAAACAAACCATCTTTAATCAATTGTTTGGATAAGGTCGCATTGATACAATTTTAGTATTTGAATAGCTTTATTATTATTTCCCTATGGGTTCGAGACTCAACTTATCATTGTATTACTTGTGAACCGCGTATACTTGCGCGTGTTTTATTGATCGTTAAATCGACCAACACCTATCATCAATGACGCTCTCCAAATCCCCGATCCAACAATCATCCAAGAAACTCCATCTGACTCTTGAATTGAAGAAATTAAAGTCGAACCTCCCCTGAAAAAGGCCTGAATAGAAGAAACTAGCCAAACTCCTCCTCCTCCACCTCCCAAAATGCCCTCTACCTTTGAAGGCCCACCACGGTGGTTCATGAACACTCCCTAACCTCAAGATATGCTAGATGAATTTTCGTACGAGAATTTTAACGCTTTCGACCTACCTGGAGACGATGAAAAAATTGAAGGCCTCGAGCCCAAGGACCTGGTAATCGCCACAGATTTCCCCATGGGTCGGGTAAGAATAATTTTCCCTTCCTATTCTAATAATTTCCCCTTTACATGTCCTCTTAAGTTTTTATACTGTTCTCAGGCTTTATCCTCCTTCGGCCAACTGCTACTTCGGGTTGAGGAGATTTCAGCTCGAAAGAAAGAGCTTGAAAGTATAGTCGAACGACTCCAAATAGAACTAGAGAAGTCCTCTTCTGAGTTAATGGAAGAAAGAGCCAAACACAAAGCCACTCGACTCCACTCCGAGGCGCTGATATTGGAAGTAAAGGAGTTGAAATGGAAGGTCTCCGAGCTTACTGAGCAAAAAGAAAAACTCCTTATGGATCGGGCTAAAATGAAGGGAGATAATGAAGCGTTGAAGAATGCATACACAACTCTTGAAAACCATTTTGAACAACTCCACCATAAGATGAGAAATCTTATGATGGCAACTTAGGATCTGGAGGAGAATTATAAATGGCTGAAGCTTGAAAAATTGACTGTCTCTGAAGCTAAATAACGGAGGATCATCGAGGAGTATCAGGAATCACCATAATTGACTAACCATATCATCTCTCAATTTGTCGAAGGCTATAAGAGTCATAAAGAAAGAATAAGAGAGAAGATGTTGGCAGCTGGCCTCGATATCAACATTTTGGTCTCCTCCGATGACGAAACAGTCCCTCCTCGAGAATAATTATATTTCTTTTATATATAAAAAATCTCCAATGTACAAATATTTGCAATCAATGAAAATATCTTTTGAGCAAAATTGAATATTTATTTCATTAATAACTAAGAAAATTTACAAAGTCATAAATTGAAACTACTTAACAAGCACCACGGATAATACTTCCTAAGCCTCCCTGCATGCCAAGTGTTTTTGACTTTTGTACCATCCATTGCCCGAAGCCAGTAAGTTCTTGGCTTCTGCACTTTAATAACTTCGTAGGGTCCCTCCCAGTTAGGCATTAGCTTTCTAAGGTTTTGGGGCATCGGCCTCCACCTCTCGAAGGACTAGATCTCCAACTTCGGCTTTACCCTTTTATTATAATGTCTAGACGTTCTCCTCTGGTAGACTGCTAGTCTTACCAAAGTTGACTCCAGAACCTCCTCCAACAAATCAAGATTGAAGCGAAGGCCTTCATCATTATACAATTTCTTATACTAGCTGACCCGAAGAGAAGGAAACCCGATCTAGACTGGAACAAGGGCATCAGTCTCATAGGCCAACCTGAACGGCGAATCATCTGTCGTTGTTCGAGGAGTGGTCCGATACGCTCATAGAACACTGAGTAATTCTTCGGGTGATTTTCCTTTTGCTTCATCCAATCTTCTTTAATTCCATTCAGCAGCGTCTGATTAGTGACTTCCACCTGCCCATTAGATTGAGGATGAGCAACTAATGTTTTCCGATGCTGGATTCCCAAGTCTCTTAGAAATTCCTCGAACTTAGACCCCACAAATTGTCTACCATTATCCGACAACAGCACCATGGGAATTCTGAATCGAAAGACGACAACTTAAGACGCTCATGTTCGGTGATGGTTCGAAGTGGTTTAGCCTCCACCCACTTAGTCATGTAATCAATAGCCACCACAACAAAGCTGACCTACCCTTTTGCCTTCGATAAAGGACCCAAGATGTCGATCCCCCAAACTGTAAATAGGATTAGGGAAAGAACCGAGAACAACTCTTCGGGCGACTGATGGGGAATAAGGCTATTCAACTGGTATTTAGGACACTTATGTACATATTCTTTTTCCTCCTGAAAGATTGTTGGACATTAATAACCATGTCAAAGTACCATATACACCAACGCCTTAGCACCCATATGATTGCCAAAAATACCTTCGTGAACCTCTCGAAGTGCGTACTAAGCTTCAGATGGGACCAAACACTTCATCAAATGGGAAAAGAATGCTCGTCGATACAGATCTCCATCGATGGGTACGAAGTTTGAACTCATGTATTTTATTTTCTTTGCTAGCATCTGATCCGAAGGTAGCACTCCATCTGCTAAATAATCTAAGTAAGGCGTGAGCCAATAATTCGATCGTTATACTACAATGACTTCTTACCTCTGAATGCTCGATGCATTAAGAATCTCCAAATAGACTGACCCACTAAAAGAACTCACATCCGTCGTAGCTAGTCTGGCCAAAGCATCGGAAATTATGTTGTTCGACCTATCGACTCCTTGAAAAGTATAGAAACCAAAGTAGTGTAGTCGATTTCTGACTTCGGTTAGGTACTTCGTCATCCTTGCCCCCCGAGCCTCATACTCTCCTAAGATTTGCTTAACCACTAATTGTGAGTCACTAAAAATTATCAACCTTTAAACCTCAAGACTCTTAGCTAACCGTACCTGCCAGTGTCGCTTCATACTCAGCCTCATTGTTGGTTGCCTTAAAACTGAAGCGGATAGCCTGCTTCACCTTGAATCCCTCTGGACTTGTTAGAATTACCCCTGCACCGCTGACATCCAAGGTCGACAATCCGTCCATATACAATCTTTACGAGGCCTAAACTGGTTGAATATCTAAGATCGAACCCACCATCTCAGGTTCATTAGCTAAGTCAGATTCAGAAAAAGAACATTCCACCACAAAATCGGCCAAAGCCTGACCTTTAATTGCAGTTTGAGGATGATACTCTAGAACGAACTGTGTTAACTCCGAGCTCATGATGTAAGCGTCCTGATAGATCTGGTTTATTCAAAATCTTTTACAAATGTTGATCCGTATACACCGCGATCAACCAACCCTGAAAGTAATATCGAAGCTTCCTGCTGGCTATTATCAAAGCATAAGCAAACTTCTCAAGATTTGGATATCTGGTCTCTGCATCCCGAAGGGTATGATCAACATAATAAACAAGGAACTATTTTCCTCCGATCTCTCGAATCAACACTGCTCCCACTTTCAATGAGCTAGCCGCCAAGTACAAATATAAAGGTTCCGAAGGAACCGGCTTCATCAGTAAAGGTGTCAAAAACAAATACTTTTTAATTCCCTGAAAATCATCCTCGCACTCTGAAGTCCATTGAAAAGTTTTTTGTGTTCTTTGGCCCCTTCAGTGTGTCAAAAAATGGAAGACACTTTTCTGTTGATTTGGACATGAATCTCCTCAATGCCGCAATCCGACCTGTCAAACGTTGAACATCCTTAAACGATTGATGGGACTTCATATCCAAAATAGCCTTGATCTTCTCCGAATTAGCTTTTATTCCCCTCTTGCTCACCAAATACCCAAAACTTTCCACGAACCTAGGCCAAAAGTGCACTGTGTCAGGTTCAACCTGATGTTATAATGTCGAACGGTCTGAAAGTAGTCTTCCAAGTCATCCAAATTCTCCCGATCTGATTTTGATGATCATGTCGTCCACATACACCTCCATGCTTCGGCCCAACTGCTTCTGAAATATATAATTCATCATTCTTTGATACGTTGCACCAGCGTTCAGCAATCCAAAGGTCATCTTCCTATAAGCATATATCGCCCGATGCGTAATAAAATCCGCCTTCGGGATATCTTTCTTATGCATCAAAATATGGTTGTATCCCAAAAAGCATCCATAAAACTTAATAATACATACCCCAAAATGGCATCTATCAGTTGGTCGACGTGCGAAAGTGGATAGAAGTCCTTCGGACAAGCCTTATTTAAATCTGTGTAGTATATGCAAATCCTCCACGTCCCATTTTACTTCCAGACCAATACCACGTTCTTCAACCACTCGGGGTAGTTGATCTCGAATATGAAGTCGACAGCCAACAATTTATCCACTTCATCGTCAATGATCTTCTGCCTCTCCAGAGCGAAGATCCTTCTCTTCTGCCAGACTGGTTTCCTAGCAGAATCTACCTTTAATCTGTGCACCACAACTGACTCGTCAATCCCAGGCATGTCACTGGGCACCAAAGCAAAGATATCTACATATACCCGAAGCAAATCAATCAATCCCATCCGAAAAGGCTCCTGCAACCTTGAGCCAAATTTGATAGTCTTATGCTTCTTTCCCGGGATCAGCTCAATATCCTCTGTCTCTTTGGCTGGAAAGGCGAGGGGTTCTATAGTTCCTTAAGTAAATGGTTCCACCTCGATCGCCATTGCTTGCCTCTATTTGATGACCCCGACCCCAGATGAGATCAACGAATTTCGGTAGCACCTTCAAGTCATATACAAGTCTCCTTTGACCTTACCGACCCTGTTTGGCGTAGGGAATTTCACCTTAAAATGGGGAACCAATGTCACTACCTGTAATGCTGTCAATATCGGTCGACCTAGAATGACATTATACGACAAGTCCACATAAACCACAAAAAAATTGACATTGATTTCCACCTGCTGAGGAGTCATCCCGAAGATAACTGACAACTCAATAGTCCCTGCTACCCGAACCGGATCATTACTAAACCCATACATTGGAGGTTCCTACCCGACCTCCATCTTTCTACCTTCCAAGTCCAGTATCTGATACACGTGGGCATACAGTATATAGACAGAAGAGCCATTGTCGATCATGATCTGCTTCATATCCATCGAACCAACCTGTGCAGTGATAGCCAAAACCCCATCATGTGGCTTAATAAGTTCTGATGGGTAATCCTCATCGGTAAAAGAAATTACCATGCCATGGTATAATCGATCTCTCCTAACAGGTCGTTCGGATACTGTCAAGACTGAGTCCAGCACCCCACGTCGTTTCTTCCCAATTACTTTTCCAACTGATCCACCTGTTATCACGTCCACCACCCAGAGGGCTGCCTGGGTTTGATCAGGTTGTTGTTGTTAGAGCTGAGCAAGGAACCAAATTGGAACCGAAATCGCACCAAAAACCGCACCAATTAAAACAACACAAATTAAAACCGCACCAACTGTTCAGGCATATGTGGCGATTTTAGGTGGGTTGAAAAACTAAATTTACGATTTTGGTTTAGTTACTAGCCAAAACCGCACGGATAAACGCACCAAATAATTATCATGTTTTCTCAAATTTGCTACGAGTATATATAATTTCTCTACTATAACATATTCTCCTCATTTTATTTTAGAAGACAGATATTGCAGGGTTGAATGAAGAATCAACAGTATCAATTATGTTTGCAAATCAAGAGTGGCTTGGTACTAACCAAATGAAACCAAACCATAAAATAACAAAATCGTATAAGAATGAAGAATAATTTAATAATTTAGCTAGCTACTAACCCTATATAACAATTAAATTTTCAAGTTTTTTTGTAAATATATAAGTTTGTAACTTGTACTGCAATCAAGTTTCAATTATTTAGATAAGGATATATAATGTCAATGATATTTTCCTTGCAGACTTACAGCTGTTTTGTATATAAAGAATTTCAGCGGCTAGCAGCTCTCCAATTAGTCTGCCTCATCTAACTAACTATAATTGACACATTTAAATATTTAATAAAAAGTATTAGTTTATAAATGCAAAATAAAACAAGAATTATGCCTGAATTAATTAGTTTTAATTCTAGAAGTGATAATAAATTATTAATTTATTCATCTTAATTCCTTTTGGAGATTTTATTCAATTACTTATTTTTATTTATCTTAATTTAGGTGTACAAAAAATTATTTATCTTAATTAATTGTTGCATGGAACGCATCGTAGGTAGATAATATATTATGTGTGTTTGTGTGTGTATAAACTAATTAAGAAACAAAATGTGAGCTAGGCAGAAAGCTTTTGTAGAGGGAGATAATTGAAAACAACATGCAATTTTTAAAAGATGATGAACAAAATAATGATTTTTAATATATAATTAATTTAATTTAGGTAGTTAACAGAATATTCCACAATTTTGCTGGCCAAAATATTTCTCTAAATATTTTACAATTTTGTTATTTCAATTGGTTTTGAAACCGAAACCGCACCAAATGAAACCAAACTGCACCGCACTAATCACAAACGGTTTCATGTGTGGTTTTGAATTTGTCAAACCGCACCTAAGCAGTTTCGTGTGCGGTTTGAACTTCAAACCGCACCATGCTAGCCCCTAGTTGTTGTGGCTAAGGGGCTAGAGCCTAGTTGTTGTTCTGCCTTGTTCCCTCACCTTCTCGCCCTGCAACGTACCGAACCAGCTCTCCATTCTAAACATTCTTCTCAATCAAATTCTTTAATTTTTTGCAAACTTTGGTGGAATGTCCAACTGCCTGATGATAGTCACAGTACTTATTCTGGTTTCCCCTCTCTAGGCGAACGATGGTCGAGCATGGTTTGAAAAATGGTTTATCTCTCATCTGCTCCATTATTTTTGCCCGATTTGTATTAAGTGGGGTGTACACCTTGTTGACTCTTCAGGGAGGGAAGGGCGGTCGGCCTCCACCGAACCCCCATTATTGTAATCTTTTTCGTGATTGTATGTTTTGTTGTTATTATTTTCTGACCTGGGATGGTTGTTCCTATTTCGATCCTTCAGCTTCTCCATTGCATTCGATTTCAAACTGCCCATGGCCTCCTCAATCACGATGAATTCCTCGGCTCTATCATAGGCCTCTGCCAAGTCCTTCGGGATGTTGAACATTAGATTCTTTACCAATTTCGGGACCTCACCACATCTAGACATGTCTGGAAATACCCGAGGGCCTGAGGACCATCCAAATGTCTCACATGTCCGACTGCCTCTCGAAATCTCTTTACATACTGGCTAAGGGTCTCATCGGAATACTACCAGATCTAAACCAGAGAATCGGTTGGCTTACATCCCCCTTTGTTACTCCCGAAACGGCTATGGAACTGGTTATAGAGCTCCTTCCATGACGAGATTGAGTTTGGGTTTAACAACGTCATCAACTGTTGAGCCTCTTTCCTCAAAGTAGTAATAAATATCTGACACTTGGCGACGTCAGAATAGTTATAGTACTTCATCAATCGGTCATATGCTTGGCTATACTCATACGGATCTCATGTACCATCATAACTCTCTATATGTGGGGCCTTCTTATTTGGGTCGACCGGAACCCGATCTATCTCTGGAGAGAACGATGATGTTGGGTCAATCAGAGTCTCCTCCTGATTGGGGGCCGTAAGTCTATTCTCCAGCTCTGCTAGTCTTCAAGAAAGCGCCTCGGTCTCGTTCCTCTATGAGGATGACTCTCGTCTATCCCGATCCCTGGGTTCTGGAGAGGTTTCTTGCCTTCTCCGTTCAGACCTTCCTCTGGCTACGCTACTTCCTTCACGGGAGCGACTTCTGCACCTACTCCTTTTATGAGAGCAACTTATGTGCCTGCTCCTTTCCCGAGAACGGCTTCAGCGCCTACTCCTTTTCTGTCGAGAATCATCCAAACTATGTGTTCTGGATCGGTTCCTGGGCGATGCTTCCCGACAAGGGTTCCGAGTGGAGGAAACCTCCTCTCCACCCATAAGCAATACCATATGTGCGTCCAAATCTTTTTGTTGAAGGCGTAGGGCCTCCACAGCGTCCTCATTCTCCTGACCCTTAGCTAAAATCAATTGTTTAGTGTCCTGGATATCTCGCTTGAAGTTCCAATCCTCCTGGGTACGCTTTCGGGATGGGATATCCTTGACTCGACTATCATATCACTTTTTCTTTCTTGCTGTTAAGAACAACTGATGCTTGACTACATTTGTTTGAGTATTCTTTGGACCCACCGAATGACTGTGGGACCCGAGCCTGTCCAAGATGTCTTTGGAATGACCCAATTTGTCCTTATCGAACCCTTAGGTTGAACTTATGGGTTTGCAATTGATTATTCATGTCCGTAAACTGTCTTACTTATCGCCATTACTTCTGATCAAGTTTTTGAGTGATTGAAAACTCCTAGCACTAAAATGTCCTCCTTCTAGCGCCAATGTTAACGCTAAGATTCATCCACGCGCCTTAATGACCAAAAACGCGTCCAATCCTGCACAAAAACAAAATCACACGAAGAATCTTGACGGCCTAGGCCGCCGGAGGAAAGCTCCGGTGTGAGAATAAGTACAAGCTGAACAAGGTTTAACAATTGAGGTATTTAGTGCTGGAAAATAATAATGATTTGTGTGTACCTGAAAACCAGGGTATAGCCTTGTATTTATAATGATCACACCTCCTCTACATGCCTTTCCCTATATGGAAATAGGATTCATCATTAGGTTAGATTCCTTAATGGGATTGAACTAAATCTCCTTAAAGAAAGGAAGTCAGATTCTATCCTGAGACTTTACTTAAAGTTCTTCACTTGCCCAAACAGATCCCTACATAGGAAGAATTCCTCCACGTGAACTATGGCCCACCGAATCCATTAGGCCCAAATAATCATGCCGCAACAAATATCACTGTATTCGGATTTGAATATGTTCGTTTACCGCCCTAATTGCTTGCCTTTGTAATCTCATTAATATTGCTCCAAATCTCATAATTAGTCAAAAACCTATCCAAAAAGGCTCTGGTAATAGGAAATGAAATCCCATTAGGATGTGTAAATCTCTCTTCTTTTTTTCTTTTTTTTTGTTGCTGGAATTTCTTCTTTCAAGCTAATTAATCCCATGAACCACAATATAAGGTTTTGAATATATAATATTATAATTTGTAATTTATCTATAAAAGTAGCTAATCAATTGACTAAAAACTTCAAAGTCTAATTAATAGTCCCATAGTTCGGGAAAAATTAAAAAATATATATATATATTATGTATTTAAAGTCATTAGACTCACAACTCAAAGGTTGATAAGGGTTGGAATAGGATGTTGTGAAATACTATAATTGGGCAAAATGAATTTGAAAGAAGCACTCCAAGCGTCAATAAATAATTTTTTTTACTGATATATTTTAACTCCCCTCTAAAAATGTTCTGGTTCCGCCACTTATTATAACAATAAGAACAAAGTGTTGGGTTTCTACGTAACGCATACATGCAATCAAATTACACAGTTAAAGGGCGGAAGCGCGAAACATATGTTTTAAAAATTTTATACAAACCCATACCATGATCATACTTTGTGCACAATTATCAATAACAGAAAAGTAAGGATGAATCAGAATCATACCCTTGTAGAATCTATCTTCCATAAGTACGAGTTCTACTCCTTGATCTCCTTGAATTTTTTGTAGTGGCTCCTTCCTTTGATCAACGTTAGCCACCCAAGTGTTTGGCCTCTAGATGTGATCCACCAAGGAAGAGGAATTAGTCAGAAAGATAGGTGGTTGGCTAAACCCTTTTTCTATTCTCTGTAGAAATTGTATTGTACTCTCCAACTCTTGGAATCACATATCTCTTATATCTGATATAAGACTCTCTTATATAGATATTAGGTTAACCCTACTCATCCAATTAGAATTGGGTTTCTTTTAATTAATTAATTATTATTTTTTTAATTAATTGGGCTTCCCAACATATTGGAATTAATTAATTAAACTCTTTAATTAATTTGCCACCTAATCTCATTAGGAATGAGTGAGAGTACTTATATTAAATTAATTCCTAAACTCCTTTAGAATTAAAATAATAATAATATTAATAAGACTCCTCTTATTAATTTATATTTAATATTTCTAAAATATTAAATAATAAATATTAAGCTATTTAATTTATTTTATCACCATAGATTAAATTAATTACACTTAATGCATTATTACTATTATGCCATTATCTTCTTAAATAATTCTTCTTCCTTTTATGGTGTGACCCTTTAGGTTCTCCATATTAAATAAGTTGTGAATAAATCAATTAGAATAATTCTAATATTATTTAAATAAATAAATTAAACTAATAATCTATTTAAATAAATAACATTTATTCTACAATAGAGATAAGCCTCACTAGCGATCAACGACTTTTCAGATAATATAGATTTCAACATTAATCATAAAAGAACTTGTGAGTTAATAGTTACCGTACAATTCAATCCTTCCACCATACAATGTCGCAATTAAATATAAGACATGGATTTACTGTCAAGTCTTATTTTATTTAATCATATGTATTTCGATTAGAAATTGCACAACTCCATATAATGCAAATTAGAAACTCCTTTCTAATTTCATTCCACCTTGGCCAAGGATTTCTGGGTTGTCATTTAACGAATCACATAGGACATATCTCCTCTTTTACTAGAAGTGATAAATTCTTTATTGATCATTCATTATCTCCATATGTAACTCGTTATACCCAATCATACCCTTTTATATACCCTAAAGGGCCTTAAGAAAAAAATCAAAGTATAATTCATTGCATACAAGATATTATGATGATCTCAAGTCCAAGGATCACTTGTACTACTATTACATTAGGAATTCCTATTGACAGACGAATAAAACTCCATTAGGTATTCCATAGCGAGTCACGTTCAGTAAACTTATTCTCCAATAAGAACCTACATACTTGCTTTAGTATCTCCACACAAATGATCATGAGATCAATCATCCTCATCCAATAAGCAAGCAACATATGTACCAATCTATCCTGATTTACTAATACTCTTTTTAGTAATCCCACGATTGGGAACTATTTTAGTTTTAAGCTTTCTAAGAATTTAAATCTCATTAGCATGATCAACATCATGATTCTAAAAGCATTG
Source organism: Panax stipuleanatus (assembly GCA_020205555.1). Lineage (NCBI taxonomy): Eukaryota > Viridiplantae > Streptophyta > Magnoliopsida > Apiales > Araliaceae > Panax > Panax stipuleanatus. The sequence continues at coordinate 155,367,572 of CM035117.1, read as the reverse complement.
CTTAAAACTATGGGTTATTTACATATTATAAAACAGCATCATGTAGATAATTAAATGCCTTTAATGAATACTTTTATTAATAAATAAATAAGATTGTTTACAAAGTATGTGCTTTATCATCATACATGATTGGCTTGTATGCACACTACTATCACAAAGAAGTGTCGTATAACGCTATAAACAAATTGAGTCGAGTTTTGGGCTTCTCGAACTTGGCTTAAAAGTTAAACTGCCAAGCTAAGCCGTACTTTTAAACAAACTTGATTGTGTTATTTGAATTTGACTTGTTTATAAACGAGTCGAGTTCTAGTATAGTCGAGCTTGAGTCGAGTCGAGTTGAGCTGAGTTTTAATCGCGTTAAACCAAATTTATAAACGTGTCTAGTTCTAGTTGAGTTTAGACAAACTATTAGTAGAGGACATTAATTTTTCAGTTTTAATCTCGGTTGTTGGTTACTACATTAAACGATAAAAATTATGTATACTCATTTTTGATCCATGACAAATACATGTTATGGATTATTACTCTATATATATTAACGAGATGAGGTTAAGCGAACTCAAGCCGAGCTTAGAGTATAGTTCGAACTTGGCTTGTTTATTAAACAAACATGGTCCCTTGTTCGAGCTGAACTAGATAAATGAACTTGAGCCAAGTTTAAAAAACTGAACCGAGTTTTGTTTTGTTCATGAACAATTCAGTTTGTTTATAGTTCTACATCTGGCTTCTAGGCCATGTTTGTTTGCAAGGATTATAATCCCGAGATTATAATCCATGGGATTATAATCCTAAGACTATTAATCCTAGGATTAAATAGTCCTAGTCACATATTTATTTTTTATGGGATTATTCATGGGATAACTTAAAATAATCTCATGTTATATTTATTTTTTCTAGGATTAATTAAAGAATTGGATTAAAAAATATCGTTTGGACTATTATACCCTTACCAATAATAACATATTTTAAACTATAATTTAAACTTATTTATACATCAAAAAATAATGAACAATTAATTTAAAAAATTTAAATAAATGGTTATATTATTCAATAAATATTATTTTTTTTAAGGGTAGGGGTGGGGGTGGGGATGTATACATAATCAGTAAATATTATTTTTTTTGAGGGGGGAGGGGGGAGGGGGGGAGGGGGACGGGGGTGCGAGTGGGAGTGGGCGGGGTGGGGCGGGGTACGGGTGTATACATAATCAGTAAATATTATTTTTTTTATGGGTGTGGGGGTGGGGTGGGGTGGGGTGGGGGTGGGGGCGGGGAGAGTGGGGGTGCGCAGGGGGGCGGAGGGGTGCGCGGGGTGGGGGTGTATACATAATCAATAAATATTATTTTTTTTGGGCGTGGGTGGGGCGGGGCGAAGGGCGGGTGGGTGGTGGGTGGTGAGGGGGCGGCAGGGGGCGGGTGGGTGGTGGACGGGGTGTGAGTGTATACATAATCAATAAATATTATTTTTTGAGGTGGGGTTGGGGGTTGGGGATTGGGGTGGGGGTGGTTGGTGGGGGTGGGGGTGGTGAGGGGTGGGGGTTGGGCGGGATCTAAATTGTCAGGTCTATTGTCAGTGTAAACTTTAAATTACACATATCAAATAATTAAATTACGTGTATTAGATTACTGGTACATAGTCTTTGTACCATTAAGTTTTAAGTTGTCGGTTATTAATAACGGAGATTGCAGGATATGATGATCATTTTAGAATAAGATTGAGGTTAATTTTGTATAGCAATTTTTAATCCCAAATGGTAGGGATTATAATATCAGGTAGAACATGGTATTAAATAATCTCTCATCTTAAGCTATTTTATAATCTCAAGACTAATATTCTCAAGTTTAAATTTAAAAACAAACAAGACACTTGGGATTAATAGTCATATCCCAAGTATAATTCTTACAAACAAATATAGCCCTAGGGTATTTAAAGAAGAACCTCTACTTTGACATGAAAGTTTTCAAGTGAAATTCGGAAAAGAATCATAGTATACTTTTGCAATTTTAAATAACCAATGAGCATAGAGAACTCTATAAAGTGATAACACATTTGAGTAATTTTGAACTAGAAGGATCTTTGTTAACTGCCTTAAAATGTAACATAGAATTGTGCAATACATTTGGGAATATTTCCACAAGACAAGCTAGATAAAAGGGAAAATCACAGAGTAGGGGCTCGTTCGGCAGCTCCGCCGATGACAGTGAGCAAATTGTTGCCAAAAGGATCACTCAAATGTGCTGAAAGGTTTTGAACAGGTCCTTCTCCGGTAACATAAGCTTGTATAAAGAAACCGAGCATCGCAAACATTGCTAGTCTGCCATTCTTGATCTCCTTCACCTTGAGGAGTGCAGCCTGGTCAGGATCATCGGCTAGCCCTAATGGATCGAATGGACCTCCCGGGTGAAGTTTGTCCTCCAAATCCTAAAAAAAGTAAAATTTTAAATAAAATGCAACCCTCTAAAAATGTCCAACAACAAAAAAAGAACCTATTCTTTATGTAAAACTCAGAATAATGCCATATAAACTGAACACGCAAATTTTACATATACAATGACGTTGCAGATTATAAAATGGTCGTTTCGTATGACAAACTTTGAAATGTCATATAAAATGAAAACGCAAAATTTTCATACTAAATAATGTGAGAATAATGTGACTCATTATAGAATCGGCGTTACATATGGCCAGAGCCGGTTCAAACTTTTTTGGGGGCCTCAAGTTAAATTTTAAATTGGGACCTTTTTTTAAACCATTCAATACTAAATTAAATTAATATCTATGATTTTTTTATTATAATTTCATTTTTCTTGATCTTTTAGATGCAAAATTATTGATCAAACTTTTATAATCAATTTTCTCTAACATATTCTTTTCGATTGATAAAATTGCTAATTCACTTAATCTTTCTTGAGACATTTGGGGGCCTTCTCAATTTTAGGGGCCTCAAGTCATTGCTTAAATGGCTTAACATATGGACCGGCCCTACGTATGGCCTAAACCATCAAATGCCAAATGAAATGAAAATGCAAAATTTTCACACAGAATGACAGGACTCATTATAAAATGGGCATACAGCCTAAACGTTCAAATGCTATATGATCAACTAAGAAGATTTCATACAGAATGATGTGACTCATTATAAAATGGGCGTTTGAATTTCCTAAATGTTCAATTAATAAAAGTTGGAATTTCTTAACATGTGCCCTTAGGGCACATGCTAAGCACACAATTTAAGAGAATATTCTCTTAAATTGTGTGTATATTCCCTTGAACTTGGTGCAAATGTAAAAATCAAGAGAATATGCACACAGTTCAAGAGAATATTCTCTTAAACTGTGTTCTTGGCATGTGCACATGTTAAGAGGACCCATAAAAGTTTGCATACCAAGCCATTGGTAAGTCTGTAGTATTCGGCGCCACCAAGAAGAACAACCTCAGCAACGACAGCAAGAACGAGATTAATAGGAATGTTCTTTCCAAAGTAACTAAGCGTGTTCCCATCAAGGAGTAGCGCTCCGGTCTGCATATATACACAATTTACATAAGAAGGGATTGCGAAAAAATTGCAAGTTCTTGACATGTACATACAATAAGTGGTTCCTGATTCGAGACGGCTTAAAAATGGACAGTCCATTTAGGCAGTGTATAAAAAACAAGTTGTATTTATATAGCAGAAAGTTGCATTTCAATGACATTCGTATACAAGTATTATACAATTACAACTCTATGCTATATAAAATGCTACTTGTTTTTATGACAGCCAAAATGAACCGTCCATTTTAAACCGCGCGTCTAGAATCATGATCAACAATTAGTGATGGAAATTACCTTGAACCAAACGGCTTCAGGGCCACAATTGGCTCCAAATTTGTTGAAGGCCTCAGGGATGATGAAGCCGGCTGCTCCCAACATTGCCCAGCGGGCATGGATTAGTTCATATGCTTGATATCTGCATGTTTAGTTAATTAGATTATATATATACCCCTCCACACTTCCCTTAACTGAATAATAAAGGTTATTTATTTATAAATTTAGTGTCATTAATATGGGACCAAGCCTCACATAAGAGAAGAGAACAGAGAGCCTGTCAAGTTAAAACCAGCCAAGCTTGAAAAATGTGGTATCCCGGCTTGAGTAAACCTAGCTCGTTTAACATTTAAATTTATTTATTTTGTTTTTATATCAAAAACCTAAACAAGTTGGGCTTAAACTCGGATCGCTTAAACCTGACTAGAACTCGACTCATTTACTCAACGAACCGAGTTCATACATTAAATGTCGGCTCGACTTGCCTTGTTTAACTTGTAAAAGAGTTCATGATTATAACTTGAAACCCGATTCAGTTCGTTTATAGCTCTACATAAGAGAAGTGGACAGAGAAAATCAGAAAACTATCAGTATTACTTACTTGGCAAAGTCTTGTGGTTTCTTGCTAAGGCCAAAAGGATCATAACCATAGCTACATGAACATAAAGGTAACATAAATATGAGTGTACTTTTCATGGTAACTTCACTATCAGAATTGGAATTGTAATTCTACAACAACTTTACAGAATTTCTTTTTTATTACAAATCAATAGGAATATTCAGATCTCATGTTCTAATTACAATTCCAAACCAGTGACATTCAAAATTAGCAAATTATAAATTTAAATAGGACAAAATGTCACGAAAATTTCTTATTCTTTACAATACATGTCATTGTATCCGCATGTTTAAGAGTGGTACTGTACTACCTCTGTCTGTGAGTCCTGATTCTATTTATTTATTTATTTTTGGAATATTACCAATTACCTTTTGCCACAATTTTTCCAGATAATTTTAATGATATATATATATATATATATATATGTATATGTATATGTATATGTATATACATATACGCTGGCTATCTCCAGCGAATCCAAGGGATGAACGAAAAACTAACTGGCTTTAGAGACTGACAAAACAGTCGCTAAAGCATAAAAAAATCGATTTTTGTATGCTTTAGCGACTATTTTGTCCATCTCTAAAGCCAGTTCGTTCGCTGGTATATCTTTGAAGTTTAACATAAGCCTAAAGCTATGTTTTGCAACTCACTCAAAGCCTTGGAATTGAGCGCCGAAGTTAACTAAATTTTAGTTATACAACATTAGAAATATGCTTTCAATTCCAATCCCAACAAGTGAAAATGAGTTGCCAAACATAGTGTAAAAAGTAAAGCAAAGGCCTAGTGGACTTACTCTCCGGGAACTTCTCCAGTGAGGTACTCGGGAACTTCGGATCTGTCCAATAGGCCTTCCGGCAAGAAAATTCTTCTCTCAGGACCTGAAAAGAACAATATTTTAGTCAGACATGCTTATTCCCTCCTATCTAAAATATAAGATCAATATTGAATTTTTAAAAGCCAATTTGATACATTTTTAAATATAAAATTAACATCATTTTTGAAAGTAGTAAATCTCATAATTAGTATTACTTTATATATAATTTATTGACGAAAATTAAATGAATTTATATTAATTTTGAATTTTAAAATGTTTTAATTAAGAATGAGTGAGTAATTAAAAGTAGAGTCAGCCGGCTTCAATTAATTTAGTGAACTCACTTACCATACCACTTGGCAAGCTCATCGGTCGCCGGAGTAACAACGGCGGCCTTCTTGGCTGCCTTCTTCTTACCAAAAAGAGCAACAGTTTTGAAGGTGGCAGGGCTAGATGCCGAAGGAGCCGACCTCGATGCACCGGAGAAGTTTAGAGTGTTCCCCAGCATTTCCGACACTCCAATGGAGGCTGCCGCAGTGGATGCCGCCAGGGAAGCCATCTTCGGTGGTGGTGGTGGTGGTTTCCGACAAGTTTTTGCTGAATGGCCAATGAAAGAATGAGGAGTGTTTGATAGGGTGGTGAGAAATCAGCCGACTTAATGGTTTTTCTGGTGGATGTGGACTTGCCACGTAGGATTTTCGTTCTAGCGTTATGATTGGTCTGCATGGGAATAGGGCAATCCAATCCGAGTTTTCGATAGGCTGGGTTTGCTGACTTGTACTGGCCATGAGCCTTGGATTGTGGATGGGAGTACTTCGATTTGGATAACTTAATATCTCCTATCCAAATTTAAAACCATAAATTCTACTAGTATTTGTTTGTTGAAAAATGCCATTATTTTATATTTTTATATTTTTGTGGGTAACAAAACTCTTGCACTTAGCATCACAATAATATTCATCCCAAATAATTCTCAAAGTTGAAGAAAAGTATAAAGGAACCTAGTTTACAAATAGCTCATCAAGCTAACAAAGTCCTTATGGAGCTTATGCAGCTTGTTCCATATTGGATTAGCCGATTAAGATTCCCTAAATTACACATTTTACCTAATTTACCCCGATACACATTTGACGACACAAATTTTACATTGAGCAACACAAAAATCTCTTACAAATAACAATTTATAGTACCGTCACTAAAATTAATATTCGAGTGTTTTAAAAGAAATTGAATGAAAAGTGTAATGGAAGAGATCTTTCAGATCTATCCAGCCGAAATACTAGCTAGGTCATCGCTAAAGCCCAATATCATTAATAAAGAAAATTAATATTTTCACATGATTTTTTGATATTTTCACATGAAAACCGCCGCTATAGATCTTATAGCGACATTTTTTACCATCGCTATACATCTATATAGTGGCGAAGTCAGAAAGTTTTGACAGTGGGGTCGAAATTATTACTGAGTTACAAATAATTTGGCGGTGGTTCGGAGGCAGTGTCCCCGAGCCAATTTTTTTTTAATATTTTATACTTTCGAGTCACATATATATATACACACTATATTACAATGAAAATATAATAAGTAATAATATATGGTATGTATACACTATATTGACTTATAATAGACTTTTTTAATCACAACTGTTTATAAGTAAGTAATTCATTATTTATTTTTAAAAATAATATAAATTAGATTATTATTTAGTTTAAAATATTATAGAGAGATATACATATATTGAGAGGATGAGTCATATGTGGTTAAAATTTGATTGACAAAGTTATAAATTTTCAATTTGACCCCGTATAATAGAAAATTTATAAAATTTTAGTGAGGTCAATTTATATATAATAATTAAAAATTTTAAAATTTACCTTACATTATAAAACAATTTTTTTTTTCTGTACATATTCCATGTGGCTTCGCCACTGCATCTATAGCGATACTTTTCATGTAGAAACATCAAAAAATCATGTGAAAATATCAACTTCCTTAATAAAACCAGAAGACTATCAAAATAGAGAGAATACACAATCATAACCATTGAAACAGATAACCAATGAAACAAAATTGACTTTAGCCTGTGTTACATAGGTTGGTATCCCCCAAGGGTTCAGGGTATTGGTAACCGTGCAGTTCATAAACAAACTCCATTGCATATATGCAAGAGAAAATATTCGCACATAAAAATTCCTGCATTTCATTCACACGCACATTTCTCTAGAGTTGCTGGGAAAGTATATGGAGGAGTCGGTGCTAACTGGTGTTTGTACAACAGGAATTTTAACAAACTGTATCAATATCGTCTCCACTTGTCCACCTCTTTGGAAGTTGCTCTGATTAGCTTCTTGGTGTTTACAACAAGATCGTCAATGATAGCACCAATCTCATCCCTGACATTAAGAGAATTTTTTTTTAAGTGTATGAAAATGAATTGCAGCCAAAAAGATGTTCGAAAAAAAAGTTAAATATAACTTGGGAACAACAGTGGTATTGATGGAAAAAGAGTGCACGAAATATGTTGTACACTTTTCGGGCATACAGTCATTAGAGGCAATTAGCAGAATCATAATATGAACTTACTGAGTAGGAAGATATCGTGGCCCATTAAAGAGCATCCCAACATTGGAGTATTTCCGATACTCATCATGAGCAATCCCCCTTCCAGCACCGTAGCCAAATCCTAAACCAATCCCACATCCAGCACCAAGTCCAAAGCCAAGTTGTAAACCAGGAAATCCAGGACCAAAGCCTGCGCCTGAAGCAATATGTGTGTTCATATATTAGTAAACACTAGTACAAAAGACAACCACAAATGACTGTATGCAGCAAACAAAGTATCAACAGCCATGATAAATGTAATCATCATAATAAATCTGGTGATCTTTGGTCCAAAGACCAGTCCATGGCAGCCTTTTAATTTCTAAGTCGAGAGATGTCGGTATCTTACTCCCTGCGTTTCACGTTAATGTCCCCAATTGACTTTCATGCACTTTAAGAAAACAATGAGGAACCCCAACCCCAAAAAAAACACAATTTTCTTACTAATAAAAACAAGGGAAAAATAGAAGTCAAAGTGGAATTTAGTACATTAGGACTTGGTATAATAAAGACGAGAAAAAATGGCATGAAGGAAGTGTAATCTAAATAAGTTAAACCAAGGGTGACAAGGATTTGAGACATCCAAGAAAGGAAAGGGGGGCAAGTAATTTGAGATGGAAGGAGTTATTTTTTTAATCTATAGAATAAGACCGTGGAAACTCCTCAAAATTGCATAATTACAACAATACAGCATCTTTTTCTACAAAAGGAAAAATAAAAAAGTTGTTAGAACTATATGCGTCTGTTACAATTGTTATTCTCTCATTCTGCCAATACCTGATCAAATCATGCTATCAATATTGCCCAGTTACTAAAGTCTTTCTCCTCATTGTTCAAGTAACTAAATAATTATTTCTATCAATTCAATGAATATCACAAAGCAGCCTCCCAAGAGAGATACAAAAATAATAAGAAATACTTTTAAAGCCAAAATGGAGAAGCGAAACAGATCATCTGCTTCCAACTAAGATGACTCACGGTTTTAAAATTAACAGTAGGTGAAAGATGGTATCTTCCATATCAAAAACCAAGCAAGAGACGATGACAAGCAATCAATTTGTTGTGTAATTAAACTTGTAGAAAACAATTACTAGTTGAATACAAACAAAACAGAAATATTTATGTGCTAAAATTAAACTGCAGCAATCAACCAAGAAAATCTGATGCAGGTTCCAACAAAATTAAAACAAGGACTGCGAAACTAAAACAGCTTTCAACTGACCCTGAAGCAGTTGCCCATATGGTGTAGGTTGTGCTAGTATTTCTGAAAATAAGTAGCATATATATATAAATATATACATGTGTGTGTGTGTGCGTGTCTGTATAAAAAGATAGAGATGCTTTAAATTTTAGAATTCAGAAAGACCAACAGTTAAAGAACATTGGTGTTTATATAGTTCTCAGGGAGGAACGGAAGAAACAATAGAGAGAGGCAAGAAAATTGAAGATTGCAATGAGATGCAATAAAGAGTTTTCCATGCATATTGATTTAGAAGAAAGGGAAAATGGATTAAATTGAGATCATGCTACTATCAACAATGACAACAACAAACAACAACATCGGCAACAACAACAAAGGGAGAGAGAGAGAGTGTGATGGAATAACAACAGCTGGTTAGCATATAAGAGGAAAAAGAAGCTGATTATGATAATACTTGATTTTCCTTCTTGTTAAGTTAAATGGAAATATGGCAGGTGCAACAAGTGTACATGCTATGTCATATATAACATTAGGATCCCAAGAACAATTACATTCCAAAATAAGATCTTTTGTGTACTTAAAAAAATTATGCATATTTATTAAAAAGAATGGTTTGGGATAAAGGCGTTCTTGAGTTAAATTGTATTTACTAAAGGCAAAAGGCAAAGCCTTTGAACATGTTTAGTATATATAGAATGGTAAATCAACCTATACATAGAGAACATAATCACCCTCAAAGGCCAAAGAAAACCTTCACTTGAATTCCCAAGCAAGCCAAGAAATGGTAAGAAAAATCAAGGACCCCCAAGAATGGATCTGCAGACATCAAAATGGCCTTTGAGTGATGAGTGGTCTTCGGTTTCTCAAGACACTGGCACTTCCCTGACCCCCTATTGTGATATTTTCTAATGTTATTACCATAATACTATATTACATTAGAATAAGGAGAGGGAGAGGGAGAGGGAGAGGGGGAGGGGGGAGGGGGGAGGGGGGAGGGGGGAGGGCGGGGGGGGAAGGCCTTCAATAATGGCCTGATGCTCACAGATAAAGCGAATGTTAGAAGGCCATAATAGAACATTAACTCCCTCAAAAGGCCTCTAATTACACCCCAAAACAAAGTTTATGAGAGAGGCAAAGATGAGCCATCCTCCATCAATTGACCCAAGCTCCGCCAATACCGCCGCAATCGGTTGTTGTCCCCTGGTTGGACCAGCCTCTTATCTCGGATGCAGAATGAGATTACTTCCTCTATATCCGATATGAAGCCCTCAATTTCAATTTTTTTTTTTTTTTTTTTTTTTTTTTTGGGGGGGGGGGGGGGGGGGGGGGGGGGGTGATAGCCTACAACATATGGTCGAAATGGGACCAAATATCTCCATGTTCCAAATAGTGCAAGGCATAACCCTCTGCACTGAGAGAATGGGAAAAACAAGAACCAGATTTTTTTTGCGACGAGTGCAACCTCAATTGGTGTTTTATCCAACTTAAGTCTTGGCAAGGAATAGAACTATGCCTGTCTCATTACATTAAATTCTGAAGTATGATATGCACTTTATAAAAGCACAATAGAAGATGTTAGCCCATTCGCTGACAACTTAAATTTTTGGAGTAACTCGTAACTTGACATGGTACCATATGTCTGACACGCGTTCTTGGTTTCAAGAATTTTGACCTGCATTCAATATGCTCTATGTTTGGTATGTGCGACACATGCTTACTTATAATAACTAGAACCTTGAAACTCTGTGACCAACATAGTTATCAAGGCGACAAGTCGAGGGGAGGCGACAATCGGGAGCTTAAGCGCTTAGGCGCTTAGGCGACAAGGCACTCGACTAGTCGTCCACAAGTCGACTTGATATATATTTGATATTTATATGAATATTGATATATTTATTTTTCTAATGATTTACCATTTTCATAATGCAAGTTGTAGGCTTGTAGCATATCAAATCACAACAAAAAGTGAACAAGATCAAGTTAAAATGAATAATTTTATTATAGTTGTAATTTTTTGAACTTGTACAACCTTCAAATTATATAAATGGTGACTTAATCAAAAGCCTTTTGGATGCATGACTTAAGCTTATGTGCATCAATGTAGTCCTTCTCAGATGTAATTGCAACCTCAGGTTCCCAATATAAGTTATAACTCACAATTGCAACTCCAAGACTCTGCAATGGCATCAACTTTAGATTAGTTAATAACTAAAAATTTACTACTACATCCGTCCCAAGATGACTGCCTAGTTTTGATTTCCCCCCTTCAAATTGATTATTTTTAGAATTAACCGTTACGCATTTATTGGTACATTATATGTAGTTTCTTATAGTTATAATCCCTTCACCTATATTTTTGTTAAAAAATGGTACAAATTAGTTTTAAAAAGTCAATTTGATTAAAAAAAAAGAGAGGTCAAAATTGGACATTTATTTTGGAACGGAAATTTTAGCTAGTTATCAATTATACGAGAGAAATCAGTCCCAAGTCCCAACTCCAAAACAAAAAAAATCCAATTATACAGTAGTAACAGCACCAGCAGAGGCTCAAAGCAGAAAAAAGAAACCCAAAAGTGAAGGGGAAAAAAATAGAAGAAGAAGAGTAGTAGAACAGCCTCTCGTAGTAAAAGAAAAGCAAAAAAAAAAAAAAGAGTAGAAGAAGAGAAGCCAGAAGAACTGAAGAAGAGAAGAAGAAGAGTTGTTGCCAGTGAGTTGTTGAAGAAGAAGAGAAGACGAAGAACTGAAGAAGAAAAGGAACTAAGGAAGCATACCGGAGTTGAAGCCTGCCAGTGAGTTGTTGTTGATGTTGTTGCTGCTGCTCTTGCTCTCTGCTCTCTCCCCTTTCTCCCTCTCGCGGTCGATCAATTAGGTTTAGATCAGTCGAACTTGCTTCTTGTTTTTTACCCAGTTAAGCTTCGGGTCGGACCACACCCGCTCTATCCAAGTCAACCGCTTAGCCATCTAGTCGTCCAAGTTACTAGAAAGTCATCCAATTCGTTATCTAAGCGCTCGAATTTTTCCCCTCCCACCAAGTTGCCCAGACGCCTTCTCAATATGCACCGACTAGACGCCTAGGAGACAACTTGATAACCATGGTCACCAAACAATGTGGATTAAACTAAAAAAACGAGTAAACTAGCATCGCCCAAATTGCATCTTTATAGTTCTTGCACATCACATCTCCCCATATACAATTTTGTCCTTCTTCACATTGCCAAAGCCAAATGTAACAAAACTTTCTCGTATTACAAACCCTTAAAACTTCTTGCTCAAAAGTTAAGAGGAGTTCACACGAAAAAATCTAGTCACAAGATAATATGAAAATAAACCCTTGAAATCACCCGATAACAATTAATCTTGGGCAATCTCTTATCCCGAAAAGCAAGCAAAGGGAAAAGATAGAAAATAAAAATAGGCTAGCAAACTTGATAAGCAAAAGAGAGAAAAACCATCAAACAAGGCCATCACTAAATATTGATTGGCACTCACTAATTAAGAAGACCTATATGCATCACTAGAAAACCTTGTAAAGACCCAACAATCCATCTATCAAAAACCTAACACCCAACAATTACTAGGAAGACCAGTGTCTATCCAAAAAACTCCCAGAATACTCTACAAAATATCTTTAAAATAAAGAAACAGAAAAACCGAACCAACACCCCATTAAGCAATCAACACATAATATCTTGACCACACAGACTTGAATATATATGGTCCCAAGTGGTTCCTATTTTGAAAATAATCAAATCTTAAGATTTCTATGTTTGTTAACCTTGCATTGTCTTGAGCATGTAATTACCTGTACCGTTAGTGTTGGTCAAATCCTCACCCATTTTTGGCCTTCTGCATTTTCCATTCCCCACAGACCTTTGAATTTGGCCTTCCCATTCTTTGTTTCCTCACCTCAGTTTTTTGCTATAAAAGGCAGCCAAATGAGGAGGGAGAGACGCACCAAAAATTCATATACTCCCATCCGAGAGAGGAAAAGATAAAGAGAGAGAAAAGCTTCTACTGAAGCTTAGGAAAAATAGAGAGAAAGATAGTTCAAATAAATAGGTGTTTTATTTGAGTTCCATCAAATAGTTATTGTGGTGAAGTAATTTGAGTTTGTACTCAAATTAAGATATCTTTGTATTCTATCAGATTATTCTAGTGAATTGTTCCGAGTTTGTCGGTTTTTACCTCTTAGTTTTAGAGGAGTTTCCACGTAAAAATCTTGGTGTCTCATGGTTGGATATTTTCTACTCATTATTTTCTGCAGTGGTTATTATTTTGGTGGGACTGCAAATTTAATCTGTTTGGCATGTGCTGATAGTTTATCTATTTAATTTATCAAAAACAACATTATTTGGGAGGTGATTTTTCCTAACAAGTGGTATCAAAGCTAAGGTTATTTGCTCGGTTGTTTTTGATAAATTTTATGGGAGAATCAGTCGGAGCCATGATTAAATTGGCCTCTTCAAATTTTTCGATCTGGAAGCCTATAATGGAAGATATCTTTTATTGTAAGGATCTGCATGATCTGTTGGAGCTCGAGGGAAAGAAACTCGCAGCTAAATATGAGACTGATTGGAAAACAATGAACAGGAAGACTATTGGTCACATCAGACAGTGGATTGATCAAAGTGTATTCCACCATGTTTCGCAAGAGACGGATGTTCATACTTTATGGACAACACTAGAGTCTATGTACGAAAAGAAGAATGCACAAAATAAAACTTTTGTGATTCGGAAAATTGTGAACCTGAAGTACAAAGACGGGAGCAGTGTGTCGGAGCATATGAGCGAGTTCCAAGATTTGGTGAACTAACTGTCCACCATGAAGTTAAATCTTGATGATGAGATTCAGGTTCTTTTGTTTCTCAGTTCGTTGCCAAATAACTGGGAGACTTTGGTGGTGTCTCTAAATAATTCAGCTCCGGAAGGAAAGCTGACTATGCAGATAGTCAACGGCAGTCTCCATAATGAGGAGACAAGACGAAAGGAGCAAGGTGTGAATTTTGAGACAAACACAAGTTTTCGTCGCGTAGAGTAGCGGCAGAAACAAAGAGAAGAGCTCTCATGAAGATGACAAATCCAGGAGAAGGTTGAGAGGAAAAGAGATAATTTGTTTTCACTGCCAAAGACCGGGTCATATAAGGCGAGAGTGCAGATTTTTAAAGAATGAACAGTCTAAGAAAAAAGATGAGAATAAGTACTCGATTGTGTATCTATCCGACTTTGATGTAGCCATTGTTAGTGATGGTAAACCCAAGTGCCAAGTTAATGAATGGTTTATTGATTCGAGTGCTTCGTTCCATGCTACTTCGCATGGTGAGATCTTCACATCCTACATTAGTGGTGATTTTGGTTATGTACAGATGGAAAATGGTAATGCATCCAAGGTTATAGGCATTGGAGATATTTATCTAAAGACTAACAATGATGACATGTTGATGCTTAGAGAAGTCAGACATGTTCTGGATATCCGCCTTAATTTATTGTCTACTGTTAAGCTTGATGAGAATGGGTATAGCATTTCCTTTGGTGAAGGTCAGTGGAAGCTCACTAAAAGGTCTCTAGCGGTGACTAGAGGAAAGAGGGTAGGCACTCTTTACACAATGCAGGCGCATGTGGAAGGTGTAAAAGATGGGAGAGTTAGGCGAAAAAAGATGTGGTACAAAGCCATGCAAGATGGAAGAAAAGCATTGCATGAGAAGAAAGCTCTTCACTTTAAATGGGTACCAAAAGTGAAGAAGGAAAGTGATAGCTCGCAGCCAGGGTACAAAGCGGTTGTGAAAGAATTTGACAAGCAAAAATCTGTCAAGTTTGAGTTAGATCCTCCCATCAAGATGAACCATGCCGATGAGATAAAATCGGGCATGAAGAAAGTTAAAAATTTCAAGAAGCTTGAGTTGAGTCAAGACTTCGTTGGGATTAACTCCAAGTGAGGAGTTATGGTTTGGTATGCAAATTCAGTCTTGGAATGTTATACAGAAGCATATATGGCAAGTTCTGAATAAAAGAAGTCTACTGCAGGGTATTTGTTTATTTTTGCAGGGGGAGCTGTGTTATGGCAGTCCAAGTTGCAGAACTGTGTTGCTTTGTCTACTAAGAGCTGGGTTTGACACAGGAATCGACTCCAAGTGACGGTGTCATGGTGAATACCTCCTCTAATGGGTTCGGAGGGGGAGATTGTTGATCAAATCCTAACCCATTTTTGGCCTTCTCCATTTTCCATTCCCCACAAACCTTTGAATTTGGCCATCCCATTCTTTGTTTCCTCCCCTCAATTTTTTGCTATAAAAGGCAGCCAAATGAGGAGGGAGAGACGCCAAAAATTCATATACTCCCATCCGAGAGAGGAAAAGAGAAAGGGAGAGAAAAGCTTCTACTGAAGCTTAGGAAAAATAGAGAGAAAGATAGTTCAAATAAATAGGTGTTTTATTTGGATTCCATCACATAGTTATTGTAGTGAAGCAATTTGAGTTTGTACTCAAATTAAGATATCTTTGTGTTCTCTCAGATTATTCTAGTGAATTGTTCGGAGTTTGTTCCTTGGTTTTTACCTCTTAGTTTTAGAGAGTTTTCCACGTAAAAATCTTGGTGTCTCGTGGGGTACTTTCTACTCATTATTTTCTACAGTGGTTATTATTTAGGTGGAACTGCAAATTTAATCTGTTTGGCATGTGCTGATAGTTTATCCATCTTATTTATCAAATACAACAGTATTTGGGAGGTGATTTTTCCCAACAGTTAGTTGCTACTAGCATTGACAACTTCTGAATGAAAGGGCCACAAATGTTCATGATATATCATATTTCCTACAATTATGGCATTATTTTAACACTGTTCTTGATACTAGATTATTTTTAGAATTATAAATAATTAGATTATATTCGTTCAGATAGTTTTTTACCTCTTCTTCTTCTTTCTTTTTTTAACATCTTGATATTTTCCAAGTTACGAAAGTAATAATACTTCATCCAATTTGAATATAAGATCAAAGTTTGACTTTTGAAAATCAATATGAAATATTTTCAAATTTAAAATTGATGTGATTCATATAACTTTGAGGAAAAAAATAATCTTTGTAATAAATAATAATTTTAGATAGTTTAATTGATTTCAAAATGTCAAAATTGATACTAAGTTGTCAAACAGAGGAAACAGTAAGTAAAGCAAATGGAAGCATCCATCACTTAATTGAGAAGTCCAGTGTATAATATCTGATTACTTGGCCTTAAATGTTCGATTGGCAAAACCAGAAAAATGAAAACAAACCCAAAATTCTTCTACTCTATTTCCTACAATTCCTGAATACCCAATATAAAATAAGAAGAATAAATACATATACATATAAACAGACACAGTAAAAATGAAGAAATTAGTGAAAAAGAAACCAATACCTCCGATAAGGCCGACGCCGAAACCAACCCCACAGCCGGCGCCGACGCCAAACCCAGGTCCAACCTTTCCCAATTGCCTGGAATTAAGCACCGGTAACTTCCAAAGCAAGCCCTTCTCTTCATTATTCCCACCGCTGTTCATTTCCACTCTCTGTCTGATTCTGGTTATGGGGTAGGAAAGATAGCGGTGATTTCCAAGTTTTTGATGAATGAAAATGTCGCCACTTTGCGTGCTAATAAAGCATTTTCGGCAATGACTTATTCTAAAAGCACGTATAAGTAATTCCTCCGTCCCAAAAGGAGTAGAGAAATATAAATATATTATTTAATGGGATCTATTAATATAAAAAACAAAAGTATTTATTATTTATATATAATTTTTTAAAAAATTATTATCTTTTTTATATTTACTTTTATTTTTCTTGATATATGATTATATGTGTAAATTATACTTTGCTTATCAGAACGAAAGAAGTAAAATTTAAAATAATTTATAAGTTTAAAATTAAGTTAATACAAATTATGAAAGTATTTGATTGAAATAACTTATAAGTTATAAGTTTAAATAAGTTATAAAAATTATTTTAAAAGAGTTAACATTTGTTAATCATACATATTTTAATTATTTTAAAATGAAAAGAAAGAAATTGTTATTTTTCAAAATAAGTTATAAATCACATATAAACATTAGTAAAAAATTACTTATAAATTGATTTGGCCAACTTATAAATAATTCCCGAACATGCTCGTAACTAGAGGTGTAAACGGATATATACGGATCCGGATATCAGTGTATCCGTATCCGTATCCGAAAAATTTAATCCGCATCCGTATTCGTATCCGGTATCCGACGAATTTTGAAAATATTATCCGTATCCGGTATTCGGAATAATATCCGAATACGGATAATATCCGTTTCCGTTTCCGTATCCGGCAGATTTAAAAACTAATATTTTTTTTTTGCTAAATTACCAAGATTTTATTTAATTACTATATATTAATGAATGTAAGTTATTAATATATATGTAACAAACTGATAGTTATAGTTTTGTAAGTTAATATATATATATATATATATATATATGTAAGTTATTAATTAATGAATTTAAGTTATTAATGAATGTAAGTTATTAATATATATGTAACAAGTTAATAGCTATAATTTTGTAAGTTAATATATATATATATATATATATGTAAGTTATTAATTAATGAATGTAAGTTATTAATATATATGTAACAAGCTAATAGCTATAGTCTTGTAAGTTAATATATATATATATATATATATATATATATATATAAGTTATTAATATATATATATATATATATGTAAATTATTAATAAATATGTAACAAGCTAATATCTATAGTTTTGTAAGTTAATATATATATATATATATATATATATATATGTAAGATATTAATTAATGAATGTAAGTTATTAATATATATGTAACAAACTAATAGCTATAGATAGTTTTGTAAGTTAATATATATATATATATATATATATATATATGTGTGTGTGTGTGTGTGTGTGTGTGTGTGTGTGTAAGTTATTAATTAATGAACGTAGGTTAATATATATATATATATATATATATATATATGTAAGTTATTAATTAATGAATGTAAGTTATTAATATATATGTATATTAATTAATAACTTATATATATGTAAGTTATTAATATATATATATATATAAGTTATTAATCAATGAATATAAGTTATTAATTAATATAAGTTATTAATATATATATATATATACATATATATATATATAAGTTATTCGGATACGGATTCCGAATACGGATACGAATCCAAATATCGGATTCCGGATATCCGCTATCCGCTGGATATATTTACGGACGGATGTTAAACGAATACGAATACGCCTATATCCGTATTCGTATCCGTTTATTTGCGGATACTTTTAAACCGAATACGGATATATCTTTTTTTTTCGGATACGAATAATATCCGCTTTTTTCGAATACGGATGCGGACGAATACGAATTTTTCGGTTACCATTTACAGCCCTACTCGTAACTAACAATTAGAATAAGATGCCCTTATTCTAATAACCACCCTTATTCTCAAGTTATTTTACTTAAAACACCTCCTTTAGGTGGAAAAATTGACACATTTTTATACTTTGACCGAAAGTAATTTACGATTTTATGTATTAACTATTTTATAAATAATTATGTGAATAAGTATGATCGATGGCTTTTAAAAAAAAATGTAATATAATAGGTCACTCTTATAATCATATTTCATCTCATGTACAATGTCTTTTGCATTTGTAATTCGATAAAAAAAAACTTTCACAAAAAATAGGGTGGACAACTAAATACTCCCTCTTTAAAAAAAATCTCATTTGTCAACCTTTTTATCTTGCAAAAGTGTTAATTTATTAATGTTAATAATATAAAATAATCAAATGTCCCTAAATTTGTCATTTTCATTACCAAACCACGCAAGTTAACAAGAATCTTATTATTTTAGTATCATATATATGAAACAAAAATGTATCTTTATTATTTATTATAAACTTTATAAATAAAACTATTTTGATAAAATATAAGGAGAAGCTACATAAAGATATGAAAAATAATATATATTGTAAATGTTTACGTTGATATTTTATTTGTCAATTACGTGAATAAATATTAGTGACTTTTGAGAGATGTGCAATAAGTTAAGCTCTCTTATGATTATATCTAATTCTATATATTGATGTGTTTCACAATTATAATTCGGTATATATTTGTCACAATACATAACAGAACTCTAAATATACTAATGTTAAAAGGAAGAAGAAAAAAAGTACACAAATTCTATTAGCACGAAATGTTGATGACCTAAATTTTTCTTAATTGATACTATAAGGTTACTGTAGTAATTGTCCACTAGGTTGTATATTGATTTTATCGATGACAATATTAATTTTTTTTAATTTAATTATTTCCACGTTATGTATTTTTCATTATTATTCATAACTTGCTAAGTGCCCGTGCGAAGCAAGGGTTATTGTTTTAAATAAAATTATTTTTAATTTATTTTATATAGTGATTATAAAATATATTTTTAGAATTTTAGATTGACTTACTACTATTATTAGAATGAGTAATGACTATAAATTTTGCTTAAAAATGAATAACTATAGATCACATATTGAATGTTATTAATGTGATTATTTTATTCTTTTAAATTTAATATTAAGTTATTATATAGTTTCAAAATTTAATATTTAGTTTTTATAATCAATCCTTCGTATTTATATTTGCATTTTTAATTAGAGTTCAAAGTTGAGTGGAAACCTAAAAAATGAACGTGGTGTTTAAGTCATACTCTCTATTGTATAATTAATTAAATAAATAAAGTCTATAAAAAAATTGTTTTAAAATAATAAGTTACGATCATAATTTTTGTTTTTAAAGGTAATTAAATTGTAATTAGTAATATATAAGTCAATATTTTTTAACATTAATTAACTTAAGGTTTCCTATATGAAAGAAAGTAATTTACTAAATTTTAATCATTAATATATTTTGTAATATACATTACAATTTTTTATATTAATTATTATTTATTAATAATAATTTTCGTATGTTTTTAATATATAGTTATTTAGGAATATAATTGTTGTAGAATAATGAGTTGCATAATGATTTTAGTAAATAACTAAATTTTAATAACCAATATATAAGTTATATTTTTTTTGTAACATTAATTAACTAAATGTCTCTTATATGTAATAGAATTAGTAACTGTGATAACTCGAATTTTCAGAAATTATTAAAATAAGAATTTAGTAAATAAAATTCTTAAGGCATGTGTTGGGTTCAAATAAGAATATATATGTGTTATGTATTTTGAAGTATGTGGTTTGGTAAGAAGTATATATATATATATATATATGAGATTTTATAGTTGATTAACTGTTAAAGGAAGTAGAGTTTGAACTTGAATTTTGATCTCTAAATTATTGAAGAAGGTAGTGATGTTGTAAAATCAAAGAGGAGATTGATTTTGGTTAACTAGTATAACAAGTTAGCATGTTCTAAGGATGTGTGAGTTAATTTTCTGTTTCTGCTGAAGCAGAACATGTCTGCATTTGAACTTGAGGTGGCGAGACCGCGCCACTTCCAAGTCTAAGACTAGCGCGATCCTGCGCAGGTCTGCAAATGATTCTGGAGGAGTTTGTATATTCAGAACCTTAAGGTATGTATATTAGTGACTAATATGTTGTAATATGGGTCATAATTGGTGCTCAAATTGTCCATGAATAGATTGAGATAACAAATCATGAATTAGTTATGGGAATCAACTAAACAAGAATAAATATTGGTTAATTTAAATTAAGTTGAAAGTTATGTTATGGAATAAGATAATTTGAATATTAAAACCTTAATTGTCAGCGGTGATATAGTAAAGGGAATAATTCACTTAAGTAAATGGTGAATTAATATATGTGTTTGGATAAGGAAAATGAAATGAGTATGTTATTAAATTTAGTATTGTTTTTATATATTACTTAGTATGGTAATTTATGAAAGAGTCTAATGTTCGGAATGATGTTAATGAAATATATATGTTGTTGAGGAGAGAAGAAAACCAATATATCTTTAGATAAATATTGGTTAGAGATTTATAAATTAAATTGATATACGGCTAAATGTGAAGATTGAAGAAATTGTTTTGGGACAATTTATAGAAAGGAAAGAGAAATAATTATTGTATATTTTAAATAAAGGATATTAAACTAAATTCTAGCATTGAATTATTTTAATAAAGGGAGAATATTACTTTAAATAATGATATTACCTTATATGTATGGCTTTGTATGAGGTAATATGTATGATTAAGTAATATGGTTAATATATTAAAACATATTTGCTATATATAAATAAATTAATATAAACAATTAATAATAAGAGAAAATAAACTTATTGTCTATTTTCTATATGTGATACGTGTACAGGTGCCTTACATGTAATTAGTTTAATGAGACAGATATTATATTAAAGATAATATCTTGAGAAAATGAGTAAATTCTTTTATTATAATTAACGCATTTAGTTTTCAAAAATATAATAGAAACCTTTTGTGTTATGTTATGGTGGAATACATAATTTTTATAGTAGTAATGTATTTCCAAGAGGCTTAAATTTATAAAACAAAACTAAGTTATTTTTAATTTACTGAATAACTTAAGTTACTATATTACTCGCAGATTTTATAAATAAAAATAAAAATGTTTGAATATTTCCGTTCACGACATATGTATTTATGTGAATCTTGAAATGTAATAGTTCAATGTAAATTGAATATGTGATGAGTAAGTAATGTGGTGGAAATGAATAAGATTATGAGATATGCCTAGTGTGGCAAAGTGGTGGAATAAGCAAATCATTAAATAAATTAATGAAGGAATGATTAAATGGATTAATTTGTGTTATTATATGAATTAATTGTTATGTGCAAGTATACATGTTATGAGAGCATATAAATAAGTAATGTAATAGTATTACATCATGAGTATATTATAAAATGTGATATTGAGAATATTATTATTTTGTGAGACTATATTATATTAAGCTTGGGATCTATAATTTACTAAGCGTACATAATTGAGCGTTGTGTGGCATGAATATTAAAGTTAAATCAACTGAAGGTTTAACTGGAAGTATTAAAAGAAAATCAATGGTAAGGGAATAAATGTTTGATGTTAATTATTATTATGATATTTGGGTGTATTTAAAATAAATAAAGTTTTATGGGAATCATGGGATGATAGTACCTAATTTAAATATTATTTGGACTAACCCAATGTACATGGATTATATGATTACGGGTATAGGTACCCCTAACTTATCATAAGGTAATAACATTAAGTTATCAAATGTGACTTGTGTAGCCCAAAAGGAAAATCACATTAATAATGTTAAGATTAAAAGGAGAGTACATCATTCTTAAAAAGCCTTGTCCTAATTTCTCAGTCATTTTCCTTCCTCATGTGACTAGGCCATTGGCCTAGCCTATCTCTTTATGCTCAAAACTCAGTGAAATCAAGAAAGGCTAGAGTGATCATGGTGATGATGGTTGGGGGTGTAGGCTGAATAGGAGATTCTACCAAACCTCCCATCCCTGTTGGCTTCTTCTTTCTTCTATTGGGTTAAATCTTGAGGCAAAACCATGACATGGTCAAGAGCTTTCCTATAAATGGAAGCCTCCCCGTTCTCAATTCAATTTGCTAAATTCTTGATAAATTCAAAATTTGAGAGTGAGTGTTGTTAAAATTGGTAGAACAATTTGAGTTGGAAGCAAGAATTAACTTCACAAGCTTCAAAGAGGTAACATTACCTTAACATGTTCTTGATTTTCAAGTTTGCTAAATTCGTAGAAATTTCTTGAAATACTTGATAATTGGTTGGGAGATGGATGCCATTGTGTTATCGGAGTTATTTTCATGATATTAAGTCAATATATTTTGAGAGAGAGGAGAAAGGAAGAAGAAGAGCTTGATGAGCAATCCAAGAAGCAAGAGAAGATAGTTTAAAGACTTTGATCAAGAACAAAGTCTAAGAGTTCAAGAACACTTGAAGGTATAAATGTTAACATTTGATTTTCATCTTTCTTTCAATTTTCAAATTGATAGAGAAGTGAGAATGGACAAAGCATGCATGTTAGGAGGTATGAAGATTGGTATTAGTGGACTTTAAAACACTAAGAACCAAGAACAAGTAAAATCATGAGTAATTGGTTAAGAAGTTAAGGGAGAAAATGAGTTAAAATCATAATGAAATAGTTAATGAACGAAAAGATGTTAGAAGATGTTAGTGGACGATTCGGATGAGTTATGTTAACTCTCCGATGTTATAAGGTTGAATTATCAAACTTCTAACGTTAGAATGTGAGAAAACGTAAAATCATAATCATAACATTGATTAAAAACGAAGAACGAACGAAGAACATGAAGAACACGAAGAACGTAATGAAGAAAACCATTAAAACTTAAATGTTTTAGATGGTGAGAATCATAGATGAACAACCAATGGATTGATTCCATTTGGTTTGACGTAAAAATAATGAGAAACGAAGTTTCGGCGGAAGTTTACGCGATTAGACGTTATGCGTCGAAATCGTGAATTTTTCGGAATGAAAGTCAAAAGTCATCGTGTGCTTCAGAAACATTGGTTTTCGATTGCAACACTTGTAATTATGTAAACAAGACTTCCGAGAGCAAGAACGAACAAATTCGGAGTTAAAACGAAGAATTGAGCATCTAACGTTCGCGAACGTTCGACGAAAACGTAAAAATGGACTAATTGGCGAATTTCTTGTTGACAGATTCGAAAACGAATTCCAACTTGATAGGATGGTAGAGCATATCATTTGTGAACTTTTGGCTTTGGAACGAGCCTATTCTGAGTTGTAACGGTTACGTTACGAGCTTGGGAATTTCAGAATTTCCAAAGACTTAGAAATTTTTCTGAGATACAGGGATAGCGCCACAGCGCCACCCAATATGCTTAAAACGGCGCCTTAACGCCACTCAGGGGAGAAATCTCCGGAGGGGTAGTGCTGCAGTGCCACTCCAAGAGGAAAATCTGGCGCCGCAGCGCCAGCATGGCAGAAAATTATGACATTGCTAGTAAGTACTTAACCTTTTGCATATCAACAAAGGGTTTAGTAATTGATGAAAGTATACCCTTTAAACAAATTGTTTAATCAAGGGTTTTAAGTATTAAACGTTGACAAAACGTATTGAAATTCTAAAACTCGAAACCCTAAAATGTGAACAGGGGTTCGTGGTTGAGTTTGATGCACGCCTCAAGGTTACATGTTATGTAATCGAGGTGTGGCATGCGAGAATGTAAAGAATGAAGTTAAAACTTACTTAATTTCTATACGGAGTCCAATGACGGGAATTCGGTGGAAATGCGTGCGACTTAGCGAACTGATTAGGGTTTCGCTTGTCGTGAGGTCTAACGACGATCGACGAGAGTCTGGTGATGACATACAAAAGATAGTGAACATATAACTCACTTAATGTAACACTTACAACAAGTGATTTAAACCTCAAGTCAAGGTTGACTGAGATTAAGAGATGAGTAACGTGAACGCAATATACGTGAACGATTCTAGTGAATCGTATCGGCTTTAAGGGAATGTTTTAAGTATACATTGGTTGTATGACTTAGACATTGATGCATGTTGGCATAGGAAGAGGTAATAAGCCGTAATGAACGGTAATACGAGAATGAAGAACGTATAACGTTGAAAGAGCCGAGTTAACGTTAATAACTTGGATAAACGTTCCGAGTTGAACGGACCGGACGTTGTAAGAGATGTAATGAAGATTAACTTAACGAACATTAAGGTTATAATGGTTCGGAGAAGTTAAGTCTAAAATGGAAGTAAAGATTGGTCGTGTAAACTTAGTAACAAGAACGCGAACCATAAGAAATAAAGAGAAGTTTAAATGAATGCTTAAGTCATGTATTTGACTAATTGGTATTTGTTATTCCTTATGTGCTACATAGGAATTTTGATGAGCAGCTCAGCGTAAACCCTAAGTCGTAGCTGTGCGTAAGGCAAGTTTTCTAATCTTGCTCAAGTTCTACTTGATGCAAGTTCCTGACTTCATTCATTTCTATATGAATGTTAGTTCTTAACATCCTCAGATGTTGAAAATGAGGAAGAATTTCGTACGTGCAAATGTGCGATATTTGTACAAGATGATAGTATGTATGAGGCCTTGTGCCACAATGTTAACACTTCGGTGTTTAAGTGAAATAAACTGTTCTATGATTGAACTGCTAAGTGTGAAAGAGTTCGGTTTATTCATGAACCGTACTTGTTAAGTCTGTGCTAATGATTCTAGCCAGACATCGTATATATGAAAAAGGTAGAAGAATGAAAGTATGACAAAGTATATGTGAAGTATGTGTTAAAATGATAGGAATCAGAACGTATTCCTATTATTCGAACTACTTCATAACCATTGTTAAATTATTGAAGACTTAAAAGAACTTTGATTCTTGCTTTGGTTGTTATTCAACTGCTATGACTTGCTGAGCAATTGAATGCTCACACTTGCTTGAAATAAAAACATTTTCAGCGAACGACGGTAGTATGTATTAAAGGACCGTGATGAAGATCAAGTGGATCAATGTCCTGCTATGGTGAGATGTTATGGTTGCGAATACCATTAGCGTTACAAGATGAAGTACTGTTCATGTTATGAACAAGCGTGAAGATCAAGTCGAGACTTGTAGAATAGTTAGACTAAAACTATTCTATTGATATGGTGACTAGTTAAGTCACACTTGTAATGTGATAAGAATAATGTAATTACCATTATATTTAATGAAGGAACGTTTTGAGGTAATAGAACCTGGGAATGTGTGAATATATCATGTATCTTCAGGATATAATGATGTATGTATGGAATGGGAAGTATCTTAACGCACGAGATTCGGAGGTGAAAAATAGGCCGAATTTCGGGGCGTCACAGCCAACCACCCTCCTTCTTGATAATTCATCTTCCTTGGTGGATCACCTCTAGAGGCCAAATACTTGGGTGGCTAACGTTGATCAAAGGAAGGAATCTAGCCCGGATAATTCAAGGAAATCGTGAAGAACAAAGAGTTGAACTTGTACCTGTGGAAGCTTCGTTCTACAAGGGTATGAATTCTATAACTTCTTATTTATCCTTTTAAATTAATAATTTGCTTAAAGGATGATCCGATTAATGGTTTTGTAGAAATTTTTAAACTCTGATATACCATGCTTCCGCTAATTTTGCAATTTGATTGCGTCACGATTTCGTATAAACCCAACAGAATGATCAATAAAGAATCTATCACTTCTAGTAAAAGAAGAGATATTGTAACGATTGAGATTTTATATTAAATTTTAAATATTTATTGAGTTAAATAAATATTTTATGTGATTTATTTATTGAGTTAAATAAATTATGTGATTTGTGGAAGTGATTTAATTAAGTGTTATATATTATTAAATGAAGGTTTAATATTTATTTAATGGATGTATATTAATTTTATATTATAGTTCTAATTTAATTGAGATAATTAAATTAGATGAGTTATGCGATGAAGTGTTACATGAATTATAATTATGTGACAATTTTATGTGATTAATTGATGTTGGATTTTAATTGATTAAATTAGATGTTAGATATTTAATTAATTAAAAGTGTGACATTAAAATATGTGTTAGATGATCTATTAAAATAAAGAAAAGAGTTTTTTAAATGATTTTAACCAAACAAGGACCTTACTTGTGTTTTAAAAGACTTTTGCCAAACAGGGCCTTACACTAGTCTAAACCTGATTTACCCTAAACCATGTCTAGATTAATAAAACTAGTTTCTAATTTTCCTGTTGTCAAACAAGCCAAAAGGGGTGTTGAATTTTGTAACTGTTAATTTAATTAGATTATTAAGTATTAGTTAATACGTATATTATTGTTATATCAGTTTTATATGTATATACTACGTTAGTCTAAAACTACGTTAGTTCCGAAGTCTAAGACTAAGAGAGGAGAGAAAGCGCTGAGAAAATAGCAGAGAAGAATTAGACAATAAGAGAAGGAAGAACGTAAGGGAATCATCATCTTCTTCTTCAAACATCAAAGCAATAAAGGTAATTCTCAATTTTCTCATATTTGATATGTATCATGTTCTTCATGTTCATTCTCTGTATAAAATAAATTAAGTTTCATGGAAGTTGTAATCATGAATTGTATATATGTATTGTATCCATGTGTGGATTGTAGTAATGGGATGACATAAGAGGATTTTCAGAAATCAAACTACTGTAAAAATATGTTTTAATGAATAGTATGAGTTCATATGGGATTTCATGTATTTGGTTGATTTTAGAGTAAAATTGATGAATTAGTATATGCTAACATGTTTATTAGGAATTTGTTTGATGTTATCTTCAATTACGTATATAATGCATGTATATAAAGTTGAATTGCTTGAGAAATTTTATTACAGTAGAGTATTTTATGAAAAATATGAGTTTTGTGAAAATAGTCAAATTTGATTTCTAAAACTCTTGATTCTGGTGGTTTGGATGACTTGTGTTTTAGAAGCATGTTATATATATGTATTATTGCATATATATGATTTATAATGTCTACGTTGCTTGTAATTTCCGTTTGTTGGCTTGTTTGGGTTTGATCGGTGAAGCAGGGAGGCTGCACTGCCTGCTTCTGTCTGCGTACCTGCGCAGCTGCCCAGGTAGCACAGCCAGAAGCAGCGCAGCTGCGCCATCTGCCTTTCACAGGTTGAGCAGCTGCGCCGGTGCCAAGGCATTGGGCTGCGCAGCTGCGCCGTTGCCTGTTCAGAGGCAGTGAAGGTTAGCTAGTTGTGCAATGTATGGTTTAAACTTGGTTTCATTAATCTATGATAGTGACCATGTATCTAATTTCTACAACATGTTGTTAACATAAATTTGACAAATTTATATTTAGAAAAGAAAAGAGGTTTGAAAAACCTTAAAGTATGATTTGAATTATTATTTAAATGTGATATGTGATTATAATTTGAATAATTATAGTTAAAAGTAAATGTTTAATTTAAAGTACAATGTTGTTAAATTATAATGAATATTAGTTGATCAATTAGATGTTAATTTAAATTATAATTTATTTAATTGTAATTTAATAAATGCATATTTAATTATGGATTATAAATTGATAAATACGTGATTAATTATAATTTGTGTAATTATAATGCATGATGTAGTTAATTGATTTTAAATTATAATTTGTTTATAATTTAAAAAGTAATTATAATTTGATTAAGTGTTTGAATTATAGTTGTTTAATTATAATTTAGTTAAATACATAATTAATTTAATTATGTGAATATGTAAGTGATGTAATTAACTATGTGATGGTTGATTATTATTATTTATTTAATTAGAGTGAGTTAACCATAAGGGTTAACCACTTATGTGAATTAGTTATGTGTTAACTAATTTAGGTTATTATGATTGAATATATATAGGAAGTGTTTAAGTACGTGATTGAGTTAAGTAGCTTGCGCTTAAAGCAAGTCTTCTAAACCCTAAACTCGTTTATTTATTTAAATTCAATTATTCATTGTTTGAGATTGTTCGTTTATTGGACAAGTAATTATTGAAAGTTCATGATGTAATTAAAGTAACCTTGGCTTATTGTTCAAGCAAGGTCTGTATATTCTTTTCAGATGCTTTAAATTTACTTCTAAAGCATATGTTAGTTCGTAGTTCTTTCACTTACGCATTATTCTAAGTTATTGAAAGTCGATTCAACTAATCCTTAGTTGATGAACGTGAATTCTAAATTACCCTTGTAAGCTTATCCAAACCAAACTTTCTTTGGTGCGGACTTGTATTCAAAATACTAAGATTAACAACCCTATTTATTAGGGGAGGTTACTACGCAGAGCGTTAAGATGTTTGTGCACAATACATGATACGAAGGGCTGATCCCCCTAAGTACGAGTTAAGGTCCATAGTCTTATTGACTGTTAAAGGTTTAAATAGAAATGTTTATAACCTAGGACAAGAGTTCAAAGGTCTTATGACCCTCAGATAAATTCCATATTCGAATTGTAATGTTGGTAGAGAATTATTATTCAATTCTTTATTGTTGAAGTAAGTTAAGCTATTCAAATCTTTTTAAAGATATCCTCTCATGTATTTATTATTGTTAAACTCCAGTGAGCTGTTGTTTGCTCACTCTTGCATTAAATAACAATTGCATCTAAGATTGATAATGTTGATGCCTCGTCTACGAGTAAAGGCAAGGAAAAGCAAAACCAGTGAAGACTTGTTTTATTATTTTAAAATGATTGTAATAGACTTTAATGTTATGTTTTATTTCCGCACTTGTTTATTATGTCAAAGTTAGGTTAAACCATGGGATTGTTTTTGAAAGGTTGTAACCTTGTTTTAAGGGAGATTTCATTATTTTAATTAAAGGTTGTAATTTATTTTTATATTATAATGGATAGATGTTGTTATAGTTAGAAAGTGAACACCAAATTATGTGAAAACAAAGTACCCGAATTTGGGGGTGTTTGGGGGTGCCACAGATATGTCCTATGTGATTCGATAAATGACAACCCAGGAATCTTAGGCTAAGGTGGAATAAAATTAGAAAGGAGTTTCTAATTTGTATTATTTAGAGTTGTGCATTTTGGAATCGAAATACATATAATTAAATAAAATAAGACTTGACAGTAATTCTATGTCTTATATTTAATTGGGACATTGTATGGTGGAAGGATTGGATTGTACGGTAACTATTTACTCACAGGTTCTTTTATGATTAATGTTGAAATCTATATTATCTGGAAAGTCGTTGATCGCTAAGGAGGCTTATCCTTATTGAAGAATAAATGTTACTTATTTAAATGAATTATTAGTTTAATTTATTTATTTAAATAATATTAGAATTGTTCTAATTGATTTATTCACAACCGGTTTAATATGGAGAACCTAAAGGATCACACCATAAAAGGAAGAATATTTATTAAAGAAGCAAATGGCATAATCGTAATAATAAGTTAATTATATTTAATTTAATCTATGGTGATAGAATAAATTAAATAGCTTAATATTTATTATTTCATATTTTGGAAATATTAAATATAAATTAATAAGAGGAGTCTTATTATTATTATTACTATTATTATTATTATTATTTAATTCCTAAAGGAGTTTGAAAATTAATTAATAAGATACTCTCTCTCTTTCTCTCTCTCATATATATATATATATATATATATTCCTAATAAGATTAGGTGGCTAATTAATTAAAAGAGTTTAATTATTTCTAATAGGATTGGGAAGCCTAATTAATTAAAGGAGTTTAATTAATTAATATGAAACCTTAATCCTAAATTATTTAGGAGGGTTGCCTACATCTATAAATAAGAAAGTCTTATTATGGAACAAGGTTAGACATTTTAATTCCAAGAGTTGGGAGAGCACTCCTTTTCTAGAGAGAAGGAAACTAGAGTTTAGCCAACCACCCTCCTTCTTGAACAATTCCTCTTCCTTGGTGTATCACCTCTAGAGGTCAAACACTTGGGTGGCTAACGTTGATCAAAGAAAGGAATCAATGTCGGAGATTCAAGGAGATCACGAAGAACAAGGAGTTGAACTCGTACCAATGGAATCTTAGTTCTACAAGGGTATGAATCTAATCTCCTTCTATTTCATTTTAATTAATAACTGTGCATAAAGGATGATCCGGGTAATTGGTTTGTAGAAAATTTTAAACTCTGATTTTACCATGCTTCCGCTAATTTTTGCAATTTGATTGCGCCATGATTTCTTACAAACCTAACAGGGCGGTTGCTTCACTTACGGGTCAAGGGACCATCTAGCTAGGGATTTTCCCAAGAAGGCAGCAGGTGGAGCAGGAACAGGTGGAAGTAGGGGAAACAACGGTGGTAGCACCTTGACTATCAATGGATCGACGCCGTCAAACCGACCCACCACCAGAACTTCTAATATGACCGTGCAGGATGCTGTCCAGTCGAGGGATGTGGTGTCAGGTATCATTCTGATCTATGATATAAATACTTATATAATATTTGATTCGGGTGCTACTTGTTCATTTATATCCGATGATTTTGCTAAGAATTTTGAATTACCTAAGGAGGAATTAGATTACCATTTGAACATAGAAATTGTGAATAGGGAAGTAATTCCTATTAGGTTTGTACACAAGAACTGTAGGGTGGATATTAAGGGAAACGTGATGATCGTAGATCTAACCTCGATTAAATTTGGGGAATTTGATGTTTTCTTGGGAATGGATTGACTATTCAATTATGGGGCGATAATTGATTGCCCAAAAAAGTGTATTAACCTTATGACCCCGTCAAAGGTAGTATTTTATGGCAGCAAGTCGCCTAGACAAACGAGTTATCTAAAGATGATGCAGGCCAGTAAGTTGTTGAGACAAGGTTGTGTAGGGTATTTAGCCTACATAGTCGATACTCGAACGGAGAGTGCGAAACTAGAGGAGATACCTGTCGTGAGATATTTTTTAGACGTATTTCCAGATGATTTTCCAGGACTTCCGCCAGTTAGGAAAGTGGAATTCATGATCGATTTAGCGCCAGGAACTGCCCCTATATCGAAGGCCCCGTACCGTATGGCTTCGGTGGAGATGAAATAACTGATGGTACAACTGCAAGAACTTTTGGACAAGAAATTTATTTAACCGAGCGTCTCGACATGGGGAGCACCGGTGTTGTTTGTTAAGAAGAAGGACGAATCGATGCGGCTTTACATTAATTGCAGAGAGTTAAACAAGGTCACGATTAAGAATAAGTATCCATTGCCAAGGATCGATGATTTGTTTGATCAGCTGAAGGGAGCTAGGTATTTCTCGAAGATAGACTTAAGAAGTGGGTATCATCAGCTAAAGGTGAGGAAGGAAGATATACCAAAGACAACGTTCAAGACTCGTTATGGTCATTACGAGTTCCTGGTGATGTCATTTGGTCTAACGAATGCTCCTATAGCATTTATGGACCTAATGAACAGGGTGTTTATGATAGTAGTGTGCATACAAGCCAATCATGTATGATAATAAAGCACATACTTTGTAAACAATCTTATTTATTTATTAATAAAATATTCATTTAAGGCATATAATTATCTACATGGTGCTGTTTTTATAATATGTAAATAACCCATAGTTTTAAGCAATGCTTTTAGAATCATGATAATGAGATCTAAATTCTTAGAAAGCTTAAAAACTAAAATAGTTCCCAATTGTGGGATTACTAAAATGGGAATTAGTAAATCCGGATAGATTGGTACATATGTTGCTTGCTCATTGGATGAGGATGACTGATCTCATGGTCATTTGTGTGGAGACACTAAAGCAAGTATGTAGGTGCTTATTGGAGAATAAGTTCACTGAACGTGACTCGCTATGGAATACCTAATGGAGTTTTACTCGCCTGTCAATAGGAATTCCTAATGTGATAGTAGTACAAGTGATCCTTAGACTTGAGATCATCATAGAATCTTGTATGTAAAAAATTATACTTTGACTAATTCCTTGAGGCCTTTTAAGGCATATATAGGGTATGCTTGGGTATAATGAGTTACATATGGAGATAATAAATGATCAATAAAGAATCTACCACCTCTAG
Organism: Panax stipuleanatus; assembly: GCA_020205555.1. Taxonomy (NCBI): domain Eukaryota; kingdom Viridiplantae; phylum Streptophyta; class Magnoliopsida; order Apiales; family Araliaceae; genus Panax; species Panax stipuleanatus. The sequence goes on along the minus strand of CM035117.1, from coordinate 155,334,923 downwards.
TAAAAGAGGAGATATGTCCTATGTGATTCGTTAAATGACAACCCAGGAATCCTTGGCCAAGGTAAAATGAAATTAGAAAGAGGTTTCTAATTTGCATTATTTGGAGTTGTGCATTTTCTAATCGAAATACATATGATTAAATAAATTAAGACTTGACAGTAAATCCATGTCTTATATTTAATTAGGACATTGTATGGTGAAAGGATTGAATTGTACGATAACTATTAACTCACAGGTTCTTTTATGATTAATGTTGAAATCTATATTATCTGGAAAGTCGTTGATCGCTAGGGAGGCTTATTCCTATTATAGAATAAATGTTATTTATTTAAATAGATTATTATTTTAATTTATTTATTTAAATAAGATTAGAATTGTTCCAATTTATTTATTCATAACCGGTTTAATATGGAGAACTTAAAGGGTCACACCATAAAAGGAAGAAGAATTATTTAAGAAGAAAATGGCATGATAGTAATAATGCATTAAGTATAATTAATTTAATCTATGGTGATAGAATAAATTAAATAGCTTAATGTTTATTATTTAATATTTTAAAAATATTAAATATAAATTAATAAGAGGAGTCTTATTAATATTATTATTATTTTAATTCTAAAGGAGTTTAGGAATTAATATAATATCAGTACTCTCTCTCTCAATCCTAATAAGATTAGGATATAAATTAATTAAAAGTAATTAATTAATTAATTAAATAAAACCCTATTCTAATTAGATTAGGAGCGTTAACCTAATATCTATATAAGAGAGTCTTATATCAGAAATAAGGTACGTGAATTTTTCAAGAGTTGAGAGTACACATATTCTATAGAGATAGAAACAAGGGTTAAGCCAATAACCCATCTTCTTGAGTTCTTCATCTTCCTTGGTGGATCACCGTTAGAGGCCAAACATTTGGGTGGCTGACATTGATCAAGGGAAGGAGCCACTACAGAGGAATCAAAGGAATCAAAGGAGTAGAACTTGTACATGAGGAAACTTGGATCTTCAAATGTATAATTCTATTTTTCTCCTTCTATATTCACTGATAATTGATGCACAAGAATGATCATGGTTATGGGTTTGTATAAATTTTTGAAAACCTAGTTTTTGCGCTTCCGCCATTTTTATGTGATTTGATTGCATGATTGCGTTACGTACAAACCCAACAGTTTAAACCGTTTTTGGAAAATTCGTAGTGGTGTTTATCAACGATATTCTGGTGTATTCCAAAACTAAGAAGAAGCATGTGGAACATCTGAAGGTGACATTAGAGGCATTAAGAAGAGAGATGTTGTACCCTAAATTTTCAAAATGTGAATTCTAGACAGAGCGGGTGCAATTTCTTGGACATGTGATTGACAAGGACATAATTTCGGTTGATTCATCAAAGGTTGAAGCTGTACTAAACTGGGATCAACCGAAGACACCGTCAGAAGTAAGAAGTTTTCTAGGATTGGAAGGTTATTACAGAAGATTTATTCAGGATTTTTCTAAATTCGCGACTCCGTTGATGAATTTGACTAGAAAAGCGGTGAAGTTCGTTTGGACGGAGAAATGAAAGGAGAGTTTTCAAGAGTTGAAGAAGAGGTTGAGTACGGCACCTGTGTTGTCTCTGCTAGATAGCACATGAAATTTTATGGTGTATAGTGATGCATCGCATAAAGGACTAGGATGTGTGCTTATGCAGAACGACAAGGTCATTGCGTATGCATCGCGATAGTTGAAGGACTACGAGAAGGGATATCCGACTCATGATTGGGAGTTGGCTGCGGTAGTATTTTCTTTGAAGATCTGGAGACACTATCTCTATGGGGAGAAGTATGAAATATATACAGACCATAAGAGTCTGAAATATATTTTCACACAGAAGGATTTGAACATGCGTCAGAGGAGATGGTTGGAATTGATAAAGGACTATGACTATGAGATTTTATACCATCCGGGTAAAGCAAATGTTGTTGTCGACCCCTTAAGCAGAAAGGGTCGGGAGAAACTGTTTATGTTACCCGCTCAGGAGGAGCTAATCTCAGCGATGACAAAGTTGGAGTTGGAGTTGGAGTTGGAGGTGACATATCCAAAGGAGTCCTACGAGAAACTTTTCGTGATAAAGGCCAGTACAACTTTGGTGGATAAGGTTAAGGAAGCACAACTTTAGGATGAGGAATGTGAAAAAATAAGGAAAAGAGTATCTGAAGTTGAAGAGTTGAAATTTAAAGTTGATAACGAAGGATTATTGAGATTCGAGAGAAGAATTTGGGTTCCGCCAGTACCAGAGTTTAAGGAAGAATTTTTGAGCGATGCCCATAGTTCAAGGTATTCGATTCACCCGGGGAGTACGAAGATGTACCAGGATCTTTAACAGCATTTCTGGTGGCCAAATATGAAAAGGGACGTTGCCGATTGTGTGGCCAAGTGTTTGATATGTCAGAAGGTTAAAGCAGAACATCAGAGACCGAGTGGGTTGCTACAACCGTTAGAGATACCAGAATGGAAATGAGAGCATATTACTATGGATTTCGTAGTAGGTCTTCCGACAACTCAGAAAGGTTTTGACGCAGTTTGGGTTATACATGGATCGACTGACGAAATCAGCACATTTCCTACCAATCAAGATAAGATTCACCTTTGATCAGTTGACATAGTTGTATGTGAAAGAGATTTTTTCAAGGCACGGTGTCCCAATGTCTATTGTATCAGATAGAGATCCGCGTTTCACATTGAACTTCTGGAAGCGACTACAGGAATTAATTAATGGGAACGCAGTTGCGAATGAGTACAACATATCATCCTCAGACCGATGGGCAGAGTGAAAGGACGATCCAGATATTGTAGGATATGTTAAGATCTTGTATTATGGATTTCAAATGGAATTGGTATGATCATCTACCGTTCGTGGAATTTGCTTACAATAATAGTTACCACGCAAGTATCGACATGCCGCCTTACAAAGCGTTATACGGCAGAAAGTGCAGAACTCCATTATGCTGGGGTGAAGTTGGCGAACGTCAATTGCTAGGTCCAGAATTGGTACAACAGACCATCGAAATTGTCAAGGTGATCAGGACAAGACTGATAGCTGCTCAGGATAGGCAGAAGAAATATGTCGATCAACACCGCAAGAATCGAGAATTTGAATCTGGTAGCTTCGTTTTCTTGAAAGTATCTCCCTGGAAGGGAAAATTTTATTTTGGTAAGAAGGGGAAACTGAACCCGAGGTTCATCGGACCCTTTGAAGTGTTGCGGAGAATTGGTAAAGTCGCGTATGAGGTAGCCTTACCTCCGGCATTAGAACATATACATATCATTTTTCATGTTTCGGTGTTACGACTGTATAAGCCCGATTTCAAGCATGTTATAGAATATGAACCCCTGCAATTTGACAAAGATTTATCTTACGAAGAAGTTCATGTTCAGATAGTCGACATGAAAGAGCAAGTACTCAGAAATAAAGTAATACCTTATGTTAAGGTAATCTAGAGGAACCACAACGCTGAAGAAGCAACATGGGAACTCGAAGATCAAATAATGAAAAATTTCCCTCATTTATTTGTTTAATCTGGGTGTAGCGATTCTAGGGATAGAATCTTTGTAAGGGAGGGGGCGAATGTAAAGGGACAAACTAATTGAATCGTGATTCTTGAGACAGAATCCTTTTAAGGAGGGAATGATGTGACGAACGAGATTTTTGTAATTTATTTTAAATATTTATTGAATTAAATAAATATTTTTGTTGATTTATTTATTGAGTTAAATAAATATTTGATGGAATTATTGTAGATTAATTTAATTAAATATGTTACATTAATTAAATTAATGTTGGATAATTTATGGTTTGAAGTTCTAATAAATTAAATGAGTTATTAAATAACTATAATGTTGTTCTAATTAATTTAATAATTAATTAGAGATTTAATAATTTGTTTATAATTAATAAATAAGAATTTTAATTATGTAATAATTTGATTTAATGAGTAATATTGACTATAATTTAATTGAATTTAAATAATGTAATTTGATTAATTAAGGTGTGACAAATAAACTATATAATAAGTGAGTTAATTAAAATAAATTGAAAAGAGCCTTTTAAAGGCTAGCCAAAAATGGCCTTGAGAACATGGGATCAGTTAAGGTCATGATGCGCTTAAATGATACCCACGTATATGCCAGTTATTATTATACGTATAATTTATATTAGTTCCATTATTAAGTCTGAGAACTTTGCTAAGTTAGAGAGAAAAAAAAAGAGAGAGCTTGAGAGAAAATTAAATTGAAGAAAAATTTGGAGAATTAAAAGAGGAGAATTCTACATCATCTTGCTTAATCTAAACAGAGAAATCAATGGTAATTTCTCAATCTCAAGCTTTAGTTTATGTTCTTGATTTTTCTCTATGAAAATTGATTTTAGTTCTCTTTAAATAAATTTTGATGGCTAATTTGTTAAGAAATTGATTATAGATGTCTATTAGTATGCATAATCTGTTTTTAAATGATTGGTATGTGATTTAGAGTAAAAATCCATGAAATTATGTTTTAAAATGGAGTTTTGAGTTTACAGAGAAAAATATATGAATATAGCTTATATGTATGAAAATTTATGCTTAAATTATATGTTAATCGGTAAATTGATCATAATTTGTGTTAATGTGTCAATAAATGAAAAGAACGAAATTTGTATTAACTAATTTGGTGTAATAACGAAACTGTTATGTGTGATTTCATTAAACTTGACGAAACTTTAAAACATAGCAAGAACATGAAATTTATGAGTTCAAATTTAGTTGTTTAAGTTGTTAGAATCATGCTAGAAAGGTTGGGTAATGATCCTATATGAATTATAGTGTCTGGGTATGCTTACATTGTAGTATTGACAAAGAAATTAGAAGTTTATGGTCTTGTTCTGTGTTATTCGTGAACTGCAGATTCTGAAACTGCTACGTAACACTGCAGCGCCTCTTAGAAGGCTTATCAGCACACCGCAGCGCCTGTCTCAAGTGTAATTGGCATGCTGCAGCGCCAGGCCTGAGTCGCAGCGCCTGACTGTAGGCTTAACAGCAGAGCTACAACGCCAGGTCCACGCCGCAATGCCGGATCTTAGGCTGCTGGGCGGCGCCGCAGCGCCACTTGGCAGATTTGCCCAAAAAAATTCTATGTAAGTGTTCGAGTCCAGTAAATGTAATTTAAACATTATTTATTAAATATGAAAATGTATTAATCATATAATGTAATGTTAAAACAGATTAGTAACATGTCAATAATGATTGTACATAATTATTTGATTAGTTAAATGTGTACTTAAACTCGTTCTTCGTGAAGTCTAGTAATGTGTTTAAGAATTAAGGGTTGTGGATGTGATTAATATAATCAAATTTAGAGTTAAGTTAGACTAAAAGATAGTATACTCATGACGCTAGTTGTGTTATAATTAATTGGTATTGTGACTTTAAATGATAAATGTAGGATTTTGAGGAACGTGAATAGTAAACGTATAATCTACGTACGAGGCAAGTTTCCTTACCCTATCTTGATTACAATTACGCAAGTTCCCTAACTCTAAACTTTCATTGAGAAAGTTCTTAAATCTTATTCTTATATTGAGCAAGTTCGTACTCTTGTTTATTCAAGTTTATGATTCCGAATGAGATGTTCTAATTCTTTTGAAGTAATACTTCGGTTATACAATATTTATTAAGTTGTATACAGATTCAATATTTAATTTGAATATCATTTATATTATTGTATTGAACCCTTGAATGACTAGCAAACCCTTATTGATTCGACTAGTCCATAGTTGATGAGCGTTCTAAATTCTAGAACTATTGTTGAAGTTTATCCAAACGAAACTTCCTTTGGTGCGGACTCTTTTGTCAAAATTGAGATGAACAACCTTATTATAGGGGATTATATTACGCGATAGCGTTAAGATGTTTGTGCACATACATGGTACGAAGGGCTAATCCCCCTAAGTACGAGAAGTAAAGTCCATATAGTCTTATGACTGTTACAGATTTTAAGTAGAAATACTTGATAACCTAGGACATAGTTCATGGTCTTATGACCCTCAGATGTACTTTTGATTCTTGTTTTCTAATCTTGATTCAAAAGTCGAGTTTTCTATTATCCATTATTCATTGATTACTCGCATGTTATTATTACTATTGTTATTGTTATACTTGTGGGCAATTTTTTTCTCACTCTTGCATAATAACATTGCAGCTAAGGTTGAAAGAGTTGACGAGCCATCTACTAGTAAGGGCAAAGGCAAGATGAACAAGTGATGAAGACTTGTTATTTTTTAATTGCTAATGTTATGTTTAAGACTTATTTATTTATGTTATGTTTCCGCATTTGATGTATTTAAGGTTAGACAACCTGGGATTATTTATGACGTTGTAACCCTTTAATGGGAGGATTTCTATTTTAATTATGGGTTTCATTCATATCCTTATTTATGGGTAGTTAGATATGCTTAAATTGGGCAGTGACCACCAAATTCTGTGGAAATAAAGTAACCGAATTTGAGGGTGTCACATGTTGCCTGCAGCAGCCTCGGCAGCTCCTTTCCCTACACAGCTCACCCTTTTAGCAAGCTTTGTAACCTTTGACCCATAGGTTTTTTTATACCCAATTTTGGAGAGGGTGAATATATCATATCAGTTCATTTTAGAAAAATATTAAACTCATATTTTAGGTTCTTTATGTTGTCCCAAGCAAGGCTCACAAGTGACTTGACATACAAAATTTTAGAATTCCACTTTGGCTTAAAAGCATGTTTCACATTATTTTAATTCATTCAATCCCCCTAACTGAATGTATAAAGTACCTATACACAAAATCCTAACTTTAGCTTTACCAAATTCTTGAATTTTAACTAAAACAATGCATTGGGGACTTTATACAAACACCCTGCGTGCACTTTTTTGTAACACTTGTGGCATTAATATTTGTTTATGCTACAATCCCATTTTAACTCCCTTATCTCTCCGCACAGTCAACTTATCTCCTTTACTCTACCTTAGATCATTACAACTCAATACACAATCAAATTTATGTATAAATAACCAATACATACAAACTAGTTAGTTCATACTCCTTTTAAGCCATCACATTTGATTTAATATAGGCAACATGAATTGGTATGATCTCCATACAAATCACAGTTGATATCACAATATTCTATAACATCTTTATTCTTATTGATATTCATAGTTATTATACTATACCAAGTTTTTTTACCTCAAATCAAGCAAGACAATTATTGTAAGTTTATTCTTTTAAAACTAACACAACCCATTTTGCTTAACATCTACATTCATAGCTAATCAAAACGAAAAAGAAAGAAAACAAACCATTTACTTTACACTTGCTTATACCCGAATGGATTACACTAGACTAGCAAGGGAGCTCGGCTAAACAGAACAGGGAGGAGGCTGGAATGAAGGAGTTTAGCAAGAAGGGAATGGCTGAGTTTGCTTCCTACGCATACTTGCCCATTACGAAAATACTTAGATTCCTACATAATTGCTTAGCCAACTATTTAAGCCTATATTCCTTACAAGAAGCCAGCTCTTACTAAAAGAAAACCTTGACACCCATTCAACCTTTTAATCTAACTACATCTCATGCTTGCCTATTCTTCCCTAATTTAAACTCTGTACTAGCATTCCCCTACGAATACATATCTACTACATAACAATATATTTTACACACTGCCCATACTTTATAGAATATTTAACACACGAATAATATAATATTTAATGTGTCCAATTCCTCTATATTAAAACAATTTACCCTTGTTAAATTATTTTAACATTCCCTTATTTGTATTACCTTATTTCCCAAGATAATATAACAAATGCTATAATTGCCTTGCATTAAAAACCATTTATTTATGCACATCAACAAATTATATTTACTTTTACCACATATAAACATACCAGATTGCACATGTACACTTATGCACAATAATTAATATAAAAATAAAATTTTTAATTATTACCTTTTTATGTTAATATTTATCTAAAATATCAGTTTATTACACCTTTACCAAGGAACGTTGAACCTCAAAGTTTGGAGTTTCCATTAACATAGTAGCCACGTGAAGTCTAATTTTGACATTGATCCAGGCCGAATCATTAATTTCTTAAAGAATGAAAGTTGTAGATCTATTTCTTAGCTTTCTGGAATATCTTGAATAGTCATAATCGGAGTTCATATGAAAAAGTTGTGGTCATTTTACCAAAGGACATTGCAACAGAAAATTGACCAGCGCGGGGCGCGCTAGGCCATCAGATTTTCTTCACCTCTAGCGCAAGGCATGCCCAAATTAGCCTAGGAGCAGTGCGGGGCGAGCCAGACGTCGGGCAGAGAGCTGATTTGGGTGTTATGATGTCCAAGTTGAGTTGTAATAGGATTTTTAATGCCTAATCTGTTAGGGCTTCTCTTAGAACTATAAATACTTGATTATAACTTGGATTTGGGAGACTTTTGAGTGCAAGGATTGACAACCACCTAAGGAGGCTTGAAGATTGGATTGGAGAGTAAGAAGAGTCAGAGATTAAAAACGAAGGAGATTAAGGATTCTTACAAGAGTTTTTCTTCTTCTTTTATATTCATTATCTACAAATTTAAATGTTTTTCATATTTGAGATGTTGGTTTGCTTTAAGATTATGTACTAATTTTCCAATTAGGGATATAATGGAACCTTTTTCTATGCTTAATTAATTCAATTATTCATATTTTCACTTATTGATCCGATTGAGTTGTTTATCATATCTCGAGCTTAATTATTAATTGTATGATTATCAATTAATATGATATCTTAGATGTAATTGAAAGAGAAATTCTATGATTAGATCTGGATGTGGTAACGCATGAATTTGTTTAGAATATCATAACAGTGTATAAGATGAGAATACTTGTATACCATGCGTAACTTTATTAGGAGTTTGTGCTTAATGAATCTATTTTAAGTGTCTTATATGAAAATAGCAACATAATTGGAATAGGTCTTTTTATTAATCATTGAAAGATGTTAATAAATTGATATACAATACTAGTTAACAACTCGTTGGATTATTAAAGTGTAAATATGACAAAGCGATTATTGCAACACAATTGAAAAAATTGTATTCCTAATACTTATTACATCTGGTGATCAATTCTTGTTAGTATAGCTTAATTATAATTTAAAATTAAATAATTTTCAAAATCAACATTGTTGACCGTTTAAATAAAAGTAAGTTGGTAATAATTTGATAATTAGAATAGTTATTATTACTTGTTCTTTGTGGGTTCAACATTCTTCTTATCTCTATATTACTTGATTGACCGTGTATGCTTGCGCGAATTGTCATTATATAAATTGGACAACACGTTTTTGGCGCCGTTGCTGGGGAACGATTCTTATAATTATTTCGTTATTAGTTTTTATTAATTTAGTTTATTTAAAAGTATTTAATTTTTTCTGTTTTAATTTTTTCCTTTACGAGGTACATCATGGCTAACTATAATTATCAATGGCATTATACCAGAATGACTCAGCCAAACGCGACATGGATTTATGAACTCGATAAGTTGTCAGCACAAATGGAGACACTTTCGAGGAAGATCGACACTTTAGCAGAACAACCTATTCAAAGTGTAGCTGTGATTTGTGATTATTGTACTGGAATCCATCCGAGTCATCAATGAGCTATCAGTTTCGAGTCAATACAGTATGGTGGTAACTTCGGTGACTACCCCAACAATTATGCCTATCCCAATAACTATCATCAGGATTGGGGGTACCACCCGAATTTCTTGTGGCGAGATAATCAAGCCCAATCTCAAGCGTCACGACAAACTCAACTACCCGGATTTCAGGCTAGCCAACAACCACCCCCACAACAGGAAAAGAAACCAAAATTTGAGGCACTTGTGACAAAGTACATTAAAGAGAATGAGATATGGAAGAATATCCATGAGGTGACTCTGAGGAATTTGGAGAATAAGATAGGGCAGTTGACAAATGCCTTGAACAATCGCCCTCAAGGAGTTTTACCAAGCGACACGGAGATGAATCCGAGGAGAGATGAAAAAGAGCATTACAAGTCTAGAACATTGAGGAGTGGTAAAGAGTTAGAGGATCCTATCGAGGAGAAATCAAAGCTACAATCGGACGTGCCAATAGATGTGGATACTAAAGAGGAAAAGAAGAGTGGGGACCAGGAAAAGAAGGTTGGAGAAGATCCAACCTTGAGTTCCAACGCAGATGAGCCAATTTTGATAGTGCCCTTATGCACCTTCTCCACCAAAGCTTAAGGATCTGGGCGGTTTTGCAATCTTGTACCCAATTAGTAGTCATTTCGTCGGCAAAGTACTCTTCGTTTAACTACAAATGACATATTTGAAAGAATGAGCACGACGGCTCAACAAGTCAAATTGTTAACACATTTCATGCTTCACATATTAAACATGTTCTATACTTTATCTGTGCTTCATACGTATTATACTGTGCATTTCAATATGCAATACATATTTCATATAATGTGTTGAGTATATAAACACATCATATATCATATGTTACAACTAATTGAGTTACCATAACTCAATCAACTCTGGTCATATTTTGACCTCAAAGAACTTATATTATAACGAAACATCAATTTCACAAGTCATCGTACACATAACGATTTCATATACTATATAAAAAATAGTATACATATGATCTTTACAAGTTACACATAACAATTAAAACTGAAAAACTTGCCTTTCGTCGTTTTCACTATCGCTTAAAGTCGTTCACGTTATTGCTTATACTCGTTTACGTGAATTTGTAACTTTATTATCTTTCGAAACACCTACGTAATATAAATAGAATTATTACATAGTTGACACACAACGCGTTTTACGAATTTTATTCAAAACTCGTACATTCTAGATTAATATTTCAAATCTTTAATTTTAACCAAGTTGGATTTAATATTCCAAATATAGGTTAATATATATTTTAAATTACATTCCATATAATTAATTTAAGCTTTATAAAAATTAGGATTAAACATATAACCACATAACACATTAAGTATGGATTAAAAATCAATATATCCAACACTTTTCAATATAACATTTGTTATTTCACTATTCAATCTAATCACGTCGTGATATTATTTTACAATCGTTTTACATTACGATCTTACTTACCCTACAATCGTTTCGTCCTACGATCTTTTTCCTTTTCTTTAATAATGTTATATTATGATTTTATTTACGCTTTTCATCTTATAGATATCGTCTATTTATCTTCACTTTTCATCTTTATTAGTGGCTTCAGGTAACTCTTGATTCTTATATTTTATTACTCTTCAAGATTCTTCTTTGAATCTTCTCATATATATCTTAATCCATTCTTTATTAATTATTTATATTTATTTCTTAATGTTTAAACTCTATCTGAGTTTATTCTTTATCATCTTCACCTTTTTTTCTCTAAGGTTATAGCCTAAGGTACTCATGTCTTAGGTTTATAACCTATCAGCTATGATACCCACTGTAAAGCCCCCAAACCTCAAGTCTGCCTTCAAGCTCGGGTTCGGTGCTTCACAGTACTACCCAATCAACATAATCTTAAAACATGAATGTAATTACAATATTATTACAACATATCACTTCTAATCCCAGGTACGAAGACCTTAACTAGTACATCATCTAATATTACTTTACAATATTACAATAGTACTATTTATCATAATTAATACACAAATCTTCTGGCTTTAACTTCTTCTTTCCCTTGACGATACCGGATTCTTCGGTCTGCTTTGTCTTAACTGTTATTTAATTAGAATTTACAAGAGTGAGCATTTAATTGCCCAATAAGTTATAGCAGTTGAATAATCAATAAAATTAAGAATCAATTCAACATTATTCGAAAACTTCCATAACCGAACAATAGTTATGTATCAACTTGAATAAATAGAATATAAAATGAATTCCTTTCATTTAACACATCCATTAAGATGTTAAGAGAAAAGACTCTCTAATCCTTCTACAAAAAGGTTCATTTGGACCTCTGGCTCTTATCCTACTCATAAAGGTTTGAACAATATTCCTAACTTTAAACCTATATACCACCAACATCATATATTTAGTCACAATCCCCTAAGACCATATATCTTCTCTTGTTTATTAAGAGCAACATGAAAGTAGTATGCACACAAGCCAATCATATTTGATATGATGAAGCATTTACTTTGTAATAACTTTATTCATTTATTAATAAAAGAATTATTTATTTAAAGGAGTTTATATTATCTACATCTTTTAGAATCATGATGATGAGCATGCTAATGAGATCTAAATTCTTAGATAGCTTAAAAACTAAAATAGTTCTCAATCGATGGATTACTAAATAGGGGATTAGTGAATTCGGATAGATTGATACATATGTTGCTTGCTTTTTGGAAGAGGATGATCGATCTCATAATCATTTGTGTGGAGACACTAAAGCAAGTATGTATGTGCTTATTGGAGAATAAGTACACTGAACGTGGCTCGCTAAGGAATACCTAATGGAGTTTTACTCGCCTATCAATAAGAATTCCTTTAGTGATAATAGTGCAAGTAATCCTTAGACTTGAGATCATCATAGTATCTTATGTATGATATGTTATACTTTGACATGTCCCTTAAGACCCTAAGGGTATATCAAATGGTATGCTTGGGTATAATTAATTATACATGAAGATAATGAATGATCAATAAAGGATCTATCACTTCTAGTAAAAGAAGTGAATGTCCTATGTAATTCGATAAATGACAACTCAGTAGTCCTTGGCCAAGGCAGAATAAAATTAGAAAGTAGTTTCTAATTTGCATTATCGAAGCTTGTACATTTAGGATCGGAATACATATAATTAAATAAAATAAGACTTGATAGTAAATCCATGTCTTATATTTAATTGGGATATTGTATGGTAGAAGGAATAAATTGTACGGTAACTATTTACTCAAAGGTTCTTTTATGATTAATGTTAAAATCTATATTATATGGAAAGTCGTTGAGCGCTAAGGGGGCTTACCCTTATTGTAGAATAAATATTATTTATTTAAATGAATTAATAGTTAATTTATTTATTTAAATAAAATTAGAATTGTTCTATTTAGTTTATTCACAACCAGTTTAATATGGAGAACCTAAAGGGTCATACCATAAAAGGATGAATATTTATTTAAGAAGCAAATGACATAATCGTAATAATAAGTTAAATGTATTTAATTTAATCTTTGGTAATAGATTAAATTAAATAGCTTAATATTTATTATTTAATATTTTTAAAATATTAAATATAATTTAATAAGGGGAGTCTTATTATTATTATTACTATTATTATTAGTTTAATTCCTAAAGGAGTTTGAGAATTAATTAATAAAAGTACTCTCTCATATTCCTAATAAGATTAGGAGGTAAATTAATTAAAGGAGTTTTATTAATTGCTCCTAATAAGCTTAGGAAGCCTAATTAATTAAAAGAGTTTAATTAATTAATATGAAACCCTATCCTAAAATGTTTAGGAGGGTTGCCTACATCTATAAATAAGAGGAGTCTTATTTTGATTTTAAGATTAATGCAATTTTCAAGAGTTGGGAGAGCACATCTTTTCTAGAGAGAGAAAACTAAGATTTTGCCAATAACTCACCTTCTTAATACTTGTTCATCTTTGGCGGATCACCTCTAGAGGCAAAACACTTGGGTGGCTGACGTTGATCAAAGGAAGGAATCACACCCTGTAGATTCAAGGTAGAACAAGGAAATGATTGGAGTTGAACTTGTAGCTGAGGAAGCTCGTATCTTCAAGGGTATGAATATCATCTTCTTCTTTTCGTTTAATTAATAATTGCGTATAAAGGATAATCCGGGTATATGGTTTGTAAAATTTTAAAACTCTTATTTTTACGCTTCTGTTTCTTTGTATGTAATTGTTGTATGCTTATGAATCTTACAAACCTAACATATGTAGGCAAGGAGAACAAACTTTCACTACAACAAAAAGGGTTATTTTCGACGGAATATTCCGTTGAAATTAAGTATATTCCGTCGAGGTTATGCTTAATTCCGACAGAATATTCGGTCGGAAATTCAGTCGGATATAAGCACGTCGAAATTAAGTCCGTCAATCTTTTAGTCAGTGATAATTAAACTCGACGGAACTAACCTCGACCGAATATTCGGTCGGACTTAATCTATTATTGATTGAATAGAATCCGTCGAGGCAAATCATGACACGTGGCAGTCTGGCCAAAATGGCAAGGGACTTAATTCCGACAGAATTCCTTGGAGATTAAAACTATTCCGTCGAGATTATTCGTGACACGTGGCAGGTTGGCCAAAATGGTAAGGATTTAATTCCGACGGAAATCCGTCGAGGTTAACACTATAACATGAATAATATTATAAGTTTAATTTATTCATAAACAAGAAATAAACTAAAATATTATACCTCCAGGCAGTGTATAGGCTAGTATCCTCGGCAACCCTAACACTCGATACGGGAGTATCCTGAGATGCGACCCAAAGAGCCGTCTCCTCATCCTGAGATAAACTAATCTCGTGCGGAGGGATGATGGAATCTAACATCTCAGCATCGCCCCTAGCAGCCTGCAACTCCGCTATACGCTGACTGAGGAGCTTCTCAAACTGGTCCTGTAATTTAATATATGTATATGTGAGTTAACTTGGTATCATCATATAAATTATGTAATATGATCCTAAACAATATTTATTATAGTAAATGTATTACCCATATAGCTAGTGCTGCTGGAGACATCGTCGACCCCAAACTAGACTCCTTCGACGTATGGACTCTATCCCAGAACTCCATCATAGTAGGAGGTCGGCCCAAGCTACTCCGCATGGCCTAAATCATGTACATTAATTAATATCACCTTACTTTACTATAGTTGTTGTTTAATATTAAACTAAACTAAATATAAATACATACCGACTTAACCTCCTGAAACGACTGCGAGCCAGAAGTATGTACAACTCGTAGCTTGCCTCGATTCTTCCTCATCTACTCGGACTTGGTCTTCAAGGCAGCATCATCCCAGTACGTACACATGGCAGCCCATGCTGCATTTGATACTGTCGGCGGCTAATGTTGTCGTATAGTAGTCCCGGGCGATTCTTCTACCGATCGGAATAGCCTCTTTCGCATCTCGTACAGCCAGCCGACATAGTTCTTCGAGATGTGTGCAATAATAACGGCGTCACCATCCGCCTCAGTGATACCGACCTCTTATCTGTAATACCTCTATCAAACGGACATAACATACGTATAATTAATTATTTGAACAATATGTAAATAACTTGGACCTTGATTTAATATATGTAATTTGACTTACGTGAAACTCCCGCAACACTGTCACCATAAAGCCGACATCGTAACGCGAGTACTGGATAAATCGCATGCAGCCAGTAGGGAGATGCGCCAGGCAGATGGCGTGTACGGTCGCCTTAGCTACAGGATCTGTAATACTAGAATACAAAATTTATTAAGAACATTTTAATTTATTAATCACATAATAATATCATTCTAATTGAACATAAGTGATATAATATAGTTGAAACCTACACGGACAAGCCGACATCAACCGGAACTGTGTCAGGAACTGCCAACGGACGACCTAATCGACCGAGGTTAGGCCCTCGCTGACGCCGACGTCTAGCATCTGTATGTTTAATATAGTTATGACATTGTCAAAAAATAGTAAATGAATGTTTAATATAGTTATGAAAAAAAAGTGTTACTGAGCCAAAAAAGAAATTAACTCACTAGCATCTGAAGAAGACCCGCCTTGGGAACCGTCACCCGATCCGGAGCGGCCGCCACAATAGCCACCTCCACCGCTATGTCGAGGCATAGCTGTACTACTGAAATAACAGACATAGATGACATTAATTAAATTTTATTTCAATTATTCTAATGATTGGTTTTAGTTGTATCATATTTACAAAACACCAATTAGTGAAGAAGTAGTACGTCGTCAAACCCGTCAGGATCAAAATCATTTTCATCCTCTGATTCTGTCTCTTCCTCTTCTGTATCAATTTCTTCCTCAGTATCATCTTCTACCATCACATACGGACTGACAACCACATCTTCCTCCACTTCGTCAGCATCGGGTACGTCAACGACATCATCTACCAACACATCGTCATCATATAGCAATACGTGGCTGGGATTGCTAACTTGTTCTTGCAACGGGTCATCCATTCCAGATAGATTAGTACCATCAAATGACCGAGTCTTCGTTGTCACAACTGTATACCAGGGGGTTCTATAATTTACAACATTAGGATCGTAGTACACTTGGCTGGCTAACACAAATACGTCATCAGACTGTAACTTGGATTTTATATCTACTGTGACGATTCTATTACGATCAACTTTAACACCCTTTGTAGTATCAAACAAGCGACACTTAAATGTAACGACCTTTTTTGCCCCTGAATAATTGAGCACAACAACTTCCTCTAATCTTCCATAGTAATTGGACTCAGAATCTTGATAACAACTTCCCAACACGACAACGCTAGAGTTTACTGATGTCAATTCATTCAAGTCATCAACCTTGAATCTATACCCATTCACGATGCAGCCTGGAAATGAACTAATAAGTTTGTACGGGCCTAAAATGACATCTCTAAAATGCTCATAAGCGTTCTCTTCTTCAACCCTTCTCTTAAACCACTGTTGAAAATTTTCATTAGTGAATGCTTCCATCTGTGATGTAGTCAACCCCGGGTTAGAAGTATGCGCTTCCAATTAGAATGAATTGCGTACAATAATATGGCAATTGTTTAATTGTTGATTAAGGTTAGATAAATCATTTTCAACTTGTAATAATACATACTTGATGTACGACGATACTTCAGGCATATTTAGAAGCACGAAAGAATTTTGAAAGTGCGGTAAAGGCATCATTAATATTCCTTGGTAATACTTCACGAAATGCAATTGGAATCAACTTCTGCATGAATACATGACAGTCATGACTTTTGAACGTAGTAATTTTCAACTACTCAACCTTAGTACAACGAGAGATGTTAGAAGCATAACCATCTGGTATCTTCAATGCACTAAGCCACTTGCAAATGTTTTCAACCTGTTGCTTGGTAAGACAAAATGGAGCTTTTGGTTTTGAGTTGTTAGGTCGGAGCCACAATTCCCGCCTGATGTTCATTTTCTCCAAGTCTTTACGTGTTTTATCATTGTCTTTTGTTTTACCACTCGTATCTAGCACAGTGTAAAACAAGTTCTCGAACACATTTTTCTCCGTATGCATGACATCTATGCAATGACGAAGTGCTAGTGTGACCCAGTATGGCAACTCAAACCAAATGGGCGAGTGTGTCCAGTTATGAGTTTTACCGTACCCTATTGCTCTCAACTTACCATGCTCCTTCCCAGGCGGTGGAAATGTCAGATCATTTAGCCAGCCTAGTACATCGCTGCCCGATAAGCGACCAACAACCCCCTTCTTTTCTATCTTTCTGTTGAACTGTGTAGATATCTTTCTATAACTGTGCTCAACAGGAAAGAATCTTCGAGCAGTTCCAAAGAAACTAGTTTTTTGCCCATGACGTAGTTGTGTGCCCTGCACATCCCCCATACAGACTGGACATGACAACTTACCATGAGTCGACCAACCACTGATCATCCCAATTGCCGGAAAGTCAGTGATACTCCACAAAAAGGCTGACTTCATCAAAAAAATTTGCCCGACAGATTTATCAAAAGTCTAAACCCCTGTTTCCCACAACATCTTAAGTTCATCGACTAATGGTCTAAGGTACAAATTGATGTCTTTTGTAGGACTCTTATCCCCCGGTATTAGTAAAGTCAAGAAAAAATATGGATCCCTCATGCACATTGACGGTGGAAGATTGTAAGCTACCATAATCACTGGCCAAACAGAGTATGGCTGACTAAAATTATTAAATGGACAAAATCCATCTGTAGCCATGCCAAGCCTGACATTCCTAACTTCATCGACAAATTGTGGAAAATTGGCATCAAAATTCTTCCATTCATCTCCATCTGCTGGGTGAGTAAGCTGACCAGGGACGACATCCCTTGTCCTATGCCAACGCATACTAGGTGCAGTGTGCGAAGACATGAATAGCCACTGCAACCGACGTAAGAGGAAAGTACCGTAATATCTTCTTCGGAACATATTTCTCCTTTCCCCCACGTTTTGTGATCTTGTACCGAGGAAAATTGCATATATCACATTGCACCTTATCTTTGTCCTCCCCATAGTATAACATACAGTCCTGCTCACAAGCATTGATCTTCTCATACCCGAGATTCAACCCCCTAACCATCTTCTTCACTTCATAGTAATTCGCGGGCAGGATATTATTCCTAGGTAAGAACTCCCCGATAATAGCAAGAAAATCATTGAATCCTCTCTCACTGCAGTCATGCTCATTCTTGTAGTGTAAAAGCTTCGTCACTGCAGAAAGTCTGGTGTGCTTGTCATTTTCAGGATACAATGGGATCCCTGATTCAGATAGCATCTTGTAGAAGGCAGCTGCTGAATCATTTGGCTTTTGTTGATCAGCACTGCTTGACGCATGCTCGTTTTCAGTCCAGTCAATATTGGTTGGGCCATACGCATCTACCAACATCTCCACGACATCATAGTTATCTGATTGGGAATCCTCGTGAACTGGTTGGTCTACAGTACTGTCTGTTAGTTCTTTAAACTCAACTGATTCCCTGTGATGAATCCATACCGAATACCCATCCACAAACCCACGTGAATATAAGTCAAATTTCACTTCATCGGCAGTCTTCCATATCATGTTCTTACACTTGAGACATAGGCATCTCATCTTTCCGTTCAGATCATCAACATGTTCTATTGCTTTGTTCATAAAATTGGACACCCCGTCATGGTACGCATCAACTAATCCCATCCCATCAATCTTTATCCTACGGTACATCCAATTCCGGTCGGCTGACATCTTTAATTGAAGAAAATACCCAATTAGATCAAGAATAATCATGAATGTGGTCCAAGCATGAATTTAGTTTACCTAGTATATATCTCCACTCTACAGGGGTTAGGCTTCTATCCCGTTCCTGGATACGTCTCCTCACTAGTGCCAATCTTGAGCACGTTTCTACTATTTTCAGAAAATTTTAGCAGCACCTCCCCATGGTCTCCAAGTACACGAAATAGACCAAGAAAACTTAGTCTAAGTATGCACTCGGAGAACATGTAGAGACACCAGTAGAAAGTTCCTTAAAATTTATAAAAACGCACCATGTGCATTGGCACCGACCTAAGTGAGAGACATAACGTCTAGTAACAGTCCCAAACTGGGGACTATTCGACATTCACTCCTAATGAGTAAATGTAGAACGGGTTTCTAAGCTTCTATTAATACTACATGCACATGAAGTATATATATATGCAGTTTATTCTAATTTTGGAAAACTAAGCAAATGCTACTTAGTTTATTTTTTCAATGATATAAACTAAGTAAGTGCTACTCAGTTTATACTATTTAGTTTAGTTTTCCAGTGATATAAACTAAGTAAGTGCTACTCAGATTATGCTACTTAATTTATTTTTCCAATGATAAAAATTAACTAAGTAAGTGCTACTCAGTTTATGCTACTTAATTTATTTTTCCAATGATAAAAATTAACTAAGTAAGTGCTACTCAGTTTAATTAGTTTATTTATTTATTTATTTTAATTTTATTTAACTAAGTAAGTGCTACTCAGTTTGATTATATTTATTTTGTATTATATTATTTTAAATTAAATTAAGTCAATTTCTTATTTAATTTAATTTAAATTGTATTATCTT
This sequence comes from Panax stipuleanatus, assembly GCA_020205555.1. Lineage (NCBI taxonomy): Eukaryota > Viridiplantae > Streptophyta > Magnoliopsida > Apiales > Araliaceae > Panax > Panax stipuleanatus. Next base: position 155,315,056 of record CM035117.1, on the reverse strand, counting down.
AAATTAAATCATATTTTTATTTTATTTTAAATTAAATTAATTTTATTTAACTTAATTTAAATTATATTATATTATTTAATTTAATTTAATTTATTTAAATTATATTATGTTAAATTAATTAATTTAATTAAGTTCAATTTAATTATATTAAATTAAATCAAAATTTTATTTTATTTTACTTTATTTTAAATTTAATTTAATTTTTGATTATATTATATTATATTATATAATTTAATATTAATTAATTTATTTAAATTTTATTATCTTAAATTAAATTAAATTAAGTCCATTTTTTATTTAATTTAATTTAATTTATTTTATATTATATAATTTAATTTATTTAAATTGTATTTTAGTATTGAGAAATTAATAACTATACATTAATATAATAAAGAAGGTGTTGCAATTACTGAATTCTGACAGAAATCCGTCGGGAATTCTGTCAGATATAACAAATATGAAAATATTAAGACATAAGGTAATCCACATATATCACAGAAAGAATCAATAACAATACCAACACAACCATCCCCAATCAATTAATCAAGTATAATGAGATGAACAACCAACAAGTTTATATAATTCAACAATACAATTCAACAATTGTATATACTCAAATCTGCAAATTAAAGTGGCAGTAACATTAACAAGCTTGATCTCAAAATATTCAAATTACACAAACACCTAATTACACAAATTAAATTTTCAGATTCATCCTACAACTTCAAATTTATACATTAACAATAACATGAACAATCTCCAAAGCATACAATGAAGTGGGTTATCTAAACTTAAAACAAAATAACTAAAAAAATGCTACTTAAGGAACAAAATAATTATATGCTGCCAAACGAATTAGGGAACACAATTTGGGGAAAAATCATTGCTGCCAAACAAATTAGGGCTAACCTTGGAGCTAATCATTACTGCCAAACGAATTAAGGAACATAATTTGGGAAAAAATTTAGGGCAACCTAAAATACCTAACTGATAACAAAATTAAGGCTAATCTTGGAGCAAAAATCAATTGCCGGAGGAGAGGAGCCGGAGGCCGGAGGCAGAAGGCGGCGGAAGGAGCCGGAGCCGGAAGTCGGCAGGAGGCGGTGGTGGTTGCTGGCGTACTGAGAGGTGAGAGAGAGAGATTCGGCAAGGGGTTGGCCGGGAGGAGTCTGGTGGTCGGAGTTGACCGGTCGGTGGTCGGAGGTGGTCGAAGGTGGTGGTCTGGTGGTCGGCAGGGGGGTTAGTGAGAGATGAGAGTGAGAGAGGAATGAGAGAGTAGAGAGAAATGAGAGAGTGACAGAAGAGGTGCCTGGAGAAAACGATCTGAATAGGTTTTAAAGGTAAATTTCGACGGAATTTCGTCGATTTTATTTCCATCGACTATAAGCTAAGCTCGACGAAAAATTCTGTCGACCTTACCCCATATTCCATCGACCTTAATATTCGCGCTGGCGGGAAGCTTGGCGCCAATGAGCAGGATTAATTACGACGGAATTCCGTCGCGGATAGATTAAAGTCGACGGACTTAATATCGACGTAATATTTCGTCGGCCTTAGTGTAACGTCGACCGAATTAGTTCCGTCGAGCTTATTTCCGTCGAGGATAAGCCTTTTTGGTGTAGTGTTTACTTTGTAAGTGAATTGGTAAAAAGAAAGTGAATGAAAAGCCTTCTATTTATAGTTTTTCTGAGCTTGGGGCATAAAGGTAATTTTGAAAGTTTTATTTAAAATTAATGGCTCAGATTTATTTGATAAAAAATGAAGGCCTTGAATGAAGCAAAAGAATTTTCATGCGGATTGCCTAACAAAGTCCTCATCTTTCGAATTTAGCCTACTCATGAATTCAACTACTGAATTTTGAATTTTAGCTTGAGTAAAACAATTACTTCTAAGCTTTAGAAATAGGCACATCACATTTAAGCTTACAAGATTCAGCACATGCACGAAATGCAACAAGGAAGTGTCCCAAAATGAATGTCTAAATTTTTCAAACTCCAAACTTCAGCAATGCAATTTTCGGTCAAGGATTTTAAGGCTTTTAATTTATGTAATGCTTATATAAACCATGCATACATAGGGCCATACATGTATATGGATATACATAAATAAAATAAATAATGTGTATCCATGCAATTGCTGAGGTTTAAATTTTTAGAAATCTTTTTGCCCTTTTTGTGAAAGATAATTTTTGAGAGAAAATTATTTATAAAAATAATAGGAGTTCTCCTTGTCATAGAGCATCTCCAAAAGTAGTAGCAAAAAAACTCTTCAAATTGAAGTTTGTTGACCTACGTGGAAATTTGAAGAGCATTATTTGCCACTTTCATATTTTTTACCTCATCAGTCTCTTCAATTCAATAAGCTGTACATCAAACTCATCAAGCGTAATAAATATTTTTAGCCTTTAATTGTAGATTTGAAGAGTCAGAAAGAGGTTGCAGATTTGAAGAGTGAGAAGGAGGTTGCAGATTTGATGACTAAAGCTGAAGAAGTTGTTGGAGAGAATTTTTCTGATGTGGCTTACCTATTTGAGTATCCCAAAGTGGTTGAAGAGACTGTTGGAGATACTCTTAGAAAATGTTACTTTATGAGCTAATTTCTTTAACAGTGATATTAACTTATCAAGGTCAAGAAAATCAATTCAATAAGTTTTAGACAATATTTTAGGTCAAAGTAAATAAGATAATTAAAATAATTATAATATAAATTATATGGAAGAGATTCTAATATTTTTCTTAACCTGATTACTATCTATTGTTATCATCAAAATAAACTTAAAAGTTATATAAAGACACATCAATCTCCCCCTTTTTGATGATGACAAGTATCTAAAAATATTTTCTATTTTGGACTCCCCCTCAATTTGAGCATAGTTAATCAAACTTTTGAATTTTGAATCATTCATCAAAAATAGTATATGAAACAGATAATATAGCAGTTTTTGTTATCCATTACTATTAATAACAAAGCATTATCAATATACACTATCCCGCATCATCAATATGCATTGTTCTGTCTAGCATCATCAGTATACACTGTCCTACATCATTGGTATATATTGTCTTGCCTTTTTAATCATTTAGTTCCCCCTTAATTTATGCAATAATAAAAAGTTAATTTTTAATTTTAAAAAACTGATCATTTATTTGGCAGGTCAACATTATCATATTATACACTATCTATCAACAGTTATAAGAAGTATATATGATAATATAGAATATTTTTCTTCTCCTTCTTTGTCCTCATAAAAAATAATGATGGGGGCAAAGAGTATCAAACCCTCAAAAAACTGTTAGTGTATGTTTTTTACAGAAAATTTAGTAGCAGAAGTAAATGATAAAAGTTTCCATAGTTACTATAGTAGTAACTTGGTGTTAGTAGTAGTTAGTTACAATCATCCGAATAGTTAGCAGTATGTATATAACATTTATCCCGAATAATTAGAACTCATCTAAGTTGAGGAGAGATAAGTGCTGATTAATAACAGGAAGATGAGCATCAGGTGGAGATTGTGCCAAAGGTTCAATTTGTGCAGAACTGGTACTGACAAGAAAAATAACATGGAGGCATAGAAAGTGTAACGACACCAGAATCAGAATATTAACAATATTCGCTCCCAACTATGGTCGTTAACCAACACTCTTGTTCTAGCTTTACAACATTAATCGATATTATAATTGATAAAATGCGAATAAATTTAAACTTTGTATAACTTCAATTCATATTCTAAATTTTCAAATCAATTCAACTTATTATAACTGTACATAACAGTAACTAACAATATAAACATTAAAACTTAGCTATTTTAATATTTTTCTCAAAATTCAATACAAGATGTACTTTCAAAATCTTCTTTATCCTTCTTTGTCTCCGAAATCGCAACCTTTCGATTCTACACTTAAGTTCAGGATTGAATGAGTACCATAATCCATTACAAAATATTATGTGGACATAAATTTCACTTTCTGACTTTAACCATTCCCTAACTATTCACAATATAATCCAATAATTATATATATTCATTATACACTGGCCCTTTATACACCATCGTCATCATACTAATCTACTTTACAAAGCAAACTATATAATTACATCTTAATTTCCAAAATAGATAACCTTTATTCCTAACTCGAGGTTTACATAATCTAGCTTACATATGTAGGGAAATTGTTTCATCCACAACCCACATCAATTCACCAGATTGGGCCCAATAAGCATGTTGGACCACCTCTTTACCTAAAAGGTTAACCTATTAGGTTGAGGCTCCACCATACTTATTAACCCATCTACACTCTTGAATTTATCCGATATGGGATTCATGTGAACTATCCCAACAATCTCCACCTTTCACTTGAATACCCATCACAAGTATATACTAGAGTATTCACCATTAAGCACACCTTTGAATCATTTAAGAGCTCTCCCGTTCGAGACTCTAATTACTCCATCAGCACACCTTCTTTGAATCTTTTTTTCAAGAGCTCCCCCGTTTGACTCTAACTACTCCACCACGCCCAAGAGGCACACACGTGGGACCCGAGCAATTTTTCCAGAGCCATCTCCACGAGCCCGCTCCACCCGACTCAAACCTTTGTGCGAGCAATTTTTTCAGAGCCATCTCCTTGAACCCGCTCCACCCGATTCAAACCTTTGTACTCCACTTGATCCAACTCTATCTCCACCTTGTGATATATTTTTGGGCCCATCGAACCATGAGCTCTGACACCACTTGTAGGGAAATTGTTTCATCCACAACCCACATCAATTCACCAGATTGGGCCCAATAAGCATGTTGGACCACCTCTTTACCTAAAAGGTTAACCTATTAGGTTGAGGCTCCACCATACTTATTAACCCATCTACACTCTTGAATTTATCCGATATGGGATTCATGTGAACTATCCCAACAACATACATATATCGTAGACCGTCATCACAGCTTAATATAATTTTAACAAAAAAAAGCAGTTAAAAGCATTCCTTTTCACGTGCTTCTAATCTTTATCATCATGACATCGAGAGAATCACATCACATCTTTGATCTGCAAATAATAGCAAGTTTGAGCACAACGGCCCAACAAGTCTAACAGTTTCCAAGCATCACGTTCATACATGATATGCATTTCAGTTATGCATCATACTGCTCATGCTATGCATTCTATATATGCATCATAAATCTTATACCATGTATCTACATATGCTCACATCTCAGAATATACATTTCATATGCATGCTTCCAATTTCATTACATTGTATTCAAACCACACTTCATGTATTATCAAGCTTATCATTTCACACATTATGAACAAATTGAGTTTCTGTAACTCAATTAGCTTTACTCATACTTTGACTTCAACAATCCATATAACATTGTAATTCAAGACATGTATCTCAACATACTCATAATAATTGCATCATAATAATTGCATCGTAATGTTACAACTATAGTAAATAATCAATATCAAATTCACGTAACTCAAATGAAACTTAAAAACTTGCCTTTGCTATTCAACGTTTCCAAGTTTCGACGCGTTTGGAAACTCGAAAGATTATTTCCTTGAGCAAAACCTATATATATATATATATATAACAGATATAAGGTTATCACATAGCTTAATATCTTCAAACTCCATGAATTCCATGAACTTTTAACTTAAACTTGTTTTCCAAAGCTTAATATTTCAATCTTAATTTTATCCATGTTAATGGACTTTATATATATATATATATATATATATATATATATATATATATATATATATATAACATTAACTTCTATTGTTTTTCAATAATTCAATAGCTTGATTCGTTACCGCATATTCTTTATAGAGCATAATATACAATTTAATGCATTCATATTCAAAAATCACAATTAAACTTGCATTTTCATACTTAAACAACTCATTATTTAATTAACTACATTCATTAAATTTATATACAATACAATATATTAACTATAATATATTAAGTTATTTTATTAATTTATTATAGCTCATACAATTCCATGCTCAAAACAGACCCAAAAGGCCAAACAAGACAAGCCCATGCCATGTTAAGCCAACCAAGGCGCTGCAATGTGGCTACTGCTGCTGCCCTGGCAGCCACAACTCACTTCATTGCTCACTTCGTGATTTTATAACTTGAAATCCATACTGCCAATCGAATCCGATTTTTAATATGTTCTAGATGGTACTTCATAGTATTTTATAAAAATACCAATTGATTAAAACAGGTTTTCTAAGGCATACATTCAGCGGGTCAAAAAGTCCAGAAATATGCAGATTTTGCCCAGAAATCTGCAGATTTCGCTTAGCTTCGAGCTTACTTTGCCATTTTCCATCTTTTAATCTACAAGTCCGTTAACATCCAAATTTTTACAGTATGAAGATGGTACTACATAGTATTTTTAAAAAATACTACTTCGCCAAAACAAGCAATCTAAAGCAAATTTACAGGAGATCAAAGGTGGCTGGTCAGCCCAGATTTTGCAAATTTCCAACAACTTGCTTATTTGCATGCCTACTTTAAGATTTTCTATCTTTCAAACCATAAATCCAATATAAGACCATTTTTAAAATGTTGTAGATGGCATATCATACTATTTTTAAAAATATAACCCAACTAAAACAAGCATCTTAGATAGGTTTAACAAGAGCTCAATCAAAACTGCCATGTTGGAGCAATTTTTTGACTGAGCCAAAATTGTTCATTAGATTCAAAACGGATTTTAAACCCAATTTGGCTTACCAAAAATACTTAACTTACTTCATATAACATATATGAAGACTTCTTTGTTCACTGACTTAACCAAATCCCCCCATTTATGCTTGACTGCCTCTAAGAGGCAATATATCAAACACCCTATTTGCATCTGTTTACAGAACAGATTTCAAAGGTATTTAAACATGGTTAAACCCAAAAATTTCCTCCTTTATTACCCCGAACAGCAACACAACACCTCCTCCTTACTAATTCACAGCCCAAACAACAGTTATATAGCAATATAAAACATCCTTTTCTTTAAATTTCATAAGTTGTTAATAATATGCAATTTACCTTATAATTAAACCACCAAAATTGTTGAAGTCAAGCATTAGAAATCAGTTTATGAAACTTTCCTTTACTTTTGCTGCTCGAAATTCCTCCCTAATTCAGCTCATTTTCTCAATTATATACCGAAATAGCCGGGCTGAGAATGACTTGAGCTTCGTTCCTTTTCCTTCTTTTCTTTCCTTTTGGGACGAAAATGGATACGCATGGAGTATAGAGATGATACAGAGCATATGAAGGAGCAAAGAAGTACCGGCTCATGTTTCTAACTTCCCTCTAGTTATCAGACATGAGTCTGCTTAGTCATGCCCCATGAAACATCCACCTCCTACTTAGTTAGTGACTCAGCTAATGCACTTGACTTTGTATTTGTTTTGTTTTGTTTTATTTTTTTTATCTTCAAAGCATCAAGCCTATACAAATATATATAATGTATATTTTCCATTATAAATACATTATATATTTACAATACTTTTATATAAATTAGTTTATGTAATATTAATTACTTGAAATTCCATTACTCGCCAAACAAATGGGTAATTATATCTCATAATAAAAAATTATCTCACCACTTATGAAATTAAATTTCATAACTAAAATAAACTCTTGATATGATTACATTTCTTACTTTCTTCTATAAATTGTTTCTAAACAATTTATTAATATATATATATATATATATATATATATATATATTAATCAAATATTTAATTTGATTTACATTTTATTAGCAAATTTATACTACCAAAACTAACATTACTTCCTCATGTGATTAAATAATTTCTTATTTAATCATCACATTAACAATTGCATTGTTTTACACAACTTAATATTTTAACTACATTAAATATTTATTGATTAACTAATAAAAGTTAATCACTTTCTAACTTTTTTTTTATATTTTTCCATTAATCTCATAATATTAATAATCTCACATATCATATATATACAATTATACTTAATCACATTTCATTCAAATAACATATTTTGTAATAAAATCTCATTTGATTTACAAAATATGTGCAATGAAATATCCTTGGATATTACATTAAGTAATCACATCATTTATGAAATTTAATTTATAACAACTCATGCATCGTCACTCAAAACTTATTGTTCAAATAATATTATTCATAATATAATTTTAACTTAATCTCAATTAATAAAAATAATTAATTAATCTTTTCCATTTTCATATTTCATTTCATAATTAACTCAAGCTAACTAATTCAATAGTTTAATTAACTATTAACTTTTTCGTTCAAATTATATGTATATGTATTTCCTAGTTATATATGTAAGACCCCAACTTTTATGAATAAAAATTTAATTTTCTCTACATATTATTCTAAATAGTAAGGTGTTGATTTGTTATAATGTTATAGTTATGGATGATTTGTGCAAATTTTACAAAGTAAGCAAGTGGTCATAAAATATTCGCTTGGTCGGGGAATATTTTTTTTGTCGGAGAATATTCGTACGACGGAGCAATCATTGGTAGAACCCACAACAGAATAACCGTCGGATATAGAAAGCGACAAAAATAACCTTTTTATAAAAATAACGGCAAGACTTTTACCGTTAAACTGTTGAAATACCTGGTGATAAAGGTACAGTAATACGCGTTGTTGCACAGTAGCACACGGTATTGCACAGTATCTCTGATTATTGATTCTTACGTAAGAAGTCACTTAGTATTTCATTCAATAATTGCCACAGTAGTTGCTGCATAGTATCTCATATTATTGATTCAATTATTTTCACAGTATAATCTGCACAATACTTTATATTATTAAATCAATAATTGACACAACACAATTACTCATATTATTATTATTAGCGTTATTGACAATGTCTAGAAAGTTCTGTCAAGGAAAGGGGTTATATTATTTAATTGCGTTCCAGTAAGGAGAAATCCTTATCGGAAAACCCCATCTTTTCTGGGAACGATCTAGTTGTCAATATTGTGAGTTGTAATATTAATAATGAATTGTTGATATAAATATTTCCATTGTGTTGGGAATATTAATGTTAGTGAAAATCTACATTTATTTCGATAATAGTTGATTTTTGGATATTAAATTGACCAAACGGGCAATTAATTGGATAAATGAGTAATTAATTGCTATTGGTTCACATGCAAGGAACTATTGATTCACATTCAGATACTATTAGGGAATGTTGTGCAAAATTGATAATACTTTAGGGGCTAAATTAAAAATGGAGGTAAAGATGAAGGTACTAAAGTATAATTAACTTTGTAATTTACCACCTTTTTCTAGCCTATAAATACTCCTCCATCCATTCATTATTTCATACCATTTTTGAAGAGCAAAGTTATAATCACAAGCTATAGTGAGAGAAACAATAAGAGAGATAATAAGAGAGAAAGAAGAAGAGTATTCTGCTACTATTCTATTTCAGTATTCAAACTCCTACTAAGGTAAAAAATGTTATTTTTTTTCAATACCCGTAAGAGTTGTTATTCTATTCCTTATTAAGCTGTGGGAATAACCTGTCTACGTGGATTTTTGCATGCATGGTGAATAACCCTTCGTATTCATTCTTTATTAATCTGTGGGAATAACCTTTCTACGCGGACTACCGCATGCCTGATGAATAACCATTCATATTCATTCTTTATTAAATTGTGAAAATAATCTGTCTACCCGGACTACCGCATGATGGGTGAAAATCCATTTGCAGTTTCGTATATTATTTCATTTCAGATTCCTAATTCTAAACTTACTATGGTAAGTATTGCTTCTATAATTCCCAAATCGATTAGAAATTGCTTAAGGTTTTCGTTTCATCTAATATTATTTCACTGAAATATTGGTTTGAACTTCTTATTAAGATTTTAATCTTTTCATCTGGGATACTATTCATTCGAGTACTATTCACGATAAAATTGATTTCTTTTTCTGTCCAAATTATCTTTGATTTATGAATCTTATCCTTGAAATTGGATCCATGTTTTGATCATTATGTTGACAATTTGGATATTCTTGAACTCTAGATAAATTGAATTATAAATTTTTAATATCTATCCTTGATCTCACTGGATTCATTCTTTACATCATTGTCATAATCCTCAAACTAAATTGTGATAAAAGTTATCTTTGGCCCGTAGTGCAAAGATGAACTGTTGATTGATGAATATCTTTGGCCCATAGTGCAAAGATGAACAGTTGATTGATGATTATCTTTGGCCCGTAGTGCAAAGATGGACAGGTGTTTGGCATAATCATGACCACTGGTGATACAAACAAATATTTTTAGCCCGTAGTGCATAAATAATTCGTTGATTGGAAATATTTATTAATTGGTATTATAGGGATAAAATATTAATGATGGAATTTTAAATCATAGAAGATAGTAGACATCATTCTCTACTTGACTCTTCTAATGGATTGCTATTTTCGCTGCAGTTGTTGATTTAAAACTTGTTATTTATTGTATTCTATCAGATTTTTCCCTGTTGAGAATTAAGGATAATTTGTTCTACATTATCTTAGTCATAATATTCTTTACTGGGCTAGTTGAGCTCATCCTTTTCTTTTATTGTTCTCTTCAGGAAATGAGAATATAGCTGGGACTAGTCGGGGAACAGAGTGATGGTCCGAGATAGTGCTATAGTAGTCCTCACTATTTTGTAAAATAGTGTGATAATAATTGTAATGAGGACATAATTTGAGTATTAATATTTTCGTATTATATACGACATAATATCTGTATTAAAGCTCACAGTCTGTGTGGTCGTATTTTTACACGACAGTTTAATGTAATAAGATTTGTATTTGGATTATGTACCATGTATTTGGCGACTCAGAATGGGTTGTGTACTGGACCTATTTTGGGGGCGTCATAGTTGGTACCAGAGCTTAGGGATATGATCTCTGACGAAGATCTGGAATAGAACTAGGAGGGAAGAGACGAGTAAAACCTTCGCCAGTGTGTCCTACCTAACTTATTTGTTATTTAATTAGTCGTTCGAAATATAGGGATAATATGTGACATGTCAATTTCTTTAATTAACCTTTGTTTTGTGGCAGTATTTAAGAATGACATTTGAAATTCAAGAGATGAACTCATATAGAGTTTTAAGTGATGAATTGAGGAGATTTATTTAAAGAATAAATATTGAAGTATAATATCTTGTTATAATAGAGATGTTTATTGGGGAGTACTAATTAAGTTATTGAACTTGATTGTAGGATGTCAGGCGAAGAAGAAATTAGAGATATCCATGTGGTGAGTGAAGAATTAATAGTTAAACTCGAGCTAGTCGCAGAGGTAGCAGCTGAGAGTGAGGAAAAAGAGGACCCTGAGGAGGATTTATTAGAAGAATTTTATAATCAAAATATAGAACTGCAAGATTGTACTTGTGAGTTAGAAAAGCAGGATGAAGAACGACAGGCGGTTGTGGAACAAAGGGATGCAACAATTCAAGATTTTGTTACCCGATATGCGAAGCTTGAACAGAAGCTCTCTTTGGCAGAGCATATGATAATAGAGCTGGAATCTAAGAATGCAAATGTCAAAGATCAGCTGAAAGACGAAACAACTGAACGAGTGAGAATGGAAGATGCATGGGTAAAAGCCGCACGACGCGTTGATATTGTAGAAAGAGACGTCCGATCCAAGAAGGCCAAAATAGATGATATGGAATTCGCTTTTTGGACAGTAATTGGGAGAACCCAACATCGAGTTTGAAATTACCCTGTGCAGAACGGTCAATCCCAATTCGATATGGATCAAAGATTAATGATTCAGATCATGGATCAGGAGTACGACGAAGCAGTTGAGGGTGGAATGTGCCCTATAGCGAAGTCAAGTCCAGCTGGGATGGTGACACCAAAGCCTGTCCCAGAGAAGTCAAAGTCGGTGGTTCAGGGGAGAGCTTTTGTCGTGACTTCCCAAAAAGCGAGGAACCCGAACGAAGTTATCACGGGTAAGTTAATCATAAACTCTTGCGAAGTCTATACCTTATTAGATACTGGTTCTACCCACTCTTTTATTTAACCTGCTTGCGCTCAATGTTTGAACTTGACCACTGAGAAATTAGACTTTGATTTATCTGTTGAAACTCCGTTGGGAGAAACCTTCGTTACATCTACAGTTTACAAATCTTATTTGATTCAAATTGGCACCCTCACATTACCTGTTGATCTCATCTCTTTGAAAATACTTGCAATTGATATGATTTTAGGAATCGATTGGTTAACTGTAATACCCGAGAATTTCCATATATTATTAAATAAATATATTAATGGAAATGAGAATTTATTTGGATTTTTTTTTATTATGAGAATGATAAATTCAATTATATTAAATTGAATATTTATGACAATTGAGAAAAATGTAGAGTTTGTGATAAACTCGTTGAGAGCCTAGTGTGGCACAGTGATGGGAAATATTAATAATTATATTAATTGACGAATAATTTTTAAGTGAACAATTAATCTATATTAATTGTTAATTGTTATTAGAGGATATTAATTGATTGTTGTGAGATATTAACTGTGGTTGATTAATAATATGTGATTATTATTATTGCAAGAAATATAATAATAATAAACCACTTGTTTATAATTGTGCTGAGATTTATATTTGTTAATGTGATAATTAATCCTATGATTATTAATTTGGTGTAATTAATAATCAATGAGGAATAAATTAATTAATATTATTGTTAATTAATCAACGAGATAAATAGTCTATTTATGTGACATTATGAATAATAAAACAAATAAGTGAGTGATTAATATAATAAGATTATATTAATTGATATGTACAAATGTGCAATACTTGAATATATAAAGTATATGGAATACAACTATATTATATAGTGTAGCGAGACACTTAAGTGTGACCATGCATGTATATACATAAACTATGTTATATAATGCAATGCGAATATATTACACATAGAAACCATATATTACATGAAGCATAAGTGATTATGTTATATTAAAACTATATGTTAGGAATACATGATAATGCCTATGTGACAAGGTGAGTGTGTATACAGTAAAATAATGTATCATGGATATATTATAAATAATTGTTGATTAATACAATTTAATAATATATGATATAATGTAATGTGGTAGTATCCGATTGTATTATATCAGTAAGATAAACGTACATGGATTATATGTGTGTAAATTACACTTATTACATTATGTGAAGTACATTGTGATTTAAATTATAACCTAAGAGTACATATAATATATAACATAAGTATATGGTGTGTGTATACAAGTGTAGTATTTGCAAATGCTGAGAAGTTAAATCAATTGTCTCATTTTAAGTGTCCCATTTGCTCTTCACGTGAATACACATGAAGCTATCCTACTCCTATATCCTCAAACTCAGCACATTCTAGCTATCATAATGAACAAGGGAGTGGTATTGATAATGAGTTTCACCAACTAATCACCAACTCTCCATTAACCTCTATACAATTCAAATTTACGTTGGTTTGATTTGTGGTATAATCTCATTGCCTGTGTAAGGATTTCTCTACAAATAGGAACTCTTCTTCTTCACATATCAATTGCTGAAAATTGCTAGAGTGTTGAGTGAGAGCCTTATATATCAGTGTTAGTAGAGAATCCTATAGCAGCATTAGCAAGTTTAATTCGTGCTTCGAAGGTATAATTCCATTCCCTGTCTTCATTTTCATTTTCTGTCAAAGAAAAACTCCATTGTAGTTCTCTGAGTTTTTCTTGAAATTCTTGATCATGAGGAATTAAAGTATAAATGGATTATAGAAAGCCTGTGTAGTGTAGTATGGACTTGTATACATGTTAAGATTGGAATGTAGTTGGTTTCAATTCTCATTTTTCTGTCAAGAACTCCGTTTTCATTTTTCTGTAAAAATGTTCAATTCTTGAGTTGAGTTAGAATTTACAAAATTGGTGGTTTAAAAATGTTAGTGAGTTGTTATATAGCCTTATAATGTGATAAGGAAGCAATGTGGTTAATTAGAAATGGAATTCGTTGGGAATTTTTGTGTTTGGGTTTTTAAACTGCCGTGTTCTGGAACTGTCTGCCGCTGGCTGGGAGCCGGCGCAGCTGCGCCAGTTTTACACTGGGAAGCTGCGCAGCTGCGCCAGCAGTCTGCAGCAGTTCCCTGCTTTCTGCTTGCTTTCTGCAACGTGATAGTTTTGTGCATTGATTTAAATGAACATGTTAGCATGAGTATTACCTATACACGAGTATATTAACATGAAGTGCACGTGTGTTGGTATAATGTCATACAAGATTAATGGAATGTCTAATAGCGTTGAAATAAATCTCAAGTTTCCTAAACAAACTTTAACATATATAGACCATAAATACATTCTGACTTTTGAGACATAATAGTATGACATAGAAATACATGAAGTGCATGTTAGCTTATCTATATTGGTTCCATGATATAATATGGACATGTGAACCTAACTAGTGCTCATTTCTAACGAAAATATAAGTTTTAAAGGCAAACCTTGACATATAAAGATCATATATATATTCTGATTTTCGGGTATGTTTCTATGGCCTTTACATACATGTCGGACACATTAACTTACGTATATAAATTTCATAATGTAGCATGAACGTGTTAGAACGTATTAGCAAACTTTATTAATTAAAGTATAAGTGTTGAACGTGAACGTCGGCATGTTACATTGAGATTTGAACTTCGATACTTATGAACATGTTTGATAGAACTTGTAGACTTGCTAAGGTATCATTCATGTTTGCCTACTATGTTACTTGTAATGAAACCAAATTTGCGTAAATAAAGTATGCTTTCAAACTAATGATAATGATAGTTGCATATATGTGATATGAAAACTCATGAAAATGTTTACTACAAGTTATGTGAACATTTTAAGTGTTTAAAAAGCGAGCATGATAGACCTTATGAGTTCGTGTCCTTGGATGACTTTTAGTCATTGAAAGTATTGACTTAGAATCTATATCACATATAATTGAAACGAGGAAAGGTTGTACAAACATAAAAGTATCTTTTAATATGTTTATATGCTATGTGGTGTTGTTGGCTTGCATGACCGGACAGAAACCATAAGGCACAGCTCAGCCTTGGCTTGGCCAGAGGGCTGCGCAGCTGCGCTGTCCCTAGGCTTAGTCATGGCGCAGCTGCGCCGTCCTGGAATTGAAAGCCATGCAGTTTGACAATCTGATTTTGGACAGATAGCTTATATGACGCCTACATTGCTAGAAATGGTTTACACCCTACTGATATATGTGCATAGGTGATGATTAAGTAACAAGATAATGTTTAACTTATATAATGGAAGCCCATGGGTCAAAGAATCATAGCTACTTGAACATGATGAGTTGGTATAATATCATTTATATTATAACTATGTACTTGATTCGTGATCTGATTTTATACCATATGAGTATAAGTATGACATGTGACTAAGATAGTAACATATATGTATATTGAGTAATAAGTTGTGTAACGGATGTGTTAACTAATGAAAATCTTATGCATGTAATACATTATATATAGGATTCGAAAGTGTTGGCTAGCTTTACGTAAATAAACTACGCATAAGGCAAGTATCCTAAACCCTTGCACTACTTTATTTAACGGATATCGTAAGCGAGTATCTAAACCTTATCTCTTTGGATACGAGTATTCTATCTTTGTATATTGCGAACTAGTTCCTACTTAATCGTTTGAATTGAATTAGCATACTTGAACTCTTATTTCATTAAAGCTATTATTCATGTTGAACTTAGTGTTGTTCTTGAATATTGTGAAAGTGTCTATGCCATTTGATTCGGCTAGACTTACATTATTGAAAAGCGACCCAAAACCAATTGATTGGTGCGGGATCTTATATATGACTGAGAAGAACAAACTATAACTGTCGGAGAACCGACGCGCGCACTTGAGTATGATTGATTGTTATGCATAACGAGGGTACTTTAGGCTGATCACCTGTTGTATCTGTTTTTGTTGGATTTTCAGTTTATTACTGTCAAATCCTATGGAAGTTCATAGTCCTTAGTGACTGCTCAGTATTCAGTTATCTTGAAATCTTGAATTGATTTATTATTGAATCATATTGATATTATTCTGTCCTTAGTGGCTGTTATTGAGAACTGTTGATATTCTTGCTATCCTTGAACTATCAAACTTTCCTATACCCTTTCGAGAATTGAGAATTATATCATTTACCCTTGTTGTATATTACTTGCTGAGCAATTTGTGCTCATTCTTGCTTTTTCCTAAAACATTTCAGTTAAGGCAGAGCATGGCGAACCTTCGGGCATTGATAAGGGCAAGGGCAAGGCTACCAACTAGCTTGTCTCTTTTATGTTTTAATATTTTAATGTTGTATTAAGATAATGTAGTAAGACTGGATTTGATTATGTTTAAGCTTAAGTTAGATTATGTAATAAGTCATTTATTGATATTATTATGTTATCTATTAAGTACTGTAGGTTGCGAGACTTGGGGGAATAATTATAATAAATCATTGTAAATTATTCTAGAATAGAATTTCCGCTGTGATTGTGCAATATTTAGTTATTATTATTGTGATGTATTACCATGAGCACGTGATGAACCGAATTCGAGAGACCAAGTGGCGGTCTTAGAATTTGGGGGCGTCACAGGTTGGTATCAAAGCTGTAGTTATAAACCTTAGGAACGAGTGTCCTTGGACTATAGCTTAGGTGAACTTAGAAGTTAGGAAGGAGATAAAACTCATGTAGAGTTTTCCTTGAGAGACTTAGTCTGTTATGAAATGTAACTTCATTCTATACAATGAACTTATGTTTTATTTAACATTCTAATGGAGTTGCTGTTTGTTTGCCTTGTGTTTGTGATTGTAGGATGACAGACACAGGTGTAACTAGTAGAGTAGCAGAGGAGGAGCCCAGAGATATACATGTAGTATACGAGGCACCTCTAGAGGCTGTGCCAGTGCAGGCAGTTGCACCATCCGAGTTTGATGATGAGGATGAGATCGAGATTGAGATAGAGACTGATCCAGAGGAGGAGCCGATGGAGGATGAGCCAGTAGAGGACTCTGATGAGGCTACTATAGAGGAACAGATGTTAGGCGAGTACGAGGAGCGTGTTCTAGAGTTAGACTGCAGAGTCCAGGAGCTGGAGGCAGAGGCCCACGAGAGAGAGTCTGAGTTCCAGAAGCTGAGGGACGAGGACCACCAGAGGAAGCTGGCTATGCAAGAGTTAGAGGTGGAGATTGCCTACCGTAGGGAGGCAGGGATCCAAATGGGAACTCTGTTTCATAAGTCAGTGGCTAGGAATGCAGATTTGGCAGAGAAGCTAGAAGAGGTTGAGCAGAGGGAACTGAGTGAGAAGACTGAGAAAGAGGCACTCCGTACTCAGCTAGAGTTGGAAGTGATGGATAGGTTACACTTCGAGGAGAAGTGGGAAGCGTCCAATGAGAGAGCTGACGACCTTGAGGACGAGGTCAGGTGCAAGAAGAGAAAGATGAACAAGATGGGGTATGTGTTCCGTTCAGCTTTTGAGAGGGTGATTGATGGTGTGTACCACTACCCGGCAGAACAGGGACAGACTCTACATACCTTGAGCCGAGAGCTGTTTGCGTATATAGCACAGTTGGAGTACAAGAGCGCAGTGGAGCGCGGGATGATGGGATGAGATTTCCTTAGTCAGTCTAGTGGTAGTACTAGTTGTGTCTTTATGTATTGTATATACTATGTTGTAATCCCGATCTTTTGTGTAAGATGTGGGATGATGATGTAAACCCCGAGTTAGCTTTTTGTTAGAGGGGTAGTATGGTAGTAGGTTGGTATATTCCCCGTCTTTTGTGATATTAGGGGATATATGTGATAACATTTATAGCAGTATGCTGGGGAAATCATGTAATGAAATGAAATGGCATATGAATATAAATGGAGTTGATTTTAGAAACGTGTTATAAATTTATTCTTTTAGTATTAAAAGAAATACTTAAGTAATATACTTGAATAATAATAAAATGAAAACTTGTGATGCAGATAATGCCGCCCAGACGTAGATTGACAGCACCCGAAGAATCTGTTAACAATGAGAGAGAACAAGTAGACCCGATCCAGAAACTGGTAGACTTGTTAGGAGAAGCCTTAAGGGGAAGGAACAATGAACCCGTTCGCCCGAACCCTCAAACTGTGCCAGTAACAACCTTTAAAGACTTTAAGAGTGTAGGACCCCCGGAGTTCGAGGGAACTACCGACCCAATCATCGCACAAACGTGGATCAAAGAGATCGAAAAAGCTTTCACTATAGCTAGCGTAGGCGAAGATCAGAAGACGGTGTTTGCCACGTACATGATGAGGGGAGAAGCGAACTACTGGTGGGAGGCTAATCAACAAAGAGCTGGAGAAGGGATAATAGCTTGGGATAAGTTTAAGACACTGTTCTTCGAAAATTACTTTCCAAAAAGTATGAAGAATAGGATGGAGGTGAAATTCCTAGAGTTAAAACAAGGTGAGATGACGGTGGCGCAATACGCGGCTAGGTTTAACGAACTAGCGCGATTTGCGGAGCACCAAGTTGGTGATGAAGAGAGGAAGGCTAGACGCTTTGAACAAGGGTTGAAGCCATGGCTGTTCAATAAGGTATCAGTTCTTCAAATTGATTCCTTTGCAACATTACTGGAGAAGGCAATCATTGCGGAAGGCGGCAGTGAGGCCTTAAGTCAGTATAACAAAGAAAAGAAAGGAAAGAATACTGGAGGAGAGAATCGTACGGGAGGAAGTAGTAGCGGAGGAAGCAACTTGGGAAAGAGAAAGTGGGAGAATAATAACAACAACAAAAACAACAATAATCAATCAGGGAATTTTCGTGGAGGTTTCAAGAAGAGGGCTGAAGGATGCCCGAAGTGTGGGAAGAATCACCAGGGCGAGTGCTGGAAGGGACGTGGCACTTGCTACAACTGCGGACAGGAAGGGCACATCTCGCCTAACTGTTTGAAACCGAAGAAGATACAAGGATGCTTTGCTTGTGGCTCGACGGAGCACCGAATTAAGGACTGCCCAAAGAAGGGAAGTGGCGGGGGTAGTAATCAGCAAGGAGGCAACAAGCTGATGATCGGTGGACCGGCACAATCCAACCGCCCAACCGCCAGAACTTTTAACATGACCGTCCAAGACGCAGTGGCTGCGAAGGATGTGGTGTCAGGTATAATCCCAATCAATGATATAAATGCTTATGTATTATTTGATTCGGGTGCCACCTGTTCTTTTGTATCTGAAGAATTTGCTAGTAGACTTAGTAAACCTTGAGAACTATTAGAAAATCCTTTGATCATAGAAGTTGCTAATAAGGAAGTGATCCCTGTAGAATACGTTTATCGAAATTGTCGCGCAAATATTAGTAAACATGAACTGAGCGTAGACTTGATTCCTATTAGACTGGGAGAATTTGACGTAATACTGGGAATGGATTGGTTGTATAACCATGCTGCGATAATTGACTGTCAGAACAAATGTGTGAACCTTCAGACTCCGAGTAAGTCTAAGGTAGTGTTTTATGGTAGCTCATCGCTTAAGCAATCGTGTTGCGTTACGATGATGCAGGCCAAGAAATTGTTAAGGAAAGGATGTGGAGGATATTTAGCTTACATCGTTGATACTCGGAAAAAGGGAGTAGAAATTAAGGATATATACGTAGTTAATGAATTTCAAGACGTGTTTCCGGACGATCTGCCTGGTCTTCCGCCAGACAGAGAAATCGAATTCGTAATAGACTTAGCACCGGGAACGGCACCGATTTCAAAAGCTCCATATCGTATGGCACCAGTAGAAATGAAGGAATTGATGATACAATTGCAAGAGTTGTTGGATAAGGGTTACATTCGACCGAGTGTTTCTCCTTGGGGAGCACCAGTGCTATTCGTTAAGAAGAAGGACGGATCGATGAGACTCTGTATCGATTATCGAGAATTGAACAGAGTAACGATCAAGAACCGATATCCGCTACCGAGGATAGACGACTTGTTTGATCAACTGAAGGGAGCAAAGTGTTTCTCGAAGATCGACCTACGAACAGGATATCATCAACTGAAAGTGAGGGATGAGGACATACCAAAGACTGCGTTTCGAACCCGTTATGGGCACTACGAGTTTTTGGTAATGTCATTCGGATTGACTAATGCTCCGGCAGCATTTATGGACTTGATGAACCGAGTTTTCAAGCCATACTTGGATAAATTTGTAGTGGTTTTTATCGACGACATTTTGATCTACTCAAAGACAGAGGAAGAACACGCCGAACATCTAAAGATTATTTTGGAGGCACTAAGGAAGGAGAAGATGTATGCAAAATTTTCTAAGTGCGAATTTTGGATGGAGAAGGTTCAATTCTTAGGCCACGTGGTGGATAAGAATGGAATCTCTGTAGACCCTGCGAAGGTTGAAGCAGTAAGTAATTGGGAACAACCGAAAACACCGACAGAGGTGAGAAGCTTCTTAGGGTTAGCTGGGTACTATCGGAGATTTATCCAAGATTTTTCTAAGATAGCAACCCCGTTGACCAATTTGACTAGAAAGACGGTGAAATTTGTATGGACCGACAAATGCGAAGAAAGTTTTCAAGAACTGAAAAGGAGATTGAGCGAAGCACCTGTGTTATCATTACCAGATGATGCGGGAAATTTTGTGGTGTATAGTGATGCATCGCACAAGGGACTTGGCTGTGTGCTTATGCAGCACGGCAAGGTCATTGCATATGCATCACGACAATTAAAGGATTACGAAAAACGATACCCTACTCACGACTTAGAGTTAGCGGCAGTAGTTTTTGCGTTAAAGATATGGAGACATTATCTATACGGAGAAAAATGTGAGATATACACGGACCACAAAAGTCTGAAATATATCTTCACACAGAAGGAGTTAAACATGCGACAGAGAAGGTGGTTAGAATTAATCAAAGACTATGACTGCGATATTCTTTATCACCCGGGAAAGGCAAATGTGGTTGCCGACGCTCTGAGCAGGAAAGGAAGGGAGAAGTTGTTTAATTTGACGACTCAGGAAGAGTTGATAAGAGAGATGGAGAAATTGGAGATAGAAGTAAAAGGACCAGAAAAGTCTGGTGAGAAGTTAATTGTAATGGAAGCTTGTCCGACGTTGTTGGATAGAGTAAAGGAAGCTCAGGAAAAGGATGAAGAGTGTGAGAAAATCCGAAAGAGGATCACAGAAAGTGAGGGAGAAAAATTTCGAATGGATAAAGACGGTATTTTGAGATTTGAAGGGAGAGTGTGGGTACCAGCGGTAACTGAGTTGAGGGAAGAGATTTTGCACGAGGCACACAATACGACATATTCCGTTCATCCGGGAGGCACAAAGATGTACCGAGATCTAAGGCAACATTTTTGGTGGCCTAATTTGAAACGGGAAGTCGCAGAGTGCGTCAGTAGATGCTTGACTTGCCAACGCGTTAAAGCAGAGCATCAGCGGCCAAGTGGTTTACTACAACCGTTAGAAATACCAGAATGGAAATGGGAGCATATTACCATGGACTTCGTGGTAGGACTTCCAGTTACACAGAAAGGTTATGATGCTATTTGGGTTATCGTGGATCGACTAACGAAGACCGCACACTTTCTACCAATCAAGATCCGCTACAATTTGAACCAATTAGCAAGCCTATATGTAAAAGAAATTATTTCACGACATGGAGTGCCGGTGTCAATTGTCTCTGATCGAGATCCGCGCTTCACGTCCAATTTTTGGAAGAGCTTGCAAGAAAGAATGGGAACGCAGTTGAGGTTGAGTACAGCTTATCATCCTCAAACAGACGGACAAAGTGAGCGAACAATACAAACGCTGGAGGACATGCTTAGGACTTGCGTGATGGATTTTAAGGGAAATTGGGACGACCACCTACCCTTAGTCGAATTTGCGTATAATAATAGTTACCATGCGAGTATCGGCATGCCACCGTATGAAGCTCTTTACGGGAGAAAATGCAGAACGCCATTATGTTAGGACGAAGTCGGAGAACGACGAATACTCGGACCAGAATTAGTTCAACAAACCGCAGACGTGGTGACAGTGATAAGAGCCAGATTATTAGCAGCTCAAGATCGCCAGAAGAAATACGTAGATTTGCATCGGCAGGACCGAGACTTCAAAGTCGGCAGTTTTGTATTCTTGAAAGTATCTCCATGGAAGGGAAAAATCCGTTTCGGCAAGAAAGGAAAATTGAGTCCAAGATTCATAGGACCGTTCGAGATACTGAAGCGAGTGGGCGAAGTGGCATACAAAATTGCGTTGCCACCCGAACTGGAGCACATCCACAACGTGTTTCACATTTCCGTGTTGCGACCGTACAAGGCTGACTACAAGCACATAATTTCTTACGAGCCCATTCAAGTGGAGAAGAACTTGGCGTATGAAGAAATTCCTGTCCAGATATTAGATAGGAAAGAACAAACTTTGAGAAATAAAGTTATTTCGTCTGTAAAGGTACTTTGGCGTAACCACGATGTCGAGGAGGCAACGTGGGAATTAGAAGGTAGGATAATGAGGGATTATCCCCATTTATTTGTGTAACCTTGTAGCAATTCCGCGACGGAATTTTTATAAGGGGGGGAGGATGTAATACCCGAGAATTTCCATATATTATTAAATAAATATATTAATGGAAATGAGAATTTATTTGGATTTTTTTTTATTCTGAGAATGATAAATTCAATTATATTAAATTGAATATTTATGACAATTGAGAAAAATGTAGAGTTTGTGATAAACTCGTTGAGAGCCTAGTGTGGCACAGTGATGGGAAATATTAATAATTATATTAATTGACGAATAATTTTTAAGTGAACAATTAATCTATATTAATTGTTAATTGTTATTAGAGGATATTAATTGATTGTTGTGAGATATTAACTGTGGTTGATTAATAATATGTGATTATTATTATTGCAAGAAATATAATAATAATAAACCACTTGTTTATAATTGTGCTGAGATTTATATTTGTTAATGTGATAATTAATCCTATGATTATTAATTTGGTGTAATTAATAATCAATGAGGAATAAATTAATTAATATTATTGTTAATTAATCAACGAGATAAATAGTCTATTTATGTGACATTATGAATAATAAAACAAATAAGTGAGTGATTAATATAATAAGATTATATTAATTGATATGTACAAATGTGCAATACTTGAATATATAAAGTATATGGAATACAACTATATTATATAGTGTAGAGAGACACTTAAGTGTGACCATGCATGTATATACATAAACTATGTTATATAATGCAATGCGAATATATTACACATAGAAACCATATATTACATGAAGCATAAGTGATTATGTTATATTAAAACTATATGTTAGGAATACATGATAATGCCTATGTGACAAGGTGAGTGTGTATACAGTAAAATAATGTATCATGGATATATTATAAATAATTGTTGATTAATACAATTTAATAATATATGATATAATGTAATGTGGTAGTATCCGATTGTATTATATCAGTAAGATAAACGTACATGGATTATATGTGTGTAAATTACACTTATTACATTATGTGAAGTACATTGTGATTTAAATTATAACCTAAGAGTACATATAATATATAACATAAGTATATGGTGTGTGTATACAAGTGTAGTATTTGCAAATGCTGAGAAGTTAAATCAATTGTCTCATTTTAAGTGTCCCATTTGCTCTTCACGTGAATACACATGAAGCTATCCTACTCCTATATCCTCAAACTCAGCACATTCTAGCTATCATAATGAACAAGGGAGTGGTATTGATAATGAGTTTCACCAACTAATCACCAACTCTCCATTAACCTCTATACAATTCAAATTTACGTTGGTTTGATTTGTGGTATAATCTCATTGCCTGTGTAAGGATTTCTCTACAAATAGGAACTCTTCTTCTTCACATATCAATTGCTGAAAATTGCTAGAGTGTTGAGTGAGAGCCTTATATATCAGTGTTAGTAGAGAATCCTATAGCAGCATTAGCAAGTTTAATTCGTGCTTCGAAGGTATAATTCCATTCCCTGTCTTCATTTTCATTTTCTGTCAAAGAAAAACTCCATTGTAGTTCTCTGAGTTTTTCTTGAAATTCTTGATCATGAGGAATTAAAGTATAAATGGATTATAGAAAGCCTGTGTAGTGTAGTATGGACTTGTATACATGTTAAGATTGGAATGTAGTTGGTTTCAATTCTCATTTTTCTGTCAAGAACTCCGTTTTCATTTTTCTGTAAAAATGTTCAATTCTTGAGTTGAGTTAGAATTTACAAAATTGGTGGTTTAAAAATGTTAGTGAGTTGTTATATAGCCTTATAATGTGATAAGGAAGCAATGTGGTTAATTAGAAATGGAATTCGTTGG
Source organism: Panax stipuleanatus (assembly GCA_020205555.1). NCBI lineage: Eukaryota > Viridiplantae > Streptophyta > Magnoliopsida > Apiales > Araliaceae > Panax > Panax stipuleanatus. The sequence goes on along the minus strand of CM035117.1, from coordinate 155,290,614 downwards.
GAATTTTTGTGTTTGGGTTTTTAAACTGCCGTGTTCTGGAACTGTCTGCCGCTGGCTGGGAGCCGGCGCAGCTGCGCCAGTTTTACACTGGGAAGCTGCGCAGCTGCGCCAGCAGTCTGCAGCAGTTCCCTGCTTTCTGCTTGCTTTCTGCAACGTGATAGTTTTGTGCATTGATTTAAATGAACATGTTAGCATGAGTATTACCTATACACGAGTATATTAACATGAAGTGCACGTGTGTTGGTATAATGTCATACAAGATTAATGGAATGTCTAATAGCGTTGAAATAAATCTCAAGTTTCCTAAACAAACTTTAACATATATAGACCATAAATACATTCTGACTTTTGAGACATAATAGTATGACATAGAAATACATGAAGTGCATGTTAGCTTATCTATATTGGTTCCATGATATAATATGGACATGTGAACCTAACTAGTGCTCATTTCTAACGAAAATATAAGTTTTAAAGGCAAACCTTGACATATAAAGATCATATATATATTCTGATTTTCGGGTATGTTTCTATGGCCTTTACATACATGTCGGACACATTAACTTACGTATATAAATTTCATAATGTAGCATGAACGTGTTAGAACGTATTAGCAAACTTTATTAATTAAAGTATAAGTGTTGAACGTGAACGTCGGCATGTTACATTGAGATTTGAACTTCGATACTTATGAACATGTTTGATAGAACTTGTAGACTTGCTAAGGTATCATTCATGTTTGCCTACTATGTTACTTGTAATGAAACCAAATTTGCGTAAATAAAGTATGCTTTCAAACTAATGATAATGATAGTTGCATATATGTGATATGAAAACTCATGAAAATGTTTACTACAAGTTATGTGAACATTTTAAGTGTTTAAAAAGCGAGCATGATAGACCTTATGAGTTCGTGTCCTTGGATGACTTTTAGTCATTGAAAGTATTGACTTAGAATCTATATCACATATAATTGAAACGAGGAAAGGTTGTACAAACATAAAAGTATCTTTTAATATGTTTATATGCTATGTGGTGTTGTTGGCTTGCATGACCGGACAGAAACCATAAGGCACAGCTCAGCCTTGGCTTGGCCAGAGGGTTGCGCAGCTGCGCTGTCCCTAGGCTTAGTCATGGCGCAGCTGCGCCGTCCTGGAATTGAAAGCCATGCAGTTTGACAATCTGATTTTGGACAGATAGCTTATATGACGCCTACATTGCTAGAAATGGTTTACACCCTACTGATATATGTGCATAGGTGATGATTAAGTAACAAGATAATGTTTAACTTATATAATGGAAGCCCATGGGTCAAAGAATCATAGCTACTTGAACATGATGAGTTGGTATAATATCATTTATATTATAACTATGTACTTGATTCGTGATCTGATTTTATACCATATGAGTATAAGTATGACATGTGACTAAGATAGTAACATATATGTATATTGAGTAATAAGTTGTGTAACGGATGTGTTAACTAATGAAAATCTTATGCATGTAATACATTATATATAGGATTCGAAAGTGTTGGCTAGCTTTACGTAAATAAACTACGCATAAGGCAAGTATCCTAAACCCTTGCACTACTTTATTTAACGGATATCGTAAGCGAGTATCTAAACCTTATCTCTTTGGATACGAGTATTCTATCTTTGTATATTGCGAACTAGTTCCTACTTAATCGTTTGAATTGAATTAGCATACTTGAACTCTTATTTCATTAAAGCTATTATTCATGTTGAACTTAGTGTTGTTCTTGAATATTGTGAAAGTGTCTATGCCATTTGATTCGGCTAGACTTACATTATTGAAAAGCGACCCAAAACCAATTGATTGGTGCGGGATCTTATATATGACTGAGAAGAACAAACTATAACTGTCGGAGAACCGACGCGCGCACTTGAGTATGATTGATTGTTATGCATAACGAGGGTACTTTAGGCTGATCACCTGTTGTATCTGTTTTTGTTGGATTTTCAGTTTATTACTGTCAAATCCTATGGAAGTTCATAGTCCTTAGTGACTGCTCAGTATTCAGTTATCTTGAAATCTTGAATTGATTTATTATTGAATCATATTGATATTATTCTGTCCTTAGTGGCTGTTATTGAGAACTGTTGATATTCTTGCTATCCTTGAACTATCAAACTTTCCTATACCCTTTCGAGAATTGAGAATTATATCATTTACCCTTGTTGTATATTACTTGCTGAGCAATTTGTGCTCATTCTTGCTTTTTCCTAAAACATTTCAGTTAAGGCAGAGCATGGCGAACCTTCGGGCATTGATAAGGGCAAGGGCAAGGCTACCAACTAGCTTGTCTCTTTTATGTTTTAATATTTTAATGTTGTATTAAGATAATGTAGTAAGACTGGATTTGATTATGTTTAAGCTTAAGTTAGATTATGTAATAAGTCATTTATTGATATTATTATGTTATCTATTAAGTACTGTAGGTTGCGAGACTTGGGGGAATAATTATAATAAATCATTGTAAATTATTCTAGAATAGAATTTCCGCTGTGATTGTGCAATATTTAGTTATTATTATTGTGATGTATTACCATGAGCACGTGATGAACCGAATTCGAGAGACCAAGTGGCGGTCTTAGAATTTGGGGGCGTCACATTAACTACTCATCATGCTAAAATTGATTATTTCGTAAGGTTGTTAGCTTTTATATTCCCAACCAACCTGTTATGCGAATTTAAGCAACCAAACCACTAAAATCAATCACTGTCATTTTAAGTCATAAAGCTATTCGTTTATTGAAAAACGGATGTCAAGCTTTCTTAGCCCATGTAACTGATTTAAATAAGAATACGTCAGATTTGAATGATATTTTTGTTGTTAATAAATTCCCTGATGTATTTCCCTAAAAACTTCCTGGCCTACCCCGGAACGTGAAGTTGAATTTTTTATTGACCTTGAACCCGATACAAAACCCATTTTCAGAAACCCATATCAAATGGCTCCTATTGAACTTCAGGAGTTAAAAGTCCAACTACAGGAGTTGTTAGACATCAGCTTTATACGTCCTAGTACATCGCCTTGGGGTGCTTTTGTTTTATTCGTAAAGAAGAAAGACGGGACTATGCGACTTTGTATTGACTATCGGGAGTTGAACCATGTCACCATCAAAAATAGGTATCCGTTACCTCGCATTGATGACTTGTTTGACCAGTTATAAAGCGCTAAATTCTTCTCAAAGATCGATCTTCATTCTGGATATCATCAGTTAAAGATTAAAACTGATGACATTCCAAAGACTGCCTTCAGAACTCGATACTGGCATTATGAATTCTTAGTCATGTCTTTTGGATTGACTAATGCTCCTACTGCCTTCATGGATATGATGAACCGAATATTCAAGGAATATTTGGATCATTTTGTGGTTGTCTTTGTTGATGACATCCTCATTTACTCCAAAAGCCGTGAAGATCATGAACAACACTTGAGGTTGATACTCCAAAAGCTTCGTGAAAACAAAATATATGCCAAGTTGAAGAAATGTGAGTTCTGGATTGAGGAAGTAGCATTCCTTGGGCACGTGGTATCGAAACATGGAATATCAGTTAACCCGGCGAAGATTGAAGCAATACAAAGTTTGGAGCAACCTAAGTCAGTAACCGAAATACGTAGTTTTTTGGGCTTAGCTGGTTATTATCGAAGATTCGTGGAAGGATTTTTTCTAATTGCCACTCCATTAACTCAGCTGACTCGAAAAGATATAAAATTCGGATGGAGTGAGGAATGTGAGAAGAGTTTCTAGGAACTCAAGAGGAGACTTATTTCAGCACCTGTTCTGACAATACCATCTGGTTCGGAAAAATTTGTCATCTGCATCGATGCGTCAGACAAAGGGTTAGGATGTGTTCTCATGCAACATGGGAAAATCATAGCCTATGCCTCACGACAACTAAAAGAATATGAGAGGAATTATCCTACTCATGATCTAGAGTTGGCAGCAGTTGTTTTCACGCTAAAGATATGGAGACACTACCTGCATGAGGAGAAAGTGGAGATATATACAAATCATAAAAGCCTCAAATATTTCTTCACCTCAAAGGAACTCAACATGCGGCAACGACGTTGGCTCGAGCTATTAAAAAATTACGATCATACCATTCAATACCATCCAGGAAAAGCGAACGTGGTAGCTGACGCGTTGAGTAGAAGATCATATGCGGGAACGAGTGCGATGCTGTCACCACAAATGCCCATTTTATATTACTTACAAAGGATGGAGATAGAGTTAAAGACTCTAGGGACACATGTGAAGATGATAAATATACGCGTAGAACTAGCTTTAATTGATAAAGTTAAAGCTGCTCAAGCTACAGACCCAGAGCTGATGAGTATGAAGAAGAAAGTACAAGAAGGTGCTATTCCAGAAGTAAGAATCGACGAAAAGGAATACTTAGAGTCAACTCCAGACTTTGTGTTCCTAATGACTCTGATTTGAAGTATAAAATCATGATGGAAGCACACAACACACCGTTTGCAATCCATCCTGGAACTACTAAAATGTATCGTGATCTTCGACATACATTTTGGTGGAGCAACATGAAGAGAGAGATCGTAGAGTTTAACTCGAGGTGTTTAACTTGTTAACGTGTCGAGGCGGAGCATCAAGTGCCAAAGGGTCCATTACAACCACTTGAGATTCCAAAATAGAAGTGAGAACATATCAACATGGATTTCGTTACTGGTCTTCCCAAGTTTTCTTAAGGCATAGATGCAATTTGGGTCATTGTCGATAGATTAACCAAGTTTGCTCATTTCTTGCCTATACGAGAAATTTATTCACTTGAACGTCTTGCTCGTATGTACATAAATGAGATTGTAAGACTGCATGGTATGCCGGTATCCATAGGTTTTGATCGAGACGCAAGATTCACTTCACAATTTTGGGTCAGCTTGCAGAAAGCTATGGGCACTGATTTACGATTCAGTTTTGCATATCATCCTCAGACAGACGGTCAATCGAAAAGGACTATTCAAACTCTTGGATATCTATTGAGACTCTGCGTACTAGACTTCAAAGGAAGTTAGGACAAGTACTTACCATTGGTGGAATTCTTCTACAATAACAGTTATCAAGCAAGTATAGGCACGGTTTCCTTCGAGACGTTATATGGATGAAAGTGTCGTTCTCCAATATATTGGGACGAGGTGGGTGAAGCAACATTGTTGGGACCAGAGTTGGTACGCATGACTACGAAAAAAATTCAAATGATCCGACAACGTATACAAACAGCACAAGATCGACAAAAGAGTTATGCTGATTTTCATCGAAGAGACATGGAATTTAATGTTGGATTGTTACGTGTTTCTCCATGGAAAGGAGTTACGAGATTTAGAAAGAGAGGGAAGCTCAACCCTCGATTCATTGGTCCATTTGAAATCCTCGATCGAGTAGGAACTGTAACCTATAGACTCGCCTTACCACCAAACATATCTCGTGTTCATAACGTTTTTCACATATCCATGCTACGTAAATATGTGAAAGACCCAAACCATATCATTGAATTAGAATCAGACGAGACAACCTATAATATCCGAGATTATTATGTACTTTAACAATTTTAAATAAACGAATTTATGTGAAACTCTTGTGTGATTTCTTTCATTAGATGTATATGTGTTTTATTATATGTTATGTGATGAGATGTATTTAAATAGTTGGTTTAGTTTAATTTAACTATTTGAATTGGTTAAATAGATAATTAATTATATTAATTTTGTGGGATGACATTACAACACGAGTTGGAGTTCAGAGTGGAATTTAGAGACGTGGATTACGATTGCGACATCTTGTATCATTCGGGAAAGCTAACGTGGTGGCAGATGCGTTAAGCAGAAAAGGCAGTGGTAGGTTGGCAATGCTGACAGCTCAAGAGGAGTTAATTAAGGAGATGGCTAGATTGGAACTCGAGATAAAGAGTCCGAGGGAGTCAAGTGAGAAATTGTTTGCAATGGAGGTTCATCCGACTCTATTGGACAAAATCAAGGAAGCACAAAGCAGCAATGAAGAATATGAGAGGATGAGGAAAAGAATTTCAGATGGAGAAGAGCTTAAGTTCAGCATGGGTGGTGATGGACTATTAAAATTCAAGAAGAGAATTTGGGTGCCAGCGGTATCTGGAGTAAAGGAGGAAATCTTGCAGGAAGCTCATAGTTCAAGTTACTCAATCCACCCGGGAAGCACAAAAATATATCAGGATCTTTGTCAACATTATTGGTGGCCCAATATGAAGAGAGAAGTCGCAAAGTGCGTCAGCAAGTGTTTAACATGCCAGCGAGTCAAGGCGGAACATCAGAAACCAAGCGGGTTACTTCAACCCTTAGAAATTCTAGAATGGAAGTGGGAGCATATCACGATGGACTTCGTGGTGGGACTTCCAACTACACAGAAGGGTTACGATGCAGTATGGGTGATCGTTGATCGATTGACCAAGTCAGCGCATTTCTTGCCAATCAAGATCAGATATACCTTGGATCAGTTGGCAAAACTTTACATCAAAGAGATAGTTTCCAGACACGGTGTACCTGTATTAATTGTGTCGGATCGCAATCCGCGGTTCAGAGCAAATTTCTGGAAAAGCTTTCAAGAATGCATGGGAACGCAACTGAGGTTGAGCACCGCGTATCATCCTAAAACAGATGGGCAAAGCGAGAGAACCATTCAAACGTTAGAGGACATGCTGAGAGCATGTGTTATGGATTTCAAAGGAAGCTGGGATGACCATCTACCATTGGTGGAATTTGCATACAACAACAGTTACCACGCGAGCATCGGGATGCCACCTTATGAAGCCTTATGTGGAAGAAAATATAGAACGCCGTTGTGCTAGGATGAAGTGGGAGAACGTAAACTGCTAGGGCCAGAATTGGTGCAGTAAACTGCGGATGTAATCAAAATAATACGATCGAGATTAGTGACGACTCAGGATCGACAGAAGAAATATGTTGATCAACATCGGCAACAACGAGACTTCGACGTCGGCACTTATGTGTTTCTGAAAGTGTCACCTTGGAAAGGGAAAATGAGATTTGGAAAGAAGGGAAAACTTAGTCCCAGATTCATACGACCCTTTGAAGTGTTAAGGCGAGTCGGTGAGGTAGCTTATGAAATAGCTTTACCTCCGGAGTTAGAACATATACACACCGTGTTCCACGTATCAGTTTTACAACCCTATAAGCAGGATTACAAGCATGTCATAGAGTATGAACCCATTCAATTCGAAAAGGACTTAACCTATGAAGAGGTTCCAGTGCAGATAATTGATAGAAAAGAACAAGTGTTAAGAAATAAGATAATACCTTCTGTTAAGGTAGTATGGAGGAACCACAACGCCGAAGAGGCTACGTGGGAACTCTAGGAGAAAATGATGAAAATTACCCTAATCTTTTTGTTTAACTTGTAATGATTTCTGGGACGGAATCCTTATAAGGGAGGGTGAATGTAATATCCGAGATTATTATGTACTTTAACAATTTTCAATAAATGAATTTATGTGAAACTCTTGTGTGATTTCTTTAATTAGATGTATATGTGTTATACATATGTGTTTTATTATATGTTATGTGATGAGATGTATTTAAATAGTTGGTTTAGTTTAATTTAACTATTTGAATTGATTAAATAGAGAATTAATTCTATTAATTTCGTGGGATGACATTACAACACGAGTTGGAGTTCGGAGCGGAATTTAGAGACGCGGACTGCGTATTTGAGTCTGGAACGTCGAAATTAGTCAGGATAGACTGTAACCACGAAAATATGTCACGGTTGACTTTTTGGTTAAAGTCAACCGATTGACTTTTTTGGGTAAAAAGTCAACCACGAATTTTCGGGGATGAATTTGACGAAACGGATAGTCCCATGACGTCCGAAACATCGACTTTAGTAGGAATCGATATAAGTATCAAAACGTTTGGCTACGAAGGGCAAAATGGTCAAAATGATATATTAATTGATTAAATGATTAAAATAATAATATTTTAATAAGTTGCAGCAGCTGGAGGGGGCCCACGTGACCAGTATATTGGGACACAAGGGAGGAGTATATACGTATCATAGGAATTAGAGAAGGAGGGAGTTACAAACCTTTAAAACTAAAACAACTCTTCCATTTCCAAACCCCCACTTCTCTTTCAATGTTAATTAGTGGATGTAGTGTGTCTAACAATTATAGGAACATGGAGGGGCTGATCATATCAGCGTCTATCAAGCTATATATACATATACACACAATTCAAACATTCTTCACTTTGATAAAATTCCACCCAAGAGAGCAAAAAGAAGAAATTGAGAGAATAAGAGCTTGAGTGGGGGGGGGGCGAATTCTGAAGATTACAGAGGCGTTAACAAGCAAGGAGTTAGGCTCTAGCAGATTAGAACAAGAAGAAATTCGCATCAAGAGGTAAGCATGAAACCATCTTTATGTTCTTTAAGAAAAAGTAAGAAAAAGCATGTATAACCATGATAAATGATTTATTTTGATTTCGTGAGGCTATGTTAATGTTGGTTTTATGTTATATGGAGATTAAGAATGAAATTCTGGTTTTAACATGTTCCAATTACGTAAAGAATCAAGGAATTCGAGTTTGCATGCTAAGTATTTGATAATATGTCTCTTACATGCGAAGTTGATCAAATTATGGATTTTTGTTAGGGGTAATGGTTGTGTTATGTGTATATATGTTAGATTAGATGATCTGGACAGTAGGAGCCTTTCAATTGCATGCTAGAATCGAAAACATGGACTTTTGTCAAAGTTGGTGGAATGTGAAATCTGTGACTTTTCGGGTTTTTCGGAGCCTTGGAATCATGGTTTCTATGACCCGATTAGTGTATGTAATAATTTTATAAAATACTAGGTAGTATCACGTACAATCTGTCCAAATTTCAAAGGAATCTGAGTTAAATTGAGAGAGTTATGAAATTCGGAAGCAAGCAGGTTGGTATTAAAATCTGCAGAAAATCTGGGTTTCCTAGAAATTTTCGAAGTGTGAAAATCAGTTTTGGCACGCTTTTCAAGGCAGTCAGTTTGTGGTCTTAACATGCTAGTTTCTAGGATGTGTTATTTTTATAAAATACTATACTATATAGAGTGTATTGTGTCAAAAGATCAGGGTCATATCATGTATGGTTTGGTCAGAATTAAATCACAAAGTGGGCTGCTCAAAACTGCAAAAAAATTCTGGGCTGAAGAGCAGCGCAGCTCATAGGGCATAAGCCAGCGCAGCTATGCCGGTCTGGGCAGGTTCGGGCCGGAAAAAATTTCAGAAACTTTATTTTTTCCATATTCTTATATTTAGCCCCTGGACCTATAAGATGCAATATGTTGATGTAACTGAATTGCATGCTAAGTGAATACGTGTTACTTGATAACTTAGTTTAAATAATAGGAATTGTTTTCTCTCAAATTTGAGTTCGAGAGCCTAATTTCTTAAACGTGACACATATGATTAGGTTACGTGAAGGTTAATTGCTAGCTTTAACAATAGCAGGCATATCAGGCAAGTTTCCTAACCCTAATTTCTATTGGGCATTTATTCAATCCTTACTCATTTTTATCGCAGTGAGGGTAAGTATTGGACTTGTGCTAGCTATTTATTCGTGCAAGTTCCTTTGTTGTGAAGTTATACAACTTCAATTATCTTGCAAGCTTATCGATGATTGCTCAGTTATTATTCTAACAGCTATGCTTATAAGTTTCATGTCATTATCGAACTGTTTCTAAGTATGTTCCTGACCTTTGTTTTCGGCTAGTTATTATTGATGAAAAATGATTTAAAACAAATCTTTCGAAGCTATGTAATGTTTACCAATCCAAATTGTTTTGGTGCGGTCTCGCATGAATACTAAGATGAACAACCCGAATAAACGGGCAAACAGATGTCGGGCAAATAGTCCCATGTATGCTTACGCAGCTTAAACTTTATACTTGTGCACAATGTAGGGTACAATAGGCTGATCACCTGGAGTACTTGCAGAGACCGTTTGCAATCTATTTGATTATTAAACCGTCTGATGGTTTTTCGATGAAACAAAGTAATGTTCAGGGTATTTTACACCCCTTAGTATGATATTGAGAATTCTTCAAATCTTATTGTTGATATTCCTATTTAACACTTGATATTTCTTTCAACTGTTGAGATTTAGTCATTCAAATGCTTTTACTCCTGATGTATGTTTCTAAACTATTTTATATACTTGCTGGGTAATTTTGTGCTCATTCTTGCTTAAACCTTTCAGTTAAGGATGAAAAGGCTGAGGGCTCGGGCAAGGACAAGGGAAAGTCCAAGATGAAATGATGCTAGTTATCTTTGTAATTGTGACGCCCCCAGAATAGGTCCAGTCAACCCAACCCATTCTGAGTCGCCAAATACATGGTACATAATTCAAATACAAACTTTTATATCACACGGTGGTGCAAAATACGACCACACAACTATGAGTGTCAATACAAATATGTAGAAAATATTAATATTCAAACTAAGTCCTCATTACAATTATTATCACACTATTTATTAAAAATAGTGAGGACTACTACTGCTCTAACTCGGACCATCACTCTGTCCCCCGACTAGTTCCCGCAACGTTCTCATTTCCTGAAGAGGACAATAAATGAAAAGGGTGAGCTCAACTAGCCCAGTAAAGAATATTATGACTAAGATAATGAAAAATAAATTATCGTTAGCCTTCAATAAATCAGATAAAATATAATGGACAACCAATTTTAGATCAATATTCGCAGCGAAAATAACCGTTCATCATCAATATTTTATCCCTGTAACATCAATCAATATACATCTCAAATCAAATATTCATCTTTGCACTACAGGCCAAATATATTCATTTGTATCATCAGTGGTCATGTTCATCTCAACACCTGTCATCTTTGCACTACGGCCAAAGATATTCATCAGGTAATCATTCATCTTTGCTCTACAGGCCAAAGATATTCAGTTATATCACCTTTTAGGACTGAGGATGATGAAAAACCATATAAATAACAAATCCAGTGAAATAAAGGATAAGATTAAGGATTCGCAATCTAATTTATCCAAGTTCAAGAATATCCATAATAACACTTTGTGGAGCAAAATTCAAGAATAAAGCTCAAAACTTAGATCCAATCAAAGATAAAAACTTTAACAAATAATTTGGACAAACAGAAGAAAATTTAATTTTTTCGTAAATAGTGTCGTATACGTGAATAGTGATGTATACTTGAATAGTAACCCCGACGGAAAAAGTAAGAATTTCAAAATAAAATCCATGCCAATATTTTGGTATAATGATATTGAGAAGAATAACATCATTTACGAAAGAAAATAACATCCCTTACCTCAAAAGAATAGTACTTCTGGCTGGAATATCGGATATAATACCGACGGAAGCTTGTACTGAATAATAATACTCAAAGTATCTAAATACTCACAAAAATACGCTCGATATTATAGAGAGAGAAAACTTCTGATTCTGGTGTGATTTTCAATTCTAACCTAAGCACCCTATTTATAGAAAAAACTTAGGATGCCAAAGTAGACTAAATTAATAAAATAATATTTTTTAAAAAAATTTCTCCAGCCGCCTCGTGGAAAAGAATCATTCAACAAAAAGTGGGGCCCATCATTTATTAAAAAAAATATTTATTTTCCGAAACTTCAATAATTCATAATAAATAGCCCATTTGTCAGAAAAATACAAATTCTATGTCTTTTTCATAGGAAATTTAATTCTCTACAACTTTGTAGAAGGAAGTTTTTCCAAATTCCAAACATAAATTATCCGAAATTCATAAATAGATGATTTTTTACACCAAAATACTGATAAAAACACATCAGCACTAATTCCTTCTCTTATATTCACAAAATAAATATTTTCTTATCATATAAATTAATAATTAATTATTCACAAATAATATTATAGAACTACAATATTGACAACCAGGTCGTTCCCAGGAAAGAGGGGGCCTTCCGATAAGGACTTCTCCTTACTGGCGCGCAATTAAATAACCCCTCCTAGACAGAACTTTCTTAGACATTGTCAATAATGCTATCTAATAATATTATTCAAATAATATGAATTATTGAGTTGATAATGTGAAATACCGTGCAATGACAATTATTGAATCAATAATACAAAATATCAACTGTAGCCATTATTGAATCAATCATATAAAATAGCAACGTAGCAATTATTGAGTCAATAAAATATCAACGTAGCAATTATTGAATCAATAAAATATCATGCAATTATTGAATCAATAATATAAAATATTGAACAGTAATTACTGTAACAATAATTGAGTAAGTGCCTTCTCCCGTAAGACTTAATAATTTAAAATACTGTGCAATACCGTGTGCTACTGTGCAACACCGCGTATTACTGTATTTTAACCACTGGGTATTTCAACAGTACTAACAGTAACAACTTCGCCGTTATTTTATAAAAAGGTTATTTCTGTCGCTTTCTATATCCGACAGTTATTCCGTTGTGGGGCCCACAAATAGTTGCGCCGTCGTACGAATATTCCCCGACAACAAGAATATTCCACGACCAAACGAATATTCCCCGACAACAAGAATATTTTATAACCACTTGCTCATTTTAAAATATTTGCACATTTCACCCATAACTTTTCACATTTATCAAAACAACACCTTACTGTTTCGAAATAATATATAAAGAAAATTAAATCTTTATTCATAAAAGTTAGGGTCTTATAACCTCCCCTCCTTATGAAATTTCGTCCTCGAAATTGACGTACGTACCTGGTATGTCGAAAAGGTAAGGATACCTCGCTTTCATTTTCGATTCCAACTCCCAGGTCATTTCCTCAATATCATGGTTTCTCCACAAAACTTTAACTTGAGGTATAATTTTCGAGCGTAGGGCATGCTCCTTCCTATCCAAGATCTTGACAGGTACCTCCTCATACGTTAAATGTTCAGCTATCTCGTCCGGTTCTAACTCAATAATGCGGTTTGGATCTTTCACATATTTACGAAGCACGGATATGTGAAAAACGTTATGAACACGAGACATGCTTGGAGGTAAAGCGAGTCTATAGGCCACATTTCCTACTCGGTCAAGGATCTCAAATGGACCAATGAATCGTGGATTGAGCTTTCCTCTTTTCCCGAATCTCGTAACTCCCTTCCACGGAGCAACACGTAATAACACATAGTCCCCAACATTAAATTCCACGTCCTTTCGATGAAGATCCGCATAACTCTTTTGTCGATCTTGTGCGGTTTGTATACGTTGCCGGATCATTTGGATCTTTTCCGTAGTCATACGTACCAAATCCGGTCCCAATAATGTTGCTTCACCCACCTCATTCCAGTATATTGGAGAACGATATTTTCTCCCATACAATGCCTCAAATGGAGCCACGCCTATACTTGCCTGATAACTGTTGTTGTAGGAGAATTCCACCAATGGTAAATACTTATCCCAACTCTCTTTGAAGTCTAGAACACAGAGTCTCAATAGATCTTCAAGAGTTTGAATAGTCCTTTCTGATTGTCCGTCTGTTTGAGGATGATAAGCCGAACTGAATCGTAACTCCGTGCCCATAGCTTTCTGCAAACTGATCCAAAATCGTGAAGTGAATCTTGGGTCACGATTCGAAACTATGGATACTGGCATGCCATGCAATCTCACAATCTCATTCACGTACATATGAGCAAGACGTTCAAGGGAATAAGTCTCTCGTATCGGCAAGAAATGAGCAGACTTGGTTAATCTATCAACAATAACCCAAATCGCATCTATGCCCTGAGAAACCTTGGGAAGACCCGTAACGAAATCCATCATAATGTGTTCCCACTTCCATTTCAAAATTTCCAGTGGTTGAAATGGACCCCTCGGCACTTGATGCTCCGCCTTTACACGTTGACAAGTTAAACATCTCAAAATAAACTCCGCGATCTCTCTTTTCATATTGCTCCACCAAAATGTATGTCGAAGATCACGATACATTTTGGTACTCCCAGGATGGATTGCAAATGGTGTGTTGTGTGCTTCCATCATGATTCTATGCTTCAAGTCAGAATCTTTAGGAACACAAAGTCTGGAGTTGACTCGAAGTATTCCCTCTTCATCGATTCTTGCTTCTGGAATGGCACCTTCTTGCATTTTCTTCTTCATCTTCATCAGCTCCGGGTCTATAGCTTGAGTAGCTTTAATTTTATCAATCAAAGCTGGTTCCACGCGTATACTTGACATCATCGCACTCGTTCCCGTATATGATCTTCTACTCAACGCGTCAGCTACCACGTTCGCTTTTCCAGGATGGTATTGGATGGTATGATCGTAATCTTTCAACAGCTCAAGCCAACGTCGTTGCCGCATGTTGAGTTCCTTTTGAGTGAAGAAATATTTAAGGCTCTTATGATCTGTATAAATCTCCACTTTCTCCCCGTACAGGTAATGTCTCTAGATTTTCAACGCAAAAACGACAGCTGCCAACTCTAGATCATGAGTAGGATAATTCCTCTCATATTCTTTGAGTTGTCGCGAGGCATAGGCTATGACTTTCCCATGTTGCATGAGAACACATCCTAACCCTTTGCCCGAAACATCGCTGTAGATAACAAATCCATCCGAACCAGATGGTATTGTCAGAACAGGTGCCGAGATAAGTCTTCTCTTGAGCTCTTGGAAGCTCTTCTCGCATTCCTCGCTCCAAACGAATTTTGTATCTTTTTGAGTCAACTGAGTTAATGGAGTAGCGATTCGAGAAAGTCCCTTTACGAACCTCCGATAATAACCAGCTAAGCCCAGAAAGCTTCGTACTTCGGTCACCGACTTAGGTTGCTCCCAGCTTTGTATTGCTTCAATCTTCGCCGGGTCAACAGATACTCCACGTTTCGATACCACATGCCCAAGGAATGCTACTTCTTCAGCTTGGCATATAGCTTGTTCTCACGAAGCTTTTGAAGTACCAACTTCAAGTGGTGCTCATGATCTTCACGGCTTTTAGAATAAATGAGGATGTCATCAATAAAGACAACAACGAACTGATCCAAATATTCCTTAAATACACGGTTCATCATATTCATAAAAGCAGCAGGAGCATTAGTCAATCCGAAAGACATGACTAAGAACTCATAATGCCCGTACCGAGTTCTGAAGGCAGTCTTCGGAATATCCTCAGTTTTAATCTTCAGCTGATGATATCCAGAACGAAGATCGATCTTTGAAAAGAACTGTGCTCCTTGCAACTGGTCGAACAGGTCATCAATACGAGGTAACGGATACCTATTCTTGATGGTGACATGGTTCAACTCCCGATAGTCAATACAAAGTCGCATACTCCCGTCTTTCTTCTTTACAAATAAAAAAGGAGCACCCCAAGGAGACGTACTAGGACGAATAAAATCGATGTCTAACAATTCCTGTAATTGGACCTTTAACTCCTGAATTTCAATAGGAGCCATTCGATATGGGGTTTTAGAAATGAGTTTTGTACCGGGTTCAAGGTCAATAAAGAATTCAACTTCACGTTCTGAGGGTAGACCGAGAAGTTCTTCGGAAAATACATCAGGAAACTCCTTAACAACGGAAATATCATTCAAACCTAATGTATTCTGGTTTAGATCAGTGACATGAGCTAAGAAAGCTTGACATCCGTTTTTCAATAAACGAATAGCCTTGTGATTTGAAATGATATTGACTGATTTTAGTGGTTTAGTGGGTTGGATTCGCACAACAAGTTGATTAGGAATATGAAAACTAATAACCTTATGAAAACAATCAATTTTGGCATGGTAAGTGGTTAACCAGTCAACTCCTAAAATCACGTCAAATGCAAGTATTTTCAAAGATATAAGATCAACAGGTAAGGTAAGGGTACCAATCTGAATCAAGCAAGATTTGTAAACTGTAAATGTAACAAAGGTTTCTCCTAACGGAGTTTCAACAGATAAGTCAAAGTCTAATTTATCAGAAGTCAAGTTCAAACGTTGAGCACAAGCAGGTGAAATAAAAGAATGGGTAGCACCGGTATCTAAAAAGGTGTAAACTTCGCAAGAGTTTATGATCAGCTTACCCGTAATCACCTCGTGTGGATTCCTCGTGTTTTGGGCTGTCACGACAAACGCTCTTCCAGGAATCACCGACTTTAACTTGTCCAAAACCGCCTTTAGAATCACCACCCCCGCTGGATTTGGTTTCGCAATAGGACAATCTCGAGCTATATGTCCTTCTTTTCCACAGTTATAGCATGCTTTGAATTGTTGTGGGCAGTTTGGGCTGATGTATCCCTCTTTCCCGCATTTATAGCATACGACCGGTGGTCGTTCTCCTCCCCTAGAAACAGTTGATGCTGGTGCTGATGTTGACATCTTCACGTTCTCATTGTTATACCTTCTCTTTTTAAAATCTCCTCCCGATTCGCTTTTTCTACTATCATGGCCACGATTACCACCAGAGTGGTTACCGCTTCTGTCATACTTTCCTCCTCGCTGGTTGTCATTGCTCCGATGACTACTGTCACCAGTACGACCTTGATTGTTGTCCCTTGGTTGAACATAATCATTATCTCGTTCTAACAACTGGGCCCTGTTCACTACATCCGAATATAGAGAAAATTTATGAGAAATGAGGTATTGACGTATTTCGGGTTTCAAACCTCTTAGAAACATCTGCGTCATACGTTCCTCATTCTCCACCAAATGAGGTGCAAACCTGGACAGCTCCGCGAACTTAGCCTCGTACTGGGATACCGTCATGTTGTTTTGTTCTAGTCGGATAAACTCTACCTCCTTCATATGGCGAATACTTTCAGGAAAGTACTTGTTATTGAACAGTTTTTGAAACACTTCCCAAGACATTTTGAGTGTGGCAGGCTGGGTACGCTTCACAGACTCCCACCAGTAATCTGCTTCTCCACGAAACATAAACGTGGCGAATGGAACCTTCTGTTCCTCTGTGCATCCCAAGACATCAAATATCTTGGTAATTTGCTTAATCCAAGTCTCTGCCTTGATCGGATCTGGCTTTCCCAGAAACTCTGGTGGTCCCAATTCTTTGAACTGCTTGGCAGTGACAAGCTGCGAGTTGTTATTATCTCCACCTGTATTTTGCACACGAGTCTCCCTCGTCTGGTTTTGCATGAACTACACAAAACTTCTAAACATCTCATCGTTTATCGTCTGACCAGCGTTGTTTTTAGGATGAACATTGCCTTCTTGTTGCATGTTCTCCTGGTTAGTGATTAAAGGTGTCTCCACGGTCTCATTTACTTCGTTGTTAATATTCTCAGCTGCCATTCTCAAATACTGCCATAAAATAAGGGTTAATTAAACAAATCAACATATCACATATTAACCCTATGCTCCGACTGACCAATTAAATACCACATAAGCTTAGGTAGGACATACTAGTGAAGGATTTACTCGTCTCTCCCCTCCTAGTTCTATTCCCCGATCTCCGCCAGAGATCATATCCCTAAGCTCTGATACCAACTGTGACGCCCCCAGAATAGGTCCAGTCAACCCAACCCATTCTGAGTCGCCAAATACATGGTACAGAATTCAAATACAAACTTTTATATCACACGGTCGTGCAAAATACGACCAAACAACTGTGAGTGTCAATACAAATATGTAAAAAATATTAATATTCAAACTAAGTCCTCATTACAATTATTATCACACTATTTATTAAAAATAGTGAGAATTACTACTGCTCTAACTCGGACCATCACTCTGTCCCCCGACTAGTTCCTGCAACGTTCTCATATCCTGAAGAGGACAATAAATGAAAAGGGTGAGCTCAACTAGCCCAGTAAAGAATATTATGACTAAGATAATGAAAAATAAATTATCGTTAGCCTTCAATAAATCAGATAAAATATAATGGACAACCAATTTTAGATCAATATTCGCAGCGAAAATAACCGTTCATCATCAATATTTTATCCCTGTAACATCAATCAATATACATCTCAAATCAAATATTCATCTTTGCACTACAGGCCAAATATATTCATTTGTATCATCAGTGGTCATGTTCATCTCAACACCTGTCATCTTTGCACTACGGCCAAAGATATTCATCAGGTAATCATTCATCTTTGCTCTACAGGCCAAAGATATTCAGTTATATCACCTTTTAGGACTGAGGATGATGAAAAACCATATAAATAACAAATCCAGTGAAATAAAGGATAAGATTAAGGATTCGCAATCTAATTTATCCAAGTTCAAGAATACTCCATAATAACACTTTGTGGAGCAAAATTCAAGAATAAAGCTCAAAAGTTAGATCCAATCAAAGATAAAAACTTTAACAAATAATTTGGACAAACAGAAGAAAATTTAATTTTTCCGTAAATAGTGTCGTATACGTGAATAGTGATGTATACGTGAATAGTAACCCCGACGGAAAAAGTAAGAATTTCAAAATAAAATCCATGCCAATATTTTGGTATAATGATATTGAGAAGAATAACATCATTTACGAAAGAAAATAACATCCCTTACCTCAAAAGAATAGTACTTCTGGCTGGAATATCGGATATAATACCGACGGAAGCTTGTACTGAATAATAATACTCAAAGTATCTAAATACTCACAAAAATACGCTCGATATTATGGAGAGAGAAAACTTCTAATTCTGGTGTGATTTTCAATTCTAACCTAAGCACCTTATTTATAGAAAAAACTTAGGATGCCAAAGTAGACTAAATTAATAAAATAATATTTTTTAAAAAAAAATTCTCCAGCCGCCTCGTGGAAAAGAATCATTCAACAAAAAGTGGGGCCCACCATTTATTAAAAAAAATATTTATTTTCTGAAACTTCAATAATTCATAATAAATAGCCCCTTTGTCAGAAAAATACAAATTTTATGTCTTTTTTATAGGAAATTTAATTCTCTACAACTTTGTAGAAGGAAGTTTTTCTAAATTCCAAACATAAATTATCCGAAATCCATAAATAGATGATTTTCTACACCAAAATACTGATAAAAACACATCAACACTAATTCCTTCTCTTATATTCACAAAATAAATATTTTCTTATCATATAAATCAATAATTAATTATTCACAAATAATATTATAGAACTACAATATTGACAACCAGGTCGTTCCCAGGAAAGAGGGGGCCTTCCGATAAGGACTTCTCCTTACTGGCGCGCAATTAAATAACCCCTCCTAGACAGAACTTCCTTAGACATTGTCAATAATGCTATCTAATAATATTATTCAAATAATATGAATTATTGAGTTGATAATGTGAAATACCGTGCAGTGACAATTATTGAATCAATAATACAAAATATCAACTGTAGCCATTATTGAATCAATCATATAAAATAGCAACGTAGCAATTATTGAGTCAATAAAATATCAACGTAGCAATTATTGAATCAATAAAATATCATGCAATTATTGAATCAATAATATAAAATATTGAACAGTAATTACTGTAACAATAATTGAGTAAGTGCCTTCTCCCGTAAGACTCAATAATTCGAAATACTGTGCAATACCGTGTGCTACTGTGCAACACCGCGTATTACTGTATTTTAACCACCAGGTATTTCAACAGTATTAACGGTAACAACTTCGCCGTTTTTTATAAAAAGGTTATTTCTGTCGCTTTCTATATCCTATAGTTCTTCCGTTGTGGGGCCCACAAATAGCTGCGCCGTCGTACAAATATTTTCCGACAACAAGAATATTCCACGACCAAACGAATATTCCCCGACAACAAGAATATTTTATAACCACTTGCTCATTTTAAAATATTTGCACATTTCACCCATAACTTTTCACATTTATCAAAACAACACCTTACTGTTTCGAAATAATATATAAAGAAAATTAAATCTTTATTCATAAAAGTTGGGGTCTTACAGTAATAGTTATTTATTTCCGCATATGATGTAATGTAGTGACAAACGCTAAGTTTAAGTTTTAGTTTACTAAAAGTTGTAAAGACTTGGGATTTTATTTTGAATAAGTATGTGACAGTTAATATTATTATTATTATTGTTGGGGTTTACATAGATAGATGATGATGCATGTTGTATCGTGAGTACCATGTCCTGTAATCGATGTTACACGGATTTGGGGGCGTCACATAACCGAAGATTTAACGTATGAGGAGGTACTTATCAAGATCTTGGATAAAAAGAAACATATTTTACACTCAAAGGTTATACCTCAAGTCAAAGTTTTATAGAGAAACCATGATATTAAGGAAATGACCTGGGAGTTAGAATCTGAAATGAAAGAAAGGAATCCTCACCTCTTCGAAATACCAGGTACGTACATCAATTTTGAGGACGAAATTTTATAAGGAGGGGAGGTTGAAAGACCCCAACTTTTATGAATAAAAATTTAGTTTTCATTACATATTATTCTAAATAGTAAGGTGTTGATTTGCTATAATGTTATAGTTATGGGTGATTTGTGCAAATTTTATAAAGTAAGCAAGTGGTCATAAAATATTCGCTTGGTCGGGGGAATATTCTTTTTGTCGGAGAATATTCGTACGATGACGCAATCATTGGTGGACCCCACAATGGAATAACCGTCGGATATAGAAAGTGGCAGAAATAACATTTTTATAAAAATAACGGCAAGACTTTTACCGTTAAACTGTTGAAATTCCAGGTGATAAAGGTACAGTAATACGCGTTGTTACACAATAGCACACTGTATTGCACAGTATCTCTGATTATTGATTCTTACGTAAGAAGTCACTCAGTATTTCATTTAATAATTGCCACAGTAGTTGCTGCATAGTATCTCATATTATTGATTCAATTATCGTCACAGTATCATCTGCACAATACTTTATATTATTAAATCAATAATTGACACGACACAGTTACTCATATTATTATTATTAGCGTTATTGACAATGTCTAGAAAGTTCTGTCAAGGAAATGGGTTAGGTTATTTAATTGTGCGCCAGTAAGGAGATATCCTTATCGGAAAGCCCCCTCTTTCTTGGGAGCGATCTGGTAGTCAATATTGTGAGTTATAATATTAATAATGAATTGTTGATATAAATATTTCAATTGTGTTGGGAATATTAATGTTAGTGAAAATCGACATTTATTTCAATAATAGTTGATTTTTGGATATTAAATTAACCAAACGGGCAATTAATCAAATAAATGAGAAATTAATTGCTATTGGTTCACATGTAGGGAACTATTGGTTCACATGCAAGGAACTATTGGTTCACATTCAGGTACTATTAGGGGATGTTGTGCAAGATTGATAATACTTGATGGACTAAATTAAAAATAGAGGTAAAGATGAAGGTACTAAAGTGTAATTAACCTTGTAATTTGCCACCTTTTTCTATCCTATAAATACTCCTTCATCCATTCATTATTTCATACCATTTTTGAATTGCAAAGTTATAATCGCAAGCTATAGTGAGAGAAACTATAACAGAGAGAATAAGAGAGAAAGAAGAAGAGTATTCTGCTACTATCCTATTTCAGTATTCAATCTCCTACTAAGGTAAAGAATGTTATTTTCTTTCAATACTCTTAAGGGTTGTTATTCTATTCCTTATTAAGCTGTTGCAATAACCTGTCTACGCGGATTACCGCATGCATGGTGAATAACCCTTTGTATTCATTCTTTATTAATCTGTGGGAATAACCTGTCTACGCGGACTACCACATGCCTGGTGAATAATCCTTCGTATTCATTCTTTTTTAAATTGTGAAAATAATCTGTCTACGCGGACTACCGCATGACAGGAGAAAATCCATTTGCAGTTTTGTATATTATTTCATTTCAGATTCCTAAATCTAAACTTATTATGGTAAGTATTGCTTCTATAATTCCTGAAATGATTAGAAATTGCTTAAGATTTTCACTTCATCTAGTATTATTTCACTGAAATATTGGTCTGAACTTCTTATTTGAATTTTAATCTTTTCATGTCGGGGTACTATTCATTCGGGTACTATTCAAGGGATACTATTCACGACAAAATTGGTTTTTTTTTTTCTGTCCAAATTATCTTTAATATATGAATCTTATCCTTAAAATTGGATCCATGTTTTGATCATCATGTTGACAATTTGGATATTCTTGAACTCTGGATAAATTGAATTATAAATCTTTAATATCTATCCTTAAATCTCACTGGATTCATTCTTTATATCATTGATATAATCCTCAAACTTAAATTGTGGTGAAAGTTATCTTTGGCCCGTAGTGCAAAGATGAACTGTTGATTGATGAATATCTTTGGCCCGTAGTGCAAAGATGAACAGTTGATTGATGAATATTTTTGGCTCGTAGTTCAAAGATGGACATGTGTTTGGCATGATCATGACCACTGGTGATACAAACGAATATCTTTAGCCCGTAGTGCATAGATAATTCGTTGATTGGAAATATTTATTGATTGGTATTACATGGATAAAATATTAATGATGGACTTTTAAATCATAGAAGATAGTAGACATCATTCTCTACTTGACTCTTTTAATGGATTGCTATTTTCGCTGTAGTTGTTGATCTAAAACTTGTTGTTTATTGTATTCTATCAGATTTTTCCCTGTTGAGGACTAAGGATACTTTGTTCTATATTATCTTAGTCATAATATTTGTTACTGAGCTAGTTGAGCTCACCCTTTTTTTTATTGTTCTCTTCAGGAAATGAGAATATAGCTGGGACTAGTCGGGGAACGGAGTGATAGTCCGAGATAGTGCTATATTAGTCCTCACTATTTTGTAAAATAGTATGATAATAATTGTAATGAGAACTTAATTTGAGCGTTAATATTTTCGTATTATGTACGACATAATATTTGTATTGAAGCTCACAGTATGTGTGGTCGTATTTTTACACGACAGTTTAATGTAATAAAATTTGTATTTGGATTCTGTAACATGTATTTGGCAACTTAGAATGGGTTGTGTACTGGACCTATTTTGGGGGCGTCACAATATACACATTCAATTAATCACGTAAATCACATAAATATATAACACATATATATTTATACTTTCAAACTCAATACATCTCACAATAAGAATTTTTTATTTATTAAATTCTTATTTTAATATTTTTCAAAAATCTTGGTTATCATAGAAAGTATTTGATTTTCAATCAAGAAATCCACCATATCCTTAAGATGATGCAAAGATAGTTGTATGTCTTCTATTCTCTCTATCATGTGACTTTCGTTATGCAGTATGAGTTGATTCATGCTATTAAGCGAGTCGAATTTGGAGGCCATATTAATATTAGACACAATAACTTCATGATCAGAAGGTTTAAAAATTATCAGAGGTTGAGGATGAAAGTTCAAATGAGACACAATATTGCTATTGGAGACTTGTTGGGACTAATGATGAATGACATTGATTTCCAAATGTTTGAAGATATGTGTAAGTAGGAGACAATACCAAAGACAATTATTATGAAAATAGAATTCAAAGGATGTCAAGAGAAAGTATGCTAAGTTGTACGGTACACACTTATGTAAAACACATATGTTAAGTTCCAAATCAAAATGAAGCAGATTCTTATTTATCCTTATTGGCATGAAGTTTTGTCTAAGAATCTTGCCCAACAATTGACATTCCGTAGTTAAAAATTCTAACCCAACTTTAACAGGGAAATCAAATAAGAGAGCAGGCACCAATTGATCAGTAACAATAGATAGGTTATGTTTGAAAAGTAGGCAGCCATTAACAGAGATTCCAATAGGATGTAAATATGCATTGATTTTAGGCAAGTCCAATGTGGATGAATGAAGATGTAAAGCATCAACAAGAAATTGCTCATCAATAATATATGTTTGTCCTTGAATGCATGTGTTTGTACTAGTTAATAAACTAGTTGAGTTCTTATTAAACACCATATGAGCATATAATTCAGACATTGGACTTGGATCAATATGTCTATTAGAAAATGTGACTAAGCAATCCTATCCTATAGTTTTGATTTTTTCAAGTAGGTCAGGGAAACTTTTAAAAGTGATACCTAGACTTAGGAAAAGATTATGTCTCATGATCCTATACTTGGCTTGAGTAGAAGTGGTGATCAAATGAGGCACACATAAGGAATGATGTATTACAGAATGTATGGCAAGCTTCTTTTGTTTAAAGGAGAAGACAGGTTCCAGGATTAAGACACAAACATAATGCAAAGAAAATGTAATGAGGTTTAGAGAACCATGCATGATACTGAGATATGAATGTAACATAGTGTAACTTGGGTGTTTTTAGATGCAATATATATTTAATGATGTGATCTTAACAATTAATGCACAGACACGGAGATGGACTATTTTAGTAAGATACACGCAAAATAACATCATCAATGATATCAGTAAATGTAGAGAAAAATATACAAGTACATGGACCATATTGTGAACTGTAGCTTACTTTAGCAAATACATAATAACACTTAAGTTTAATTGTTACACATATTTATCATAAAGGTAAAAATCTGTAATTTAATATAGGGACAATAGAAAAGCTTTAACCAAACTATGTAGTTTATGAACCAACCTTTTTAGGTTTTTTGGAAATATATTTTGGTTTGAAAACAGTAGAAAGTAATGTCAACTATATAAACTAGATAGTTAACATATACCAAATTTAAACCCAATAGCTGACAGAATTCAGCACACCAAACAGTCACATAATATAAAGCAATTTAAACTCAACAGTTGACAATAGTGTTGTGGGCAAGAAAATTATACCTTGCTAGGGTTAGGGTTTCGTGTTGGCTGAGGAGGAGAGAAATCCACGAAGAGTACAGAATTGATTGATAAATTAAAGAGGGGAGAAGAACAGGTGAGCAATTACTCCAATGACACGTGGCAGAAATCTTAGGATCCGAGAACCCTGGTAGGATAACAAGGATCCAGAAAGCCTTCTTGAGTGCTTCGGGTTGAGACGTGACAAAACTCTTAGGATCCGAGAACCCTGTAGGATAGCAAGGATCATAAGAACCTTCTTGAGTGCTTTAGGTTGAGAGATAATCTCCAAGTCTTCAGGTTCTCCAAAAGGTCCAAGCTCCCAAAGGTCAAAAGTCCCCTCCTCTATAGAATGGAAGGGGTATTTATAGAGTTTCCCGGAAAGTGGTCACATGTCAGACACATGTCCTCAGGGAAATTCCAAAAATACCCTTAGTTATCAGAATAATGCCTAGATCGTCCTGTCCTTCTAGGGACGAATCCAATCCCTCAATTAATTCCCAAAATGAGTCGCCTCTACGAGTCTTCTGCCTCAGGACACGTGGAGGCTTCTCTCGGGTCTAGAACATTTATTTCTGACTTTTTCGCCATTTATTTAATTATTTTGTGAACCCTAATTTGTATATTTAATTAGGTCATGTGAACCCTAATTTATACATTTAATTCAATTAGATCATATGAACCCTAATTTGCACTTGGGCCCACATTTGCTCCATGCGCGAGAGTAGCGATTCCAAAGAGACAATCGTGCAAGAATACTTTAAGCTTTCGAATGCTTTTTTTGGGGGCTCCATTTTACAAGTCCTGAAACTAAGGGTCCTAGAAGAGGGAAACGCCTAGGGGGCCGAACCCTATAGGGTTAAACCCTAGGAAGGCAAGACCTAGAAGGGCTCTTCCTTTGACATCTTGGGAAATCTTCTGAAAATCTTTCCAGATCTTGCTTAATCTTTGTTTCCTTAATTTTTTTCCTGGAAACTAAAATAAGAAAGATCATCACATATTACCAAATAAAATCTTATTTTATTTTGGAAATAAAATCTTTTCTTTAGTTGATTTTTGAAAGCAAGATCTTTCCTTATTATTATATTTATTTAGAAGGAAATCAAATATTTTCGAAATCTTCCCTGTTGGGAATAAAATCAAATCTTTTCTATATGTAGAAAATAATATCTTTATATATTTTTATTTAAAAGAAAAATCAAATCGACTTCTAATTTGGACACTAGATTGAATCCTTCCCTTAATAGGAAAAAGATGACTGTTTCCTTTTCTGATGTAAGCATTCTTGGATATATATATATATATATATATGGAAATCATATGTGGAAACCGATTTCCCATTGCACTGTTTCAACAACCATGTTTATAGTCGTTGATCAGACAATGAAAGGCTCAGATTAAAAAAATTTCTCCCTGCCGCTACAGCCTGTAGCGACAGCCACTTGATTCCAAAAAGTAGTCCGATTTTACTTTATTGCCCCTCCTTCGTTTGTTCATCTCCTGTCGCTACAGCCTCCCTCGGCAGTCCTAAAGGCTGACATAACTGACATCTGCTACTTGACACGACTGACCTGACATCTGCTGCTTGACCTGCTGCTGTTGTTGAAGACCGCGCCTGCCGCTACAGGCTGTAGCGGCAGCCTTCTCCCCCTCCTTTTTAATATGTATTCTGCCAAGTGCTTTCTTATTCCTCTCTCTCATACAAACTTCTCCTGCCGCTCACTCATATTCCAGCCCCCTGCCGCATAATCAACTTCCATTCAAGCAACAAAAGAGAAAAAATAAAGAGAAAGAAGAAGAGATTGATCATCAACTCTTTTCTTGCATCCGATTATTTGCAAGTTTTCAGATTCAAGTATCAATTTTGTAAGATTTATTTTTCCAATTTTAAATAAAAAAATATTATAATTGTTTTGTAAAAATATATTTATGATAAAATAGAAGTTTAAACTTTTAGGGGTAATTATCAACCATTACCATGTCTACATATATGCATGTGAATTTTTGATTTTTTTTTATAATTTATGTGTTTGAGTAATTATATAATTATGTGGTGAAGTATTTATTATGATTATTAACTTATTATTAAATAGTTTTGAATAATATATCGTAATGGAGTATTTTTTTTATTATGAATGTTTATTTTGACAAAATATAGTGAGTTATGTGTTTGGGTAAATATATTATTATGTGATGAAAATGTTATTATTTTAATGTTGTGCATTATTTTATCTTCATGAATTTGTGAAATTATTGTGCATAATAATTGGAAGGGAGTTGCAAATATATTAACTGCAAATATTGAATTGTGTTTGGGACATTATATGCATGTAATGATGTATTGGGACTAATAATGATTAATGATTACGAAAATTTTGAAAAATAAAATCATTTAAATAATTATAAAATAAATAAAATTGAATTATGTTTAAGACATTATTCTGATTAATGGGATATAATTGTGTTACATAGTTATTAAATAATATGAAAAACTTTTTAGGTTTTTTTAGGTACTAGAGGGCAGTTGGAATTATGGACCAATTGACTCAAGTGTTCTTTACGACCAACAAAATCATGTGTCAGGTGATGTATTTGACGGGAAAGACAGGGAAAGATTACTCACAAGTCAATTAACTGAAAAAAATACGATCAATGGATATTAACAAACGATCAAAAAAGTTTTATTACAAAATGTGGATTTGGGATTTTTAACTATCTGGCAGTTGTACCACAAACTGACATTGGACTCGTGTTCGTCCTGGTGGAGCGATGGCGGCCGGAGACCAATAGTTTTCATCTAAATTATGGGGAAATTACAATAACTTTAGAGGATGTACACTTCATTCTTGGGTTGCCGGTGGTTGGCAAACCCTTAACTTGTCCATTATTTGACACTCCACTAGCTCATTTTAAAGAATGTTTTGGTAGTGAAGTAGCTGCTGAATATCAGAAAATAAAAAAACGCGGCTCTATTTCATTACTGTGGTTGCAGGAGCATTTTAATAATTGTCCGCCTAAAGCAAGTAAGGAAATTGTTGGTCGATGTACAAAGGCCTACATTCTTTGGTTGTGTGGGGCAATATTGTTCCCCACTAGGAATAAAAATTCTGTTCATCCCAAGTATATGTATTTTATTGCCAACGCTAAAAATTGTGTAACGTATTCTTAGGGTGCGACTGTGTTAGGGTATTTGTATAGGTCTTTGAAATATATGAATGGCTGTGTCACACTTGTACAAATTTGGGCATATGAGCGTATAAAAGTTAGAAGGCCAAACCCTTGGCCTCATTCAAAGTTATGGTTACCTAGGGCCCTAGCGTGGGCATACTCAGAAAATCACAGTTACCTTGATAGACGACACAATCCCCATCATCATTTGACATTTTATCGAGGGGAGTTAGATGTCCAGCTTGAATGGCAAGTAGTTTGGCGCCCTTACATGAGGAGGATGACAATATGAATGGATTTAATTTTGAAGGGAGATTGTTGGGATCTGGTAGAATCCCCATGATCCATTTTGATATTGTAGAATACCAGATGCAAGACAGGGTGATGAGACAGTATGGGTTCCTACAAGGTATACCATCTCCGGCAGAAAATCACGACGATATCTGAGAAAGGAAAAAAAAATAGATTTACTGTCGTTGATTGCATGGCCTTGAGGCGACAGTACATCGCGCATTGGGAGGCTTACATGGAACATCTTAAGGGACAACAGTACGAGATTAATAACTATGTGAAACTTGATACATACATGGATTGGTACAGAAAAATTACATATAGAAAAATGCATAGCCCTCGACGGGAAGGGGACCCAGACCCTACTTACGAGCCCCGGACTGTTTACATCCAACAACATAATCTTATACACATGGTACATTACCATTTGCATATTTTAACTTCTGTGTCGTGCATTAATTTATGCGTATTACATTTATACATCATATCTTGTTTACTAATACTAATATTGTGTTCATCTTACATGACAGGTTCAGAGTGCAAAGTTTTTTCTTGATAAGTGCTTTACTTTTATTGAGATGCCTCCAGACTATGTCGTTGAGAAACATGTATGGGACCACCGTTACAGTGTATACAACTCTGAAGTTAGAGGGAACAATGAAACTCAGCAGGGGGGACTCAATGGTGAAGGATCTCATTCTCAATTCTCCTAAAGGAACCAAGATCGAGAGGAGCCAAGTAATGCTGCGGTACAAGAGAGTTACATCCCCACCACCCATGCTTATGTTCCCTCCTACTCATTCGAGTCTGACTTCACAAAAAATGCGAAAGTTCAGGTACTTAAAGTGGTCCTGTTAATATTAATATTATTATAAATCTTAATATGAATGTTAATATTAATATTATTAATGATTAATAATAATATTAGTAATAGTAATTAGCATTCTTAATATTAATATTATTATTAATATTAATATTATTATTATTATTATTATCTTTCAGGTACAAGATATAGCGGAAGGGTACATTCCCACCACCCAGATTTATGTTCCCTCCTACTCATTCGAGTCTGGCTTCATAGAGCAGGCGGAACTACAGGTACTATTATTCTCATGTTACTATTACTATTTCCTCTTAATTTTATGTTTTATAAATATTAATATTAGCAATTATTATTAATATTATTTTTATTTTTATCAATATATTTTTCAGGTACAAAATATAGCGGAAGGGTACATCCCCACCACCCAAACTTATGTTCCGAACTACCCATTCGAGTCTGGCTTCACAGATAAGGCGGGTAAATAGGTACTATTATTCTCATGTTAGTATTACTATTCCCACTTAATTTTATGTTTTAAAAATATTAATTTTGGTAATTATTATTAATATTATTTTTATTATTATCAATATATTTTTCAGGTACAAGATATAGCAAAAGGGCACATCTCTTATGGAAGGAAAAAGTGTCCTACAAAAAAACTGAGGTAACACAAGGTAGAGTTTATAAATAATCATTTTATTGGGAACACACTGTGTGATCCATCAATATTTCCTGTCACACATCCGCGACATATATATACGTTGCAAAACGACGCATTCAAGGCCTTAAGCCCTCAAATTTGGATTTTCGAGCATTCCGTGGACGCGTATATGCTATTACTGCGGGATAGATAGGAGTACTATAGGATGCGAGGAATTAGAAGGTGGGCAAGATTTGCTTTCATGGAATCATTCTTCTTGACAAGAGCTTTGTGCCCCCCAGCCAGGCGAATGGGGCAGAGAGTTTTTGCCACCCCTATATCTACCCAGATGTGGGCCCGACATTACACGAATGTACATATATATTCCTGCCATTGTGTTGTCGACGTCGGTGAAAAAATTCGGGTCGGGCCAAACCCAGATCTTTCTCTCTTCCTAAGTTTTGTCTACCCTTATTCTTTTTATTTGTGAAAAAGATTTTGAAGGATTTTTAGGAAAATACCAACATGTATCATGTCGACGATTTAAACGTTTTACAGAGTCGCCAGTTGGTAGTTTTGAAATGGTTGTACTAA
Source organism: Panax stipuleanatus (assembly GCA_020205555.1). Lineage (NCBI taxonomy): Eukaryota > Viridiplantae > Streptophyta > Magnoliopsida > Apiales > Araliaceae > Panax > Panax stipuleanatus. The sequence continues at coordinate 155,260,361 of CM035117.1, read as the reverse complement.
CTCAACCGATTTTGTTTGAAATGAGGACCAATTGCTGGACACTGTCGAAACTTGATCTTTGAAACTGAAGTTTTGAGTTCGGAGGCTTGGTTAAGTGTGGGAAAGGTGTTAGGCACCCCACAACTCCCGTGTAAATACGATACCGCATCTTTTCAATATTTTCCTTTTAAATCTGCAATGTGTGTGTGAATGCTGGAAGAAATTGGGCTTATGTTTGATGGATTGAAAGCATGGACAAGCTTCGTTGAACCTATATAAGAAGGGTTTCATTTGATTTGCAAAAGTCTCTTATTTAGACAAGATTATTAAAATGATGTTTTGAAAGCAGGTTTTCAAACCCTTACGCTAACATAGGAATTAAAGTATATCAGCACTTCCGTTTTATCTTTTTAGCCTTAAGGCTCAATTTGAATGGTGATTGTCGGGCTGCGAAGCATCCTCAACCACAAACATATATACAAGTGTCGGTCTCCTCATGGGCATGATAGCCATCGGAGGGACTCTGACATGGCAAATCATTATTCTCATTATGTTGAGACCTTAAACCCGGATAACCGTTTTAAGGTCTTTCGGATGTACATTTTTACAGAAAAATTGACAGGATACATCTGTAAAGTGAAGTTTGTCCATCGTAGGAATCAGATTCTGATCAGTTTGATCATGAATCCCACGATTCCTAGACTCATATAGGGAAGCCAATAAAACCTGCACAGCCCAAACATGCACAGAAAAAATATATTTACATCCAGATTTCGCCAGAACCAAAGATTCATCAGTAAATCATGTCTCGCACATGGCCGAAGCGTCTCGTTCCCACTAGATAGCGATCTAAGGGACGCGAGGTTGATTTCATACTTGAAACTATAAGAAAGGCTAGATTTAAATAAATCTCGGCCATTCTAGCTTCCCGGTTATGTCTGAACTTATTTTGAACCGTTTGAAAGCTAGAGTTGGCGAGATTTAAAGAAATCTAGTTCGCCCGCAGAAATGTCAGTGTCGATTCATATCAAATGAATATTTAAAGCAACAATTTAATCAAAATGAGTAAAGAAATATATATATATATATATATATATATATATATATATATATATTTATAAAAGCTGTAAAAAGCCACGGAGTAATCCAGACTTGACAGAATGAAAATATATATATAAAAAACTGGTAAAGGACGGTGGATTTTCACTTCGAGGCCCGAACTGGAATGAAAATATATATATATATATATATATATTTATAAAAGCTGTATAAAAGCCATGGAATGATTCAGACTGAAAAAAATAGAATTATATATATATAAGCGATAAAGGCACTAGTAGAAAAAAAATAAATAGATAACGTTTAAAAAGCGTTGTAATAGGTTCCCCAAAAGTGTCGTGGTTAGCAGTGTCATCTATTAGACACAAATAGACAACGTTTAAAAAACGTTGTCTTTTGACACATTACACAACGTTTTTTCAAAAAAACATTGTCTATTTGTCAAATAGACAACGTTTTTTAGACACAAATAGACAACGTTTAAAAAACATTATCTTTTGACACATTAGACAACGTTTTTTCAAAAAAACGTTGTCTATTTGTCAAATAGACAACGTTTTTAGACACAAATGGACAATGTTTAAAAAATATTGTCTTATGACACATTAGACAATGTTTTTTCAAAGAAACGTTGTCTATTGGACACATTAGACAAACGCTTTTTTTAAAAAGCGTTGTCTATTTGACACATTACACAACGTTTTTTCTAAAAGCGTTGTCTATTTGACACATTAGACAACGTTTTTTTAAAAAACGTTGTCTATTTAAAAAACACAATCCACAATATTTAAAGCCAAAATGTAAGCATTATATGTTTCAAAATACCATACATTCCAATAATACCATACGTTTACAGTTTTAAATTTATTTTTCAATATAATTATTAGTACGTGCATTGAATTTTGAATTTGACTACATCCACAAAATATACCAAACTATCCAAAAAAAAACAGGTTTTGTTAAGTACACTAAAAAGACTGTCAAGATCCAAAGTTTGCACAATGACTAAGACATAACCCTCGTTGTTTGTAATGATTAATAGAGAGATTCAAACAGGAAGCTAACCAAAGCTAATCCAGGACCTTCAAGCTTTAATATTTTTTTCAAGCATCGCTGAAACAAACAAACACAGACATAGAGATAGAGTCAACCTTGTGATAAGGAAAAAAATTCAAATAACTTATGTTATTTGGATATTAAAAAATAAGTATCAATACAGCAAAAACAAGAATTTAAAAAACACATCATGTATAGAACAAGGAACATGAATCATAGTAATAACTCCCGCTGATTGTCATCCCTGCTGTTCTCATAATGTAAGCATTAGTTCCACTAAGAACTAACATCACATTTAGGTAATGTTAGTACCTATGCACAATTCAAAATAGTATATTTACACATGCAGTTTGCAGATTCTGTATAGTCCTTGTGGCTCTGAAGCAGTCAAATTGAACCAAGTGAATTAAAGTGATCCCATGCCTCCTATAAACAAAGAATATAGTTTTGTAGTGAAAGCAATAAGGTTCTTGTCAATAAAAAGTTGTCTTCTTGTCATACATATATGCTGAGAGGAGGGGGCAAGTAAGTGGCAATCATCAACAAAACCCACATGCCATTCTGTTTTGGTTCCACAAAAAGAGGGGTTTTTTTTGTTGATGGTAGTATAAACATGAAAATTTCATTAACATACTAGATTAAACAATAATTATATTTAGGGATAAAGATGGAACAAATTTATAACCTTAAAGTGCACAAATTTTAAAAATGAAATCTTTTTGTGGAACGGAGGTTAGTACAACATATTATTTATGAATCCTCGGAGCAGTGACAGCCCAATCAAATCGTTAAATTGTGTATCTGAAACACTTTTCTTCCTAATACTTTGTACCATAACCCTGACACTAAAAGCGGTGGAGAATAAAATAAAGACAAACCAAATTCCAATTAGGTGAAGTACTATAAGTATTAATACACACCATCAATGATAATAGCACCATCACCAGGAATCCGTGTGCGTTGGCCAAATATATGCATGAACGATAACTCATGCATCTGACTAGGAAATGTCCTACATCACATACAACATTGTTAGCCTTGGGAAAAATTGAAGTACACCACAATGAACAAAAGAGAGTGGATAAAAAGAACAGTAAAAAGTTACAGAAGTCCCAACTGTAAGGAGGGGGGGGGGGGAGAATCATTTCCTTTATCTATAAGAATAACAAAAATATTTACAGTTAGTTACCCTTTCGGATTAGTGGGAAAATAAGATAAGCCTTTATATAATCTTTTCTACTAGTTACCCTTTATATTTTCTTCAAAGCTGTGTCACTGATGTGCCCATTTACTTCCAGCCAAATAGGTATAAAGCATAACAATCTATAGAGTAGTAAATTAAACTCCTTGGTTTGGGTTTATATAAGAGGACGCATATGCTAGTGCACATCTACCATTTGCAAAAAATAGAAAGACAAGTAGTTCTTTCCACAAATTCTATAATAGAGCATAACTTTTCAGTACAACACTGCAGCTTCAAATCCTGAAATTAGAAGGCTACAAACAATAAATTCACTCTTTACAGGTCACCATGTTGACCAACAGTCATCACTCAACTTCCCTCTCAACAATTCAAAACTTCCCTCTCAACAATACATAATTACATAGTATATAATTTCTTCTAAAAAATTAAAATAAATTGAACCAAGATTCTACAAAGAACATGAACAAGTGGGACATGAACTATTGATGAGGAGCATATTGCAAAATAGTTGATAATTATAGTTTCAAATTGTATCAGATAATACACATCCAGAATTTATATTTCAGTCATCTTTTTACTGTTTTCTAGTAGTGTATAATCACTGCTGCCCAACCAACAACAAGATAGAACAAGTTAATAACAACTAATTACACTTAGCAAAAAATTTAAATTTATTCCTTAACAATGTCACAGCACTATCTTGTGCAATGATAATCACACAATGCAATAGTTAAAATTTATCGACTTAGGTGAAAATAACTTTCATTAAGGTTAAATTTGGAAACTTATCTCACCTGTTAAACTATTTTTAAAAAAGAAGACTCTATTTGGGGTGTAAAAAGTGGAAATATGTCACTTTCACTTTGGAGCAGAGGGGATTTTTTTCCTTGATATAACGTTAATAAGCAGCCATTCAAGTAATTGATACTTGGCCAGATTACAAACATATCAGTCATGGAACAGCTTAATGACTACAGGTCCATCCACTAAGTTGCAGCTTGGACCATCATATATCTCCCTATAGAATACATGAAAAAATTAATTTAGAAAGACAAAAACAATTACCTAAAAGCACGATAGAGTGGACGATACCACAATACGTAGCCTCCTGGGACCCCTGATACGAAGTAAATAATAGCAAGGAACCAGATTTTTGGATCTACAACAGAAGACACAAATTTCAGTACCAACAAATTAGGACATTTGTTGTATAGTTAATGTTGAAAAAGATAGAACAAATAAAAATAGTAAAAGATCAGATCAGATCAGAGATTATTCAACACCGACCTTCTCCTTTAATCCAAGTTGTAGTGGTGGCAATAATATTCCAAAAAAGACAGAGCACTAGTCCTGATAACCATGAACATCAGCTTCAAAGTTTTATACTGGAGAAGATTTTATATATACAAATAGAACATACATGATCATAGTATAAATAATAAATATATTCAGTACATCTTAAAAATAAACTTCAGTCACAAATGACCTAAACTCTGTCAAGTGTCAACTAATTTATGACAAAAAGGAAAATGACACTAGGACATGTTGACTGCTACGATACATGGACTCTCTCTAGTGCGTTGGCAGATTACTCAGATATACTGGCAGGTGCAGGTATATACATATCTTTAATAATCTATGTAACAGAGGTAGACTGAAAACCAACAAAAAATATCAGCAACTCATGCACCGGCAAAAGTAAAAACAATCACCAACAGGCATATGGTATCACCAACAGACATACAGGGTAGATTAATAATTCAGAATAAAAGAAAATAAGGAGAAAAATAACGAACAAAGGAGGAGACTATACCCAGTTAGAATAAGGTTTGTGTCAATAGCATTCCAATCCACACAGTGAACATCAGCGCTATGGGCCTTTTCAACCTATTCACAAAACAGAAAGTAATCCACATAAGCACAAATTCAATGTCTCCAAGTCGCATAAAAGTGGAAATTTCACATCCATAACACCTACTCCAATTCCACTCTAATTGCATTTTAGCTTTCTACATGCATTTCAAGAAAGTCGGAATATGGAATGAATTTTGATTGAAGTACTAAAACTACACTTTACATTTGTGTCATAAGAGTGCCTTAATATAGAGTGATAGAAGTTGCAGGCCAGTACAGTGAATTGGATCAGCATGCAGCTTCTCTCAGCCGTTGGATCCAACATCAAGTATCAACTGGTTTAAGTGTGATTTAACCTTTCAGCTTGTAACATAATCGTATAGGGTGCAAAAGAAAGAAATTTCACAGTAACTGATATATTTAGCTGTATGTATAGGTTCTGAAACCTTGCTCTAACCTTTAACTTACTGGGAAGTAAGTTTGCTTCCTCCAACTTCTCTTGTATTTTGTTCTGACAATTTGATATAGCCTTTTCATATGCACCATTTTCCTCTTGCAGTGTAACTTCTCTCAGTTGCGCCTGACATAACATTTAGGGGCTAGATTAGTCAAAACTCAGCTAATAAGCCAAGTGCAGGAACAACCCAAATTATGTAACTCAACATGCAAATGGAACTTGCTACAAAATCCAGTTGGCGAAACTCAATTTCAAAAACCGTAGGACAAAATAAATGTAAGGAAAAAACAGAAATCAGTATTCAGAAATTTGCTCCAAAACACCAACTTGAAGTTCAGTTATAAATAAAATTCAAAATTTAAAACTTAACAGGTAAAAAAAGAAATCAAAATTTAGAGCAAGAGAGCACCAAATGGAATATGGTAAAGAAGTAACTCAACCAACATTTAACAATTAAACAACAACATACACCATTAACTTGTTAAACTTACATTCATCAAAGTCCTTATCAGGGAAAAAAAATCTTTAGGTGTCAACTAGGTCCAATCAATTTGTACGGTATATAAGTTCGTAGCGTGTTTCAATCAAAGAAAAAAAACAACAAAATCAAAGTTCAGAAGTACTGCAAGTCTGCAACCTAAAATTAATAATCCTACCAAAAAAACAACTTTGGATTCCGAACTATAAAATCCTGATGACAAAAAATCCTTATTTTCTAAACAATCCGAGGCCCTTATAAAAAAAAACAAAAAACACCCACTGAATTCGAAAAATATGTAGTTCAATGAGAAAACACAGTAAGGAATCAAAGACCCAGATGAGAAAAAGCTGTAAAAATGAGATTTTTGTTGTTGTTTAACCTTTTTTTTGGTGGTGGAGTGAGCGTTCAATTAAAGAGCGATAGCGGCGTTGGTAGGAGTAAATTCTTAAAATGGGCTAATTCACGTTCAGCTTTCTAGCCTAGGGCCAAATTAGTTGGGTTTTCTGAAAATAGTCCGAAAGCCTTGTGGCGTTTGGAATCTGAGTTTGGAATTACACGCCAATCAAAGTGGCGTTTGAAATAAAAATTATTTTAATTTTTTTTTTTTGTTTATTTATCCGAATTTTATTGTAAAATAATTTTTTTAAAACATTTATTTTAAAAATGGATTTTTTTTTTGTAAAAAGTTAATAATTTATTTTGGCATAATTGAAAATAAAAAATTATAACGTCATTTGAAATGGCGTTTGAAAGCATATTAACTAAATTTTGAGTACATGTTGTACACGCCACTTCAAATGGCGTTTGGTTTGATTTTTTTTTAATACAAATAGTACACGCCACTTCATTTGTTTGGTTTTATTTTTTTTTAATGCAAATGTGGATGTCAGAACGCTATTTTAAATGGCGTTTGTTCCATATTTTTTTTAATAGTTTGAACTCCATTTTAAATGGCGTTGAACCAATTTTTTCCAAACAATTTTAAAAAAAAATTGTAAAAAAATATAATTTGTATTTTTTAATTTTTTAAAATTTATTTTATATATCAGATTATTAAAAAAATATCACATGAGCCTATACATATCACATGAGCCTATAATTTGTACTCAAGGTATAGTGACTACTATGACTTATGACTTATCACTTAGTAAAGCAAAGTATTTCAGGAAAGCATCAAATATCACTTAGTATGCTTAGTAAAGCATGCTTCCTTTCACGTGAACAAAGTATTGTCATGTCACATAGTAAACCATGCTCCTTTCACGTGAGCAAAGTATTGTCATATCACTTAGTATGCTATATAATTTTATACAACTTGCTTGCTTTCTCACAATTCATTTTCGAATCCAACCTTTGCATCTCATTCTTTGCATCTCATTTTTATATTCAACTTTTTCATTTTCTTCTTACTTGCAAATAGGCTCATGACGGATGGTGATTGGATTCACCCTGGTCCTATTGATGCATCATTATTGACTCTTCAGTCTTCTCATCGTTCAACAAATATTTGGCAGGGTCAGGTATGTATTATTTATTTAGTGCGTTTATTCATACTTAATAAACAATTTATATTAAGATATTATTTTATAGTATGTTGATAAAGTTAAATTGTGTATTGTATATATCTTTTGGTATATATGTAAACATATTAATTTATTTATACATTTTACAGAAGCCGCCTCCCCTTAAATGTAGGCGTGCTGATGGGGGGTACTTTCAGCTGTGGAGAGAGGCGCACCCTAATTTGCGCATTCTTCATGGTATTGCACAGGCTGGATTTTATGGGGTATATAGAGTAGGACAAATTAGATATGGTCGTGCTTTGATCACAGCCATGATAGAGAGATGGCGAGTGGAGACTCACACATTCTATCTTCCCATTAGTGAGAGTACTATCACCCTTCAGGATGTGGAGGTACTAATGGGCCTTCCCACTCTTGGATCACCTGTGACACATACTTTGTATGGGAGTGCTGACATATCACAGTGGTGCAATGTAGTTGAGCATCTTCTCGGAAGTAGACCGACCCCTAATATAGATATTAATTCTAATAGTCTTAAGTTGCCCTGGTTGTTAGACTTAATACAAACAGATGTTACTGATTATACACTATCATACCACATTAGGGCTCACATGCTTATACTTATAACCCACATATTTTGTGATTGCACACAAAATCGTGTTAAATTAAAGTTTTTACCATTACTAGAGGATTTAGAGACGGTGCATACATACAGCTGGGGTAGTGTATGTCTAGCTTATTTATATCATCATTTATGTTGCGGGACGAATGCAGCTACCATTGATATCGCAGGATGTTTAGTTTTATTACAGGTAACGATTTATTTGACTTATTTGTTAATAACATATTCATAATTTTTAACGATATTGTGTAAACTGTTCTTGTACGGTTGTAGCTATAGACTTGGGAGCGCTTTCCATCTATAGCACCGCGTAGACAACCAGATCATGATGACATGCTCACAGACTTGTTATCAGAGTCTAGCTTATCTACACCATTTTCGCTGCCACGGAGGCCGTGGGGTGCAAGGTAATTGAAATTTATCGTCTGTTGATAAATTTGTTTAGAGATAAATACAAAAAAATATATATAGGGTAACCAAATAAGTATTAACAATATCTAGCCCTTGTAGGTGATCGTGTTGTATCGTGTTGCTCAACATGCCGTGCCAATCCATCGATACAGCCTAGACACACTAAGGGGTGATCAGTTTATTTGACAACCATATACAGAAGATGTGATAAATTTGTTGCCAGAATATTGTAGTGAAGGTCAGGGTCTTTGGCATGTTAGATGCCCACTAATATGTTTTAAGGTGGTGAAATGGCATTATGCTGATAGAGTGCTCCGACAGTTTGGTATACAACAGTCCATACCTCGTGCGCCAGAAAATAGCACAAATCTTCAAATAATGACTGGTCGTTACTACATAACGTTGTGGGGTACTAGGAAAACTCTTGTAGTTGATGGAGATGATACAGATGAGCGTCCAGAGTATGACCCTGGTTACATGCCTTGGTATCGAAGTGTTACACGACGCCAGATTTTAAATCCTAGGCTAGCTCATCAGACGACGGGGGGGGGGGGGGGGGGGGTTCGAGGGGACACATGGAGCTATTACCTATTTGGTATGTTAGAAAATAATTAATTCATTATTACACTGTTATTTTCTAAATGATGTTTTTTTCTTATTTGTTATAACAAGTTACCTATGACATAACATCTTCTACGTATATTATTTTACAGGTTGAGAAACTTGCACGTGTATACCATACATTGATAGAGGGATACAGATGTATAAACGTAGATGATTACGCAATTCATCATATTACTGAAGCTATGGCGCTCTGTACTTGGACCCTTACTAATGTAGGTCAATCACACTTGTTAGACCATCAACCCACCGATCCCGTCACACAATTTAGGGAACCCCGCCCATAAGTACGAGGTGATATTAGAGGTCGTGACGGCATCCCATCAACATCTCAGCCACGCGACATCCCGTCGTCATCTCGGACGCTGCAAGATGATGTAGAGACAGATCATGATATGGACTATGATCCATCTCAATTTTATACTCCGCAACATTTGGTATTTACACAACCATTTCCTAGTCCACTTTCATCACGTGGCGGAGTTCCATCTTCATATCAAGTGTTCCCTTCAATGGCGCAAGTTTCACCTTTCCAGTCATCGACATCTACACCTCTACCTGCACACATTCGGGAACAACGTAGAGGACCTCCGAGAGAGGCTAGAGATAAAGGGAGGCCATGTGGGACACATGATCGGGTGCATAGATAGATCACAATAGATTCTCTCGTGCTTATTTACTGGGTTGTATTTAATATTTAAATTTAATATAAAAGTTTGTGACATGGTGACATACAATTGAAATGACGTTGGAACAAGTCTAAAAACTTATTTCGCATGGGTTTAATAAAAAAACTCCAACTTTAGCATTTGCTTTAAAAAAAAAATTAAACCAAACGCCATTTGCTTAAAAAAAAGAAGTCACATTTGCTTTAAAAAAAAAATCAAACCAAACGCCATTTGCTTAAAAAAAATAGTCACATTTGCATTAAAAAAAAATCAAACCAAACGCCATATGAAGTGGCGTGTACAACATTTGCTCAAAATTTAGTCAATATGCTTTCAAATGCCATTTCAAATGGCGTTATAATTTTTTATTTTCAATTATGCCAAAATAAATTATTAACTTTTTACAAAAAAAAAAATCCATTTTTAAAAAAAAATATGTTTACAATAAAATTCGGATAAATAAACAAAAAAAACAAATTTAGAAATTAAAATTATTTTTATTTCAAACGCCACTTTGATTGGTGTGTAATTCCAAACTCAGATTCCAAACGCCACTTTGATTGGCTTTTGGCCTATTTTCAGAAAACCCAACTAATTTGGCCCTAAGCTAGAAAGCTGAACGTGAATTAGCCCATTTTAAGAATTTACTCCGTTGGAAGCTAGAGAATGAGCGTGGAGGTTAGGGAGGCGTTCGGAGATGTGAGGCGGAGGGAGCCCAAGGCGTAAATCTTGGATCTAACGTCTGAGAGAAGCTGCCTGCTGATCCAATTCTCTGGCATATTCTTCAGTGCTTCAAAAAATTCTTTAGATCAATAGCTAGGGCTTCAATTGAGAGGTATGATAAGGTATAAAATCACGCTAGGGCTTCAATTGAGAGGTATGATAAGGTTTGGTAGTTGGATTGAGAGAGGGAATGAGGTATTGGATTGTTGTGGCGGTTTGATGAGAGAGGGAATGCAGTTCGTCACGAGCAAAGCGGAGGTCAGAATCGGTGAAGGAGGCGTTTCGGGAGTTCTAGAGGAGACAACAAAAGCAGAGAGAAAAAGAAGATGAAACCTACGTGTTTTTTTAAAAGACAACGTTTTCTAAAGAAAACGTTATCACTTTAAAATAAAAAATTACCTCCTTCAAATACACAACACTTTTGTATATTAAACCACAACATTTTCTCAAAAAAACGTTGTGAAAAAATAAATCACAACGTTTTTTCTAAAAACATTGTCTATTAAGTGTCATCTATTTACTGTTTTGTAGTAGTGAGGGCGGTGGGTTTTCACTCCGAGGCCGGAACTGGAATGGAAATATATATATATATATATATATATATATATATATATATATATATATATAAAAGCTGTATAAAAGCCAAGGAATAATCCAGGCTGGACAGAATGTAAATATATATATATATATATATAAAAGCGGTAAAGGGCGACGAACATTCTATCCTTTATCCAGACAAAAATGTATATATATATATATATGTATAAAAGTAGTAAAAAGGCCACAGAATGATCCAGGCCAAACTGGAATATAGATAATAATATATATAGTTAATATATATATATATATATATATTAAAGCAATAAAAACGCCACGAAGTATAAATTCAAGCCCAAATAAGTCAGAAAAAGTATATATAAATATATATAGTTATATACTCCCTCCTATCCTAAATAAATGACGTTTTATGGAGTTTAATTTTATTCTATATAAGTGTCGTTTTGGAATTTCTATGCAATATTGCACTATTTTTTCCTAATTTACCCCTTTATTTAATATGCTTAGTAAATGCAATTGAAGAAAAAATTGTGGAGAGAGAAATAATTAATTGTAGAGAGAGAAATAACTAATTAGGGATACAAAAGACATTTTGTGTTATTTCTTAATAAGTGTGCTTAACTCTAAAACGACATTTAATCTGGATAGGAGGGAGTATATAGAAGTAGTAAACTACCTCGAATTTGACATTCGGGCTTGACAGAATTGAAAAGTTAGTATATATACAGTTAAATATACACAATAAAAAGCCAAATCCGGACTGGGAAGATAACCCAGTCCAACGAAGTTGCTAGAAACGAAGATATATGTATATAAAAGCTATTAGGAGCGACGGATCGACGATCCGAGTTGTAGAAATGCCAGAAAATGAGTTTATGTACTAGAATGTATGAAAACGTAAGCAAAACGGCCACGGAACTGAGTTCCAGGCATATTCAGAAAGTGAAACTTAACGTGCAAGTGTATAAAAGTGCAATGAAGTAATATGAACTTCCTGATCGCAAAAATACTCACAATGGACTGCTTCACGGGCTTTTTGCCAAATCGTAGGCTTTAAACGTCTGTTTTTACCAATTAATTTTTGATATGTGGTAGTAGTATGTGGGTGTATCTACGTGTTAGTGTGAAAAAATTTAGGTTTGGAGGACAAAAGTGGGGCTGAGAAACCAAACGGGCAGAGGTTCAGAGCGTTTTTGATTATGAAATGAGCTGGGGGTCACCTCATATATTTAGACCCAGGAGAAGTAGCTCTACCTGTTGCAGCTGCAGGTAGAGCTGTGGCTCCACGTGGCGGGGACCACGTGGCGGGTCCCATTGCATCGAAGTATGTTCACTCCGAGCAATGCGATGTCAGATTTGAAACTTTTTAACTTTTGATTGGAGCGTCCGTTTGAGGCGTGCGATACCTTTAAGGAAAGCCCTCGCCAAGAATGTCGTAATGACATGGGAGAAAACCTTTTTCGAGTCCAAAAAGATGGGTTTATAACCAGGTCTTTGATTCTTCGCAGTTTATCCGTTGAGCTGTCTTGCACTGTTTCCACTCGGGATCATTGTAACGGTTCTTTCTGACCTTGGTGGCATCAATTCATCTTGAGTTTGATTGAATCGGATTTAAGTTGGTAAAATAACCATTTTGCCCCTCCCGAGGTTGTCTTTAGTGTTGGCATGGCCTTCGACTGACTTCCTGGGGTTGTCTCCGAGGTTTGGATTCCAGTCGATTCTGTTTATCCTCAGGGTTGTCTCTGAGGATGACTTGGTTCTTCCAGGTTTGTCCATGGAGATGATGTGAGGCTTCGGTGTTGTCTCCGAAGTAGATTTGACCTCCCGGATTGAGACCGGGACTGACCTGTCCTTCCTGGGTTGAGATCGGGGATGACCTGTACTTCCCAGGTTGAGACCAGGGCTATTCTATACTTCCCAGGTTAAGACCGGGGTTGACCTGTACCTCCCGAGTTGAGACCGGGGCTGACCTGTACTTCTCGGGTTGAGACCGGGGCTGATCTGTACCTCCCGGGTTGAGACCGGGGCTGACCTGTACCTCCCGAGTTGAGACCGAGGATGACCTGTACTTCTTGGGTTGAGACCGGGGTTGATTTGATGGCCCGGTATTGACACCGGGGCTGACCTGTACCTCCTGGGTTGAGACCAGGGCTAATCTGTACCTCCCGGGTTGAGACCAGGGCTGATATGTACCTCCCGGGTTGAGACTAGGGCTGATCTGTACTTCCTGGGTTGAGACCGGGGTTGACCTGTACCTCCCGAGTTGAGACCGGGGCTGACCTGTACTTTTCGGGTTGAGACCGGGGTTGATTTGATGGTTCGGTATTGAGACCGGGGTTGAATTGGTGGCCCGATATTGATACCGTAGTTGATTTGACAAGACAATTTTTCTCTCTTACATTGTTAGTAACAGGGAAACAAAATTTTGAGTTTCTACAGATGCCCCTCTTTATCATGTTCATGTAATGCAATGGAATGAACAGATAAAGATTGCTAGACACTAGAAATGCAAATGCAAAGGCCAGGCATTGCATGGGATGATATGTGATGAATGTTAGATACCTGCTAGGGGTTACGATTATCATTGAATGTACACGTCACTCTCTGCTGGGGATACCGTCATTCATGATAACCCTTGGGGCAGTACTGTCAGGCGATTACTGGTAGGATATCAGATTTAAGCTATCACAGAATGTTCTTGTCACTTTCTGCTAGGGATGACATTATCCGTTATAGCTTTGTCGACTCTGACGGGGATGACATTATTGATGCTACCTTGGTCTGAGGCCAATGGTTTCCCACGTCTGTCAATACTCTCCCTAAGGCCTATTTCCCTTCGGCTGAAGCCGTTGTACATCTCTAAAGGCTCCTCAGCTGGGGATATCTCTGTCGCCAAGTTACTTCAATGGGTGTTCTCGATGCATATCTCGATGATAATTTGAACCGATATTTGGCCACATGAGGTTGAATCTCCTGTAACGGATGAGATTATTTTTTTGTGATTCTGGGGACAGAATCCTTTTAAGGAGGGAAAATTGTAACGAATGAGAATTTTGTATATTAATTTTAAATATTTATTGAATTAAATAAATATTTTAATTAATTTATTTATTGAGTTAAATAAATTAATTATGTGATTGTGTGGAGTAATTTAATTAAGTATAATATATTAATTAAATGAATATTTAATAATTTATTTAATTGATGTGTAATCATTTTATGGTATGGTTCTAATTTAATTGAGATAATTAAATTAGATGAAGTTTATGTGATAATTGTTACATGAAATTATAATTAGCGAGTAATTATAATTGTTATGTGGCTATTTTTATGTGGATAATTGATGTTAGCTTTTATTTAATTAAATTAGAATGTTAAGATTTAATTAATTAAAGTGTAACATTAAAAATATGTGCTAAAGGATTTATTAAAAGAATAAAACTGTTTTTAAATCCGTTTTGCCAAACGAGGCCTTTGCACCTGTTTTAATCTCGTTTTGCCAAACAGGGCCTTAGTTACTAAAACCTGTTTTTAAAATGAAGCACATCTATCATCCACAAATTGAATACACATCATGAGATTAAAATAGAGAGCAAAGAGAGTATAAAGATAGAAAATGCAAATCTGAGTCCTCAAGCTCCAATATTGAATCTTCAATGCTATCCACTTGTTTCAATCTTCTCCTCCAATCAAACTCTAGCAACTAACTATTTAAACCTAAAATTAATCTACTCCTAACCTAATCTAGACACGAAAATTAAAGAGAGAAGAGAGAGCTAAAACTAGGGCTAAAGCTCCCAAAGGGAGTATATCCATATCTGCCAAAATGAGCCCCCTTATATGCCTTTCTCCAAGCCAAGTCCCTTTTAATTGCAAAGTCAAACTCTGGTCAAGCTGGGAACCGACGCGGCCGCGCGCATCTGCAGACTTTTTTGTTGCTTTGCTTCTGCTGCTGCTGCACTTGGTTTCTAATCTTGTCGTCAACACTCCCATTAAACATGACAAGTTAAACCATTTGATCCTCGTAGCAGCACATTTCATGCTCCTTGTCCCTTTTAGCACTCTTTTATCCTTTTTAGCCGCTTGTGCACTTGGAAAGTTCCAATTCGAGAAAACTACAAAACAAAGTAAAAACACATGAAAAACACAATAATACCCGAGTTTAAGCAACAAAACAAGTTAGATAATATCTGAATAAGTGGTCATAAAAACCACTTATTAGGGGTCATTATGTGTTATAAGTTATATATTATATATTTATGTCATATACGTATAATATATGTAAGTTATATGTATATACGTTAGTTTAGAAAAACAAGAGTTAGTCAGTTAGAACAAGAAGAACAAAACAGAGAAAGAAAAGAGAGAAAAGAGAGAAGAAGAAGAGAGAAGAAGAAGAGAAAGAAAGGGAAAGCTTGAGAAATCAAAGCAATAATCAACTTCATCTTCTTCCTATCACTAAGCCAAAGGGTATAATTCTAAACTATAGTTTTAGAAGTTTTATTGTCGTGTTCTTCGTACCATAGTTCTCTGTAAAACATGTTTTTATGAAATTGTGTAATTGTGATTTCTATATGTTAGATGTTATATATATGCTTATATATGGTTTGTATGCATAACTAAATAGTTTAATTTATGTAAACATGATGAACATGAAGAATCCATGTTCATTAAAAGTTACAATGAAGTATTTTGAATATATATATATATATAGTCTTTTAAATTATCAAAATTGATGTTTGATTTTTAATTATTGTTTAAATTGATCATGGATTATGATAATATGTTAAGAAATAAAGTTAATACAATTTGAATTACGTGATTTGGTTTAAAAACAAACTCACAGTATCAATTTTCGTCAAGAACGGTTAACAATGGTGTTTTCTTCAAAATCATGAAAATTTGTGTTTTGATTATGTGTTGTAGAGTTTATGTATGTTAAAATTATGTTAGGAGTCTAAGATTTTGTTTTCATAAAGTTTCATGTGCATTATGTTAATAAAAATCAGACTTTGGTGCAAAGAAATAAGCCAAATTGGCTTATTTCTCTGCACGATCACGAGCAGGGGGAACCCATCAGCAAGGGGCCCCGCCCCAGCGGGGATTATGCCTAGGGAACCCCGCCCCAGTGGGGGTAGTGGCTGTCCGGGAAATTTTTTTATGCTTCGTGTAGTTTTTGTGCAGTGTTTGTTTAGCTAACTTCAAGTGATGACATGTTACGTGTAGTGGACAATGAGATAACATATTTTTAATATGTTTAAGATAATTTGAAATCTCAAATTAATATATTATATGTGTACTTGAAAATTATTATCATAGAGTACAATATAATAGTTTAAAGTGCTATACGTGTATGATGTGCATCATTGTGAGTTTAGACTCGCGTATGTGTATAGTTAGCAACTTATGTTGTAAACCACGTTGTGAGTTGTACTTAAGTAAAAAGTTCAACGGTTTAACGTAACGATCATGAACTAATTGATGTTGTAAACATACTGTAAATGTAGGATAATTGTGGAAGTGATTTGTAATTGTAAAGTGTAGCTTGCGCTTGAGGCAAGTTTCCTATCCCTAAAAACTTGTTATTTATATTGTGCAAGTTCTCTAAACCTTACTCTTTATATTATGCAAGTTTGTTTCCGATTCTTAACTTGTTAATTCTTGTACAAGTTATGTTGTATTCTAATATTCATAACGAACAAGTATTGAAGTTATTATTGAAGTAATGCGATCTTGACCTATTTGTTAAAGCAAGATCTATTTAATCTTTCAAATGCTTTAAGTTATTTCTAAAGCATGCTTAATTAATATGAAGTCTATTGTTATGACTTATACTTGGTTCATAATTCTTATATTATTGAACTCTTACTTATTGTGAGTCGATTCAACTATTCCTTAGTTGATGATAGTTGAAACTCCAAATTTCCTTTTAGCTATCCAAACCAACTTTTCTTTGGTGCGGACTTGTATTTAATACTGAGATGAACAACCCTATTTATTAGGGGAGGTTACTACGCGAAAGCGTTAAATGTTTGTACACAATATATGGTACGAAGGGTTGACCCCCCTAAGTACGAGTTGAGAGTCCATAGTCTAAATGACTGTTAAAGGTTTTTAAACGAAAATGTTTATAACGTAGGACAAAGTTCAAGGTCTTATGACCCTCAGATGATTTCTATATTCGAAATTCTAAATATTGATGAAAGATTTATTATTCAATTCTTTATTGTTGATGAAAGAAATATTTATTCAAATCTATTGAAGCTTTTTCAGTTATGACATTATTATTGTTGTATTCCAAGTGAGCTTTTGTTTGCTCACTCTTGCATATTTAATAATACCTTGAAGTTAAAGCCGAGAACGTTGATGTACCGTCAACAAATAAATGGGAAAGGCAAGATGAACAAGTGAAGATTTGTTGTCTTTGATTTTGATTGTAATAAGACTTCGTTTATGATATTTTATTTCCGCACTTATTTGTTATGTTAAGGTTAGCAAACCTGAGATATTTTTGGATTAAGGTTGTAATCCTTTTTATAAGGAAGATTTTATTTAATGATGAGGTTGTAATTTATTTTGAATTTCTTATTATTGGGTAGATGTATGTTTTATTTAGATAGTGAGCACCAAATCCCGTGGAATCGAAGTACCCGAATTTGGGGGTGTCATGAGAGCTGTCGTTTACACTCCTAAATTAACCTCACTTTCACTTCACGAATTTAAATAATTAGCACAGTAGTAAGCAAGGATCGATCCCACAGAGAGTGAGTTTGTTTTAGATTTATTCTACTATTTTAACAGAAAATAAAAATGGGGGATTTTTGAAATTGTTTTAAACTAAGAAAAATAGAATTTAAATAAAGAGATTAACCAAATATGTAAAAACTTCAGTTCTGTAGTTCAGTTTCACCAAGCACAGAAATCAATTAATCAAGTTATTATTCTTTACCCTTCAATGAAACTATTAACCCTAGATAACAATAAGCTCTGCTATCCGAAATTCTCCTTAGATATTCACTGTATGAAACAAGCTCTTCACCAGATTCAACTAGCATATAACCTAGAACAAGCTCTCTAGATTTAATATGATAGAAGTATTAAGAAATAGAGAATTAGGCTAATCCAAGCAACAAACACATAAGCTCGATTTGTTTAACTTGGTTTCTGATAATCTTAGCAATACATAAAAGCTTGTCCACAATTAGTATCACTAATTTACTACTTGTGATGAAGACAGATATCAATTACACGTAATACCAATCTTAATCTAGCATATGATAATGATTAAATTAACTCAATTGGCCATATCAAATTAATTAGATCAATTAGCATGCAATCAATGAGAACAGATTATCAGAAGAAATTTCATACAAGAATGAATAAATAATAATACTCAATTAATTAATTACTTGTAACAAGGTTCCACCTCCCTTTAGAACTGAATAAAGAAACTAGCCTGACATGCTCTAAGTCTGCACTTCAATGAGGTATGATAGTTGGTAGAAGATTGAATGAATAAAACCTTAACTATCATCCTCTATTTATAGTGCTAGACAAGGGCCTAAATCCTATAAGAACTAGGAATCCAAATCCTAAAAGGAATTACAATTATAACTAGTTTCCATAAAGAAATAGAATCTAATAAGAAAATAAAATCTCAGTCCAAAAAAGTCCTAATTCTAATAGTAATATCAATCCAATTCCATGTAGGAATCTCCAAATATTGAGAAAGTCAACTGCTGGTCAAACTCCTCTTCAATTCAACTCCAAATCAACTTGTTTCCATCCTTTTAGCTTTAATTCACCTGAAAATAATAAACAACTTATTAAGCTCATATACACATGAAACATGTAATAAAACCAAATGTAAAGGAATAAAAAATCATGAATATTATGTACTTATCAAATTCCCCCACACTTAGTCTTTTACACGTCCTCGTGTAAACTAAAAGTTTAATTTCCAGAAACTCTACTCAACCATAACGTCAAAAGATTTTAAGATCAAATCATGATTATCAACACTAAACCCACAAAAACATGATCAACGCTTCATCAATCAACTCAAGATAAGTACCTCACCACTTCACCAATGAGTTTTATTAAGTTAAATTGTAACCACATAAGCCCTTGTCTATGATCCACATACTTACTCAACTTAGTTACCATGGAGCAAAAACCGTGCACACCACTCAAAAACTCAAAACATACTTTTTTTGCTTTATTTTTTATCAGAATCTTTTCATTTTATTTTTTTTTTATTTTCGGTGAATGCATTTTATGCTCCGTTTCACCTTCCTCAATCATTCTTTTGTAAGTGAGTGCATTTTATGCTCCATCTCACTTATCCGCACGTGTTTATGGGAGAGTGCGTTTTACGCTCCATCTCATCCCACCACATGACTTCTCTTGTGTTTCTTTTTCAACAATTTCACTGGTTTCTAATTTTTCTTATTATTTTTTTCACATGGTCCTGCAAAACGCTTAAGCAGTTCAATAGTTCTAGAGCATGAGATTAGTGCACATAGACAACTCCACAGATAACTTAGCCAACTAAGCATATATCACATGTTCAAGTGCTCATGAGACACAAATTCAATTTAAATCAATTACTATGGATCATGGCTTAGTTTTTCTCAATCATTAACCAATTAAGCATCAAATAGATTTTAAATTTTTAGCATTGATTCTCATTTGTTGATCTTAACCTTCGAACACATAGGCAAATAGAATCATGGAATCCAATTTTTTTCAAAAATTTTCAAAGGCATCTAGATGGTCCTATTTCCTATCAAAATCAGCAGATCAATATCACTAAAATTAAAAAAGCTAAATCTCTCCCCCCACACTCAAACTTTACATTGTCCCCAATGTAAGAAAATCATGTAAAGAAGAAAGAACTACATGCAAAAATAAAATAAAATAAAATAAAATAAAACTAAATAGTAAAGGGATAGAAAAATCAAATCTGATTTCTTGGGTTGCCTCCCAAGCAGCTGCCCTTGTTTATTGTCATTGGCTTGACATCTTCCCTCTCGTTCTATGTAATTGGAGTTGTGAACTTCAAGTGGATTGGTAACAGTTTTTTTCTTAATTGAGGAATATTGTGTACTTCATGATTTTGCTCCTTTCCAGCCACCAAATCCTCCTTGTATAATTGTATTTGATCAAAATATTCCTGTACTGAATAATTCACAACATCAATAGCAAAAATAGTTTTAACATTACCAAGATACCTTTTAGCCTCATATGCATTGAACTGGAACTTTGCATTGTCTAATTCTATGGTAAAGGTATGATGGTGTGTAGCACTCCTTGTTTCTGTTAGTTGTATTGATGGAGATGAATCCACGTCTTTCTTGTCGAGATCTGCAGAACTTATCAAATCAGTCCCATCTTCCTCTTGTTCCTTCTCCTGATCAAATTCTATATGATTGTCTGTTCCTGAAGTAAGCATTGAATCCTCCTGCTCCTCTTCGTCAAATCCCATTGTACTGAAGTTCTCAACAAACGGAGGAGGTAACTCCCCTAAACCTTGAGATTCTAACCTCCCTATTGTGGTTGCAAGCTGACCAACTTGATCCCTCATACCTTGAACAGAAGTTATTGTCTCCTGCTGGAACTGCTGTGTCTGACTCATGAACTGTAGTGTTTGGCTCATGAATGCCTTGAACATATCCTCCATAGATGTCCCAGAATTGACAGGTACTTCGTAGCTCAAGTCGTGATGATCTCTCCATCCGAAATTGTGAGTTTCTACCCAAGGATCACATAGATGTGGATTTTGTCTGGAGAATGTCCCCACAGCATTAACTTGATGAACAATTACATCCTCTTGCACTATGGGACAATCATTTGTCACATGCCCTGATTTTGAGCAAATTCCACATACTTTTGCAACCGGCACGTTTCCTGTTGTTAATTGTTTCACCACAGCAGTTAAGTTAGAAATCTGTTGTACCAATTCACTCGTGCTTACCTCACTTACCCTTTGTGGAGCATGATCATTTCTTGTTCCGTATTGTTGTGAGTTAGCAGCCATGTTTGCAATCAAATTTCTTGCATCCTCCAGTGTCTTGTCTACTAATGCTCCTCCACTAGCCGCATCGATCATACTTCTTTCCATTGGTATCAATCCCTCATAGAAGTACTGAATCAAGTGTTGCTCATCAATCCCGTGAGGTGGACAGCTGGAACACAACTTCTTGAACCTTTCCCAATACTCGTAGAGAGTTTCTCCATTGAACTGCCTGATTCCACATATCTTCTTCCTTGTATCAGCAACTCTTGATGCAGGAAAATACCTCTCCAAGAATAGCCTTTGCATATCGGTCCATGATCGTATCGATCCTGAAGGAAGATAGTATAACCAGTCTTTCGCCAAATCTGCTAAGGAGAATGGAAAAAGCCTAAGCTTGATCTGCTCATCTGTCACTCCTTGTGATTCCATTGCGGAACACACCACATGGAACTCCTTTAGATGCGTATATGGATTTTCACCTGTAAGACCACGAAAAATAGGCAAAAAGCAAATTAGTCCATAGTCAAGTTCAAAAGCAACATCTAAGGTAGGATATTCAATACACAAGGATGGTTGATCAAGGTCTGGAATAGCCAGTTCTTTTAAAGTCCGATTGTTGTTCGGCACAACCATCTTTTTCTTTTTAAGTGTTGGAACAAGAGCTTCTTTTGTATCTGCAGTTTTCTCTATCTCTTGATCAAAATTTGAGTGAGAGGATTGAGTCATAAAACAAAAAGAAAAAAAAATAAAATAATAAAATAAACAAAAACAAAGAATAAACAAAAACAAATAACACTCCCCGGCAACGGCGCCAAAATTTGAGAGCTGTCGTTTACACTCCTAAATTAACCTCACTTTCACTTCACGAATTTAAATAATTAGCACAGTAGTAAGCAAGGATCGATCCCACAGAGAGTGAGTTTGTTTTAGATTTATTCTACTATTTTAACAGAAAATAAAAATGGGGGATTTTTGAAATTGTTTTAAACTAAGAAAAATAGAATTTAAACAAAGAGATTAACCAAATATGTAAAAACTTCAGTTCTGTAGTTCAGTTTCACCAAGCACAGAAATCAATTAATCAAGTTATTATTCTTTACCCTTCAATGAAACTATTAACCCTAGATAACAATAAGCTCTGCTATCCGAAATTCTCCTTAGATATTCACTGTATGAAACAAGCTCTTCACCAGATTCAACTAGCATATAACCTAGAACAAGCTCTCTAGATTTAATATGATAGAAGTATTAAGAAATAGAGAATTAGGCTAATCCAAGCAACAAACACATAAGCTCGATTTGTTTAACTTGGTTTCTGATAATCTTAGCAATACATAAAAGCTTGTCCACAATTAGTATCACTAATTTACTACTTGTGATGAAGACAGATATCAATTACACGTAATACCAATCTTAATCTAGCATATGATAATGATTAAATTAACTCAATTGGCCATATCAAATTAATTAGATCAATTAGCATGCAATCAATGAGAACAGATTATCAGAAGAAATTTCATACAAGAATGAATAAATAATAATACTCAATTAATTAATTACTTGTAACAAGGTTCCACCTCCCTTTAGAACTGAATAAAGAAACTAGCCTGACATGCTCTAAGTCTGCACTTCAATGAGGTATGATAGTTGGTAGAAGATTGAATGAATAAAACCTTAACTATCATCCTCTATTTATAGTGCTAGACAAGGGCCTAAATCCTATAAGAACTAGGAATCCAAATCCTAAAAGGAATTACAATTATAACTAGTTTCCATAAAGAAATAGAATCTAATAAGAAAATAAAATCTCAGTCCAAAAAAGTCCTAATTCTAATAGTAATATCAATCCAATTCCATGTAGGAATCTCCAAATATTGAGAAAGTCAACTGCTGGTCAAACTCCTCTTCAATTCAACTCCAAATCAACTTGTTTCCATCCTTTTAGCTTTAATTCACCTGAAAATAATAAACAACTTATTAAGCTCATATACACATGAAACATGTAATAAAACCAAATGTAAAGGAATAAAAAATTATGAATATTATGTACTTATCATGTCACATCACCAATCCTTCTTGGTGCTCCTTCTGAGGATGTGTATAATAGATTCCATCATCTGTCCTTTATGGGGATAGATTGATATACTGTTCTCGCCATCAGATCATTCTCGATACTTCGCTGGAGTTGTGGCAACGGTTGAACTATCATCAGTCAGTACCCGACATTTCGCTGGGGTTGTGCCACTGAACTATCATCGGCCAAGACCCGATGTTTCCCTAGGGTTGTGCCAACGACTGAACTGTCATCGGTCAATACCCGACGCTTCGCTGTGGTTGTGCCAACGGCTGAGCTGTCATTGGTCAGTACCCGACGCTGCGCTGAGGTTGTGCCAACGGCTGAACTATCATCGGTCAGTACCTGACGCTTCGCTGGGGTTGTGCTAACGACTGAACTATCATCGGTCAGTACCCGACGCTTCGCTAGGGTTGTGCCAACGGCTGAACTATCATCGGTCAGTACCCGACGCTTCGAAAGTGGCAGTTTTTCGGCAGTTTTTCAGCTATTTTCATTATTGGTCCCCAAATATTTCTTCGGGATGATAACCCATGGTTTTCATGAAGTTTCTCTTTCTGTCAGTATATCGGTGCTTAAAAGTGGGATTTTAGGACAAACTGCTCAATCGCGTAGCGATTTTTTCTCAGATTTGACTATTCAGCTCATATAAACTCTATTTCAACTCGAACTAGACCTACCCTGGGGAGCCGCAGGTAGAGGTGCGGTTGTCGTAGGTGGGCCCGCTCCTTCTTGCGATTTTAAAATGGCCAGCAGGGAGCTCTTAAGCCTAATTTTCAGTTTTGATTTTCTATAGAAATTTGATTTTCTTTTTTAGATCTACGGAGTTCGGGCAGTTTTTTTTCAGATTTCGTCAGCGGCTACGCGTTCTGCACATCTCAGGTAACATTACATCCTTTCTTTTCAAGTTTTGATCGTTAGAAGTATGTAAACCACGTAGGGTGCTTTTGAACACAATGTATCAAAAATCTATGCCTATATAACCTGCTAAAATTTTTATGACTTCATAAGTACGCATATTTTACTGCAATGCACGTTTTGATGTAAGAAAATTCAGATTCTGAGACAGTCAATTTTAGCTCTTTTTGATTAGTTTACTCATCCTTTTTGAGGCCTAGCGAGCTTGGATTTTCAACTAAAAATGTCCATGGTAATTTGGCTACCACGTGAAGTTTATTTTTGATTTTTTTTCATAACTATGAACTGTTTCTGTTTTTGGGAAGGTGTACTACTGAATGGCCACCTAGACATACCTGTGTGCATGTGGCCAGTCCATTTTACAAAGGAGACTCTGGCAAAAAAATTTCAAAAGCCCGTGCATTTAATAAATATGCAGTTTTGACTTTACTGGGGATTTTTGTCCGACCCATGCATTTTTTAGGATTTAGCTTTTGAAAAACATGCAGTTTTGACTCTACTAGGGATTTTTAACTGACCCATGCATGTTTTAGGACTTAGAAATGCATAAATTACTGATTTAAATTAATAAGTCACAGGTTTTAGGCTTACCACACCCTTTTTGAGGTGATTTGAAGACTTTGTCCCAGCTATGGACCGAGATAGACCTGGTAGTGCCAGCAAGGTCGTTTCAGACGTTAGGCGGAGGAGAGCTTCTGATGTTCCTCAGCCACATCCAGCCCTGCCGCCTCGTAGGTTAACAGAGTCAGTGATTCGTTCGGCCCAGGATGACCCGCCGGTCGATATAAACGATGAGGATGCTCCATTTGTTGCTCCCATTCCAGGTCAGGCCCCACATACGAAGCTCCCAGGCATTGTTGTGCCAGTCCAGGATCTGTTGGGAGATTTGAGTCGTCATCCCTCGAGGTTCTCCATACCAAGGAGGTGATTGAAGCTTTTTCTGTTTCTGGATTTTCTTTCTTTCTTTTTCCATTCTATGGGCACAGGTTTTTGACATGGGTTGGTTTTTGATGCAGGTTCCGGGCTTTACGCAGCCTCGAGGGAACTGGTTTAATGTGCATTCCCTGTATCACACTCTGCACAGGACTACAGGGACATTGTTGACACTTGGGGGTTTTAAGTGTTCTTTTCTATTCTTCGCCGCCGTTGCCACTGGGGTTTTATGAGCGCTTTATCTGAGCGTTGGTTCCACCAGACTCAGTCTCTCCACTTGTTAGACTGTGAGGTGATGATGACCCTAATGGACTGGAGGTTTATCACCGAGATAGAATTTGAGGGTGAGCCAGTGCCTGTCGTGGCTGACATTACACCCACTACCGTTCGGTCCCTGCTGGGAGTCCCTATGACTGCGATCAAGAGTCTGATGGTCCGATCTGGTCCCTTGAGCGTAGATGCCCAAAGTAGGGCTTTGCTTGAGCCTCTGCCTGATAATCAGAGGGTTAGGGATCGCATCTTGCGGCTATTATTTTTGGTGATCATCAGGGGTTATTTTCTGGCGGACAATTCTGCGACGGTGTCCTTTGCCCTGGTCAGCGCCACTCGACATGTAGAGCATCTCGATGACTTTGATTGGGGTGCCTATTGTGACGCCCCCAAAATAGGTTCAATACTTAACCGATTCTGAGTTGCCAAATACATGGTACAGAATCCAAATACAAATTTTTTTATATCAAACGGTCGTGCAAAATACGACCACACAAACTGTGAGTTTCAATACAGATCGTATAAAATACAAAAAATATAAACACTCAAATAATTCCTCATTACAATTATTATCACACTATTTTATAAAATAATGAGGACTTCTACAGCTTTATCTCAGACCATCACTCTATTCCCCGACTAGTCCCTGCGATATTCTCATTTCGTCCACTAGTATTGGTTGGTGGGAGGAGTTGCACAATCGTTTTCTGTGCCGTCAACAGTTTTAGCACATTTTCAAGTGAATCCCCTAACGGGGTGAAAGTTCTCCGACGTCTGGACTCCAAATTTTTCTGGAATGGCGGGTTCGAAGGTTGTGCTAAAGCTTGAAAAGGGGAATAGTTCCTCTTTTGAATGGGCATGCTGCTTGAATCACCCCTCTGATTTTGTCCCTGCAATACTAAGGATACTTCTTCGTCCTTGTTCTTATGTGTCCTACGGGGATTATTCCCATAACTCCCAAATTGAATATGTTCGGCAACAGCTTCTAAGGCGGTCAGATCCTTTATCTTCCCAGATTTAAGCCCTATTTCTGCCATCTCGTCGTGCTTGATCATTTTTGAGAATGGTTTTCCTATGCCTGCTAGGACCCTTTCATAATACGGGGCTTCTTGGATGTCGATGAAAGTCATAACTATCTCAGACTCAATCATAGGTGGAGTGACTTGTGCTGCCATTCGTCTCCAGCGTTGAGCATATTCTCTAAATGACTCAATATTTTGTTTCTTGATTTTGGTTATTTGATAACTGTCTAGATCCAGTTGAGACTGGAAACTGTGTTGATTGAGGAAGGCATGTGCTAGCTCTTCCCAGCTGTGAATTTTAGAGTTGTCCGGATGGGCATACCAGGCTCTAGCCTCTCCGGTTAGACTTTTCTGAAATAACTGCATTCGGAGTTTCTCGTCCTCTGCATAGGATCCGAGCTCTCCAATGAGCACCTTCAAGTGAGTGTAGGGGTCTCCCAATCCATCGTATTTCTCAAAATATGGAGCTCAAAATTTTTCGGGATAATGAGCCCCAGGGAAAATGCATAAGTCTGAATAATTAACACTGCCAAATGCCCCAGTCCCTTTGATAGACCGGATAGTTTCTTCCATCTGTTGTACTTTCTTCATAATGTCACCAACTTCCTGCTCTTTGTTAAGGACGGTGGTTTCAGGGGTTTTGTTGGTTGTGTCCTGGTTTTGTGTCTCAGGACCTTGAGTATCCTTTTTCCCGGTATCTTGACTGCAATCGGGTGTTCCTGGTTCTGTGTGACCCTGTGCTTGCTTCCCTTTAAGAGCCTTACTTTGTTCTCTCAGGAAAAGAGCCAATTCGGCTATCTGGTTCTTCAGTCCTTCAAACTCTTCCCTAGAGATAGGGGTGGATTCTGGCAGAGCACTGGAAGCTATATCCGGAGTTGGACTTAGTGCTTTCTTAGACTTAGATCTAGTGACAGGACCAATTTTTCACCTACAACAAAACGTAGGCGTGT
This sequence comes from Panax stipuleanatus, assembly GCA_020205555.1. NCBI lineage: Eukaryota > Viridiplantae > Streptophyta > Magnoliopsida > Apiales > Araliaceae > Panax > Panax stipuleanatus. The sequence goes on along the minus strand of CM035117.1, from coordinate 155,232,960 downwards.
TAATTTCTTCAGGTAGATAGGGATAGAATGCATGTTATGATGTGTTTTTAAGGTTTTTTAATCTTATCCTGCAAAACAACGGTCAGTTTGTTTTGATGACATGATAACATGACAGGCTTTACATTATGATATCTACATTGCGCTATTTACATTGAAATGGAAAACTTGACATTGAATTGAAAGAGGAAGGTATGAAGAGGCTTCCCTTCGGTTTTGGTTAGTCAGAGGCTGACCTATCTTAGGCTACTTTTGCTACTTTTTTGGCATGAAGGTCCCCAGATCATCACAATCTAGTAGAGGGGAAATTAATCCGATCTTTCAACTGGAGCGAATCTGAGTGGTGCTTTTTTATGAGCCCCAAAGACTTAGCCGTCCTAGAAGACATTAGTTTGTCACCGACGGGTTTGCCTCCTGGTGGAGGAATCACACAACATACATTCACATACATCGCGTCTCACCGTATGCATATGATGACATTGGTACGAAGCACTAATATGGGTGCGAAGCACTAATAAACAAGGAAGCATGCATTCACATTCATTCAATGTAAAGATGCGACATTTCACACATAAGTAGATATGAAAGGGAAATTTTGAAAAGATTTGAACGCGGCCTAAGCCCTCTACTGTCCCTAGCAGAGTCGCCACCTATCGACGTCGGTGAAAAAATTCGGGTCTGGTCAAACCTGGATCTTTCTCTCTTCCTAAATTTTGTCTGCCCTTATTCTTTTTATTTGTGAAAAAGATTTTGAAGAGTTTTTAAGGAAAAGGCCAACATGTATCATGTCGACGATTTGAACATTTTTACAGAGTCATCAGTTAGTAGTTTTGAAATGGTTGTACCAACTCAACCAATTTTGTTTGAAAGGGGGCCCAATTGCTGGACACTGTCAAAACTTGATCTTTGAAACCGAAGTTTTGAGTTCGAGAGCCTGGTTATGTGCGGGGAGGGTATTTGGCACCCCACAACTCCCGTGTAAACACGGTACCACATCTTTTCAATATTTCCCTTTTAAATCTGCTGCTGGAAGAAATTGGGCCTATGTTTGATGGATTGAAAGCATGGACAAGCTTCATTGAACCTATATACGAAGGGTTTGATTTGCAAAAGTCTCTTATTTAGACAAGATTATTAAAATGATGTTTTGAAAGTAGGTTTTCAAACCCTTACGCTAACATAGGAATTGAAGTATATCAACACTTCCGTTTTATCTTTTTAGCCTTAAGGCTCAATTTGAACGGTGATTGTCGGGCTGTGAAGCATCCTCAACCACAAACATATATACAAGTGTCGGTCTCCTCATGGGCATGATAGCCATTGGAGGGACTCTGACACGTCAAATCATTATTTTTATTATGTTGAGACCTTAAACCCGGATAACCATTTTAAGGTTTTTCGGATGTACATTTTTACAGAAAAATTGGCAGGGTACATCTGTAAAGTGGAGTTTATCCATCGTGGGAATCAGATTCTGATCAGTTTAATCATGAATCCCACGATTCCTAGGCTCACATAAGAAAGCCAATAAAACATGCACAGCCCAAACATGCACAAAAAATATATATTTAAGTTCAGATTTTGCCATAACCAAGGATTCATCAGTAAATCCTGGCTCGCACATAGCCAAAGCGTCTCGTTCCCACTAGATAGCGATCTAAGGGACGCGAGGTTAATTTCATAACTGAAACTAGAAGAAAGGCTAGATTTAATTAAATCTCGGCCATTCTAGCTTCCCGGTTCTGTCTGGACCTATTTTGAACAGTTTGAAAGCTAGAGTTAGCGAGATTTAAAGAAATCTAGTTCGCCCGCAGAAATGTCAGTGCCGATTCATATCAAATATATATTTAAAGCAACAATTTAATCAAAATGAGTAAAGCAATATATATATATATATATATATATATATATATATGAAAGCTGTAAAGGGCGATGGGTTTTCACTCCAATGCCCGGACTGGAATGAAAATATATATATATTTATAAAAGCTGTAAAAAGCCACGGAGTAATCCAGGCTTGACAGAATGGAAATATATATATATAAAACTAGTAAAGGGCGGTTGGTTTTCACTCCGAGGCCCGAACTGGAATGAAAATATATATATATATATATATATATATATATATATATTTATAAAAGCTGTTTAAAAGTCACGGAATGATCCAGGCTGGATAGAATGGATATATATATATATATATATATATATATAAAAGAGGTAAAGGGCGGTGGATTTTCACTCCGAGGCCCGAACTAGAATGGAATATATATATATATATATATATATATATATTTATAAAAGGTATATAAAAGCCATGAAATGATCCAGGATGGACAGAATGTAAATATATATATATATATATATATAAAAGCGGTAAAGGGCGACGGACATTTTATCGTTTACCCGGACAGAAATGTAAATATATATATATATATATATATATATAAGTATAAAAGCAGTAAAAAGGCTGTCGACGTTGGACAATTTAAGAAATACCACGGGTCGGTTGTAATCCGGTTTTCCTCAAATCGATCTTCTTAAGTTCTCTCTATGCTTATTCTTTTTATTGCAAAAAAGGTTTTGAAGGGTTTTTTAGGAAAGAGGCTAACATGTATATATGTCGACGATTTGATTTGATTTAAATAGAGTCGCCAGTTGGTAGTTTTGAAAATAGTTGTACCAACTCAACGGAGTTTGATTTGAAAAAGAGGCCCTATTGCTGGACAATGTCGAAACTTGATCTTTGAAATCAGAGTTTTGAGTTCGGGGGCTTGGTTAAGTGTGGGGAAGTTGTTAGGCACCCCACGACTCCCGTGTAAACACGGTACCGCAATCTTTTCAACATTTCCCTTAAAACTGGAATGCATGAGTGAACGCTATTTTAAAATTGGGCCTATTGATTTGATTGATTGAAAGTTTTGACAGGCTTCGTTGAGCCTATATACGAAGGGTTTGATTTGATTTGAAAATCAGTCTTTGATTTAATTTGCAAAAAACAATGGATTTTATTTGCAAAAGCTTTGAAATTGAATTGACAGTGATGTTTTGAAAGCTGTTTATCAAAACCCAATGCTGACATAGGAATTGAAGCATATTGCTACTCTCAATTTTATCTTTATAGCCTTAAGGCTGCATGCAAATGGTGATTTTTGGGACTGCGAAGCATCCTCGACCACAACAATATACAAATGTCGGTCTCCTCATGGGTATGAAAACCATCGGAGGGATGCTGACACGACAATCTATATTTCCACTATGTTGAGACCTTAAATCCAGATAACTGTTTTAAGGTCTGTGTGCATGTATATTTTTCAGAAAACCTGGCAGGGTACATCTGTAAATCAGAGTTTGTCCATCGTGGGAATCAGATTCTGATCAGTTTGATCACGAATCCCACGATTCCTAGGCTCACATATGAGTTGCTAGAAAACCTGCACAGTTCAAATTTGTAAAGAAACAGATAAATATCCCAAGATAGCCAGAACCAAGGATTCATTCAGTAAATCCCGGTCTGCACGGCCGAAGCGTCTCGTTCCCACTAGATAGCGATCTAAGGTACGCGAGGTTTCTTTTGAAGCTGAAACTATAAAAATAACTAGATTTAAAGAAATCTCAGCCATTATAGCTTCCAGGTTCTTTCGGGACCTTTTTGAATCGTTAAAAGCTAGAATTGGTGAGATTTGGAGAAATCTAGTTCGCCCGCAAATATATTAGTGTAGATTCATATACAAATGAGTATTAAATGCAGCAGTTGAATAAATTGAGCAAAGCAATATATATAATTATATATATATATATAAGCTGTGAAAAGGGCGATGGGTTTTCACTTGCAAGCCCGGACTAGAATTAAATATATATATATATATATATATATATATATTGACAAAAACGTAGTCAACCAAGATTGGAAAGATGACCAGTGATGGTAAAGGCTGCTTATATATGCATAAATATATATATAAAAGCAGTAAAAAGACCACAGAATAATCTAGGTCGAACTGAAATGTAACTGTACGTAAAAGTAGTCAATCAGTGATTGGGGAGAGCACCCAGTATGGCGAAGAGTGCAAAAAACAGTAAAATGGCCACGAAGTAATCCAGGCCGACTGAAAAAAATATAATTTTATATATATATATATTGACAAAAATGTAGTCAACTAGGACTGATGTGAGTACCAGTGATGGTGAATGTCGCTTATATATGCGTAAATATATATAAAGTGGTAAACTACCTTAGATTTGAAATCCGGGCTTGACAGAATTGAAATGTTAGTACATCTGCAGCTAAATATGTACAGAAAAAGGCCAAATCCGGACTGGGGAGATAACCCAGTCCGACGAAGTTGCCAAAACTGTGTGTGCTAGTGCATTGAAGCTACTGGAGCTGAGGTATCGTCAATCCTAGTTGTAGAAATGTTAAAAACGGGAGTTTATGTACAAAAATGTATCAATTTTTGATGAAAACGGCCACAGAACTAAGCTCCGGGCATATTTAGAAGATAAAATTTGATGTGTGTGACAACCCGAAAGTTTATAAAATCTTCAATGATTAAATAAAGGTTAAAGAATAAAACCTAGATGGAAATGTGAGGATGTATTTAAAATTTTCAAGTAAAACCTATATGGTTTCTTATTTGAATGAGAATAGAGAAAATGTGGGTTACAAAATTTCAAACCCTAGAAATGAATGTATATGAATGTTGAGGATAAGGTATTACGATACCTATAAATTGATGTGAACTTAATAGTGTAAGAAATGTTATAATGATACATGTGGAAATTTTTATTAAGGAAATAAAATTTAACATGAAGAAAAGCTATGAGGTTAAACGAAAATGAGTATATGTATAGAAATATATACTTAGTAAGGTGCTATATATTTTAGCAAGATGAATGATGAATTACGTTAAAGATATGAGAATCAAGATAAAACTGTGTTAGTAATTAGCATAGCTTGAATGTTGGCCTTGACTGACAAATAAGAAGATGAATAAGCATAGAGCTAATAGCTAATATGATTAGCAATAAAAATGGAGTAAGTTAAAACTCAAAATTTGAGTTAGAGATAGAATTTTGAAGTGCAGACTGCTCGGTTGCATCCGGAACGTCAAGTTTAGTCAAAAAAGACAATAAACACAAAATGTGTATGGGTTGACTTTTTGGTCAAAGTCAACAGTAGACTTTTATGGAGAAAAGTCAAAATTGGAGTTAGAAGTGGTATATGTGATTACTTATGTGAATAATGAAACTGATTGAATACATATACATTATATAATGTGGATACATTTATTTTGTATATAAAGAGATTGAAGAATAAAGTTATATAACCTAATATATATATATTAGGTATAGTAACTAAATAATCCAAGGGGTTATAATATAGGAGAATTTTAGTATATAAAATTATATACTAACCCTAAGAGATTTATTTTATACGTCTCAAATAATTAATTTCAAAGCCTAATTATAGTAAGTCTAATTGGGTTAAGTACTTAAATGTACAGAGTAAGGATTTGATTTACAAATTGAGTGAATAGAAATCCTAATTAAATAATTAGGGTAGGATAGAATTAAAATTAGTGGACTATGTTAATTTACATAGCCCACCTATTTTATTATCAAGTCCAAAATAATTAATTTGGGGCACAAGATTTTAGCCCAATTATTAAGGGATATTTTGGACATTTAATAAAGCTAAGTATAACATTAAAAATAAAACTAAAGGGAGCAAAAAGGCCCAATAATTCGGCTCCCGCATGAGAGAAGAGAAAGGAGATTCATGCATGTAATGATTTCATTTTAATTTACTTTTATCTTTACTTTCCAAGTGTCACACTAATAAACAAGCCACCTTGTGATCTTATCTCTTGTAATGATTTGGGAGAGAGAGATGGATAGTGGATAGACTTTGTAAAGATAAGGAAGAGAGAGAACTAAGATAATAAGAAGGAAAGGAACGGATAAGGAGAAGAAAAAGATAAGAAGAAAGAAAGCTAAAAAGATAAGGAAAAGAGAAAGGAAGAGAGAGAAATAGAAAGGAAAGAAAAAAAGAAAAAAATGTGATACAGAGAAAGAGAGAGGCCATGGTCGGCAGCTCCAAGGGGAGGGGAGGAGAGAGAAATAACCTCCATGGGAGGAAAGCAAGGGAGGAGAAGAAGAAGCACACAAGCTAGGTATAAATCCTATATAGCTTATATAATATATTTTTGATTATTTTCAATTAAAACTTGGATCTAAGATTTCAAAACTCCAAAACCTTAGATCTATGTATTAATAAGTGTGTTATCTTTAGATCTATCACTTTTGATGATCAAAAGTTAGGTCAAAAGCAAGAAAAAGGAAACTATGTTTCAAAAGTTAGAAAACCTTAATTTTTCTTAGCATAGATTAGGATTTGCTTTGATTTGATGAAGGTTTGATAAAATTAATAAAGGATCATGATATATCCTTGTGTTTAAGAAAGTTTATGATGTATTATGTTGGTTTATGTTGGTTAATATTTGATTAACCAAGAGATTTAGAAGTTTTCTTACAAAGTTTAAAAGTGAGAAAATCATATTTTTGGAAAACACAACATGATATTAAAAAGACCATATCTCTCATTGTGTTTTGAATTTTTGAGTGTGGTTAATTTTTGGAGTTATATCTATAAGTCTTCTAACTTTTCCAAGTGGAATCACTTAAAAATTCCATGTATAGTTCTGTCGGGATAGTTTTTAGCAAAGTAGGAAAAATCTAAAAAAGGAAAAAAAGTTGCTGCCACTTTTTGCCAGGGGCAGTTTTGTCCACTTAATTTATGTACTAAATTCTAATATTTTGGGACATAAAAAATATATGAGATAAACTAGCTTGTGTCCAAAAATGAGCCCATTCCGACTTAAATTGAGCAAATTATGACCATTTCAATATTGGCGTTTTTCTGACAAAAATAGCTATAAACGGAGTTGTATAACTCCGATGGCCACAAAATTTAAATTGGAGACTCACGTTAACATGGGTAAGATCCCGCCAAGAGTTGGGATTTCTGGAGTTAAGCGTGAGGTAGCTATTTTCTTAAGGAATTAACTATAAATTGATTTTTGAAAAATACTTAAGGAAATTGAAAAATTCCTGAAAATTTATTTTTGTGTATGAAATATGTGTATATATGTTTGGCCAAAGGGTGGAATAATAATAAAATGATTTGGTATTTTTCATGGAAAATTAGTGAATCTAGGTTGCTGGATTGAAGAATTAGGGAATCCAGGTTGCTGGATTGAAGAATTAGGGAATCCAGGCTTGCTGGATTAGAGAATAATTGAATCCAGGCTTGCTGGATTGGAGGTCAGTTGAATCCAGTCTGCTGGATTGGAAAATTATTTATTAAATTGAAATTCAGTTTGAATCTATGTTGCTGGATTAGGTATTCGGCTTACTAGATTATAAAGAAGGACTTATAAAGTGAAAGACTAAGTGTTAATTCACAAGTTATATGATAAAGTAAGTGTTAAGTCTAAGGTGGTGTAATCATACTCTTTAATGGTTGATGTATAGTAGCTGGGCTAAACGATTCCTTTATATGAGGAAGGTATATATGAATTAGTAACCGATCTAACTCACTGTGAAAACAGTGTAGACGAGACGGAAACAAATTTGTTGGTTGTTTGTGGGAAATCAGTCACTATACTATATTGAATACTATTAAAGACTCGACGTATGCTAGGTTTAGACTTGTAAATGAATATGGTGTTAAGGTTATCTAATATTTAACTATGTGGTTAAGTGTTAAATGATATTATGGAATAAGGTATGATATGCTAATTGAAAGATCAATCTTATAACTGATAGGTCTTTTCAATACGAAGATTAAGTTAGATTGCGTAGCGGTAATCAACTATGCAGGCAAGTTCCCTAACTCAAACTCGAGTTATATTTCAAAGCATATTAGTGAATGATTATTGATGATTATTCACGTCTAAACTGATTATTGATTCGCACGTAGTGCATTTTGCATATGTTCATCAGGTATGAAAGGCTGATCACCTTCATTACCCTAAGGTTCAGATAAAGTTGTTCATGACCCTTGTTGACATTAAACGTTATTGATTCAGTCATTCAATTATTGACATGTTAATTCATGCTCTTTCATAATTATCATATTGCTGAAAACTTGAAAGCTTATTCATTCTTTCAATCGTGATATATCTTTATTGAATTTAAACTTGCTGGGTAAAGTAGTTGCTCACTCTTGCTATATCATGATAATAAATTTTAGATTAAGACAAAGGCTTGAAGAAGGATACAGATAAGAGCAAAGTACGATAATAGATTGTGATGCGAATAACTATTTAGTTATCTTATGTAAACCTTTTGTAATGTTGAAGGTATGTATTCAGTTAAGGATAATAAACTTATGGAAATGTTATAGAATCATGTGAAATAAATAATATATGTTTATATATTCCGTAGTAGATGATAGAATATGTATGAAGATGAAGTACCGTAACATACCAAGTCCGAGGTTCTAGGGACCCAAATTTGGGGACGTCACAATGTGCAGGTGTAAAACAGCGTAAAGTAGTAGTATTGACTTACTGATCGTAAAAATACTTACAATGGGCTGCACTGCGGGCTTTTTGCCGAATTATAGGCCTTAAACATCCAAATCTACCGGTGGATTTTTGGTATGTGGTAGTATATGGGTATATTTATGTGTTGGAGTGAAAATATTTGGGTTTGGAAGAGGTGTAAAAGTCAAAACATTAGTCGGGCAGGGCTTCGCTGCGTTTCTTGCTTATGAAAATGAGAGGGGGCTGGCCCTCTATTTATAGAGGGAGGAGCCGCACCTCTATATACGGCTACCGCAGGTAGAGGTGCGGCCACTCGAGGTGGGGCCCGCGTGCTCAGCTTGGTCATCTCGAAGTACGTGCACTCCGAGCAATGCGATGTCCGGTCGAAAACTTTCTAACTTTAGATCAGAGTGTCCGTTTGAGGCGTTCGACACCTTTCCAGAAAGCTCTCGCCGAGAGTGTTGCAATGACATGGGAAAAAACATTTTTTGGGTCCAGGAAGACGGGTTCATAACCAGGTCTTCGATTCCCCGCAGTTTGTCCGTTGAGCTGTCTTGCGTTGTTGCTACTCGGGATCGTCGTTAGGGTTCGTTCTGACTTTGGCGGCATCGATTTGGAATGAGTTTGAGTTGATTAACGGTTTTGCCCTCCTACCAGGTGAGTATCGGGGCAAGGAAAAATTTGAGTGTCTACAGATGCCCCTCTTTATCATGTCCATGTAACATAGTGGAATGGGCGGAATAAAGATTAGTAAACACTGGAAATAAGAAGTGCCAAAGCTGCTTTGAAGAATGGGCATCTTTAAGTGGAATGGGGCTTCTGTTAACTACTTCCGTTATCACTCTTGTTGGGGATAACATTGTCCTGTAGAGTTATTGATGTTGTTGGGAAGTTACCGCAAACTAATTTTGTCATTATCTACTGAGGATGACATCATTCACGATAACTTCTTTGACCCTGATAAGGAGGAGGTTATTGAAGATGAGCTATCATAGATTGTCCTCGTCTGGATCTGCTGGGGATGACGTTATCCTCGATAACTTTGTAGATTCTGATTGAGGTTGATATAATTGATACTACCTCAATAATCCCGTTTGAGGATGTGTATAAAAGATTCCATCAGTTGTGATGGATTATTATAATTTCTTCTGTCGCCGAATCCCTTCTATTGGTTGGCTGGGGTTAAGCCGTCAGTTACATCATCATTGACGTTGAGTCAATGGTTGGACTATATCTTGATCTGTATTCAAACTTTGCGGGGGCTGAGCCAATGGCTGAAATTGATTTCTGTTAGAACCCGAACTTTGCTGGGGCTGAGCCAACGGCTGAGACTACTTCGGTCAAAACCCAAACTTCGCTGGACTAGAACCAACGGCTAAAACTATTTCGGTCAGTACCTGAACTTCACTAGACTGGAACCAACGGCTGAAACTGCTACCGTCAGTAACCAAACCTCGCTGGGGCTGTGCCAACGGCTGAAAATTGCTTCGGTCAGTACCCGAACTTCGCTGGACTAGAACCAACGGTTGAAAATTACTTCAGTCAGTACCCAAACTTCGCTAGACTGGAACCAATGGCTGAAATTGCTTCAGTCAGAACCTGAACTTTGCTGTACTGGAACCAACGGCTGAAACTGTTTTGGTCAGAACCCGAACTCCGAAAATAGCAGTTTTCGGCAGGTTCGCGCAATTCTTGCGCAGTTTTTCTGTAGTTTGATTTGTTGATCCCCGGACATGGTTTCGGGATGGATGTCAAGGACCTCTGTGGAGTACCCCTTTCTGTCAGGATTATGTTGCTTAAACGCAGGATTTCAGGACAAACCGCTCAATTGCGTAGCGATTTCTCTTCAGATTTGACTCGGCATCCCGTTTAAACTCCGTTTTGACTCAAACCGAACAGGGCCCGGGGGGAGTGTGACCCACCTGGGCTACCGCAGGTAAAGGTGCGGCAGCCGCAGGTGGAGGTGCTACTGCCTGGTGTATTTAATGTGCTGCAGGATTTTTCATTTTGCAAGTTTCCTGTTTGAGCCCCGAAAGGATTTTCGATCTTCTTTTTCAGATCTACAGAGTTCTGGCAGTCGGGTTCTGAATCCGTCAGTTCCTACGCATTCAGCGCAACACAGGTAACGTTTTACATGCTTTTTTTGTAGTTTTGACCGTTAAAAGCATGTGAACCACCTAGGGTGCTTTCAAATGCAATGTATGAAAAATGTATGTCTATATGACCTGTGAATTTTTTTTTGTCTACATATGTATGCATATCTTATTGTAATGCACGTTTGGATGTAAGAAAATTCAGGTTCTGAGATGGTCAATTTTTTCACTTTTTGATTAGTTTAGTCATTCTTTTTGAGGCCTAGTGAGCCTGGATTTTCAACTAAACAATGCCTATGGTACTTTGGAGACCATGTGAGGCTGATTGTTTTTGATTTTTTCAGTAAATATGTACTGTTTCTATTTTTGGGTAGGTGTGCTACTAAATGACCACCTAGGCATGCCTATGTGCATGTGGACAGTCCATTTTACAAGGGAGACTGGCGAAATTTATTCAAAATCTTAGGTTTTTGAAAAACATGCATTTTTGACTCTGTGGGGAGTTTTGTACTGTCCCAATGCAGGTTTTGAGCTTCTGGGATTTTGAAAACATGCAGTTTTGACTGTACGGGGTATTTTTGATTGACCTATGCATGTTTTAGGACTTAGATATGCATGCTGGACTGATTGATTAATAAGCCACATGTTTTAGGCTTACCACACCCTTTTTGAGGTGATTTGGAGACTTGTTAACGTAGATGGATCGTGATAGACCCGGCAGCTCTATCGAGGTTTCATCAGGCGTCAGACGGAGGAGGGCTTCTGCCGTGCCAAAGGCCTGTCCAGCTAGGACGCCTCACAGATTGGTAGCGAGTAGGATACGTCCAGCACAGGATGAGCAACCTATTGACATTGATGACGAGGAGGCTGCTTTTGTTGCTCCTGTTCCAGCTCAGGTTCTACGTGCGGAGGTTACGGGCATTGCTGTGCAGACACATGAGTTGCTGGGCGACTTGAGTCGCCATCCTTCGAGATATCTTTAGGCCAACGAGGTGACTTGAAGTCTTTCTTCTCTCTGGATTCTTTTCCCATCTTCTAGCCATTATCGGGGCACATGTTTTTGACATGGGTTATTTTTTGATGCAGGTCCCTGGTTTGACACAACCTCGAGGGAATTGGTTTAGTGTGCACTCCCTCTATTAGACTCTGCACGAGGATTACAGGGAGATCGTGGATAGCTGGGGATTTCAGGCCTTCTTCTCGATCCTGCCCCGCCATTGCCCTTGGGGGTATATGAGGGCTTTGTTTGAGCGTTGGTTCCACCAGACTCAGTCCCCTCATCTGCTTGATTGCGAGGTGATGATGACTCATATGGATTGGAGATTTATCTCCGACATTGAGTTTGAGGGCGAGACAGTGCCTGTCGTGTTTGACATTTTGCCCACCGTAGTTAGATCTGTGTTGGGAGTCTTTCAGCCGACATTCAAGGGTCGGGCAGTCCGATCGGGTCCCTTGAGTATAGATGCCCAGGACGGGACTTTACAGTTGCCTCTGCCTGACGATCGGAGAGCTAGAGATCGCATTTTGAGGCGATTGGTTTTGTCGATCATCAAGGGTTATTTCGTGGCGGACAACTCGTCGACGGTGTCCTTCACTTTAATCAGCGCCACTCAGCATGTAGAGCGCCTCAGTGACTTTAATTGGGGCTCCTATACCTTTGACTATTTTCTTCGGGGCATGCACCTGCTTTCGGAGGGTGTGACAGAGGCTTGGTTAGGATTCCATCAGTTGTTGCTGGTGAGTACATCTTTCTGTACCTTTTTGATTTCTGCACTTATTTTTGGTAGTCTTAGTCACTGAGGACTTTTGATATTTGCATGGATAACTTTGGGCATTTGAGAGGCTTCCTTGCCTACGGCCCATTTCAGCACTAGTTCTGGAGACCTATCCACGTGGACGGAGATGGCATCACTCCATTTTGATAGAGGTCCCTGTTGCTGAGGGATTCACTCATGCCCATCTGCAGTTGGAGCTTTTGAGGGCGAGCTCGATCACCTGGACGTCGTATACATCCGAGCACTTGACCGTCGAATTTAATGGAGGTTTCCCCACTGGTCGGGAGTTTGTTTTATCGACCCGCAGAGTCCCTATGTTGACGGAGGGAGGCTGGGAGCTCTATCTTAGAGAGCATGCCATTCGAAACATTACAGGGGAGATTCGTATTCCCATTGCTCCTCCTACTTGGCATCATTGGCCATTGTTCATGCCTTTGACAGATATCCCTTTGGAGTGTATAGACGACTTTGATCTATTAGAGGGCCCATATAGCCAGGCAGCCTTTTACAGTTGGTGGAGTCCTCGCACTATCGGGGCTCAGACTCGTGCCACCCATTTTATGGCAGATATGGTGCCGGGGTCCGTGATGATGACAGATTGGATAGCTTGCATTACAGAGCCCACTCATGCAGACCAGATAGCACATCTGACCAGGGAGTTGGATCAGGCTCGTTTCTTTATCAGGCACCTTGGCCGAGATCCGTCAGAGGCATCTTTATTTGACCCATCCAGCTCTGGAGCAGGCCCCTCTTCAGGTCCATTTAGCAGCAGTTATGCAGGGACAGATCCTCCCTTATACAGCCCAGATATGCCTGATCCCTGCAACTTTGTGCAGACAGAGGATCTGGAGCAGGTCGATCGGTTTGATATCGAGGTCTTTGACTTTCTGTGATAGCTATGGCAGCTATATTTTTGGTCAGCCACTGTTTTGGCTATTCGGTGTCTGTTCCATCATTTTGATAGACCACTGTATTAGCTGGGTGGTGGTGCCCCATTTCCCTGTATTCTTCCTTTCATTTTGTACCAGGATATAGGGATGATGCATGCAGTAGATAGCTTTTTGTAGATATTTTTGTCATCTTTATCTACTGCATCATGTTTATATTACTGTCCTCATGCATGTATATTGTCATGTGTATACATTCATACAGTTGCGATTTGATTTTGACCTCTGGATGGTCTTGGGGTACGGTGCTACAGATGTCGTCGTCTGTTAGCAGTATAGAGCATTTGCCACTGTCAGAGGTGGCGGCATCGTTGCGGTCATGGTATGATAGTCTGCCCTTTCCAGCTAGGGGGACAGTTGACCAGATGCTGGGGCATTCGATGGCCCTTGTAGATTTTAAGGTTCCAGACAGCTTTATTGATGGCGTCTTACCCTTATGGGTACCGGAGAGACAGGTATTTCGCATTGGGCGGTGTGAGCTTTCGCTTACTCTGGAGGAGTACCAGAGATTTATTGGCTTAGATTTAGAGTCGCCATGTGCTCGGACGGGTATCAGTGATATGCAGAGACCGTTTACTCGGCTGTCTGGTCTTCGACAGAGCATAGTCATGGATGAGATCATTTCGGGGCATGTGATCTCCATTGACTTCTTGATAGAGCGCTATGGCGAGCTTAACAGCTACGACCGCCATGTCGGAGATTTTGGCATTTTTGCAGAGGAGTGGCAGACAGCCAGGATAGACATGATGCTGATATGCATCGTGGCATATATTTACATGCCATTACATTTAGATCATCTTGATGTGGGATTTGTTGTCGTAGTTAGAGCCCTTAGGCAGGGGAGTACCATTATCCCTATGATCTTGGCGGAGGCTCTGAGGTCGCTCACATATTGCAGTACCCATCTAGCGGGGTTTTTTTTGGGGTAGCTCGATCGTGCTGTATATGTGGTTGATGTCATACATACGACCGATTGGATCTTTTAGACCTTATGCCTATTGTTTTAGCCATGAGATATCCTTAGCTTACTCCTTTTGTCCGCCTGATTGCGTCGACTCAGATTCCTGGTTATCATTTTTGTCGGATATTGAGCATCCATTCGCAGTTTTTCTATGCTCAGGGATGGCGACCCCATTCAGCTTCATTACTTATGCATCTGGCATGGATTATTTGCCTTTGGCAGGATTGAGGGGTGTAACTACTTATCATCCCTTAGCCGTTATGGAGCAGTTTGATCAGTGGGAGAGTATTCACCATTTTAAGGATTCTGCTGATCTGAGGATATCGGCTTCATCTATGTCACTGGCCGACTTGGTTAGATTTTATGAGTGTTGGACTCACAGGGAGAGGGCTGAGTTCTCCAGTAGGCATCCGGGTCGTTCTCCGGAGTATTCTGCATGGTTAGAGGCAGAGATCGCAGTCGCAGCAGTAGAGCTTCATTTACCTCCGCTTGTGGATTCTGATGAGGAGGAGCCTATGGAGGATCCAGATTCTCCTATTGAGGATGAGCTGTTTGCAGGTTTGGCTGTAGCTTTGATTAGTGATCCCCCGGTTATTCCCACAGGGACAGATCCAGCTTTGTCAGATTCTCTATTCAGGATGACCTTTGAGAGAGACTCAGCTAGAGCGCAGATGCTGGATGCCTTGTCTGGTAGAGATTTAGCTTTTGCTGAGAGGGATGGTTTCAGGACCGCTTTGGATACTGGATTGATTGAGCGGGAGGAGCTTCGCACTGCTTTGGATATCATCGTTGTGGAGCGAGACGAGGTTCGCTCAGCCAGAGATGCAGCATATGCTGAGATTGAGGAGACTTTGATTTCTCGGGATGCAGCTTTTGCAGAGAGGGATGAAGCTATAGCTTCCCGTGATTTCCACATTGTTGATAGTACTGCCCTCTGATCCTACACCCATGGTTTGGTTACCGAGATGAGTGCTTACATTGATGACCACAGTGCCACCTTGCAGATGACTGTGGATGTTCTAAGCCGTATAGAGGATGAGTGGACTACTCTTACAGATGCTCCCCTATCTTCAGAGAGAGATGCCATGCTGGCATTGCTGACTCGCTTGTCCATGGGTTTATAGACTAGCTTTATTTTTCCTGCACAGACTAGATCAGCCATTTTTGTTATGTACAGAACACTATGTATGTAAAACAGTTTATATATTAGAGAAATATATTTTTGAGATACTCCCTTGCTAAGATATGTATTGTCATCACTGAGTGATTATTACTTCCGTCATGACTCGCAGTAGTGGATGTATTTTGAGTTTCTCCTTGATGGACTGACAGTTGAGGTGTCAAGGGAGTTCCTCAAATAGGTCTGGTAGCCAGACAGCTTGACAGCATTTAACTTTTATTTGTCTTTGGTGTCTTGGAACTGGTCTTCCATTTTTTATTTTTTTCTTAAGGGTCAAACCGCGCCGTAGATGGCTGCCTACGTACTCCCGGGTTGAGGGAGATCAGGTCATTCATAGTTCATTTTGTTTAATTGAAGAGGTTTGAAAAGAGTTTATCTAGGGTTTGAATTGGTTTGATGAGCTTTGGAATTTGATGATGGGATTCGCAAGTTCTTTGGATTTTTGCTTGGTTTGACCGCACCACAGATGGTTGCCTACGTACTCCCGGGTTGAGGGAGATCAGGTCATTCATAGTTCATTCTTTTCTAGTGAAAAGCCGAACCTAATTTGATTTGTAGGACCCGGATGCGGGTATGCATGTGCTTCAAACGTAATACTTTTTCACGGTGTCTAAATTGATGAGTTGGGGAAATTCGTTCCCATCCATTTCTTGTAGCCTGATAGCTCCCCCTGGCAGCACTTCCTTGACAATGAAAGGGCCTTCCCAGTTTGGGGTAAATTTTCCTTTGGCTTCATCCTGATTGGCCAGGACTTTCTTTAGCACCAAATCATTTTCTTTGATTTGCCGAATTCGGACTTTCTTATTGTAGGACCTGGCGATCCTTTGCTGGTATAACCGTCTGTGGAAAATGGTTTTGGCCCTCTTTTCGTCTATCAGGGATAGTTAATGATATCGGTCTTGCAACCATTGATCTTCGTTTATCTGAGCATCTATTAATACTCGCAAAGACTCCATCTCTACTTCTATAGGGAGGACTGCTTCCATGTTATAGACCAATGAGTAGGGGGTAGCCCTAGTAGAGGTGCACATTGACGTCCTGTAGGCTAACATGGTGAGAGGTAGCAGGTCAGGCCAGTCTTTGTGATTGGCGGACATTTTCTATATGATCTTTTTGATGTTTTTGTTGGCCGCTTCGACAGCACCGTTCATCTTGGGCCGATAGATGACGAAGTTGAGATGCTTGATGTAGAACTTGTCGCACAGCTTTACCATCATTTGATTGTTCAAGTTTTTGGCGTTGTTTGATACGATCACCTCTGGTTGTCCATATCTACAGACGACATTTTTTCTGATGAAACTAATGATGACCTCTTTTGTGACTTTGGGAAAAGAGGCTGCTTCAACCCATTTGGTGAAATAATCGATCATGGTGAAGATGAATCGATGACCATTGCTGGCTTTGGGTTTGACTGGACCTATTACGTCCATTCCCCACATAGAAAAAGGCCATGGTTCACTCATGTTGTGCAGTTCATTTGGAGGAGCGTCGATGGCATTTCCATGTATTTGGCATTGAAAACATCTCTTGACGTGATTATCGCAATCAGCTTTGAGCGAGATCCAGTAATGTCCTGTTCTGATTATCTTCTTGGCCAGCAGATGGCCGCTCATGTGTGGACCACAGACTCCGCCATGGACTTCATCCATTAGTCTTTGGGCTTGCTCCTTGTCGAGGCATCTTAACAGGCCTATTCCATCATCCCTTTTGAAGAGTGTGTCTCCACTCAGATAGAACTTCATGGCCATTCTGAGAATCCGTTTCTGCTCTGATTGGCTTGCACCAGCGGGTATAGATCCATCACGGAGATATTCCTTAATGTCTTAAAACCAAGGTTGCTTGACATGAGGTATTTCGTCTGATACTTCCCCAATGTAATTCCCGTATGTTGGGGCTTTTTAATTTGTGAACTGGATGTTGGGAAACCCGCTCCTGTTGGATATGCGGATTAATGAAGCCAACGTTGCTAATGCATTGGCAAAGTCATTTCAACCCCGAGGAATATGGACCAAGGTTATTGCTTCTAACTCCTGGTACATTTTGAGGACTTGCCAATGATATAGCAGCAGATGCAGTTCTTTTGTGAGATACTTACTGGTGGTTTGTCTGATAATCAGCTCGGAGTCTCCAAAGACCAATAAGTTTTTGATACCCATGGATTAGGCTAGTTTCAACCCCAGTATACAGCCTTCGTACTCGGCCGTGTTGTTGGTGTTGCCAAATTAAAGTTTGGTAGCCACAGGATATTGATCACCTGTACCAGAGATAAGGACTGCCCCAGCTCCGGAACCTTCCATGTTTACCGCTCCGTCGAAATACATTTTCCATGGTTGGACTGTATTCTCTGACTGGAGTTGTTGAATTGTCATGATCCCATCATCTGGGAAATATGTCTCCAGGGGCTCGAACCCTCCTGAAGGTGCTTCTACTAATTAATCTGCAATGCCTTGGCCTTTGATAGATTTCTGAGTCACGTAGACAATGTCGAACTGCTGTAGAATTAACTGCCATTTGGACAGTTAGCAATTTAACATTGGTTTGTTGAAGACGTATTTGAGTGGATCCATACGGGATATGAGATACGTTGTATGCCCATGCAAGTAGTGTTGCAACCTCATGGCTGCCCATGCTAATGCACATCACGTCTTTTTAATCAGGGTGCATTTCTGTTCCCCGCTGCTGAATCTTTTGCTGATGTAGTAGATAGCTCTTTCTTTGCTACTATCATCCTCTGACATTGGTATTGACGGATAGGTACATGAATAAGGGGACTCCATCCCTCGGAGGTACCAAAATAGGTGCTTCGACAAGCTGCTTTTTGATGGCAAGGAAGGCTTGTTGACAATCCTCATTCCATTTGATGGAGGAATTCTTCCTTAACAGCTTGAAGATGGGTTCACAGGTTGCTGTGAGCTGGGAAATGAATCTACATATAAAGTTGATCCTTCCCAGGAATCCCCGTATTTCCTTCTCTGTACGAGGCACTGGCATTTCAAAAATGGCTTTGATCTTGGCAGGGTCTAACTTAATGCCCCGATTGCTTACCAGGAATCCTAGCAATTTACCTGCCTTGACCCGAAAAGTATATTTGGTGGGATTTAGCTTGAGGTTGTACTTGCACAACCTGTTGAACAGCTTCCTGAGATGGTCTATGTGATCATCCTCCCTCCGGGATTTGATGATGATGTCATCCACGTAGAACTTTATCTCTTTATGCATCATGCCATGGAACAGGACCATCATGGCTCGCTGATACGTGGCTCCGGCATTGATGAGGCCGAAGGATAGTCGTCGGTAGCAGAAAGTTCCCCAGGGAGTAAGGAAAGCTATTTTCTCCCAGTCTTCTTCAGCAACCATGATTTGATGATAACCAATAAAGCAATCTATGAAGGAATACATGTCGTACTGCGCAGTATTGTCGATCAAGATGTGGATGAAAGGTATCGGGAAATTATCCTTGAGGAAAGCTTTGTTTAGATCCTGGTAATCCAAGCAAACTCGTACCTTCCCTCCTGGTTTAGGCACGAGGACTATGTTTGATAGCCATTCGGGATACGTTGATACCATAATGATCCCGGCTTTGAATTGTTTAACAACTTCTTCTTTGACTTTGAGACTCCACTCAAGTTTCAATCGCCTGAGCTTTTGTTTGACTGGTTTGAACCCTTCTTTGATGGGCATTCGATGGATGACAATGTCTGTGGATAGACCAATCATGTCTTCATGCGACTATGCAAACGCATCCTGATACTGTGTTAGGAGATCAATCAGGTCGGCTCTTTGATCTGATGTGAGGTCTGAACCTATTTGGATTTCTTTGATGGTTTCAGAGGTTCCTATATTGATGGTGGATGTTTGGTCGAGGTTTGGTTTGGGTTTGTCTTCAACCCATTCCTTGATCTCCTCTGGCACCTCATAGTCATCTTCCTCCTCTTGATCAATATCCGTCAAGTCGAAGCTCAATTTTGCATCACAGTCGGAGTTATGTTGACAGGTTGACATCTCATCAGCAAAGACACACATATCCAATGCTTGGGTCCTGAAAACAAAAATACTTTTATTAATATATACAACTTCTTAAATACACATGACATTTGTAAAGCATGACAAAAGTGACTGCTCTAGCTGTGCAATCAAAAGTAAGCAGTAAATGAAAGCATGATTAAGGGCAGATTGACTGTCTGCCCCTTTACCCTTTTCGACTGAGGCAAGGGACACTGGTCCAATTATCCAGTGTTAGATCCTCATGGATAGGGAGGATGCTGGAAGTGTGCTCGTTTGTCTCGTCTTGGATGACAACTGAGACATCCTTTAGGATAGGGCCGAGGCGTTTTTGGGTATTGTTCCTCTATTTGTTGCGAGGAAAGTCAACATGATCTTCGTCATCACTATCTGGGAATTCATCATTCATCCCCTCGTAATTGATAATGACTTTCATATTAGCAAATGGGTCTCGTCCTTCGTACAGGATCTTTTCTTTCCCCTTTTCTTTGCTTGCCTCAGGCTTGAGGGCTTTTCTTTCATGGATAGGTATGATCGGAGGAATTAGCATGGCTGATACTGTAGTCGGAATTTTCCTTACCAGTTTCATCCATCCGACACTTGTGAGGTTTGGGAGCAGAATTGTGGAGGCTTGAGCCTTGGGATGTTTGTGGGGATTCCGGTGGTTTGACCTGGATGAAAACCCCAATCATGCTCTTCCCATCTGACTTGGGATTTGGATTGGCATCTTAATGCCGTGCTTGCTCTTTCCTAACCCTTTTCCAGGCTGGAAACCCGCAGCTACCATTTCTTGGCCCGCTGTCATTACTTCAGTGGAAATTTTAGGCTTCAGGGCTGGTGCCCCAATCGATAGATATTGAATATCTCTCACCTCGAGAGCTTGAAAACTTGCAGGGTCAACCCCGGCGTCTAGGCTAATCACTAGCATGTCCCCATGTATGTGGGTAGGGTATTTCGGTTCAGCATTCACTGTAATAAGGTTGCCGTTGATAATGTACTTGAGTTGCTGCTGGAGAGTGGATGGAACAGCCCCTACCATGTGGATCCATGGTCTGCCCAACAACAAATTGTATCTAGTGGCTATGTTGAGCACTTGGAAGGATACGTAGAAGGTGCGTGGACTAATTTCTAAAGGAAGCTCAATTTCCCCCATAGCCTGGCGGCGAGATCCATCAAAAGCCCGGATAACTATGTGACTGGCTTTGATCTGGTTTGAATTGATCTTCATTCTTTCCAACGTGTCGTATGGACAAATGTTGAGGGAAGATCCTCCATCAATGAGCACTCCTCCAATCACGTACCCGGAGGACATAACAGCTATATGTAGGGACTTGTGGTGGCCCCTTCCCTCTGCAGGGATATCATTGTCAGTGAAGGAAATCACATTGTTGTTGAAGATGTGTTCGATCACGTGACAAAATTTCTCCGTGTCTACCGTGTGTGGCAGATGAGCTTCTTCTAGCACTTTCACTAGGATGTTATAATGATCCTCTGATGATAGGACCAAGTCAAGGATGGAGACTTGCTTGGGTGCGTCTTTCAAGTCTGGCACTATCTTGATTTCATTGTGTCCCATCTTTTTGAGGAACTCTCTGACCTTTTCTTCCGCTACCTTTTCTTTTGCTTTGGTAACTGTTTTAATCACCCGCTAAGGCAGGTACAATGGATTTTCATTTGACAAGATGGAAATGTTGTTTGAAGTAAAGCTCTCAATGTCCCCGTAATTCCATGGGACCTTCTTCAGATTGGTAATCGGATACTAAGGTTTGAATGGCAAAATTAGAGGCTGAGGTGCAGCCACCTTCACAGGATTTTGTTTGTCTTGGACCCCTTTCCTTGTTAGTACCAGGGGTGTGAGGATTGACTCCTTGTCGTAGGATATAACAGCCACTGTATCCTGGTACCATGTATTGGGTATCCAGAGGCTGTTTTTATCTGAAATGTCAAGGATTTGATCTCCTTTAATCAGGTCACCCCTTTCAATAAGGTCTTGAATCAGGTTTCGAAGAGCCCATCAATCTTCTGTATCGTAACTGGGTGAATTGGAATGGTACTAACATATTTGATCAGGTTTGAATTTCCTGGCTTGAGGGTTAAATGGAGGTAGCAAGTCTTCAACCATTCCATTGTTGATCAGCATTTGCAAGATTTCTTCCATTGACTGGTTCAGATTGGTGAAATTCCTTTGAAATAGGAACTTCCTACTTACTTAGACATTTGCTTCTTCGACTCCCTTGTCATTCCAGGGTGTATGCTCACAAGTCCGGTGATTATCTTGATTGGAATTGACTTCCACTGGAGGAGAGCGACTGCCAATAGATTGATGGATTTGCTTCAACATCTTTCTGGTGAGTTGATGTTGGTAGATGACCAATTCAGCCAACTGCTCGATTTGCTCCTTGATAGACTTTATTTCTTGCTCTATCAGGAATTATTTTTCAAAAGCTTAACAACTTATTGGGCTAATGTTGTTAGATTGAGTTTATTCTTCCACATAGCGGAGGTATTTGGATTCTTCTCCACTTGAAGTGTTGATCATGTTGACATTCTCCTCTTTGTGTTGTGGGAGAGGATTATCTTGGACATGCGGTTGGGCAGGCTTTGTGACCACAATTTCCCCGCTATCAATCAAATCTTGGATTTTGTGCTTGAGGGACCAACAGTCTTGAGAATCATGGCCCGGTGATCCAGAATGATAAGCACATTTCTTGCTAGGGTCGAAGTTCCTTGAATTAGTGTTAGTTGGCGGAAGGAGTTGGCCAATCTTCTTCTGAGCTGTTAGAAGTTTGAAGACGTTCTCGAGTGAATCCCCTACTGGGGTGAAATTCCTTCTGCGCCTGACCTCCATGTTTTTTTGAAATGAAGGATTTGAAGGCTGAGTTGCAGTTTGGAAAGGGTTATAGTTCCTCCTTTGGATGGGTGGATTGTTCGCATTACTGCTTGAATTTTGTCCTTGTGACACTAAGGAAACTTCTTCATCTTTCTTTTTGTGGACCCTCCGTGGATTACTCCCGTAATTTTTGGATTGGATATGCTCAGCAACAGCTTCGAGTGCCGTTAGTTCTTTTATTTTTCAGGACTTGAGTCCCATTTCGACCATTTCGCCGTGTTTGATCATTTCAGAGAAAGGTTTTCCTATGCCTGCTAGGACCCTTTCATAATAAGGAGCTTCTTGAATATTAATGAAAGTCATGACTATTTCAGATTCCGTCATGGCTGGAGTAACTTGTGTTGCGACCCGTCTCCACCGCTGGGCATATTCTCTGAATGATTCAGTGTTATTCTTCTTGATTTTGGTAATTTGATACCGGTCTGGAGCCAGCTAAGATTAGAAACTATACTGGCTGGGGAAGGCATGGGCCAATTCTTCCTAACTGTGGATTTTGGAGTTGTCCAGACCGGCATACCAGGCTCTGGCTTCTCTAGTTAAACTCTTCTGAAACAGCTGCATTCGAAGTTTCTCATCCTCAGCATAGGATCCGAGTTCTCCGATGAAAACTTTCAGGTGTGTATAAGGATCCCCTAATCCATTATATTTCTTAAAATCAGGGACTTGGAATTTTTTGGGATACCGAGCTTCGGGAAATATGCATAGATCTGAATAGTTGACACTGCCAAATGCCCCAGTCCCTTTGATGGACTGGAGGGTTTCTTCCATTTGTTGCATTTTCTTGAGAATGTCACCAGCTTCTTGTTCTTTGATTGGGATGGTAATTTCTGGAGTTTTGTTGGTTATATCCTGGTTCTGGGGTCCAAGGATCTGAGTTTCAGCCTTTTCTGTATCTTGAACGCCAGCACCACTACCAGATACTCCTGGTTCTTGATGAGTTTGAGATTATTTCTCTTTGAAGGCCTTGCTTTTCTTTCGAAGGAAATCGGCTAGCTCGGCTATCTGATTTTTCAGTCCTTCAAATTCTTCCCTAGACACAGGGGTGGATTTTGGTGGAGCACTTGAAGCCATGTCCGTAGATAGACCGGGTGCTTTCTAGCCTTGGATCTAGTGATAGGACCTATTTTTCTACCTACACCAAAACGTAGGCGTGTCAGTTTCCTGTGGTAGGTAATGACTCGATGCATTTATGATGTGTATTTTTTAAGTTTATCCTGCAAAATCGAGGTTAGTTATTTTGATGGCAGGATGACAGGATATTTGACAGGAAAGTAAATCTTTCACTATTGTCATTTACATTGTGCTCCTCGATAATTGGAGACTTGACATTGAATTGAAAGAGGAAGGCATGAAGAAGCATCCCGTCGAATTTGGTTGATCAGAAGCTGACCTATCCTAGGTTCCTTTCGCGTCTTTTGTTTTATCATCGCAATCTACTAGAAGGGAAGTTAATCCGATCGTTCAACTGGAGCGAATCTGAGTGGTGCATTTTCAGGAGGCAGCCCCGGAGACTTAGTCGTCCCCAGAGTCCTTACTTATCACCGACTGGGTTAGCCTCCTGGTGGAGGGACACGCAACATACATTCACATACATCGGCCTCACCACTTATGCATGCAATGACAGTTCGTGCGAAGCACTAATATGGGTGCGAAGCACTAAAGTATTCATTTTCATTCATTCAATGTAAAGGCATAGCATTCATACATTCAATGAAAGACGCATCATTCACTCATCCATTGACTATGGAGATGCAAGATTTCAAGCATTCAATAGTTTTGAAAGGGAAATGTTTGAAAAGATTGAAAGCGGCCTAAGCCCTCTACTGTCCCCAGCGGAGTCGCCACCTGTCAACGTTGGACAATTTAAGAAATACCACGGGTCGGTTGTAACCCAGTTTTCCTCAAATTAATCTTCCTAAGTTCTCTCTACCCTTATTCTTTTTATTGCAAAAAAGGTTTTGAAGGGTTTTTTAGGAAAGAGGACAACATGTATATATGTCGACGATTTGATTTGATTTAAACAGAGTCGCTAGTTGGTAGTTTTAAAAATGGTTGCACCAACTGAACCGAGTTTGATTTGAAAAAGAGGCCCTATTACTGGACACTGTCGAAACTTGATCTTTGAAATCGGAGTTTTGAGTTCGTGGGCTTGATTAAGTGTAGGGAATGTGTTAGGCACCCCCACGACTCCCGTGTAAACACGGTACCGCAATCTTTTCAATATTTCCCTTAAAACTGGAATGCGTGAGTGAATGTTGTTTTAAAATTGGGCCTATTGATTTGATTGATTGAAAGTTTTGACAGTCTTCGTTGAGCCTATATACGAAGGGTTTGATTTGATTTGAAAATCAGTCTTTGATTTGATTTGAAAATCAGTCTTTGATTTGATTTGCAAAAAACACTGGATTTGATTTGCAAAAGCTTTGAAATTGAATTGACAGTGATGTTTTGAAAGCTGTTTATCAAACCCCTACGCTAACATAGGAATTGAAGCATATCGCTACTCTCAATTTTATCTTTATAGCCATAAGGCTGCATGCAAATGGTGATTTGTTGGGCTGCGAAGCATCCTCGACCACAACAATATACAAATGTCGGTCTCCTCATGGGTATGAAAACCATCGGAGGGACGCTGACAAGACAATCCATATTTTCACTATGTTGAGACCTTAAATCCAGATAACAGTTTTAAGGTTTGTGTGCATGTACATTTTACAGAAAAACTGGCAGGGTACATCTGTAAATCAGAGTTTGTCCATCATGGGAATCAGATTCTGATCAGTTTGATCACGAATCCCACGATTCCTAGGCTCACATATGAGTAGCTAGAAAACCTGCACAATTCAAATTTGTACAGAAACAGATAAATATCCCAAGATAGCCAGAACCAAGGATTCATTCAGTAAATCCCGGTCTGCACGGCCGAAGCGTCTCGTTCCCACTAGATAGCGATCTAAGGGACGCTAGGTTGCTTTTGAAGCTGAAACTATAAAAATAACTAGATTTAAAGAAATCTCAGCCATTATAGCTTCCAGGTTCTGTCGGGACCTGTTTGAACCGTTGAAAGCTAGAATTGGCGAGATTTGGAGAAATCTAGTTCGCCCGCAGATATATTAGTGAAGATTCATATAAAAATGAGTATTAAATGCTGCAGTTGAATAAATTGAGCAAAGCAATATATATAATTATATATATATATATATATAAGCTGTGAAAAGGGCGATGGGTTTTCACTCGCAGGCCCGGACTGGAATTGAAATATATATATATATATATATATATATATATATATATATATATATATATATATATATATTGACAAAAACGTAGTCAACCAAGACTGGAAAGATGACCAGTGATGGTGAAGGTTGCTTATATATGCATAAATATATATATAAAAGCAGTAAAAAGGCCATAGAATAATCCAGGCCTAACTGAAATGTAATTGTACAGAAAAGTAGTCAACCAGTGACTGGGAGAACACCTAGTATGGCGAAGAGTGCAAAAAGCAGTAAAATGGCCACGAAGTAATCCAGGCCGACTGAAAATATATAAATATATATATATATATATATATATTGACAGAAATGTAGTCAACCAGGACTGATGTGAGTACCAGTGATGGTGAATGTCGATTATATATGCGTAAATATATATAAAAGCTGTAAACTACCTCGGATTTGAAATCCGGGCTTGACAGAATTGAAATGTTAGTACATTTGCAGTTAAATATGTACAAAAATAAGGCCAAACTCGGACTAGGGAGACAACCCAGTCTGGCGAAGTAGCCAAAACTGTGTGTGCTAGTGCATTGAAGCTACTGGAGTTGACGGATAGTCAATCCGAGTTGTAGAAATGTTGAAAACGGAGTTTATGTACAAAAATGTATCAATTTTTGACAAAAACGGCCATGAAACTAAGCTCCGGGCATATTTAGAAGATAAAACTTGATGTGTAGATGTAAAACAGCGCAAAGTAGTAGTATTGACTTGCTGATCATAAAAATACTTACAATGGGCTGCACTACGGGCTTTTTGGCGAATCGTAGGCCTTAAACGTCCAAATCGTTTAGTGGTTTTTTGATATGTGGTTGTATATGGGTATATTTATGTGTTGGAGTGAAAATATTTGGATTTGGAAGAGGTGTAAAAGTCAAAAAATCAGTCGGGCAGGGCTTCGCTGCGCTTCTTGCTTATGAAAATGAGAGGGGGCTGCCCCTCTATTTATAGAGGGCGGAGACGCACCTCTACATGCTGCTACCACAGGTAGAGGTGCGTTTACTCGAGGTGGGGCCCACGTGCCCGGCTTGGTCATCTCGAAGTACGTGCACTCCGAGCAATACGATGTCTGATCAGAAACTTTCTAACTTTTGATCGGAGCATCTGTTTGAGGCGTGCGACACCTTTCCGGAAAGCTCTTTCCGAGAGTGTTGCAATGACATGGGAAAAAACATTTTTTGGGTCCAGGAAGACGAGTTCATAACCAGGTCTTCGATTCCCCACAGTTTGTCCGTTGAGCTGTCTTGCGTTGTTGCCACTCGGGATCATCGTTAGGGTTCGTTCTGACTTTGGCGACATCAATTTGGATTGAGTTTGACCAAGTCGATTAAAAGTTGGTGAAATGATCGTTGTACCCCTCCCGGGGCTGCTTGTAGTGTCGGCATGGTCGCTGGTTGACTTCCGGGAGCTGATTCCAATACTTGAATCCCAGTCGAGTCTTTTGACCTCAGGGTTGTCTCCGAGGCTGACGTGGTCGTTCCAGGTTTTTCTCTGGAGTTGTTGTGACGCTTCAGGTTGATGTTTGAAGTTGACTTGACGTCCCAGGTTGAGATCGGGGATGACCTGCACTTCCCGGGTTGTTGTCGGGGTTGAGTTTAACTTCCCAGGTTATTGCCGGGGTTGAGACTGGGGTTGAGCTTGAGGATCTGATTGACTGTCGGAACTTGATTGATGGTCCGATTGACTGTCGGAACTTGATTGATGGTCCGATTGACTGTCGAAACTTGATTGATGGTCCGATTGACTGTCAAAACTTGATTACCGATATTGAGAATAGGATTTGACTGGAGCACCAATATTAGGTATCAGATTTAAGTTGAAGGACCGGCATTGGTGGCTGGATTTGAATTGAAGGATCGGCATTGATGGCCGAATTTGAGTTGATTGACAGTTTTTCCCTCCTACTAGGTGAGTATCGGAGCAAGGAAAATTTTGAGTGTCTATAAAGGCCACAGAATGATCCAGGCCAAACTTGAATGTAGATAATAATATATATAGTTAATATATATATATATATATATATATAAGCAATAAAAAGACCACGAAGTATAAATCTAAGCCCAAATAAGTCAGAAAAATTATATATATATATATATATATATATAGTTATATATATAGAAGCAGTAAACTACCTCGAATTTGACATCCGGGCTTGATAGAATTAAAAAGATAGTATATATACAGTTAAATATACACAATAAAAAGCCAAACCCGGACTGGGAAGATAACCCAGTCCGACGAAGTTGCTAGAAATGAAGATATATGTATATAAAAGCATTTAGGAGCAACGGATCGACGATCTAAGTTGTAGAAATGCCAAAAAATGAGTTTATGTACTAAAATATATGAAAAAGTAAGCAAAATGGCCACGGAACTGAGTTCCGGGCATATTCAGAAAGTGAAACTTAACGTGCAAGTGTATAAAAGTGCAATGAAGTAATATGAACTTTCTGATCGTAAAAATACTCTCAGTGGACTGCTACACGGGCTTTTGGCCAAATTATAGGCTTTAAACATCCGTTTCTATAGGTTAATTTTTGATATGTGGTAGTATGTGGGTGTATCTACGTGTTAGAGTGAAAAAATTTGGGTTTGGAGGACAAAAGTGGGGCTGAGAAACCAAACGGGCAGAGGTTCAGAGCGTTTTCCATTATAAAATAAGCTGGGGGTCACCTCATATATATAAACCCAGGAGAAGCAGCTCTATATGTGGCAGCCCTAGGTAGAGGTGCAGCTCCACGTGGCGGGTCCCGTTACATCGAAGTATGTGCACTCCGAGTAATGCAATGTCAGATTCGAAACTTTTTAACTTTTGATCGGAGCGTCCGTTTGAGGCGTGTAATACCTTTCTAGAATGCCCTCGTCGAGAGTGTCGCAATGACATGGGAGAAAACCTTTTCCGAGTCCAAAAAGATGGGTTCATAACCAGGTCTTTGATTTCTCACAGTTTGTCCGTTGAGCTGTCTTGCGCTGTTCCACTCGGGATCATTGTTACAGTTCTTTCTGACCTTGGTGGCATCAATTCGGCTTTAGTTTGACCGAATCAACTTTAAGTTGGTAAAATGACCATGTTGCTCCTCCTGAGGTTGCCTTCAGTGCTGGCATGGCCTTCGGCTGACTTCCCGGGGTTGTCTCCGAGGTTTGGATTCCAGCCGATTCTGTTTGTCCTCAGGGTTATCTCTGAGGATGACTTGATTCTTCCAGGTTTGTCCATGGAGATGATGTGAGGTTTCGGGGTTATCTCCGAAGTTGATTTGACCTCCCGGGTTGAGACCGGGGCTGACCTGTCCTTCCCAGGTTGAGATCGGGGATGACCTGTACTTCCTGGGTTGAGACCGAGGCTGTCCTATACTTCCCAGGTTGAGACCGGGGTTGACCTGTACCTCTCAGGTTGAGACCGGGGCTGACCTGTACTTCTCGAGTTGAGACCGGGGCTGATCTGTACCTCTCGGGTTGAGACCGGGACTGACCTGTACCTCCCGGGTTGAGACCGGGGCTGACTTGTACTTCTCGGGTTGAGACCGAGGGGGCTGACCTGTACCTTCTGGGTTAAGACCGGGGTTAATCTGTACCTCCCGGGTTAAGACCGGGGCTGACCTGTACCTCCCGGATTGAGACTGTGGCTAATATGTACTTCCTGGGTTGAGACCGGGGTTGACCTGTACCTCCCGGGTTGAGACCGAGGCTGACATGTACTTCTCGGGTTGAGATTGGGGTTGATTTGATGGCCCGATATTGAGACCGGGGTTGAATTGGTGACCCGGTATTGATACCGGGGTTGATTTGACAAGACATTTTTGCCCTCCTACAGTGTTAGTAACAGGAAAACAAAATTTGAGTGTCTACATGTGTACTCAAGATACCCATCATTTTATCTTGTTCGTATTCTCGGTGCCCGAATGGGCAGTCACCATCTTTGACCCTCTCTATGATGATACCCCGTATCTGACAATCCAACAAATGTATACAGAACTTGTTGAAGTTACGGTATATATACAAAAAATGATTAGTATTGTACTTTTATACATATCATAAAATTTTTATCCATAAATAATATTTTTCACATCCGCAGGTCAAATTGATACTAGTTTGTTTGCGAATTGGTGATCCGCAGTGAGAGTGGTCAACTCAGGATCCGCGTGTGCTCTTACCAAAGACTAGACCTGTGCAGCCAAATAAGACAGACTGTGGTATTTTCGTCTGCAAATATATTGACTACTTTGTCAGGGGCAGTGTAAATATTTACAAAGAAAAATGGTCTTTAGAAGATTTAACGGTATTTCGATACCGAATCGCATGGGAACTCTTTAGATGTCAACCAAGACTTCTTCCAGCGGATGATATTTAGACTTATGTACTGATTATGTTTTTATGTGAACAATAAATGTATGAATGATATCTACAGGTATTTACCGCTGTTTATGTTTTATTAGTGCTACACCGTTTATTTTAAAAAGTTATAATTAATATAAGAAAATTACAAGAATTAATAATATTAATTTAGGAATTCATGTTTACACTTGGAAGTGTAGAAGATAATATATTACTACAACTAAGCATATATCAAAAAAATAAAGCATACTAATAAAACTGAGTATAAATAAAAACATAACATAATAATACAGCTGGGCATAAATACAAACATAGCATAAAAATACAACTGTTAGGCTATTTTTTATGCTCAGGAATCCCTAACACTCGATAGTGATTGCGCTTATCATGGTCGGTTTCAAAGCCATAAATTGCACATTTTCGATGAGATTTAGAACCCACAATTTTCTCGAGTGCACTCTTTAATCTAGATTATTTTTTGCGGCCCTTTGTTTGAGAAATAACTGGTGGCAAAAACTCATCTTCGTCCGCATCTTCCTCTGCATCTTCATTGTCATTATCATAACCCATAGCCTGAGGTGTATCTCCGACAGTGCAATCAATGTCATCGTCTGCCAATTCAGTAAGAGTCTCATCATCATACTGGTCAACTAACGCTTTTCCTCGTGCATTCAACTTAAGGACAGTTTTGTAACCTCGAACTGAGCAAGCAGCTTTGCTGGCTAACTCCTGGCAATCATTCATCAAATGATTAAAACGCATTGCTTGATCTTGTTCAAAGTTAGCAGTTGTTGGGCTAAAGAGTAATTCTTCAATATCGGTTTTGTTTACGTTTCTTGTCCATCGAGGAAGAATTATGTCGCTCAGAATTTGGGAAATACTCTTAGATAAGAAATATCTCAAGATGTGCCTGCATAATTCACCAGAATGAGAAAATAATTAACAATTACATGTTACCAACCCCAGCTAACGAATCTTGACAATTTCTTTATATCTTCCACCATTTTTAGCTGCATCTGCCTTATACACTGCATACATATTTGTTTCAGGGCCACACAACTCACTAACTTTACAAACATTGTACTTCATGGAATTGACGATTTGACATTGGAAACGTGTAAACATCTCTTTTGTGTACACCTGCACAGCATGCACTTCCAAAGATGACCCGAGCACCATATTCCTTTTTTGATGTTTTGTTATGTAGTCGGCCTTCATCTCTCTGATAAATTATTTTTCTATAGCCTTCTGACTCTGCACTACAAGTTCTTTCGTGCCCGTTGAAGCATTAAAAAACTCATCAAAAAAATGGTTCATGCTCTCGCTTCTTCCAGTGGTTGTCATTCCCACTGCAAAATATCTTTTTGTATACGTGGGAATCCATTTCTCTCGTACATCATACAAACTTCTAATCCACTCATTGATATAAAATTCATAATTCCTCACCAGAATCTACCATTGCTCTTCAAACTCCTCGATGGACAATGAATTATACACACAATTGTTAAAATGGTCTATGAAGGATGGGTGCTCATAATAAATATGATATAATTTCTCAGGAAATTTCTTGCTAATATTCCAGGAACACAATAAGTGATGAGTAGAAGGGAGTACCTTAGCAATAACATTACTCATGGCTTTGTCTTTGTCAGTGATGATGGTTACAGGTGTCTTGTAGTCCATGGCTTCGAGCCATGTCTCTAATACCCAAACGAAAGTGTCCTCTGTCTCATCCCTTAATAATGCAAATCCAAACAATATAGACTGAAAATGGTGGTTGACTCCGGTAAAAGGAACAAACGGCATGTCATACTTATTTGTCATATACGTACTGTTAAATGTCATAACATCTCCGAAACATTGATACATTAACCTTGATCGGACGTCAACCCACAAAATGCATGCTATACGATTTGTTTGATCTAGTTTGACATGATAAAAAAATTTACTCGAACCTCCGAATCCAAGTTTCTTTAAAAAATTTACAGCAGCTTGTGCATCAT
Source organism: Panax stipuleanatus (assembly GCA_020205555.1). Taxonomy (NCBI): domain Eukaryota; kingdom Viridiplantae; phylum Streptophyta; class Magnoliopsida; order Apiales; family Araliaceae; genus Panax; species Panax stipuleanatus. The sequence continues at coordinate 155,200,953 of CM035117.1, read as the reverse complement.
TTTCATCTACAGAATCCTGCCTTAAATCTCTCACCACATTCTGAACATTAACATTAAAAAAAGGAACATTTTGCAACCCACCACCCATTGTGCTCAAAACATTCATCATCCTACTTGGTCCAATACCAGTCTTTTTTAAAGTGTCAATTAATTTTCTTGTAACCGGAGTAATATTTCTATGTGTCTCAATCAAATCTACCTTGGTAGGGGTCACTAGGTGATGATTTTACTTGAATTCAACAGTAGAAATACGCCAGTTGTCTTCTTTCTTATTATGAACACCATATATTCTAGCTTTGTATAATGCGCGTCCTATAGAGTCTCGTTGTCTAGTTATTTTATTACTACCATCTTCATCATCAGGCAAACCCTTCACAGAAGTTGGTGTACCAGCTTTTTACAAACATACAACTTAAACGACACATCATTAGTACCATCATGTTTATGACTAGTTGCAATTCTAATCTCAAAAGTATTTTTTGAGCATACGATCAGTAAAAAAATTCAACTTCTTCCAATGTAGAAAATAATTGACCAACGTATAACACCATTTTAGATTTACTACTTTCTACTTCACAATCTAAACTAGCAACAAAATCTGAAGAACTAGATACAAACCTTTTATAAGCAGGTATGTTGTGTGCCATTCTAAAATAAGAAGGAAGAATCGTCGAATTAGAATTTTAACTTGATCTTGAGAGTGAAAGTGGACAACAACATCAAAAAAAGAAGAAAAAGATCTAAAACAAAGGGAAAAAAGCATGGAGAGAAAACCAAGCTATCTAAGATCTGAGAAAACAAAGGTTGGAGAGATAATTCAACAACAGAGGAAGCAAGCAAAGGATTTTAATAAAAATGCTGGCTGCCGCTACAGCCTGTAGCGGCAGGAAGGTAATAATTCAGTCAACAAAAAAATCCACGCCACTATCATAAAGTAATCCGTAATCCGTGCCACTATAATAAAGTAATCCGTGAACTGTCATAAAGTGGCATAAATGTCAATGGTGTGGGGCCCGGCCGAGAGAGGCTGTAGCGACAGAGGAGACATAAATATATATTGAGGAAGGAGGGGCAATAAAGTAAAATTGAACTACTTTTTGGAATTAAGTGGCTGTCGCTACAGGCTGTAGTGGCAGGGGGATCTTTTTTTTTAATCTGAGCCTTTCAATGTTCTGATCAACAACTATAAACATGGTTGCTGAAACAGTGCAATGGGCAACCGGTTGCCACAGATGATTTCCCATATATATATGTATATATATATATATAAGGGGGGTTGAATAAATATTTTTAAAACTTTTCCTTTTCAAAAATAACTTATCAGATTTGTTAATTAAATAATTAATTAACCACAGCAGAATATATGATTTGGTTGTTCCACTTATAATAAACAAGTTTATAGTTCGATTAGCAGTTATAGCAGTTATGGCAGTTAGTGAATAACAGAATGTAATGACACAGTTGTTTTAAGTGGTTCAGAGCACTCAAGACCCCTAATCCACTCTTCTACTCCACGAGTAGGAAATCCACTAAGGATAATGATACAACTTTGAATCACTAAGATTCCTTCAAGACCAGCAGCTTTGGAACTTCTAGTTTACTAAGAACTATTTAAGTCCAGCAGACTTGGCACTTCTAGTTCACTAAGAACTATTCAAGCCTAGCAAACTTGGAATACACTGTAATGAGAGTTTAGTTCGTTGGTGTGCTACTCAATTGCCTTTAAGCATAAGTTCTAAAGAACTGAGTAGCGAAGTAAGCTATTCATTTTGGATCGTAGAGTTTGGATTTTAGTGTTCTTGAGATTTGCGCTTTCTTGCTTGCTTGTCTGAAATCTTCAATCTGTTTTCCTTATGAAGGAGCCTTTGAAATCTTCCCGTTGAAAGGCTTTCGTTTGAGAAATAATGTTCCAGATGTTCTAAGCACTTGATGTTGCCTTTCTGGGAATATGGTGCATTGCTGTCTGACTCGCCTGACACTGTAGACTGCTTTCTCACCTAACACCTGAAAAAATGCTTTCAGCAGATAGAAAGTAGTCACCTTTTCTTTTTCCTCATGTTTCTTTGATTTAAACTGAGGATATATGTTAGGGCATTGGGATTCCCAAAACGTCAACGTTCTTATGCCATTCTTCATTTGTTAGACATCCTCTTTCATCAAATAGGCGAATCTTGTTACTTCTAATGTTAACTGAAGAAGCACCACAATTGTTGTCTTCATACTACGATCATTGTGTGTTGGTGTACTTGTAAGCGATTCAGACTGGATCGTAGAGTACTCTACGATTCTACTTAAGCTTTGACTGACTACGATCTTTACATGCGACAACTTGCAGACTCAACATTTCAGAGAGAAGACTGCGATTCTTAACTTGGCTCGGCAGGCACTCGGCAGACTGTCTCAACGATTCTGAAGTGGCTTCCTTGACAGACTACGATTCCGAGAGAGTCTTGCACGACACACCACGATTCTGCCTTGGCTTCTATAAACTCTTGGCTGGCTCGACAGACTACGAATCTATATAGGCCTAACTATTATATTTCAAGAAATCAACCTAACAAGCTTGATCTTTCTTCTATACATTCATTTACAGAATGATAAACGTTCAGCTCAGATCAACTTAACAATTTTGATATTCAATCTAAGTCCTTGTATAAATGATCTAATAAGGACTTTACAACTTGAATAATACATGAATATTTATTTACTTGTAACATCAAATTTGAATATGCAATTCCCAACAATCTCCCCTTATTTGATGTTAGCATAACCATGCAGATTAGTATCATATCATCAATTTCTAATGCATGATGCTAGAAAATAAATATGGCTTAATGTTTCAGTGAGCAACTGAAATTCTAGAGAATAAGCATGAATTTATTGATGTTGTTAAATGGGTATTACAATTCATAACAGTTACATCAATAAAAATAAATGGAAACTCATCTCTATCTTCTTGGCCTCTTACTCCCTGGAGGATTAACATATTCTTCAGCTCTCATTCTTCTGCTAGCTTCATCTCGCCTTGCAATCTCTTTTTGCTCACTTAGACTAAGATTTTCATTCTGATCATTTTTGTTCATAAAGGCAGGATCCCCAATGGGCATGTTCAAGCCAGTGTGAGATACTCCTTATGAGCTAGCCTTGGCTCCTCAAAGGGGTTGCCATAATAATTGGCTGGCGTTGTTCTGATCGTTGAGGCTGATTGCTAGGCTGTCTTGTAGGAGGCTGATTCCTAGGATTGCTCCTTGAAGACTGTGCTATTTGTTTCCCTTTGTTGCTTTTCTCTGTGCTTTTCTGCCCCTTCCCCTGTATTCTCCCCCTTTATATCAGCATCCAAGGTTCGAATGTCTTGACACAGATGATTTACTCCTTGCACCAGTTCGTGCATTTGGGAGCGCGACTGGGCAATATCATTACGAGTCTCTTGGACCATAGCTTCAGTATCTGCTCTCTGTTGATGCATTATGGCCAAGGCATTGTCTGTCTGCCTTACTTAAGTTAATGAATACTCTTTGAACTCTCGTAGGGAGGTACTCAGGTTGAGGATTTGGTCAGCAATAACCTTTTTCTGAGAATCCTGAGTCTTTTAGAGGAGGAGGAAAGCTTCCTTGTGCTTATTTGAAGCCTAAAAGTAAAGTTAATTCCTTTTATTCAGACTTTCGATCATCTCCCTTATGATCTCCTTAAGTCTCTTAGAGAGCTCAGTCCCCAAGTTTCCAGGCAAAGTGTTGGCAGACTCGATCATATTGTTGAAGCGTTGATGAAGCACCAGGGAATGAGATTCAAGGTTCTCTTCCATCTCTTGAACCACCCTCTTTGAGACTTCAAAAAGCTCCTCTTTGGTGGGAAGGGAAGAGAGTTGATTAATGATTTTCTGAAGGTCAGGAGATGAGGTCGTAGTGTGCTCACTTGGTATGCTTGTGAGAGCAAGAGCCATATCAAGTACTCATGGTTTGAGGATAAGGGAATATCAGATTGAGTGAGTGGTTCTTGGGTTTGGTGTATGGGAAAGGAGGCTGTTTCAGTGTTTGGAGTGTATGGCTCTGCGATTTGGATAAGTGGCTCTTTGGTCGTGGTGTCGGGTTGTTGCTCGACGACCATGGAGTCGTTCACAGAGTTGACAGAAGATGGTACTATGATAGAGAGTTGGTCATTTGGTTCATCAGTTACAGAGTTTTGGGACTCTTTAACTGGAAACTAATTTAGTGGGTTAAGTATAACTTCCATCCACTTTGGGAATTCATCAAACTGGTAGAAATTTGGTAGTGGGGAGTGATTAATCTTGAAAGAGATAGGAATGAAGTGTACCTCTTGCTCAGTATTTGAAGAAAAATGATTCATGATCAGCTTTCGAGCAAAGTTGAGGTTGCTTGGGAATCCCTGGGCTAGCACAGAAATTGCTGGATATACTTTGAATGCCCAGAACATATGATCCCAAGTGTTGAGAATTAGATCCCTACGAAAGGACATCATTGGAAGGTAGGAGAATAATTAATTGTAGTTGACACATCTTTCTTCACTCCTGAATTCTGCTATAATCTCAACTTCTTCTTCCTATTCACCTGCTTCATCACCTTTATCAGCATCTTCATAAAGAATCTCCACCACATCCACCATAACAACATCTTCATTTTCTTCTACATCACTTTCCATCACTGCATCTACAAATTCTTTGATTTCTTGAGGGGCAGAGGGGGCTTCATGAACAGCTTTTGATTGCTCCCCCTTAGCTGGAGCACTCCCTGGCTCAGGGACTTCAAAAATCTCCCCCTTAATATGAGCTTGATTTTACTCATTAGGTTCTGGCAGCTCTTCTTCAATGTGGACATTGTCTCTATCAAATGCAGTAGGGGTTACTACACTGTTGATGTTAGCTATTACTTCATCAATGATCCTGGTCTGATCCAAGGACTCATAGTGAGAACCAGAATTTGAAGACTTGGTTCTCTGTTCAGCTGCACTTCTTCTCTCTTCTTCCTTAATTCTCAGCATAGCTTTCTCTAGCTCAAGGTCAACCTTCTTGACTAGCCTTCTCCTTCTTCTTCTAGGCTCAGGCTCAGTCTCTTCAGATTCAGCCATGATTGTCTGTTAAGGCTGTAAGGCTATTGCATCATCCTCTTCTGGATTGATGGTAAGTCTGAACTCTACGATCGGTGAGTTTGAAGACTCCACGATCAGTATCTGCTCTCTGTTGATGCAGTATGGCCAAGGCATTGCCTGTTTGCCTTACCTAAGTTAAAGAATACTCTTTGACCTCTCGTAGGGAGGTACTCGGGTTAAGGATTTGGTCAGCAATAACCTTATTCTGAGATTCCTGAGTCTTCTGGAGTAGGAGGAAAGCTTCCTTGTGCTTGTTTGAAGCCTGAAAGTGAAGTTGATCCCTTTTATTCAGACTTTTAATCATCTCCCTTATGATCTCCTTCAGTCTCTTAGAGAGCTCGGTCCCCAAGTTTCCAGGCAAAGTGTTGGCAGACTCGATCATATTGTTGAAGCATTGAGGAATCACGAGGGAATGAGCTTCAAGGTTCTCTTCCATCTCTTGAACCACCCTTTTTGAGACTTCAAAAAGCTCCTCTTTGGTGAGAAGGGAAGAGAGTTGATCAATGATTTTCAAAAGGTCATGAGATGAGGTCGTAGTGTGGTCACTTAGCATGCTTGTGAGAGCAAGAGCCATATCAAGGTACTCATGGTTTGATGATAAGGAAATATCAAATTAAGATTGGTGCTTGGGTTTGGTGTATGGGAGATGAGGCTATTTTGGTGTTTGGAGTGTATTTGGATAGGTGCCTCGTTGGTCGTGGTGTCGGGTTGTTGCTCGATGACCGTGGAGTCGTTAACAGAGTTGACAGAAAATGGTACTATGATAGAGAGTTGGTCATTTGGTTCATCAGTTACAAAGTTTTGGGACTCTATAACTGGAAATTGATTTAGTGGGTTAAGCACAACTTCCATCCACTTTGGCAATTCATCAAACTGGTAGAAATTTGGTAGTGGGGAGTGATTAACCTTGAAAGAGATAGGAATGAAGTGTACCTATTGCTCAATCTTTGAAGATAAATGATTCATGATCAGCTTTCAAGCAAAGTTGAGGTTGCTTGGGAATCCCTGGGCTAGCACAGAAATTGCTGGATATACTTTGAATGCCCAGAACATGTGATCCCAAGTGTTGAGAATTAGATCCCTATAAAAGCACATCATTGGTAGGTAAGAGAATAATTGATTGTAGTAGACACATCTTTCTTCACTCCTGAATTCTGCGATAATCTCAACTTCTTCTTCCTCTTCACCTGCTTCATCACCTTCATCAGCACCCTCATCAAGAATCTCCACCACATCCACCATAACAACATCTTCATTTTCTTCTTCAACACTTTCCATCACTGCATCTACAAATTCTTTAATTTCTTGAGGGGCAGAGGGGGCTTTATGAATAGCTTCTGATTGCTCCCCCTCAGCTGGAGCACTCCCTGGCTCAGGGACTTCAAAAATCTCCCCCTCAACATGAGCTTGATTTTACTCATTAGCTTCTGGAAACTCTTCTTCAGTGTGGACATTATCTTGATCAGATGCAGTAGGGGTTACTGTACTGTTGATGTTAGCTATTACTTCATCAATGATCCTGGTCTGATCTAAGGACTCATAGTGAGAACCAGAGGTTGAAGACTTGGTTCTCTGTTTAGCTGCACTTCTTCTCTCTTCTTCCTTAATTCTCAACATAGCTTTCTCAAGCTTAAGGTTAACCTTCTCCTTATTCTTCTAGGCTCAGGCTCAGGCTCTTCAAATTTAGCCATGATTTTTTGTTCAGGCTGTAAGGCTATTGCATCATCCTCTTTTGGATTGATGGTAAGTCTGGACTCTATGATCGGTGAGTTTGAGGACTCCACGATCGCAGTGAGTGTAGACTTCTTTGATCTTTGACTGCGTTTCCCTTTCTAAAGCCTAGAACTTCCTTCAGCCTTTTCTTCATGTTGCTTCTTCTTCTTCTTCACGACTTGGTCTCGAGATGCGGTCACTTCTAGGGAGAGTTCCCTTTGTGAGGAGTGACCAAGAACTTCAGTATCAGACCCTTGGGGCACATCAGTCGTTGACCCTTGAGGTTCTTCTGCCATCTGAACAATCTCCTTCAATTTCTTCTTCCACTTACTTTTTCTGACTAGAGTATAGGGTTCTTGATTTACTTCTTCTTCCTCAACTTCCTTCACCACAGACAGGTTGCCCTATAGACAAGATTTCTTCACATCTCCAGTTCTTTCACTGGACTCAGAGAGCATCATCTTTACATTCTATGCCAGATTCCTCTTCCAGTTCTCGAAGAGGTACTGGGTCATCCTTCTGTTAGAGTTTATGGCTTCACCTTCCTTAGCTCCAATTTTGTCTCCCAGAGCAGATTGGAGAATGATGCTGATGAATCTCCTGAAGAGCATCTTACTTGTGCTCTTTACCTTCTTGGAGTTGAGAATCCACTTCCCAATCAATCCCATGAGAAGAGCCCCATAGTTGAGTTGAGATTTGAAATAGATAGTTGTAATGAGCTTTAGTTGAATTTCATTGACAGAGTCGTGGCCAGAGCTCTTGTAGCAGATGCACTTCCCAACAATATCAGCCAAAAATTCATACTTTTGGGGAAACTCTTTCTTCTTGTAGCCCTTGATATCTTGATTCTTCTTGTGGTGCATCTTCTTCAGTCCTTCATAGAAGTCGATGAAGCCCAGAAAAGTAAGGCCCTTAGATTTAAACCCTAAGGCCAGGTTTATATCTGCAGCTTTGAGCCGAATCTGCACAATCTTGACCTTCGCTGTAAGGACATCGTTCTCATAGACTCCATTGGTTTAGAACTCCTTCACCAGCTTCTGATAGATCTTTGTGCTGGTGCTGAGAGCTTCTTGAAGACCTGCTTTCTTCAGCAAAGATAAGATCTTGTGAAATTGTGGGTCAGCAGTCTTGAAATTGTCAAAGCACAGTTAATAGCCAGATACAACCGTAGAAGCCATTGTTTTCTTTGATTTTCCTGAAACGAGCAAGATTAACTGAGCGTGCTTGAATTCTCAATCTAGGGTTCTTTTTTGAGAGAGAGAGAAATCGTTTGAAATTCTGAGGTGAAACTGACAAAAAGACTTTTCAAAAGTATTTGTAACTCCGCTCTTCACTTTCTGCATAGTGGGGCACGTGTCTTATTCTGAGAGGCTCCACGATTTTTGAACGTATAAAAAAGACTAAGTTGTCCTTAGCTCCCCCTGAGCTAGTATTTCCTTCTTAAGGACTATGATCGTTGAGACTACTCCACGATCGTTGTCTGCATTGTTGAGACTGCTTCATGATCGTTGTCTCTACCTATGCTTCTGCGGAGGTCCTTGTGATGTATTCTATATCAACACTTCTTTTGGGTTAAGGTAGCTCAGAAAGAGTTGGCCTCTTAGTATAAAACTTAGGACTGGTTTTTCTCTAAGGCACTTATCAGAAAAAGAACTACTTAGACTTGGTGGTAACGCTGTCATCACAGTGGGCTTCTCTGCAATGTCGAGACTACTCCACGATCGTAGTTTCACACTGTCATCTCTACGATTTTGACATAGCCTTTTTATCTGCATAGTTAGTAACAACTAGAGCATAGAGTTTATGGTTATAAATTAAGCATTCCTAACTCACTTATCAGTTTATTAAATCTAGATTCGTCTAAAGGTTTTGTAAGGACATCAGCAAGGTGATTTTCAGTTAGGATGTACTGTAAAGAAATAGTTCCATTTTGAACATGATCCCTAATGAAATGATAACTTATTTCTATATGCTTTGTCCTAGAATGCATGACAGGATTATGTGTTATTGCTATTGCACTTATGTTATCACAATGAACAGGTATAGATTTGAAGTCAAACCCATAGTCTGCTAGCTGATTTTTCATCCATAGGATTTAAGCACAACAGCTACATGCAGCAATGTATTCAACTTTTGGTGTTGAAGTTGATACTGAGTTTTGCTTCTTGCTAAACCAGGACACAAGTCTGTTTCCTAGAAGTTGACAAGTGCCACTAGTACTCTTTCTATCAATTTTGCAACCTGCAAAATCAGCATCTGAATATCCTGTCAATTCAAAGGAGGACTCCTTGGGATACCAAAGTCCCAAGTGAGGTGTGCCTTTGAGATACCTGAAAATTCTTTTTACAATTGTTAAGTGTGATTCCTTAGGGTTAGCTTGAAATCTAGCACATATACATGTAGCAAACATAATGTCTGGTTTACAAGAAGTTAAGTATAGAAGAGAGCATATCATACCTCTGTATTGAGTAATGTCAATACATTTACCATTCTCATCTTTGTCAAGCTTAGTTGCTGGAGCAATTGGTGTTTTCATGGGAGAAGCTGATTCTATGCCATACTTCTTAAGTAAGTCTTTGATGTTCTTGGCTTGGTTAATGAAGATACCTTTATTAGTCTACTTCACTTGAAGTTCAAGGAAGAAATTCAGCTCACCCATCATGCTCATTTCGAACTTACTCTACATAAGCTTGGAAAATCTCTTACATAGGTTTTCATCAGTAGAACCAAGATAATGTCATCTACATATATTTGTACCAAGAAAACTTTATCTTTGTGCTTTCTAAGGAATAGTGTGGTGTCTACTCTACCTCTAGTGAATCCTTTTTCAATAAGAAAGTTTGTTATTGTTTCATACCATGCTCTAGGTGCTTGTTTAAGTCCATATAAGGTTTTGTCTAATCTATAGACATAATTAGAAAGATGTTGGATTGATGAAACATGGAGGTTGCTCCACATAGACTTCTTCTTGAAGTTCTCCATTCAGAAATGCACTCTTGACATCCATTTGGAAGACTTTGAACTTCATGTGGGCAGCAAAAGCAAGAAATATTTTGATTGCTTCTAGTCTGGCAACAGGTGCAAAGGTCTCGTCATAGTCGATGCCTTTTTCTTTAGAATAACCTTTGGCCTCCAATCTTGCTTTGTTCCTTGTGATCACTCAACTTCATCCATCTTGTTTCTGAAAACCCATTTGGTGCCGATGACTGGGTGATTCCTTGGTCTAGAAACTAATCTCCAGACTTTTCTTCTTTCAAACTGATTCAACTGATCCTCTTGCATAGCTTCTATCCAGCTCGAATCTTCCATGCCATCCTCTATCTTCTTGGGTTCCATTTTGGACAGAAAGCTCAAATAAAAACACTCATCTTGGGTAGCGGATCTTGTCTTGATTCTTGCATTTGGATCTCCAATAATCAAGTCTTGGGTGTGATCTCTTGCCCATCTGCTTCCTGTTGGAACATCTGTCCTGGTGCCTTCTTGTCTGAATACTTCAAGATTGACTTCTGCTTTTTGTTGCAGAGGTTCGTTCGGGCTCCACGATTCCATCTTTTGGGACTGCGATCGTGGTGTTGTGGTCGACCACTTCAGTCGTAGTGTCTGGCTCGACGATCGCAGTGTTTAATTGTACATACTTGTCTGAGTCTATTTCAACAAAAATGATGTGAATGGAGACTTCAACACTTAGGGTCTTCGTATTGAACACTCTGTACGCTTTGCTGTCTGTGGCATATCCAAGAAAGATTCCTTCATCTGACTTCGATTGGAACTTAGTCAGATATTGTTTTCCATTATTGAGAATGTAGCAAGTACAGCCAAAAAAATAGAAATAACTGACGTTTGGCTTTCTTACTTTCCACAGCTCGTAGGGACTCTGTGACGCCCCCAAATTCAGACTGCTCGCGTCCCGAATTCGGTGCATCACTTGCTAAATTCTAATAACACACTAACATCTCATGCAACAGAATAATAGAATAATTTACATATATTTAATATAAATATTCATGTCCCATGGTCTCGTAACTTAAACATAACTTCAACATAGCTTAACATAACTAGTACATAATACGGAATAATCTTATTACAATCATCATAATATTTTTAAAAGAGTACAAAGCTACGCCGTAGCCTTGCCCTTATCTGTGCCAGAGGGTCTGCACTGCTCTTCCTTAACTAAAATATTTTAGGAAAAGCAAAAATGAGCAACAAGTTTGCTAAGCAAGTAATATAGCAATAAAGGTGAATAATATAGATTTCAAATCTCAAGGGTATAACAGTAAATGATAGATCGAGAATAACAAGAAGTATCAATAGTTCTCAATAAACGTCACTATGGACAGAAAGATATCAACAAGATTTAAGGTTTAACCATTTCAAGGTTCAAAAATAATGAACACTGAGCAGTCGCTAAGGACTATGAACTCTTACTAGAATTAACAGTATTATGCTGAAAATACAATAAAATAAGTACAACAGGTGATTAGTCTTAAGTATCCTACGTTATGCATAACATTTAATCGTACTCATGTGCGAACGATGGTTTCCCGACAGTTGTATATAATTTTCTCCTTCCACGAGGGTTGTTCATCTTAGTAGAATTTATAAGAGTCTGCACCAAGTCAATTGATTTGTATAGCTTTCTAACATACGATATTAGTCTAGTCAAATCAAATGGCTTAGACAACTTTGGTAATGCATTTAGGAACGATAAGTTCAATGCTTGCAATAACATCAAGATATAAAGTCGATTTCCAAATGATAACAAATATTTGTTGACGTAGATATGGTCGATATATCAATAATTTTAATTTACACCATATGTAAATGAAAAGAGTTAGAGAACTTGCCTTATGTGTAGTTTATCAACCTAAAGCTTATCAACACTTCACGGACTAAGATTTCCTATCGTAAAATAGTTACGCATATATGTATTTTCATTAGTTACATAAGTCGAATATATATACTTGATATGTAAGTTAAACACAACACATAAGATTCTAACTTAGTCGCACAATCCTACACGTATGCCGTTACATATCTTACGTACACATAGCACATAATAAGTTTGTATGTTATTATATAATTAAATAACATAGCTCGTAATCATTGTTTGAATTAGCATTTTGAAAGTTTTATGAACACTTATCAATCTATGGTCTCTTGTTGTCAACATGCTTATTAACACTTGAACACCTTAATAATCATGCATTGCAGTTCTATAACATAATATCTAACATGCATAAAATTTCAGATTACAACAACATGATCAGTTTGCATGGCCTAGCTCGCTTACCCGCATACATTAATGATGACACATGCATAACATACACTTTATAAGGTTTATGATTGAGTTCGATCTTACATCTTGCCTTTAACATAGTTCGTTATCAACTTTCCATTTAACAAGCTTAACGTGTTCAATTAGAAAGGCTTCTTATGTTTAGCCATTATACTTACGCAATGAGGTCAATAAGCCTTAATCATATATGCTTAAGTCATCCTAGTCATATATTTTAAAGTAGCATAGTTTTACTTCTTTAAAACTCATTTGAAACTGTGCTTGATTAGTTTGCAACGTGCATGGCTAGTTAGGTGTACATGTCGATCATGTCTACGTGCATACGATATCCTATCACGATAGTCATAAATTTCAGAATGCACATAAGGTAGTTATTAACATCGTTAGTTTTCAAACTATTAAGTTTTCTTTGAAAATCTCATGTTAAACCAACCAAACATGCAAAGTAACTTTATATACTATACATCAAACTCATGTACACACATATTTAAACCACATAAGCATGCTCAAGGTCAGAATTCAAAGTATATTTAGTTCGTCAAGTTTCATTCTCTAATGTTAAGTTTCCTTTAAAGAGTCATTAAAACCAAGCTAAGGTAAGTGATTTCATGTAAGGCAACCTACGTTAGCATGTCAGGGGCATATATAGGCATAATCAAGTTAAACTAACATGCTCATCAAATAAAAAACACAAAAATTAAATTTCATTTTTGCAGAACGGCTCGCCCATACCGTCTTTGTACTGAGGAGGGGCGCGGCCGCGCCACTCCGGTTCCAACCTAGGAAGCTTTATGCAATTGCAGAGCTTCAATCCCCATTCCAAAATTACTCAGTTAGCATATTTTTATATCATCACATTGTATCTATAATATACATATAAACTCTACTAACATGTTAACATCATTCCACATATCAATCTTCAACTAATTTATGCAATTTCTATGAATTCATCAAACTCAAATCTAAGAACACAATGTAAGAGTTATACCTCTTTGAGCTTGAATGGCTAACTTGCTCTCAATTTCAGATTGCACTCTCAATCAATATCCTCACTCTCTATAACACTTAACAAGAACTCAACAAAATGAAATGGAGAAGAGGAGATGGCTATTTATAGAGGTGCTATGGACCAATTCATGGTCATTGCTCACTAAATCAAACCAAGGGATGAAGGAAGAAGATGATGGGTATACATTAGTTGGTGCAATAGTTGCCAACCACTCTATCAACCCACTACCCTTGCCATCATTTGCTAGAATGCTGAGAATTGAGAATGAAGGGAATAGACTAGGCCATTGGCTATACACGTGAAGGAGGAAATGACACTCAATATGGGACAATTAGAACTCGGCATTTGAAAAAGGCTAACAACAATACTAAGGTGTAATGTGCATACATATATATATCCCTACTCAATGTATATATGTATACCTAGGTTTAATTCTCTTTTAAGTATCAATGTAATTTTAGTGAGGAAACAATATTACATTGTAGTAAGTTAGGGGTATATATATACACATCATTATATAATCCCTATACATTTGATAATACTGAAATATAATTTAGTTGAGTACTATCGTTCCACATTATCATAAAACTTTATTATTTCAATTATACTTATTTATTGAAACAATACTTAAATAACAATTATTTATTTAGTCTAATTTAATATTTCTCATAAATTACACATTTAATGCATTCACACATAACATGTTGTCACATAAACTTATTTATGTAACTTATATGATTCATTTAATTTTACCATATAGTTTCCTATATTATATAGTTACATTGTAATGTCACACCTTGTTTTATATTAAATAGATGTAGGTACTATATAACATGTGATTAATCATTATATATTTTTGTATATAGCAATTAATTGAATAAACATTAATAAATTATTTACTCATTAATATGCTTATACTCATAATAAAAATTAATTTACAATATAATATTAATTAATCCTTCACTTATTAATTCATTCATTCTTTAATTTAATTAAATCATCGTAAATTCCATCATCTTGCCACACAAGGCATTTCACGAGCTTATCATAAATTTTCCACATTTCTCAATTATCATAAATTCAATTTAATCTAATTGAGTTACTCATCTCATGCTTCATAAACGTTTATATTGAAATAAATATTAAAACGTTTATATTGAAATAAATATTAACACGTTTATTAATATCAATATTAATATTATTTATAAAATTTACAAGTATTACATCATCCCCCCTTATAAAAATTTCGTCCTCGAAATTGGTACAAGGTTACACAAAAAGATGGGGATAGTCTCTCCTCATCTTATTTTCTAATTCCCACGTAGCCTCCTCGACATCGTGGTTTCGCCAAACTACCTTTACAGAAGATATAACTTTATTTCTTAGTGTTTGTTCTTTCCTATCTAGTATCTGGACATAAATTTCTTCATATGCCAGATTATTCTCTACTTGAATGGGCTCGTAGGAAATCACGTGCTTGTAGTCGGACTTGTACGGACGCAACACGAAAATGTGAAACACGCTGTGGATGTGTTCCAATCCGGGTGGTAACGCTACTTTGTACGCCACTTCGCCCACTCGCTTCAATACCTCAAATGGTCCTATGAACCTCGGACTCAATTTTCCCTTCTTGCCAAATCATATCTTTCCTTTTCAGGGAGATACGTTCAAAAATACGAAACTCTCGACTTTAAAGTCTCGGTTTTGTCGATGTAAATTTGTGTACTTTTTCTGGCGATCTTGAGCTGCTACCAATCTGGCTCTTATTACTGTCACCACATCTGCTGTCTGTTGCACTATTTCTGGTCCCAAAATTCATCGTTCTCTGACTTCGTCCCAATATAACGGCGTTCTGCAATTCCTCCCGTAAAGAGCTTCTTATGGTGGCATGCCGATACTTGCATGATAACTATTGTTATAAGCAAATTCTACTAGAGGTAGGTGATCGTCCCAATTTCCCTTGAAGTCCATCACGCAAGTTCTAAGCATGTCCTCTAGTATTTGTATTGTTCGTTCACTCTGTCCGTCTGTCTGAGGATGATACACAGTACTCAATCTCAATTGTGTTCCCATCCTCTCTTGTAAGCTTTTCCAGAAGTTTGACGTGAAGCGCGGATCTCGATCTGAGACAATTGACACCGGCACTCCAAGTCATGAAACAATTTCCTTTACATACAGACTCACAAATTGATTCAAATTATATCGGATGTTGATCGGTAGAAAATGAGCTATCTTCGTTAGTCGATCCACAATAACTCAAATGGCATCATAACCATTCTGCGTGACTGAAAGTCCCACCACGAAGTCCATCGTAATGTGCTCCCATTTCCATTCTAGTATCTCCAACGGTTGAAGTAGACCACTCGGCCATTGGTGCTCTGCTATGACTCGTTGACAAGTGAGACATCTGTTGATGCACTCTGCGACTTCCCGTTTCAGATTAGGCCACCAAAAATATTACCTCAAATCTCGGTACATCTTTGTGCCTCCTGGATGAACAAAATACGTCGTATTGTGTGCCTCGTGCAAGATTTGCTCTCTCAGCTCAGTTACAACTGGTACCCATACTCTTCCTTCGAATCTCAAGAGACCATCTTTATCCATTCTGAATTTTTCTTCTTCAATTTCTACTATCTTCTTTCTTATTTTCTCGCATTCCTTATCCTTCTCTTGTAACTCCTTTACTCTATCTAATAATGTTGGACGAGCTTCTATTACATATAATTTTTCTTCAGACTTTCCCGGTCCCCTTACTTCTATTTCCAATTTCTCCATTTCTCTTATTAACTCCTCCTGAGTCATTAATTGGAACAATTTCTCCCTTCACTTTCTGCTTAGGGTGTCTGCTACTACGTTTACCTTCCCCGGGTGATAAAGAATCTCGCATGTTCAACTCCTTCTGTGTGAAGATATATTTCAAACTCTTGTAGTCCGTTTATATCTCACATTTCTCTCCGTACAGATAATGTCTCCAAATCTTAAACTCAAAAACTACTGCCGCTAACTCTAAGTCGTGAGTAGGGTATCGTTTTTCGTAATCCTTCAATTGTCGTGATGCATACACAATGACCTTGCCATGTTGCATTAGCACACAGCCAAGTCCTTTATGCGATGCATCACTATACACCATGAAACCTCCCGCATCATCTGGTAATGATAATACAGGTGCCTCACTTAAGCTCTTCTTTAACTCTTGAAAACTTTCCTCACATTTTTTCATCCACGCAAACTTTACCGTCTTCCTCGTTCGATTGGTCAATGGGGTTGCTATCTTAGAAAAATCCTGGATGAATCTTCGATAGTACCCAGCTAACCCTAAGAAACTTTTTACCTCCGTTCATGTTTTTGGCTGCTCCAAATTACTCACTGCCTCTACCTTTGCAGGGTCTACTGAAATTCCATCCTTATCTACCACGTGTCCTAAGAATTGAATATTCTCCATCCAAAACTCACACTTTGAAAACTTCGCATACATTTTCTCTTTCCTTAGCGCTTCCAAAACCATATTCAGATGTTCGGCGTGCTCTTCCTTCATCTTCGAGTAGATCAAGATGTCGTCGATGAAAACTACTATGAATTTATCCAAGTACGGCTTGAAAACTTGGTTTATCAAGTCTATGAATGCTGTCGGAGCATTAGTCAATACAAATGACATTACCAAAAACTCGTAGTGCCCATAACGGGTTCGAAACGCCGTCTTTGGTATGTCCTCCTCCCGTACTTTCAACTGGTGATAACCTGTTCGCAGATCTATCTTTGAGAAACACTTTGCTCCCTTCAATTAGTTAAAAAGGTCGTCTATCCTCGGTAACAGATATCTATTCTTGATCGTTACTCTGTTCAATTCTCGATAATCGATATAGAGCCTCATCAATCCGTCCTTCTTTTTAACAAACAACACTGGTGCTCCCCAAGGAGACACACTTGGTCGTATGTAACCCTTATCTAACAATCCCGGCAATTGTATCATCAATTCCTTCATTTCTACTAGCGCCATACGATATGGAGCTTTCAAAATTAGTGCAATTATCGGTGCTAAGTCTATTACGAATTAGATTTCTCTGTCTGGCAGAAGACCAGGTAGATCGTTCAGAAATACGTCTTGGAATTCTCTTACTATAGATATATCCTTAATTTCTACTCCCTTCTCCCGAGTATCTACAATGTAAGCTAACTAACCTACACATCTTTTTCTTAACAATTTCTTGACCTGCATCATCGTAAGACAACATGATTGTTTAAGCGATGAGCTGCCATAAAACACTACCTTAGACCAATTCGGAGTCTGAAGGTTCACACTTTTATTCTGACAGTCAATTATCGCAGCATGGTTATACAACCAATCCATTCCCAGTATCACATCAAATTCTCCTAATCTAATCGGAATTAAGTCTTACGCTTAGTTCATGATCTCTAATGTTTGCGTAAGAATTTTGGTATACGAATTCTACAGGAATTACTTCCTTATTCGAAACTTCTATGTTCAAAGGATTTCCTAATTGTTCTCGGGGTAAGTTCAACCAACTAGCAAATTCTTCAAACACAAATGAACAAGTAGCACCCGAATCGAACAATACATATGCATTTATATTATTGATTGGGAAAATACCTAACACCACGTCCTTCGCAGCTACTGCATCTTGGACCGTCATGTTAAAGGTTCTGGCGGCTGGGCGGTTGGATTGCGTTGGTCCGTCGATTATTAGCTTGCTGCCTCCCCCTTCCTGGCCGCTTCCTCCATTGTTCCCCTTCTTTGGGCAATCCTTAATCTGATGCTCGGTTGAACCACAAGCAAAACATCCATTGATCTTCCTTGGCTTCAGGCAGCTGGGTGAAATGTTCCCCTCTTGGCCACAGTTGTAACAAGTACTGCGCCCCTTCCAGCACTCTCCCTGGTGTTTCTTCCCACACTTCGGGCATCCTTCCGCTCGCTTGTTAAAACCTCCTTGGTAACTTCCCGCTTGATTGTTGTTTCTGTTATTGTTGTTGTTGTTGTTATCCTACTTTCTCTTCTCTAGATTACTTCCTCTGCTACTGCTCCCTCCACGGCTTTCTCCTCTAGTGTTCTTACTCTTCTTCTCTTTGTTATACTGACTTAAGGCTTCACTACCTCCCTCTGCAATGATAGCCTTCTCCAACAGTGTGGCAAATGAGTCAATCTGGAGAACTGAAACCTTGTTGACCAACCAAGGTTTCAAAATTTGCTCAAAATGTCTGGCTTTTATTTCTTCATCCCCTACCTGGTGTTCTGCAAACTGGGCTAGCACGTTGAAATTAGTCGCATATTGTGCAACCGTCATCTTCCCTTGCTTAAGTTCTAGGAACTTTACCTCCATCCTATTCTTCATGCTCTTCGGGAAATAATTCTCGAAGAACAGATTCTTAAACCTATCCCAGGGTATAATCCCTTCTCCCGCTCTTTACTGATTTGCCTCCCACCAGTAGTTTGCTTCACCCCTCATCATATACATATCGAATACAGTCTTTTGATCCTCGCCCACACGAGCAATGGTGAAGGCCTTCTCTATCTCCTTTATCCATGTTTACACCATTATAGGATCGGTATTTCCCTCAAATTCTAGAGGTCCTACCCTCCTATAGTCCTTGAAGTTCATAACTGGAACTGCTTGGGGATTGGGGTGAACGGGTTCATTATTCCTTCCCCGAAGGGCTTCTCCTAACAGATCAACTAGTTTTTGTATCGGGTCTACTTGCTCCTTCTCATTGTTAACCGACTCTTCTGGTGCAGCTAGTCTACGTCTGGGTGCCATTATCTGCATCATAAAATTTTATTTTTATTATCTAATTATATTACTTAAACATTTCTCAATGCAAAGGAATAAAATTTTATAACACGTTTCTGAAATAAGATCATTTATATTCATATGCCAAATCATTACATTAATATGATCATCCCTATCATACTTCTATAAATGTCAACATATATCCCCTAATATCACAAAAGACTGAGAACACTATCATACTACCCCTCTAACATAAGCCTACTCGGGGTTTACTTATCTATCCCATATCTTGCACAAAAGATTAGGATTACATCACAATGTGTACATCACATGAAAGGAACTACTACTACTACTACCACTAGACTAATGGGTTTTATCCCAACATTCCGCACTCCACTGCGCTCTTGTACTCCACCTAGGAGATGTATGCCATTAAATCCCTGCTCATAGTGTGTCGGGTCTGCCCCTGCTCCGCCGGATAGTGATATACACTATCAATCACTCGCTCTATGGCCGAGCGAAAAACATAACCCATCTTGTTCATCTTTCTTTTCTTACATCTCACCTCATCCTCTAAATCTTCGGTTCTATCATTAGCTCCTTCCCACTTCTCCTCGAAGTGGATCTTTTCCATCACTTCCAGATTGAGCTAAGTACGGAGAGCCTCCTTCTCCGCCTTCTTGCTCAACTCTCTCTACTCAACCTCCTCTAATTTTCCTGCCAAGTCCACATTCCTAGATACCAATCTGTGGAAAAGAGTCCCCATCTAAATCCCTGCCTCCTTTCGGTAAGAAATCTCCACCTCCATATCCTGCATCACTAACTTCCGCTGGTGGTCTTCGTCCCTCAGTTTCTGGAACTCGGTCTCTCTCTCCTGAGCCTCAGCCTCTAGCTCCTGAAATCGGCAGTCTAACTCCAATATCCGCTCCTCGTACTCTCCCAACATCCTCTCCTCGATCGTAGCCTCGTCAGAGTCCTCCATGGACTCCTCCTCTGAATCAGACTCTACCTCTATTTCGTCCTTGTCATCAAACTCGGACGGTGCTACTGCCTGCACAAGCTCACCTACTAAAGGTGCCTCATATACTACATGTATATCTTGGGGCTCTTCCTCTGCCACTCTACTAGGTCCTCCCATGTCTGTCATCCTACAACCACAAACACAAGACAACAAACAACAAACTCCATTAGAATGTTAAATAAAACATAAGTTCATTGTATAGAATGAATCTATATTTTATAACACACTAAGTCTCTCTCGAAAAACTCTACATGAGTTTCATCCCCTTCTATCTTCTAAGTTCTCCTAAAGTTATAATCTAAGGACTCTCGCTCCTAAGGTTTATAACTAACGCTTTGATACCAACCTATGACGCCCCCAAATTCAGACCGCTCGTATCTTGAATTCGGCTAAATTTTAATAACATACTAATATCTCATGCAACGGAATAATAGAATAATTTATATTTATTTAATATAAATATTCATGTCCCGTGGTCTCGTAACTTAAACATAACTTAAACATAGCTTAACATAACTAGTACATAATACGGAATAATCTTATTACAATCATCATAATATTTCTAAAAGAGTACAAAGCTACGCTGTGACGCCCCCAAATTCGGGTCCCTTCGAACCTCGGTTCCGGTGTGTCACGATACTACTATCGACAAACTATTACATCTTTTATTCATAACTTAATGAATAAAACATGCTTTATTATAATTTAGAATATAAATTCTTTTTCATTTTCAGGATCTGTATAATAACCCCAAACTTTTATAAGTTACAATATTGGTTATTTACCATTCCTGTCTTTACATCATATTTGATATTATAAAAATGCGGAATAACTTAAACTTTTTCAATCTTCCTTGAATAGAATCTTTTATTGATTTTCATAACTTGAATCAGTTACAAACCTTGAATCAATTATATAGGATTCACTATATTCGAATTACTATATAAATTTCTACATCTCAATTTGAGATCCTCTATGTAACACATAGTACAAATTTACAAACTTTACATGTATCAACATCGTAACTACTATTATGAATAACTCCTAGAACCTAAGCATGGTTCAAGTAATAACTTCGACTACATAGTAATCTTCTTTGCGATACTATGGAACTCTATCATTCAAGAAACACGTAACTCTACTGTTATTCCTTAACCTGCAAAAGTGGTTATTTGCAAGAGTGAGCTCAACAGCTCAGCAATTCTAACAATTTTCATGCATCAAATAGCATATAATATCATACTCAGTTCATGCATTTATAATCAATTTATATTTACTACGCATGCTACTTCTCACATAACAAGCATATCATCAAAGATCAAATTTTAATCTCATACATATCTCATATACAGTTCATATATAAGTTAACATCATCAAAGCATAATATAATTCAACTAACAGTTATTGAATTCATATATCAAATAAGAACTGAAAGACTTTCCTAATTCGTAGTTTAATAACTACGACTTAACTGCTTAAAGATATATGCACTTCGTGTATTCCTACACAATTATACAATTATGGATTCGTACTTATCAGTTACATGCATCCATACATTCTCAACATAATAACAATTGATACATTGTTGTCTAACTTGGTTCGTAGAACCTTCGTTTTACTCTCTCATCGTATTCTTTAGAATAACTATGTACGTATAGGTATACCTTAACCATACATACTTAATATCAACCTTCATATACATGTATCACACACTTAACTACATGTAGTCGACATATATTTAAAACTCACAGATACATGATCTATATTGCTCTTACGCTTCTCAAACCTTATCGAAATTATAATTCCCGAGTTTTATATAACCATTACATTCAATTTTCTAAGTTTCACCTTTCAAAATCCTTGTCATACTTAAACTAGTAATGCAATGCTAATATGTTCATCATGTATACATGTTTATAAGGTTACTAACTCACGTTTGAAACCTAGCACGCACATTCTATGTCCACTTCAAGGTTATATATTTTTCATGTCGGACATTCTCATACTTTAAGCAAAACAAGTTCATGCTTCAAGGGTCCACTACTACGGTCATATTACCACATAACGAGACTAAACAATACTAAGTAGGCATGCTCATGCGTATACTACACATGTATACTTTAATCACATAGTTTACGCTTTTAGAAATTCATTTTCTATGAATATGCGTGCATATGTGAAATCCATGTATAAACAAATGATGTTCATGTCAACATGTCTATACGCGTAATGAATCCTAATATACATGCTTGCATGATCATAACGTAACTCACATGGTAATCGATGTTATTTAGCTTTCAAACTCTAAGTTTCCATTGCAAAGCACACTAAGTCCATAAAGGCAACATTTAGTTTATACAAAGTGTCTTGAAGTCATAATTCACATTACTTGCATTTCTAAACCATAGAATCATATTCAAAAGGTAAGAATGTGAATATTATATACATGTGTCAAAACTCTAAGTTTGTCCTTTGAAATTGACTTAATCTTTAATCAAGTATGCTAGTGTGTTCAACACTTTAGACATGCATTTCATATCTATTTAGACCATACGATCGTGCTAACAAGGTCAGAGTGTCAAAATGGTTATAACATGTCAACGTCCATTTTGAAACTCTAAGTATATTTTTAAAACTATAAGTTTACGTTCAAACTATAAGTTTTTCTTCCATAATACATACTAACATGGTTATACATGCTTATGTCATATCAAAGTACTCATATATGCATGTTAATTATGTCCACATGCTTGCCTAATGAGATAACTTATGCTAGCATATAACAGAACCTGCAACAGAAAACAAAAACCAGAAACTGGTCCTGGCGCAGCTGCGCCGCTGGCCAGTACAAAACTGGCGTAGCTGCGTAGGTGGCCGGCCAGAGATAGAACTATTCTGCTTCGGCAGAACTTTAGCCTAACTCAGAAATTCTCAAGGAAAATCAATTCAGTCATGCTATAATGTAATTCTAACATGTTTATAATCTTATATAACACCTAACAAGCATTTCCCAATTCTAATATCCATCAATACATACTTAATTCAAGAATCAAGAACTTATAAATTTTGAGAGATTGAAGAGCATGAATGTAAAGCTTATACCTCTGCAATATGCTTGCTGTTAATTGAACTTCCTCAATTCTTAGACTCTTTACTAACATGTTGTATTCTCTCTCAATTTTCACTTAACATAAATCTCAGCAAATGAAAACATGAAGAAGAAGAAGAGCTCTTATATAGGTAATTCAATACCCGGTTCATGACTTTGCTCACTAATTCAATCCAATAGAGAACAAGATTGCACAATGGGTAATAAGAAGTGGGTGAATTCAATCATGAATCCTACTCCCCTTATAATGATTAGCTAGGATTGATGAATTTGAGAAGAAGATAGAGTAGTGTAGCCATGTGGTTGTTCACGTGAAAAGAAAATTGAGGATGGGCTCTTATTATGGGACAAGACCAAGGAACTCAGCAACTTGCAAAGTGTAATACAACACTAAGGTCATATATATAGTATATACTTAAGTTATACATTAAAATAGGTGTTACAATGTTATTTCAAATTGGTCATTAATAATACAATGTATCAAATAGGTACATATACACCAACATATAATCCATGTACATTCTTCTTAATACCAACTATAATTTAATTGGGTATTATCATAACGGTTATTAATTATCATAACGGTTATTATTACAGTTATAATAACTTATTGCATACATTATCAATTAACAATGGTTATTGATATTACTATACATCAATGTTCACCCATACACTTATTGTCACATAAACACTTACTATTATGTAACTCACATAATGCAATTAATCTTACTATATAGTCTATATATACCATATATAGCCACATTAATGCGTCACGTTGTGTTATATAATATAGTTTATATATAATTGTAGGGTCACACTTAAGTGTTGCACTACACTTTATATAACACATGTGTCATTACTATATGTTATACTTTTAAATTATCTCATCCTTTGCACATATCAACTAGTTGAGCAAATATAATCTACTCATTTATATATTATTATTAATTAATGACTTATCTTATCAATTAATTAATAATAATGTTAATTAATCCATTCTTCATCAATCAATGAAATTATAAATCTCCATAACAATTAATTAACATTTATATGATTAATTATCACATTAAATAAATATAAATCTTATTATATTTATAAATCATTTACTCATTATTCAACATATTATCAAATAATTACTTAATAATAGTATATCACCCATATCAATAATCAATATTATAAGACAATTTATCTCATTCCTCATCAATTTATTAATCACAATTTCGATTATATTTATAATCAATTTTCTTATTATTATACTATCACTGGCCATAATAATAAATCAACATAATATTATAACAACAATTAACAATTAATATAGATTAATTATTTAATTAATAATTCCTCCATCCTTGAATTAATTCATTCATCATCGAATCTATTATCGTGCCACACAAGGCATTTCTCACAAGCTCAATCTTAAGCTTATTATCACTTCCACCACACTTAATATTCTTTTAATATAATGTTTGTGTGACTCAAGCATTTTAATGCTAAGCTACCTCAATTAATTATACACTTATAATTTGTATAACCTTTACGCTTAGAATAATTAAGATTTACTCTATTAATTATTTAAATAATAATATCCACGATAAAATAATAACTTAAGTTATTTAATTAAAATAACTTAGTTTTTTTTTATTAATTAACTCTCTTGAAAATATATTAGAATTTATGTATTTTGCCATAACATAAAATATTATGTTTTCTCCAAATAAAGACATTCATTATTAGAAAATAATTTACTTATTGTCTCAGGATATTATTCTTAATATAATATCTATTAAAAATATTTACATGTACGGCACATGTACATATATTATATATAGAAAATAGATAATAAGTTTATTTTCTATTATAATAAATTATTTATATCAATTTATTTACATATAGCAAATATGTTTTAATATATTTACCATATTAATTAATCATATCTATTACCTCATACAAAAACATATAAGGTAATTTTATTATTCAAAAATAATATTTCCTCCTTTTATTAAAATAATTCAATATTAGAAATTATTTTAATATTAGAAATATATTTATTTCTCTTCCCTTTCAATAAATTGTCCCCAAAATAATTTCTTTAAATCTATACATTTAACCAAATCTCAAATATTAATAAATTTTCTAATCCATCTCTCGTATATATATTTATTTACGTTATTTGCACATTAGACTTTCTCACATGTTACCATTCTAAGTAATATATAAAAAGTACTAACTATAATTATATTTTCAACACATATATTAATTCACCCCTTTACTTAAGTGAATTAATCCCCCTTTACTAAATCACCATAGTTGATTTAGGTTTTAATCTTATATTATTCCATAATATAACTTTCACATTAATTAACCAATACTTATTCTTGTTAGTTAATTCCCATAATTAACTAATTCATGTTTTATTATCCCAATCCATCAAGGGATAGCTTAAGCACTAATTAAAACTCATATGCATCATGCTAGTTGCTAGTATATATATATTCAAGAAAAAGGCGATTATTCATTAAAAATATTTAATATCACTAACTTACAATGATAAAATAATTCTATAAATTATTTAATATCGATAGAAAATTTTATCCACCTCCTTCATCTCAACTAAATTGTCGCTACGATAAATAACAAATATATATTAATAATATATTTATTAATCACATATTACATAGTTCATATTACCCTATGTAACACAATACTTTCTATCTCATAACACACACACACACACACAAACACACACACACACACACACACACACACACACACACACACACATATATATATATATATATATATATATATATATATATATATATATATATATATTCGAACCCAATACATTCCTTAAGAATTTAATTTATTAAATTCTTATTATTGATAATTTTTGAAAATTCGGGTTCTTACATCCTCTCCCCCTTATAAGGATTCCGTCCTCGGAATCATCGAAACCTCCTCTACTCGGTGCTACTCCGAATATTACATATTCTCTTGAATAATTTTTATCCATTCTCTTTTTGGAAGTTTTATTATTATAACTTTCTCAATCGCTTTCTACCACTTTCTCCTTCCTAGGGAACATTCTACTTACTACATTCATCCTTCAGAAGAATAAGAATCTCCCACGATTTTTCAATAATCGTGAAGTAGTATGAATAACTCAGATTCCAAATTATGCTGAGGGGTCACAAGACCGTGAACTTTTCTCCACGTTTACAAATGCCTCAACACGAGTCCCCACACTGTAAACCAGAGTGTTTATCAATCACAAAGACTGAAAACACCCTCCACGCGTACTCTAGGTGGATAGCCTATTGTACCACTACGTTTAGCCACAACGTAGTGTTTTGTAACGACTATATGCGTTACGTTCGGAACCATTGTCCCTGAAAACATGTCCCCTTTATAGGGTTGTTCACCTCAGCTTTTCAACATCTAAATCCGCACCAGATCAATCTGGTTTAGCATAAATACACAAGAATACTTGAATTCTATAATCACTTTTCAACGGTCGCCTAGCCGAATCAAATAGCTTAGACTCTTATCAACAATTCGAACATCAATCGAAATAATTTAGTCAACTTTTCATAATTCGAAAGAAAACCAAAAATCGTTTTATGACATCAAAATGTCGCACCCACGTAGTAGTACGTTGAAGATTCTATTATTTTGTGACTTTGCCATATTACATCCTACCATAGTGGGTTGACGATCTTACGATCACTTCCGACACTAGGTTCGATTGCATTGATGACTCCATCGTTTACCATCCTACACCATATCAAATGATGCACATGGTCAAAATATATTTTGAAATATTTTCAAATCATTTTTGTCTTAGCCGAAACAAATAGCTCAGACATACGAATAACGGTGTTGTTTTTAAAACCCATTGGTTCAGTCACCCGACCCAATGTTTTCTCAAGAAAATCAAAGTGCAAACACTAGCACGAAGTCAATAAATTTTGAAAATCTAGCATAGCTAGAAGATTTAGAAAAATCCAAATTTCTACATCAACTACAATCTCTTACTCCATTGCTTCATCATTCTATCAATCTTTTATACCATCAATGCTTACTATATCAAAACTCTTAATACTAGATATATAATATATCTATTCCCAGTATAGTTCCTCGAACTTACCATAATAAAACGATTTTAGGAACTTGTCCTAGCAATACGTAGTCCAAGAACTAATCAGGGACTATCCATACGCTGAGGGGCTCAAAAATTCATATGATTATGAGTCACAAACTTGTCATAGGCATGAGTCTTAAGAACTCGCACCTAATCTTAATATTATCTAATTTAATCTTATAAATCTCTATCTATCAAAATAAACATGAGAAAAGAATCACTTTTTCGCCAAATGTATAATGATAGCGCGACACCAACATTTCAATGATTGTCAATGTGATGCACTCAGCGCAAGCACAAAACCTCTGCCCATACAAAAGTTTGTATAACTAAGTCATCACATGAGTCCTCAATGGAAGTCCAACACTTAACTCTATCTTACTCTTAACTTGCTCTTTGCTCATTACGAACTTTCTATGTTTCATCACATACAACTCATCATGAGTTCTTTTTGTACCATTTCATAGTACATTCTCTCATAGCACCAAGCTATACTCACTTAGTCGTTACAAACTATCTATCATTTCATAGTTCAATCCTATCACGTCGTGATCATCGATTCACCTTAGGGTTCTTTCCCTATTATCAACTAAACTCTATTCGAGTTCATTCTCATTATCTTTGTCATATTCATATTATAGACATCGTCTTAACGTTTTTATTACCGGAGTTAGGTAACTCCTGATTCTCATTCTCTAGATACTTCAAGATTCTTCTTTAAATCTTTACGTATATATTTTAATCTTTATCTTTCCCTCTCTCAGGTTATAGTCTAAGGTACACTTACCTAAGGTTTATAACCTACAGCTCTAATACCAACCTGTGACTCCCCCAAATCCGGGTCCCTTCGAACCTCGGTTCCGGTGTGTCACGATACTACTATCGACAAACTATTACATCTTTTATTCATAACTTAATGAATAAAACTTGCTTTATTACAATTTTGAATATAAATTCGTTTCCATTTTTAGGATCTGTATAATAACCCCAAACTTTTATAAGTTACAATATTGGTTATTTACCATTCCCGTCTTCACATCATATTTGATATTATAAAAATGCGGAATAACTTAAACTTTTTCAATCTTCCTTGAATAGAATCTTTTATAAATTTTCATAACTTGAATCAGTTACAAACCTTGAATCAATTATATAGGATTCACTATGTTCGAATTACTATATAAATTTCTACATCTCAATTTGAGATCCTCTATGTAACACATAGTACAAATTTACAAACTTTACATGTATCAACATCGTAACTACTATTATGAATAACTCCTAGAACCTAAGCATGGTTCAAGCAATAACTTCGACTACATAGTAATCTTCTTTGCGATACTATGAAACTCTATCATTCAAGAAGCACGTAACTCTACTGTGAATCCTTAACCTGCAAAAGTGGTTATTTGCAAGAGTGAGCTCGACAGCTCAGTAATTCTAACAGTTTTCATGCATCACATAGCATATAATATCATACTCAGTTCAAGCATTTATAATAAATTTATATTTACGACGCATGCTACTTCTCACATAACAAGCATATCATCAAAGATCAAATTTCAATCTCATACATATCTCATATACAATTCATACATAAGTTAACATCATCAAAGCATAATATAATTCAACTAACAGTTATTGAATTCATATATCAAATAGGAACTGAAAGACTTGCCCGATTCGTAGTTTAACAACTACGACTTAACTGCTTAAAGATATATGCACTTCGTGTATTCCTACACAATTATACAATTATGGATTCGTACTTATCAGTTACATGCATCCATACATTCTCAACATAATAACAATTGATACATTGTTGTCTAAC
This sequence comes from Panax stipuleanatus, assembly GCA_020205555.1. Taxonomy (NCBI): domain Eukaryota; kingdom Viridiplantae; phylum Streptophyta; class Magnoliopsida; order Apiales; family Araliaceae; genus Panax; species Panax stipuleanatus. Next base: position 155,171,983 of record CM035117.1, on the reverse strand, counting down.
TTGGTTCGTAGAACCTTCGTTTTACTCTCTCATAGTATTCTTAGAATAACTATGTACGTATAGGTATACCTTAACCATACATACGTAATATCAACATTCATATACATGTATCACACACTTAACTAAATGTATTCGACATATATTTAAAACTCACAGATAGATGATCTATATTGCTCTTACGTTTCTTTATCGAAATTATAATTCCCGGGTTTTATATAACCATTACATTCAACTTTCTAAGTTTCACCTTTCAAAATTCTTTTCATACTTAAACTAGTAATGCAATGCTAATATGTTCATCATGTATACATGTTTATAAGGTTACTAACTCACGTTTGAAACCTAGCATGCACATTCTATGTCCACTTCAAGGTTATATGTTTTTCATGCCGGACATTCTCATACTTTAAGCAAAACAAGTTCATGCTTCAAGGGTCCGCTACTACGGTCATATTACCACATAACGAGACTAAACAATACTAAGTAGGCATGCTCGTGCGTATACTACAAATGTATACTTTAATCACATAGTTTACGCTTTTAGAAATTTATTTTCTATGAATATGCATGCATATGTGAAATCTATGTATAAACAAATGATGCTCATGTCAACATGTCTATAGGCATAATGAATCCTTATATACATGCTTGAATGATCATAACGTAACTCACATGGTAATCAATGCTATTTAGCTTTCAAACTCTAAGTTTCCATTGCAAAGTACACTAAGTCCATAAAGGCAACAATTAGTTTATACAAAGTGTCTTGAAGTCATAATTCACATTACTTGCATTTCTAAACCATAGAATCATATTCAAAAGGTCAGAATGTGAATATTATATACATGTGTCAAAACTCTAAGTTTGTCCTTTGAAATTGACTTAATCTTTAATCAAGTATGCTAGTGTGTTCAACACTTTAGACATGCATTTCATATCTATTTCGACCATACGATCGTGCTAACAAGGTCAGAGTGTCAAAACGGTTATAACATGTCAACGTCCATTTTGAAACTCTAAGTTCATTTTTGAAACTATAAGTTTACGTTCAAAATATAAATTTTTCTTCCATAATACATACTAACATGGTTATACATGCTTATGTCATATCAAAGTACTCATATATGCATGTTAATTATGTCCACATGCTTGCCTAATGAGATAACTTATGCTATCATATAACAGAACCTGCAACAGAAAACAAAAACCAGAAACTGGTCCTGGCGCAGCTGCGCCGCTGGCCAGTACAAAACTGGCGTAGCTGCGTAGGTGGCCGGCCAGAGATAGAATTGTTCTGCTTCGGCAGAAGTTTAGCCCAACTCAGAAATTCTCAACGAAAATCAATTCAGTCATGCTATAATATAATCCTAACATGTTTATAATCTTATATAACACCTAACAAGCATTTTCCAATTCTAATATCCATCAATACATACTTAATTCAAGAATCAAGAACTTATAAATTTTGAGAGATTGAAGAGCATGAATGTAAAGCTTATACCTCTGCAATATGCTTGCTGTTAATTGAACTTCCTCAATTCTTAGACTCTTTACTAACATGTTGTATTCTCTCTCAATTTTCACTTAACATAAATCTCAGCAAATGAAAACATGAAGAAGAAGAAGAGCTCTTATATAGGCAATTCAATACCCGGTTCATGACTTTGCTCACTAATTCAATCAAATAGAGAACAAGATTGCACAATGGGTAACAAGAAGTGGGTGAATTCAATCATGAATCCCACTCCCCTTATAATGAATAGGTAGGATTGATGAATTTGAGAAGAAGATAGAGTAGTGTAGCCATGTGGTTGTTCATGTGAAGAGAAAATTGAGGATGGGCTCTTATTATGGGACAAGACCAAGGAACTCAGCAACTTGCAAAGTGTAATACAACACTAAGGTCATATATATATATATATATATATATATATATATATATATATATATATACACTTAAGTTATACATTAAAATGAGTGTTACAATGTTATTTCAAATTGGTCATTAATAATACAATGTATCAAATAGGTACATATACACCAACATATAATCCATGTACATTCTTTTTAATACCAACTATAATTTAATTGGGTATTATCTTAACGGTTATTAATTATTATAACGGTTATTATTACAGTTATAATAACTTATTGCATACATTATCAATTAACAATGGTTATTGATATTACTATACATCAATGTTCACCCATACACTTATTGTCACATAAACACTTACTATTATGTAACTCACATAATGCAATTAATCTTACTATATAGTCTATATATACCATATATAGCCACATTAATGCGTCACATTGCGTTATATAATATAGTTTATATATAATTGTAGGGTCACACTTAAGTGTTGCACTACACTTTATATAACACTTGTGTCATTACTATATGTTATACTTTTAAATTATCTCATCCTTTGCACATATCAACTAGTTGAGCAAATATAATCTACTCATTTATATATTATTATTAATTAATGACTTATCTTATCAATTAATTAATAATAATGTTAATTAATCCATTCTTCATCAATCAATGAAATTATAAATCTCTATAACAATTAATTAACATTTATATGATTAATTATCACATTAAATAAATATAAATCTTATTATATTTATAAATCATTTACTCATTATTCAATATATTATCAAATAATTACTTAATAATAGTATATTACTCATATCAATAATCAATATTATAAGACAATTTATCTCATTCCTCATCAATTTATTAATCACAATTCCGATTATATTTATAATCAATTTTCTTATTATTATACTATCACTGGCCATAATAATAAATCAACATACTATTATAACAACAATTAACAATTAATATAGATTAATTATTTAATTAATAATTCCTCCATCCTTGAATTAATTCATTCATCATCGAATCTATTATTGTGTCACACAAGGCATTTCTCACAAGCTCAATCTTAAGCTTATTATCAGTTCCACCATACTTAATATTCTTTTAATATAATATTTGTGTGACTCAAGCATTTTAATGCTAAGCTACCTCAATTAATTATACACTTATAATTTGTATAACCTTTACGCTTAGAATAATTAAGATTTACTCTATTAATTATTTAAATAATAATATCCACGATAAAATAATAACTTAAGTTATTTAATTAAAATAACTTAGTTTTTTTTTTATTAATTAACTCTCTTGAAAATATATTAGAATTTATGTATTTTGCCATAACATAAAATATTATGTTTTCTCCAAATAAAGACATTCATTATTAGAAAATAATTTACTTATTGTCTCAAGATATTATTCTTAATATAATATCTATTAAAAATATTTACATGTACGGCACATGTACATATATTATATATAGAAAATAGATAATAAGTTTATTTTCTATTATAATAAATTATTTCTATCAATTTATTTACATATAGCAAATATGTTTTAATATATTTACCATATTAATTAATCATATCTATTACCTCATACAAAAACATATAATGTAATTTTATTATTCAAAAATAATATTTCCTCCTTTTATTAAAATAATTCAATATTAGAAATTATTTTAATATTAGAAATATATTTATTTCTCTTCCATTTCAATAAATTGTCTCCAAAACAATTTCTTTAAATCTATACATTTAACCAAATCTCAAATATTAATAAATTTTCTAATCCATCTCTCGTATATATATTTATTTACGTTATTTGCACATTAGACTTTCTCACATATTACCATTCTAAGTAATATATAAAAAGTACTAACTATAATTATATTTTCAACACATATATTAATTCACCCCTTTACTCAAGTGAATTAATCCCCCTTTACTAAATCACCATAGTTGATTTAGGTTTTAATCTTATATTATTCCATAATATAACTTTTACATTAATTAACCAATACTTATTCTTGTTAGTTAATTCTCATAATTAACTAATTCATGTTTTATTATCCCAATCCATCAAGGAATAGCTTAAGCACTAATTAAAACTCATATGCATCATGCTAGTTGCTAGTATATATATATATATTCAAGAAAAAGGCGATTATTCATTAAAAATATTTAATATCACTAATTTACTATGATAAAATAATTCTATAAATTATTTAATATCGATAGAAAATTTTATCCACCTCCTTCATCTCAACTTAATTGTCTCTACGATAAATAACAAATATATATTAATAGTATATTTATTAATCACATATTACATAGTTCATATTACCCTATGTAACACAATACTTTCTATCTCATAACACACACACACACACACACACACACACACACACACACACACACACACACACACACACACACACACATATATATATATATATATATATATATATATATATATTCGAACCCAATACATGCCTTAAGAATTTAATTTATTAAATTCTTATTATTGATAATTTTTGAAAATTCGGGTTCTTACATCCTCTCCCCCTTATAAGGATTCCGTCCTCGGAATCATCGAAATCTCCTCTACTCGGTGCTACTCCGAATATTACATATTCTCTTGAATAATTTTTATTCATTCTCTTTTTGAAAGTTTTATTATTATAACTTTCTCAATCTCTTTCTACCACTTTCTCCTTCCTAGGGAATATTCTACTTACTACATTCATCCTTAAGAAGAATAAGAATCTCCCACGATTTTTCAATAATCGTGAAGTAGTATGAATAACTCAGATTCCAAATTATGCTGAGGGGTCACAAGAGCGTGAACTTTTCTCCACGTTTACAAATGCCTCAACACGAGTCTCCACACTGTAAATCAGAGTGTTTATCAATCACAAAGACTGAAAACACCCTCCACGCGTACTCTAGGTGGATAGCCTATTGTACCACTACGTTTAGCCACAACGTAGTGTTTTATAACGACTATATGCGTTACGTTCGGAACCATTGTCCCCAAAAATATATCCCCTTTATAGGATTGTTCACGTCAGCTTTTCAACATTTAAATCCGCACCAGTGCAATCTTGTTTGACATAAATATACAAAAATGCTTGAATTCTATAATCACTAGAATTCCGGTACCGACTGCGTTACCGGTTGGACCGGTAAAACGGACCGGTTCGGTGCTGATTTTTACCGAATAAATATTAAAAATTAATATAATTATCATTTTATTATTATTATTATTATTATTATTAATTTTTTTTATTACTATAATCAATATTTTATTATTATTATTAATTATTTATTAATAAATAAATAAAAATTGGAAAACCGGTATATACCGGTATGGTTCGGAAAAACCGAACCATAAAAACTCTGTACCGAAACCGGTATCGAAAAACCGATATATACCGAAGTGATTTTTTATGTACCGAACCGACCGGTTCAGATCGGTCCAAAAAAATCAAAAATTATGCCCATCCCTACTACAAACGTTTTCTTTCACCGTGTTTTGCAAAAAATATATAAAATTGGCGCGACACGAGGACTTCCAAGGGGGTAACCCATTGTAGTACTACTTTCGCCCAAGCACGCTTGACTTCGGAGTTCTTATGGGATCCGGTGCATTAGTGTTGGTATAATCGCACCCATTAAGATTTTCTATTTTTATTCCTATATTTTGACATATGGGTGGGGCGTATCGACATTTGCGTCGTGCATGGGCATTTACCGAGACACGTTCACTAGTACGAACGATTCTTTTACCGTGTTTCGTAAAAAATATATAAAAAGGGGTGCAACACGAGGACTTTCCAGGGGGTCACCACTCTCGCCCTAGCACGCTTAACTTCGGAGTTCTGATGGGATCCGGTGCATTAGGGCTGGTATGATCGCACCCGTTAGGATTCTCCATTTTTATTCCTATAGTTCGACATATGGGTGGGACAGAGCGACATTTGCGTCGTGAATGCGCATTTACCGAGATATGTTCACTAGTACAAACTAAGGGTGGGCAACTGGTAAAAATCAGCCCGAACCGGACCGGTACCAAAATTTGCCATATTTCGGTACCGATCGCGGTACCGGTTGGACCGATAAAATGGACCGGTTCGGTACTAGTTTTTACCGAATAAATAACCAAAATTAATATAATTATTATTTTATTATTATTAATAATAATATTATTTTTTTATTACTATAATCAATATTTTATTATTATTATTAATTATTTATTAATAAATAAATAAAAATTAGAAAACCGGTATATACCGGTATGGTTCGATAAAACCGAACCATAAAAACTCGGTACCGAAATCGGTATCGAAAAACCGATATATACCAATTTTTTTGTACCGAAACCGAACCGATTTTTTATGTACTGAACCGACCGGTCCGAAAAAATTGAAAATTATGCCCATCCCTAGTACAAATGTTTTCTTTCACCGTTTTTCACAAAAAATATATAAAATTGGCGCAACACGAGAACTTCCTAGGGGGTCACCCATTCTAGTACTACTCTCGCCCAAGCACGCTTGACTTCGGAGTTCTGATGGGATCTGGTGCATTAGTGCTGGTATGATCGCAACCGTTAAAATTTTCTATTTTTATTCCTATATTTTGACATATGGGTGGGGCGTATCGATATTTGCGTCGTGCATATGCGTTTACCGAGACATGTTCACTAGTACGAACGATTCTTTTACCGTGTTTAGTAAAAAATATATAAAAAGGGGTGCAACACGAGAACTTCACAGGGGGTCACCCATCCTAGTACTACTCTCGCCCAAGCACGCATAACTTCGGAGTTTTGATGGGATCCGGTGCATTAGTGCTGGTATGATCGCACCCGTTAAAATTCTACATTTTTATTCCTATAATTCGACATATGGGTGGGACATAGCGACATTTGCGTCGTGAATGCACGTTTATCGAGACATGTTCACTAGTACAAACTAGGGGTGGGCAACTGGTAAAAACCAGCCAGAACCGGACCGGTACCGATATTTGCCAAATTTTTGTACCGATAGCGGTACCGGTTGGACCGGTATAACGGACCGGTTCGGTACTGGTTTTTACTAAATAAATATCAAAAATTAATAAAATTATTATTTTATTATTATTATTATTATTTTATTATTATTAATATTATTTTTTATTACTATAATCAATATTTTATTATTATTATTAATTATTTCTTAATAAATAAAAAAATTTGGAAAATTGGTATATACCGGTATGGTTCGGTAAAACCGAACCATAAAAACTCGGTACCGAAATCGGTATCAAAAAACCGATATATACCGATTTTTTTGTACCTAAACCGGACCGGTTATTTTTGTATGGAACCGACCGGTTCGGATCGGTTCGAAAAAATAGAAAACTATGTCCATCCCTGGTACAAACGTTTTCTTTCACCGTGTCTCAAAAAAAATATAAAAAACTGGCGCAACACGAGGACTTCCCAGGGGTCACTCATTCTAGTACCACTCTCGCCCAAGCACGCTTGACTTCGGAGTTCTGATGGGATCCGGTGCATTAGTCCTGGTATGATCGCACCCGTTAAGATTTTCTATTTTTATTCTTATATTTTGACATATGGGTGGGGGTAGCGACATTTGCGTCGTGCATGCGCGTTTATCGAGACACGTTCAGTGGTACGAACGATTCTTTTACCGTGTTTCATAAAAAATATATAAAAAGGGGAGCAACACGAGGACTTCACAGGGGGTCACCCATCCTAGTACTACTCTCGCCCAAGCACGCTTATCTTCGGAGTTCTGATGGGATCCGGTGCATTAGTGCTGGTATGATCGCACCCGTTAGGATTCTCCATTTTTATACCTATAATTCGACATATGGGTGAGACGTAGCGACATTTGCGACGTGAATGCGCGTTTACCGAGATAGCGGTACCGGTTGGACCGGTATAACGGACCGGTTCGATACTGGTTTTTACCGAATAAATATTAAAAATTAATATAATTATTATTATTATTTTATTATTATTATTATTATTATTATTTTACTATAATTAATATTTTATTATTATTATTAATTATTTATTAATAAATAAATAAAAATTAGAAAATCGGTATATACCGGTATGATTCGATAAAATCGAACCATAAAAACATGGTACAGAAACCCATATCGAAAAACCGATATATACCGATTTTTTTGTACCGAAACCGAACCGGTTTTTTATGTACCGAACCGACTGATTCAGACCGGTCCGAAAAAACCAAAAATTATGCCCATCCCTAGTACAAATGTTTTCTTTCACCATGTTTCGCAAAAAATATATAAAATTGGCGCAACACAAGGACTTCCCAGGGGGTCACCCATTGTAGTACTACTCTCGCCCAAGCACGCTTGACTTCGGAGTTCTGATGGGATCCGGTGCATTAGTGCTGGTATGATCGCACCCGTTAAGATTTTCTATTTTTATTCCTATATTTTGACATATGGGCGTGGCGTATCGACATTTGCGTCCTGCATGCGCGTTTACCGAGATACGTTCACTAGTACGAACGATTCTTTTACCGTGTTTCGTAAAAAATATATAAAAAAGGGTGCAACACGAGGACTTCCCAGGGGGTCACCCATCCTAGTACTACTCTCGCCCGATCACAATTAACTTCGGAGTCATGATGGGATCCGGTGCATTAGTGCTGATATGATCGCACCCGTTAGAATTTTCTATTTTTATTCCTATAATTCGACATATGGATTGGGACGTAGCGACATTTGAGTCGTGAATGCGCGTTTAACAAGACATGTTCACTAGTACAAACTAGGTGTGGGCAACTACGGTATCGAAATTAACAAAATTTTGGTACCGATAGCGGTACCTATTGGACCGGTATAACGGACCGGTTCAGTACTGGTTTTTACAAAATAAATATGAAAAATTAATAAAGTTATTATTTTATTATTATTATTATTATTATTATTATTTTATTACTATAATCAATATTTTATTATTATTATTAATTATTTATTAATAAACAGAAAATTTAGAAAATCGGTATATACCGGTATGGTTCGTTAAAACCGAACCATAAGAACTCGGTACCGAAACCGGTATCACAAAACCGATATATACCTGTTATTTTTTACGAAAACCGAACCAGCTATTTTTGTACCAAACCGACCGGTTCGGACCGGTCCGAAAAAATAGAAAATTATGTTCATCCTTAGTACAAACGTTTTCTTTCACCGTGTCTCGCAAAAAATTATATGCGCAACACGAGGACTTCCCAGGAGGTCACTCATTCTAGTACTATTCTCCCCCAAGCACGCTTGACTTGGGAGTTTTGATGGGATCCGGTGCATTAGTATTGGTATGATCGCACCCGTTAAGATTTTCTATTTTTATTCCTATATTTTGACATATGGGTGGGGCGTAGCGACATTTGCGTCGTGCATGCGCGTTTAACGAGATACGCTCAATAGTACGAACGATTTTGTTACCGTGTTTTGTAAAAAATATATAAAAAGGGGTGCAACACGAGGACTTCCAAGGCGGTCACCAATCCTAGTACTACTCTCGCCCAAGCACGCTTAACTTCGGAGTTCTGATTGGATCCGGTGCATTAGTACTAGTATGATCGCACCCGTTAGGATTCTCCATTTTTATTCCAATAATTTGATATATGGGTGGGAAGTAGCGACATTTGCGTCGTGAATGCGCGTTTATCGAGATATGTTCATTAGTACAAACTAGGGGTGGGCAACTGGTAAAAACCGGCCCGAACCGGATCGATACCAAAATTTGCCAAATTCCGGTACCGATAGCGGTACTGATTGGACCCGTATAACGGACCGATTCGGTACTGGTTTTTATCGAATAAATATCAAAAATTAATATAATAATTATTATTAATATTAGTATTATTTTTTTATTACTATAATTAATATTTTATTATTATTATTAATTATTTATTAATACATAAATAAAAATTAGAAAACCGGTATATATCGGTATGGTTCGGTAAAACCGAACCATAAAAATTCGGTACCAAAATCGGTATCAAAAAACCGATATATACCGATTTTTTTGTACCGAAATCGGACCGGTTATTTTTGTACCGAACCGAAAAAATTAAAAATGATGTTCATCCCTAGTACAAACGTTTTCTTTCACCGTGTCTCGCAAAAAATATATGCGCAACACGAGGATTTCCCAGGGGATCACTCATTCTAGTACTACTCTCGCCCAAGCACACTTGACTCCGGAGTTCTGATGGGATTCGGTTCACTAGTGCTGGTATGATCGCACCCGTTAAGATTTTATATTTTTATTCCTATATTTTAACATATGGGTGGGGCGTAGCGACATTTGCGTCGTACATGCGCATTTACCGAGACACGTTCTCAAGTACGAACGATTTTTTTATCGTGTTTCGTAAAAAATATATAAAAAGGGGTGCAACACGAGGACTTCTCATGGGTTCACCCATCCCAGTACTACTAGCGCCCAAGCACGCTTAATTTCGGAGTTCTGATGGGATCCGGTGCATTATTGCTGGTATGATCGCACCCGTTAGGATTCTCTATTTTTATACCAATAATTCGACATATGGGTAGGACGTAGCGACATTTGCATCGTGAATGCACGTTTATCGAGATATGTTCACTAGTACAAACTAGGGGTGGGTAAACTGGTGAAAACCGGCCCGAACCGGACCGGTACTGATATTTGCCAAATTTCGGTACCGATAGCGGTACCGGTTGGACCGGTATAACGGACCGGTTCGGTACTAGTTTTTACTGAATAAATATTAAAAATTATTATTATTATTATTATTATTATTATTATTATTATTATTATTATTATTATTATTATTATTATTATTAATATTATTATTAATATTCTTTTTTTATTACTATAATTAATATTTTATTATTATTATTAATTATTTATTAATAAATAAATAAAAATTAGAAAACCGGTATATACCGGTATGATTCGGTAAAACCGAACAATAAAAACATGGTACCGAAATCGGTATCGAAAAACCGATATATACCGATTTTTTTGTACCGAAATCGAACTGGTTTTTTATGTACCGAACCGACTGATTTGTACCGGTCCGAAAAAATAGAAAATTATGCCCATCCCTAGTACAAACATTTTCTTTCACCGTGTTTCGCAAAAAATATATAAAATTGGCGCAACACGAGGACTTCCTAGGGGGTCACCCATTGTAGTACTACTCTCGCCTAAGCACGCTTGACTTCGGAGTTCTGATGGGATCCGTTGCATTAGTGCTGGTATGATCGCACCCGTTAAGATTTTCTATTTTTATTTCTATATATTGACATATGGGTGGGGCGTATTGACATTTGCGTCAATCATGCGCGTTTACTAAGACACGTTCACTAGTACGAACAATTATTTTACCGTGTTTCATAAAAAATATATAAAAAGGGGTGCAAAACGAGGACTTCCTAGGGGGTCACCCATCCTAGTACTACTCTCGTCTAAGCACGCTTCACTTCGGAGTTCTGATGGGATTCGGTGCATTAGTACTAGTATGATCGCACCCGTTAGAATTCACCATTTTTATTCCTATAATTCGACATATAGATTGGGACGTAGCGACATTGGCGTCGTGAATGCGCGTTTACCGAGATATGTTCACTAGTACAAACTAAAGGTGGGCAACTGGTAAAAACTGGTCAGAACCGGACCGGTATCGAAATTAGCCAAATTTTGGTACCGATAGCGGTACCTGTTGGACAGGTATAACGGACCAGTTCGGTACTGGTTTTTACAGAATAATTATGAAAAATTAATAAATTTCTTATTTTATTATTATTATTAATAATAATATTACTTTCTTATTACTATAATTAATATTTTATTATTATTAATAAATAGAAAAATTTGGAAAACCGGTATATACCGGTATGGTTCGGTAAAACCGAACCATAAAAACTCGGTACCGAAATCGGTATCAAAAAATTGATATATACCGGTTAGTTTTTACGAAAACCGGACCGGTTATTTTTATACCAAACCGACCAGTTTGGACAGGCCCGGAAAAACAAAAAATTATGTCCATCCCTAGTACAAACGTTTTCTTTCACCGTGTCTCGTAAAAAATATATGCGCAACACGAGGATCTCCTAGGGGGTCACTCATTCTAGTACTACTCTTGCCTAAGCACGCTTGACTTGGGAGTTTTGATGGGATCCGGTGCATTTGTGTTGGTATGATCGCACCCGTTAAGATTTTCTATTTTTAATCCTATATTTTGACATATGGGTGGGTCGTAGCGACATTTGCGTCGTGCATGCGCTTTTAACGAGACACGTAAAAAATATATAAAAAGGGGTGCAACATGAGGACTTCCCAGGGGGTCACCCATCCTAGTACTACTCTCGCCCAAGCACGCTTAACTTCAGAATTCTAATGGGATCCGGTGTATTAGTGCTGGTATGATCGTACCCGTTAGGATTCTCTATTTTTATTCCTATAATTCGATATATGGGTGGGACGTAGCGACATTTGCGTCGTGAATGAGCGTTTATCGAGATATGTTCACTAGTACAAAATAGGGGTGGAAAACTGATAAAAATCGGCCCGAACCGGACCGATACCGAAATTTGCCAAATTTTGGTACCGATAGCGGTACCGGTTGGACGGGTATAACGGACCGATTCGGTACTAGTTTTTACTAAATAAATATCAAATATTAATATAATTATTTTATTATTATTATTAATATTAATATTATTTTTTTATTACTATAATTAATATTTTATTATTATTATTAATTATTTATTAATAAATTAATAAAAATTAGAAAATCGGTATATACCGGGGATGGTTCGGTAAAATCGAACCATAAAAATTCGGTACCGAAATCGGCATCGAAAAATCGATATATACCGATTTTTTTGTACCGAAACCGAATCGGTTTCTTATGTACCGAACCGACCGGTTCGGACCGGTCCAGAAAAATCGAAAATTATGCCCATCCCTAGTACAAACGTTTTCTTTCACCGTGTTTCGAAAAAAATATAAAAAATTGGCGCAAGACGAGGACTTCCAAAGGGGTCACTCATTCTAGTACTACTCTCGCCCAAGCACGCTTGACTTCGGAGTTTTGATGGGATCCGGTGCATTAGTGCTTGTATGATCGCACCCGTTAAGATTTTCTATTTTTATTCCTATATTTTGACAAATGGGTGGGGCGTAGCGACATTTGCGTCGTCTTTGCACGTTTACCGAGACACGTTCACTTGTACGAATGATTCTTTAATCGTATTTCGTAAAAAATATATAAAAAAGGGTGCAACACGAGGACTTCCCAGGGGGTCACCCATCCTAGTAATACTCTCGCCCAAACACGCTTAACTTCGAAGTTCTTATGGGATCCGGTGTATTAGTACTGGTATGATCGCACTCATTAAGATTCTCCATTTTTATTCCTAAAATTCGACATATGGGTGGGACGTAGCGACATTTGCGTCGTGAATGCACGTTTACCGTGATATTTTCACTAGAACAAACTAGGGGTGGGCAACTGGTAAAAATCGGCCTGAACCGAGTCGGTACCAAAATTTGCCAAATTCCGGTACCGATAGCGGTACCGGTCGGACAAGTATAACGGACCGTTTGGTACTGGTTTTTACCGAATAAATATCAAAAATTAATAAAATTATTATTTTATTATTATTATTATTAAAATTATTTTTTAATTACTATAATTAATATATTTTTTTATTATTATTATTAATTATTTTTTAATAAATAAATTAAAATTAGAAAACAGTTATATACCCGTATGGTTCGTTAAAACCGAACCATAAAACTCGGTACCGAAACCGGTATCAAAAAACCGATATATACATATTTTTTTGTACCGAAACTGGACCGGTTATTTTTGTAACGTACCGACCTGTCGGACCGGTCCGAAAAAATAGAAAATTATGTACATCCCTAGTACAAACGTTTTCTTTCACCATGTCTCGCAAAAAAATATATAAAATTGGCGCAACACGAGGACTTCCCAGGGGGTCACTCATTCTAGCACTACTCTCGCCCAAGCACGCTTGACTTCGGAGTTCTGATGGGATCCGGTGCATTAGTGCTGGTATGATCGCACCCGTTAAGATTTTCTATTTTTATTCCTATATTTTGACAGATGGGTGGGGCGTAGCGACATTTGCGTCGTCTTTGCCCGTTTTTCGAGACACGTTCACTAGTACGAACGATTCTTTTAACGTGTTTTGTAAAAAATATATAAAAAAAGGTGCAACACGAGGACTTCCCAAGGGGTCACACATCCTAGTACTACTCTCGCCCAAACACGCTTGACTTCGAAGTTCTGATGGGATCCGGCGCATTAGTGCTGGTATGGTTGCACCCGTTAGGATTCTCCATTTTTATTCATATAATTCGATATATGGGTGGGACGTAGCGACATTTGAGTCGTGAATGCGCGTTTATCGAGATATTTTCACTAGAACAAATAGGGGTGGGCAATTGGTAAAAATCGGCCCGAACCGGGTCGGTACCGAAATTTGCCAAATTCTGGTACCGATAGCGGTACCGGTTGGACCGGTATAACGGACCGTTCGGTACTGGTTTTTACCGAATAAATATCAAAAATTAATAAAATTATTATTTTATTATTATTATTATTATTATTATTATTATTATTTTATTACTATAATCAATATTTTTTTATTATTATTAATTATTTTTTAATAAATAAATAAAAATTAGAAATCCGGTATATACCTGTATGGTTCGTTAAAATCGAACCATAAAAACCCGGTACCGAAATCGGTAATAAAAAATCGACATATATCGATTTTTTTTGTTCCGAAACTGGACCGGTTATTTTTGTACCGAACCGACCTGTTCGAACAAGTCCGTAAAAATAGAAAATTATGTCCAACTCTTGTACAAACGTTTTCTTTCACCGTGTCTCGTAAAAAATATATAAAACTGGCGCAACACAAGGACTTTCCAGGGGATCACTCATTCTATTACTACTCTCGCCCAAGCACGCTTGACTTCGGAGTTCTGATGGGATCCGATGCATTAGTGCTGGTATGATAGCACCCGTTAAGATTTTTTATTTTTATTCCTATATTTTGACATATGGGAGGGGCGTAGCGACATTTGCGTCGTGTATGCGCGTTTAGCGAGACACGTTCACTAGTACGAATGATTCTTTTATCGTGTTTCGTAAAAAATATATAAAAAAGGGTGCAACACGAGGACTTCCCATGGGGTCACCCATCCTAGTAGTACTCTCGCCCAAGCACGCTTAACTTCAGAATACTGATGGGATCCGGTGCATTAGTGCTGGTATGATCGCACACGTTAGGATTCTCCATTTTTATTCCTATAATTTGACATATGGGTGGGATGTAGCGACACTTGCGTCGTGAATGCGCGCTTACCGAGATATTTTCACTAGAACAAACTAGGGGTGGTCAACTGGTAAAAATCGGCCCGAACCGGGTCGGTACCGAAATTTGCCAAATTTCGGTACCGATAACGGTACCGGTTGGACCGGAATAACGGACCGTTCGATACTAGTTTTTATCGAATAAATATCAAAAATTAATAAAATTATTATTTTATTATTATTATTATTATTATTAATAGTATTAATATTTTTTATTACTATAATCAATATTTTATTATTATTAATTATTTTTTAATAAATAAATAAAAATTAGAAATCCGGTATATACCCGTATGGTTCGTTAAAACCGAACCATAAAAACTCGGTACCAAAATACGTATCAAAAAATCGATTTATACCGATTATTTTGTTCCGAAACCGGACTGGTTATTTTTGTACCGAACAGACCGGTTCAGACCTGTCCATAAAAATAGATAATTATGTCCAACCCTAGTACAAACATTTTCTTTCACCATGTCTCGTGAAAAATATATAAAACTGGCGCAACACGAGGAATTCCCAGGGGGTCACTCATTCTAGTACTACTCTCGCCCAAGCACACGCTTGACTTCGGAGTTCTGATGGGATCCGGTGCATTAGTGCTGGTATGATCGCAACCGTTAAGATTTTCTATTTTTATTCCTATATTTTGACATATGGGTGGGGCATAGCGACGTTTGCGTCGTTTATGCGCGTTTATCGAGACACGTTCACTAGTACGAACGATTCTTTTATCGTGTTTCGTAAAAAATATATAAAAAAGGGTGCAACACGAGGACTTTCCAGGGGGTCACCCATCCTAGTACTACTCTCGCCCAAGCACGCTTACCTTCGGAGTTCTGATGGGATCCGGTGCATTAGTGCTGGTATAATCACACCCGTTAGTATTCTCCATTTTTATTCCTATAATTCGACATATGGGTGGGACGTAGCGACATTTGCGTCGTGAATGCGCGTTTATCGAGATATTTTCACTAGAACAAACTAGGGGTGGGCAACTGGTAAAAATCTGCCCGAACTGTGTCGGTACTAAAATTTGCCAAATTCCGGTACCGATTGCTGTACCGGTTGGACCGGTATAACGGACCGTTCGGTACTGCTTTTTACCGAATAAATATCAAAAATTAAAAAAATAATTATTTTATTATTATTATTAATATTATTATTATTATTTTATTACTATAATCAATATTTAATTATTATTATTAATTATTTTTTAATAAATAAATAAAAATTTAAAAAGCGGTATATACCCGTATGGTTCGTCAAAACCGATCCATAAAAACTCGTTACCGAAACCGGTATCAAAAAATCGATATATATCGATTTTTTTGTACCGAAACCTGACTGGTTATTTTTGTACCGAACCGACCCGTTCGGACCGGTCCGAAAAAATAGAAAATTACATCCATCTATAGTACAAACGTTTTCTTTCACCGTGTCTCGCAAAAAATATTTAAAACTGGAGGAACACCAGGACTTCTCAGGGGGTCACTCATTCTAGTACTACTCTCGCCCAAGCACGCTTGACTTCGGAGTTCTGATGGGATCCGGTGCATTAGTGCTGGTATGATCGCACCCGTTAAGATTTTCTATTTTTATTCCAATATTTTGACATATAGGTGCGGCGTAGCGACATTTGCGTCGTGTATGCGCGTTTACCGAGACATGTTCACTAGTACGAACGATTCTTTTATTGTGTTTCGTAAAAAATATATAAAAAAAGGGTGCAACACGAGGACTTCCCAGGGGGTCACCCATCATTGTGCTACTCTCGCCAAATCACGCTTAATTTCGGAGTTTTGATGAGATCCGGTGCAGTAGTGCTGGTATAATCGCACCCGTTAGGATTCTCCATTTTTATTCCTATAATTCGACATATGTGTGGGACGTAGCGATATTTGTGTCGTGAATGCGCGTTTACCGATATATTTTCACTAGAACAAACTAGGGGTGGGCAATTGGTAAAAATCGGCCCGAACCGGGTCGGTTCTGAAATTTACGAAATTTTGGTTCCGATAGCGGTACCGATTGGACCGATATAACGGACCGTTCTATACTCGTTTTTATATAATAAATATCAAAAATTAATAAAATTATTATTTTATTATTATTATTATTATTATTATTATTATTATTAATATTATTTTTTTATTACTATAATCAATATTTTAGTATTATTATTAATTATTTTTTAATAAATAAATAAAAATTTGAAAATCGGTATATACCCGTATGGCTCGTTAAAACAGAACAATAAAAACTCGGTCCCGAAATCGATATCAAAAAACCGATATATACCGATTTCTTTGTACCGAAATCGGACTGGTTATTTTTGTACCGAACCGACCGGTCCGAAAAAATAGAAAATTATGTCCATACCTAGTTCAAAATATATAAACTTGGCGCAACACGAGTACTTCCCATGGGTCACTCATTCTAGTACTACTCTTGCCCAAGCACGCTTGACTTCGGAGTTCTGATGGGATCCGGTTCATTAGTGTTGGTATGATCGCACCCGTTAAAATTTTCTATTTTTATTCCTATATTTTGGTAGATGGGTGGGGCGTAGCGACATTTGCATCGTCTTTGCACATTTATCGAGACACGTTCACTAGTACGAACGATTCTTTTATCGTGTTTCGTAAAAAATATATAAAAAAGGGTGCAACACGAGGACTTCTCAGGGGGTCACCCATCCTAGTACTACTCTCGCCCAAGCACGCTTAGCTTCGGAGTTCTGATGGGATTCGTTGCATTAGTCCTAGTATGATCGCACCCGTTAAAATTCACCATTTTTATTCCTATAATTCGACATATGGATTGGGACGTAGCGACATTGGCGTCGTGAATGCGCGTTTACCGAGATATGTTCACTAGTACAAACTAAAGGTGGGCAACTGGTAAAAATTGGTTAGAACCGGACCGGTATCGAAATTAGCCAAATTTTGGTACCGATAGCGATACCTGTTGGACAGGTATAACGGACCGGTACGATACTGTTTTTTACCGAATAAATATTAAAAATTAATAAATTTCATATTTTATTATTATTATTATTATTATTATTTTTTTATTACTATAATCAATATTTTATTATTATTATTAATTATTTTTTAATAAATAAATAATAATTAGAAATCCGGTATATACCCATATGGTTCGTTAAAACCGAACCATAAAAACCCGGTACCGAAATCGGTATCAAAAAACCGATATATACCGATTTTTTTGTTCCGAAACCGCACCGGTTATTTTCGTACCGAACCGACCGGTTCGGACCAGTCCGAAAAAATAAAAAATTATGTCCAACCCTAGTATAAACGTTTTCTTTCACCATGTCTCGTAAAAAATATATAAAACTGGCGCAACACGAGGACTTACCAGGGGGTCACTCATTCTAGTACTACTCTCGCCCAAGCACGCTTGAATTTGGAGTTCTGATGGGATCTGGTGCATTAATGCTGGTATGATCGCACCCGTTAAGATTTTCTTTTTTTATTCCTATATTTTGACATATGGGTGGGGCGTAGCAACATTTGCGTTATGTATGCCCGTTTACCGAGACACGTTCACAAGTATGAACGATTCTTTTATCGTGTTTCGTAAAAAATATATAAAAAAGGGTGCAACACGAGGACTTCCCAGGGGGTCACCCATCCTAGTACTACTCTTGCCCAAGCACGCTTGACTTCAGAGTTCTGATGGGATCCGGTGCATTAGTGCTGGTATGATCGCACCCGTTAGGATTCTCCATTATTATTCCTATAATTCGACATATGGGTGGGACGTAGCGACATTTGCGACGTTAATGCGCGTTTAGCGAGATATTTTCCCTAGAACAAACTAGGGGAGGGCAACTGGTAAAAATCGGCCTGAACCGGGTAGGTACTGAAATTTGACAAATTTTGGTACCGATAGAAGTACCGGTTGGACCCGTATAACGGACCGTTCGGTACTTGTTTTACGGAATAAATATCAAAAATTAATAAAATTATTATTTTATTATTATTATTAATATTAATAATATTTTTTCTATTACTATAATCAATATTTTATTATTATTATTAATTATTTTTTAATAAATAAATAAAAATTAGAAAAGCGGTATATACCCGTATGGTTAATTAAAACCGAACCATAAAAACTCGGTACCGAAACCGGTATCAAAAAACCGATATATACTAATTTTTTTGTACCGAAACCGTATCGGTTATTTTTGTACCGAACCGACCGGTTCGAACCGGTCCGAAATAATAGAAAATTATGTCCATCTCTAGTACAAACGATTTCTTTCACCGTATCTCGCAAAAAATATATATAAAATTGGCGCAACACGAGGACTTCCCAGGGGTCACTCATTCTTGTACTACTCTCGCCCAAGCACGCTTGACTTCGGAGTTCTGATGGGATCCGGTGCATTAGTGCTGGTATGATCGCACCCGTTAAGATTTTCTATTTTTAATTCCTATATTTTGACATATTGGTTGGGCGTAACGACATTTGCGTCGTGTATGTGCGTTTACCGAGACATGTTTACTAGTACGAACGATTCTTTTATCGTGTTTCATAAAAAATATAAAAAAAGGGTGCAACACGAGGACTTCCCAGGGGGTCACCCATACTAGTACGACTCTCGCCCAAGCACGCTTAACTTCGGAGTTCTAATGAGATCCGGTGCATTAGTGCTGGTTTGATCGCACCCGTTAGGATTCTTCACTTTTATTCCTATAATTCGACATATGGGTGGGATGAATCGACATTTGTGTCGTGAATGCGCGTTTACCGAGATATTTTCACTAGAATAAACTAGGAGTGGGCAACTGGTAAAAATCGGCCCGAGCCGGGTCGGTACCGAAATTTGCCAAATTCCGGTACCGATAGCGGTACCGGTTTGACCAGTATAACGGACCGTTTGGTACTGGTTTTTCTCGAATAAATATTAAAAACTAATAAAATTATTATTTTATTATTATTATTATTATTATTAATATTAATTTTTTTTATTACTATAATCAATATTTAATTATTATTATTAATTATTTTTTAATAAATAAATAAAAATTAGAAATCCGGTATATACCCGTATGGTTCGTTAAAACCAAACCATAAAAACTAGGTACCGAAATCAGTATCAAAAAATCGATATATACCGATTTTTTGTTCCGAAACCGGACCGGTAATTTTTGTACCAAACCAACCTGTTCAGACCGGTCCGAAAAAATAGAAAATTATGTCCAACCCTAGTACAAACGTTTTCTTTCACCGTGTCTCGTAAAAAATATATAAAACTGGCGCAACACGAGGACTTACCAGGGGGTCACTCATTCTAGTACTACTCTCGCCCAAGCACGCTTGACTTCGGAGTTTTGCTGGGATCCGGTGCATTAGTGCTGGTATGATTGCACCCGTTAAGATTTTCTATTTTTATTCCTATAGTTTGACAAATGGGTGGGGCGTAGCGACATTTGCGTCATGTATGCCCGTTTACCGAGACACGTTCACGTGTACGAACGATTCTTTTATCGTGTTTCGTAAAAAATATATAAAAAAGGGTGCAACACGAGGACTTCCCAGGGGGTCACCCATCCTAGTACTACTCTCGCCCAAGGACGCTTAAATTCGGAGTTCTGATGGGATCCGGTGCATTAGTACTGGTATGATCGCACCAGTTAGGATTCTCCATTTTTATTCATATAATTCGACATATGGGTGGGATGTAGCGACATTTGCGTCGTGATTGCGCGTTTACCGAGATATTTTCACTAGAACAACCTAGGGGTGGGCAACTGGTAAAAATCGGCCCGAGCCGTGTCGGTAAAGAAATTTGTCAAATTCCGGTACCGATAGCGGTACCGGTTGGACCGGTATAACGGACCGTTCGGTACTGGTTTTTATCGAATAAATATTAAAAATTAATAAAATTATTATTTTATTATTATTATTATTATTATTATTATTTTTTTTATTACTATAAATAATATTTTATTATTATTATTAATTATTTTTTAATAAATAAATAAAAATTAGAAATCCGGTATATACCCGTATGGTTCGTTAAAACCGAACCATAAAAACTCGGTACCGAAATCAGTATCAAAAAATCGATATATACCGATTTGTTTGTTTCGAAACCGGATCGGTAATTTTTGTACCGAACCGACTGTTTCGGACCGGTCCGAAAAAATAGAAAATTATGTCCAACCCTAGTACAAACGTTTTCTTTCATTGTGTCTCGTAAAAAATATATAAAACTGGCGCAACACGAGGACTACCTAGGGGGTAACTCATTCCAGTACTTCTCGCCCAAGCACGCTGGACTTCGGAGTTTTGATGGGATTCGGTGCATTAGTGCTGGTATGATCGCACCCGTTAAGATTTTCTATTTTTATTCCTATATTTTGACATGTGGGTGGGGCGTAGCAACATTTGCTTCATGTATGCCCATTTACCGAGACACATTCTAAAGTACGAACGATTCTTTTATCGTGTTTCGTAAAAAATATATAAAAAAAGGTGCAACACGAGGACTTCTCAGGGGGTCACACATCCTAGTACTACTCTCGCCCAAGCACGCTTAACTTCAGAATTCTGATGGGATCCGGTGCATTAGTGCTGGTATGATCGCACCCGTTAGGACTCTCCATTTTTATTCGACATATGGGTGGGACGTAGAGACATTTGCAACGTGAATATGCGTTTATCGAGATATTTTCACTAGAACAAACTAGGGGTGGGCAACTGGTAAAAATCGGCCCGAACCGGTTCGGTTCTAAAATTTGCCAAATTTCGGTACCGATAGTAGTACCGGTTGGACCGGTATAACGGACCGTTCGGTACTGGTTTTTACGGTACAAATATCAAAAATTAATAAAATTATTATTTTATTATTATTATTAATATTAATATTATTTTTTCTATTACTATAATCAATATTTTATTATTATTATTAATTATTTTTTAATAAAGAAATAAAAATTAGAAAATCGGTATATACCCGTATGGTTCGTTAAAACCGAACCATAAAAATTCGGTACCAAAACCGGTATCAAAAAATCGATATATACCAAAAAAAATTTACTGAAACCGTACCGGTTTCGAACAGGTCCAAAATAATAGAAAATTATGTCCATCCCTAGAACAAACGTTTTCTTTCACCTTGTCTCACAAAAAATATTTAAAATTGGCGCAACACGAGGACTTTACAGGGGGTCACTCATTCTAGTACTACTCTCGTCCAAGCACGCTTGACTTCGGAGTTCTGATGGGATCCGGTGCATTAGTGCTGGTATGATCGCACCCGTTAAGATTTTCTATTTTTAATTCCTATAATTTGACATATTGGTGGGGCGTAACGACATTTGCGTCGTGTATGTGCGTTTACCGAGACACGTTCACTAGTACGAACGATTCTTTTATCGTGTTTCGTAAAAAATATAAAAAAAGGGTGCAACACGAGGACTTCCCAGGGGGTCACCCATCCTAGTACGACTCTCGCCCAAGCACGTTTAACTTCGAAGTTCTGATGGGATCCGGTGCATTAGTGCTGGTTTGATCGCACCCATTAGGATTTTTCATTTTTATTCCTATAATTCGACATATGGGTGGGATGTAGCGACATTTTCGTCGTGAATGTGCGTTTACCGAGATATTTTCACTAGAACAAACTAGGGGTGGGCAACTAGTAAAAATCGGCCCAAGCCGGGTTGGTACCTAAATTTGCCAAATTCCGGTACCGATAGCGGTACCGGTTGGACCGGTATAACGGACCGTTTGGTACTAGTTTTTATCGAATAAATATTAAAAATTAATAAAATTATTATTTTATTATTTTTATTAGTATTTTACTATTTTTATTATTATTAATATTAAAAAAAAATTATTACTATAATCAATATTTTATTATTATTAATAATTATTTTTTAATAAATAAATAAAAATTAGAAATCTGGTATATACCCGTATGGTTCATTAAAACCGAACCATAAAAACTCGGTACCGAAATCGGTATCAAAAAACATATATATACCGATTTTTTTTTTCCGAAACCAAACCGGTAAATTTTGTACCGAACCGACCGTTTCGGACCGGTCCAAAAAATAAGAAAATTATGTCCAACCCTAGTACAAACGTTTTCTTTCACCGTGTCTCGTAAAAAATATATAAAACTGGCACAACACGAGAACTACCCAGTGGGTCACTCATTCTATTACTTCTCGCCCAAGCACGCTTGACTTCGGAATTCTGATGGAATCCGGTGCATTAGTGCTGGTATGATCGCACCCGTTAAGATTTTCTGTTTTTATTCCTATATTTTGACATGTGGGTGGGGCGTAGCGACATTTGCATCATGTATGCCCGTTTACCGAGACACGTTCACAAGTACGAAAGATTCTTTTATCGTGTTTCGTAAAAAATATATAAAAAAGGGTGCAACACGAGGACTTCCGAGGGGGTCACCCATCCTAGTACTACTCTCGCCCAAGCACGCTAAACTTCGGAGTTCTGATGGGATCCGGTGCATGAGTGCTGGTATGATCGCACCCGTTAGAAATCTCCATTTTTATTCCTATAATTCGAGATATGGGTGGGACGTAGCGACATTTGCGACGTGAATGCGCGTTTACCGAGATATTTTCACTAGAACAAACTAGGGGTGGGCAACTGGTAAAAATCGGCCCGAACCGGGTAGGTACTGAAATTTGCCAAATTCCGGTACCGATAGCAGTACCGGTTGGACCGGTATAACGGACCGTTCGGTACTAGTTTTTACGGAATAAATATCAAAAATTAATAAAATTATTATTTTATTATTATTATTAATATTAATATTAATATTATTTTTTCTATTACTATAATCAATATTTTATTATTATTATTAATTATTTTTTAATAAATAAATAAAAATTAGAAAACCGGTATATACCCGTATGGTTCGTTAAAACCGAACCATAAAAACTCGGTACCGAAACCGGTATCAAAAAACCGATATATACCAATTTTTTTGTACCGAAACCGAACCGGTTATTTTTATACAGAACCGACCGGTTCGAACCGGTCCGAAATAATAGAAAATTATGTCCATCCCTAGTACAAACGTTTTCTTTCACCGTGTCTAGCAAAAAATATATAAATTTTGCGCAACACGGGGACTTTCCAGGGGGTCACTCATTCTAGTACTACTCTCGTCCAAGCACGCTTGACTTCGGAGTTCTGATGGGATCCGGTGCATTAGTGCTGGTATGATCGCACCCGTTAAGATTTTCTATTTTTAATTCCTATAATTTGACATATTGGTGGGGCGTAACGACATTTGTGTTGAGTATGTGCGTTTACCGAGACACGTTCACTAGTACGAACGATTCTTTTATCGTGTTTCGTAAAAATATAAAAAAAAAGGTGCAACATGAGGACTTCCCAGGGGGTCACCCAACCTAGTACGACTCTCGCCAAAGCACGCTTAACTTCGGAGTTATGATGGGATCCGGTGCATTAGTGCTGGTTTGATCGCACCCATTAGGATTCTTCATTTTTATTCATATAATTCGACATATGGGTGGGATGTAGCGACATTTGCGTCGTCAATGCGCGTTTACCGAGATATTTTCACTAGAACAAACTAGGGGTGGGCAACTAGAAAAAATCGGCCCGAGCCGAGTCGGTACCGAAATTTGCAAAATTTCGGTACCGATAGCGGTACCGGTTTGACCGGTATAACGGACCGTTCGGTACTGGTTTTTATCGAATAAATATTAAAAATTAATAAAACTACTATTTTATTATTATTTTATTATTTTTATTATTATTAATATTAATTTTTTTTTATTACTATAATCAATATTTTATTATTATTATTAATTATTTTTTAATAAATAAATAAAAATTAGAAATCCGGTATATAGCCGTATGGTTCGTTAAAACCGAACCATAAAAACTCGGTACCGAAATCAGTATCAAAAAATCGATATATACCGATATTATTGTTTCGAAACCGGACCGGTAATTTTTGTACAAACCGACCGTTTCGGACCGTTCCGGAAAAATAGAAAATTATGTCAAACCCGAGTACAAACGTTTTCTTGCACCGTGTCTAGTAAAAAATATATAAAACTGGCGCAACACGAGGACTACAAAGGGGGTCACTCATTCTAGTACTTCTCGCCCAAGCACGCTTGACTTCGGAGTTCTGATGGTATCCGATGCATTAGTGCTGGTATGACCGCACCCGTTAAGATTTTCTATTTTTATTCCGATATTTTGACATGTGGGTGGGGCATAGCGACATTTGCGTCATGTATGCCCGTTTACCGAGACACGTTCACAAGTACGAACGATTCTTTTATCGTGTTTCGTATAAAATATATAAAAAAGGGTACAACACGAGGACTTCCCAAGGGGTCACCCATCCTAGTACTACTCTCGCCCAAGCACGCTTAACTTCGGAGTTCTGATGGGATCCGGTGCATTAGTGCTGGTATGATCGCACTCGTTAGAACTCTCCATTTTTATTCCTATAATTCGACATATGGGTGGGACGTAGCGACATTTGCGACGTGAATGCATGTTTACCTAGATATTTTCACTAGAACAAACTAGGGGTGGGCAACTAGTAAAAATTGGCCCGAACCAGGTAGGTACTGAAATTTGCCAAATTTCGGTACCGATAGCAGTACCGGTTGGACCGGTATAACGGCCCGTTCGGTTCTGGTTTTTACGGAATAAATATCAAAAATTAATAAAATTATTATTTTATTATTATTATTAATATTAATATTATTTTTTCTATTACTATAATGAATATTTTATTATTAATATTAATTATTTTTTAATAAATAAATAAAAATTAAAAAATCGGTGTATACCCGTATGGTTCGTTAAAATCGAACCATAAAAACTCGATTCCGAAACCGGTATCAAAAAACCGATATATACCAAATTTTTTGTACCGAAACCGTACCGGTTATTTTTGTACCGAACCGACCGTTTCGAACTTGTCCGAAATAGTAGAAAATTATGTCCATCCCTAGTACAAACGTTTCCTTTCACCGTGTCTCGCAAAAAATATATAAAATTGGCGCAACACGAGGACTTTCCAGGGGGTCACTCATTCTAGTACTACTCTCGTCCAAGCGCACTTGACTTCGGAGTTCTGATGGGATCCGGTGCATTAGTGCTGGTATGATCGCACCCGTTAAGATTTTCTATTTTTAATTCCTATATTTTGACATATTGGTGGGGTGTACCGACATTTGCGTCGTGTATGTGCGTTTATCGAGACACGTTCACTAGTACGAACGATTCTTTTATCGTGTTTCGTAAAAAATATAAAAAAAAAGGTGCAACTCGAGGACTTCCCAAGGGGTCACCCATCCTAGTATGACCCTCGCTCAAGCACGCTTATCTTCGGAGTTCTGATGGGATCCGGTGCATTAGTGCTGGTTTGATCGCACCCATTAGGATTCTTCATTTTTATTCCTAGCAAGGTCGGTACCGAAATTTGTCGAATTCCGGTACCGATAGCGGTACCGGTTGGACCGGTATAACGGACCGTTCGGTACTGGTTTTTATCGAATAAATATTAAAAACTAATAAAATTATTATTTTATTATATTTATTATTATTTTTATTTTTATTAATATTAATATTATTTTTATTACTATAATCAATATTTTATTATTATAAATTATTTTTTAATAAATAAATAAAAATTAGAAATCCGGTATATACCGGTATGGTTCGTTAAAATCGAACCATAAAAACTCTGTACCGAAATCAGTATCAAAAAATCGATATATACCAATTTTTTTGTTCCGAAACCGGACCGGTAATTTTTGTACCGAACCAACCTGTTCAGACCGGTCCGAAAAAATAGAAAATTATGTCCAACCCTAGTACAAACGTTTTCTTTCACCGTGTCTCGTAAAAAATATATAAAACTGGCGCAACACGAGGACTTACCAGGGGGTCACTCATTCTAGTACTACTCTCGCCCAAGCACGCTTGACTTCGGAGTTTTGCTGGGATCCGGTGCATTAGTGCTGGTATGATTGCACCCGTTAAGATTTTCTATTTTTATTCCTATAGTTTGACAAATGGGTGGGGCGGAGCGACATTTGCGTCATGTATGCCCGTTTACCGAGACACGTTCACGTGTACGAACGATTCTTTTATCGTGTTTCGTAAAAAATATATAAAAAAGGGTGCAACACGAGGACTTCCCAGGGGGTCACCCATCCTAGTACTACTCTCGCCCAAGGACGCTTAAATTCGGAGTTCTGATGGGATCCGGTGCATTAGTACTGGTATGATCGCACCAGTTAGGATTCTCCATTTTTATTCATATAATTCGACATATGGGTGGGATGTAGCGACATTTGCGTCGTGATTGCGCGTTTACCGAGATATTTTCACTAGAACAACCTAGGGGTGGGCAACTGGTAAAAATCGGCCCGAGCCGTGTCGGTAAAGAAATTTGTCAAATTCCGGTACCGATAGCGGTACCGGTTGGACCGGTATAACGGACCGTTCGGTACTGGTTTTTATCGAATAAATATTAAAAATTAATAAAATTATTATTTTATTATTATTATTATTATTAATATTAATATTTTTTTATTACTATAATTAATATTTTATTATTATTATTAATTATTTTTTAATAAATAAATAAAAATTAGAAATCCGGTATATACCCGTATGGTTCGTTAAAACCGAACCATAAAAACTCGGTACCGAAATCAGTATCAAAAAATCGATATATACCGATTTTTTTGTTTCGAAACCGGATCGGTAATTTTTGTACCGAACCGACTGTTTCGGACCGGTCCGAAAAAATAGAAAATTATGTCCAACCCTAGTACAAACGTTTTCTTTCATTGTGTCTCGTAAAAAATATATAAAACTGGCGCAACACGAGGACTACCTAGGGGGTAACTCATTCCAGTACTTCTCGCCCAAGCACGCTGGACTTCGGAGTTTTGATGGGATTCGGTGCATTAGTGCTGGTATGATCGCACCCGTTAAGATTTTCTATTTTTATTCCTATATTTTGACATGTGGGTGGGGCGTAGCGACATTTGCTTCATGTATGCCCATTTACCGAGACACATTCTAAAGTACGAACGATTCTTTTATCGTGTTTCGTAAAAAATATATAAAAAAAGGTGCAACACGAGGACTTCCCAGGGGGTCACACATCCTAGTACTACTCTCGCCCAAGCACGCTTAACTTCAGAATTCTGATGGGATCCGGTGCATTAGTGCTGGTATGATCGCACCCGTTAGGACTCTCCATTTTTATTCCTATAATTCGACATATGGGTGGGACGTAGCGACATTTGCGATGTGAATATGCGTTTACCGAGATATTTTCACTAGAACAAACTAGGGGTGGGCAACTGGTAAAAATCGGCCCGAACCGGTTCGGTACTAAAATTTGCCAAATTTCGGTACCGATAGTAGTACCGGTTGGACCGGTATAACGGACCGTTCGGTACTGGTTTTTACGGTACAAATATCAAAAATTAATAAAATTATTATTTTATTATTATTATTAATATTAATATTATTTTTTCTATTACTATAATCAATATTTTATTATTATTATTAATTATTTTTTAATAAAGAAATAAAAATTAGAAAATCGGTATATACCCGTATGGTTCGTTAAAACCGAACCATAAAAATTCGGTACCAAAACCGGTATCAAAAAACCGATATATACCAAAAAAATTTTACTGAAACCGTACCGGTTTTTTTTTTGTATAGAACTTACCGGTTCGAACAGGTCCAAAATAATAGAAAATTATGTCCATCCCTAGAACAAACGTTTTCTTTCACCTTGTCTCACAAAAAATATTTAAAATTGGCGCAACACGAGGACTTTACAGGGGGTCACTCATTCTAGTACTACTCTCGTCCAAGCACGCTTGACTTCGGAGTTCTGATGGGATCCGGTGCATTAGTGCCGGTATGATCGCACCCGTTAAGATTTTCTATTTTTAATTCCTATAATTTGACATATTGGTGGGGCGTAACGACATTTGCGTCGTGTATGTGCGTTTACCGAGACACGTTCACTAGTACGAGCGATTCTTTTATCGTGTTTCGTAAAAAATATAAAAAAAGGGTGCAACACGAGGACTTCCCAGGGGATCACCCATCCTAGTACGACTCTCGCCCAAGCACGTTTAACTTCGAAGTTCTGATGGGATCCGGTGCATTAGTGCTGGTTTGATCGCACCCATTAGGATTTTTCATTTTTATTCCTATAATTCGACATATGGGTGGGATGTAGCGACATTTTCGTCGTGAATGTGCGTTTACCGAGATATTTTCACTAGAACAAACTAGGGGTGGGCAACTAGTAAAAATCGGCCCAAGCCGGGTTGGTACCTAAATTTGCCAAATTCCGGTACCGATAGCGGTACCGGTTGGACCGGTATAACGGACCGTTTGGTACTAGTTTTTATCGAATAAATATTAAAAATTAATAAAATTATTATTTTTATTATTATTTTACTATTTTTATTATTATTAATATTAAAAAAAAATTATTACTATAATCAATATTTTATTATTATTATTAATTATTTTTTAATAAATAAATAAAAATTAGAAATCTGGTATATACCCGTATGGTTCGTTAAAACCGAACCATAAAAACTCGGTACCGAAATCGGTATCAAAAAACATATATATACCGATTTTTTTGTTCCGAAACCAAACCGGTAAATTTTGTACCGAACCGACCGTTTCGGACCGGTCCAAAAAATAAGAAAATTATGTCCAACCCTAGTACAAACGTTTTCTTTCACCGTGTCTCGTAAAAAATATATAAAACTGGCACAACACGAGAACTACCCAGTGGGTCACTCATTCTATTACTTCTCGCCCAAGCACGCTTGACTTCGGAATTCTGATGGGATCCGGTGCATTAGTGCTGGTATGATCGCACCCGTTAAGATTTTCTGTTTTTATTCCTATCTTTTGACATGTGGGTGGGGCGTAGCGACATTTGCATCATGTATGCCCGTTTACCGAGACACGTTCACAAGTACGAAAGATTCTTTTATCGTGTTTCGTAAAAAATATATAAAAAAGGGTGCAACACGAGGACTTCCGAGGGGGTCACCCATCCTAGTACTACTCTCGCCCAAGCACGCTAAACTTCGGAGTTCTGATGGGATCCGGTGTATGAGTGCTGGTATGATCGCACCCGTTAGAAATCTCCATTTTTATTCCTATAATTCGAGATATGGGTGGGACGTAGCGACATTTGCGACGTGAATGCGCGTTTACCGAGATATTTTCACTAGAACAAACTAGGGGTGGGCAACTGGTAAAAATCGGCCCGAACCGGGTAGGTACTGAAATTTTCCAAATTCCGGTACCGATAGCAGTACCGGTTGGACCGGTATAACGGACCGTTCGGTACTAGTTTTTACGGAATAAATATCAAAAATTAATAAAATTATTATTTTATTATTATTATTAATATTAATATTAATATTATTTTTTCTATTAATATAATCAATATTTTATTATTATTATTAATTATTTTTTAATAAATAAATAAAAATTAGAAAACCGGTATATACCCGTATGGTTCGTTAAAACCGAACCATAAAAACTCGGTACCGAAACCGGTATCAAAAAACCGATATATACCAATTTTTTTGTACCGAAACCGAACCGGTTATTTTTATACAGAACCGACCGGTTCGAACCGGTCCAAAATAATAGAAAATTATGTCCATCCCTAGTACAAACGTTTTCTTTCACCGTGTCTAGCAAAAAATATATAAATTTTGCGCAACACGGGGACTTTCCAGGGGGTCACTCATTCTAGTACTACTCTCGTCCAAGCACGCTTGACTTCGGAGTTCTGATGGGATCCGGTGCATTAGTGCTGGTATGATCGCACCCGTTAAGATTTTCTATTTTTAATTCCTATAATTTGACATATTGGTGGGGCGTAACGACATTTGTGTTGAGTATGTGCGTTTACCGAGACACGTTCACTAGTACGAACGATTCTTTTATCGTGTTTCGTAAAAATATAAAAAAAAGGGTGCAACACGAGGACTTCCCAGGGGGTCACCCAACCTAGTACGACTCTCGCCAAAGCACGCTTAACTTCGGAGTTATGATGGGATCCGGTGCATTAGTGCTGGTTTGATCGCACCCATTAGGATTCTTCATTTTTATTCATATAATTCGACATATGGGTGGGATGTAGCGACATTTGCGTCGTCAATGCGCGTTTACCGAGATATTTTCACTAGAACAAACTAGGGGTGGGCAACTAGAAAAAATCGGCCCGAGCCGAGTCGGTACCGAAATTTGCAAAATTTCGGTACCGATAGCGGTACCGGTTTGACCGGTATAACGGACCGTTCGGTACTGGTTTTTATCGAATAAATATTAAAAATTAATAAAACTACTATTTTATTATTATTTTATTATTTTTATTATTATTAATATTAATTTTTTTTATTACTATAATCAATATTTTATTATTATTATTAATTATTTTTTAATAAATAAATAAAAATTAGAAATCCGGTATATAGCCGTATGGTTCGTTAAAACCGAACCATAAAAACTCGGTACCGAAATCAGTATCAAAAAATCGATATATACCGATATTTTTGTTTCGAAACCGGACCGGTAATTTTTGTACAATCCGACCGTTTCGGACCGTTCCGGAAAAATAGAAAATTATGTCCAACCCTAGTACAAACGTTTTCTTGCACCGTGTCTAGTAAAAAATATATAAAACTGGCGCAACACGAGGACTACAAAGGGGGTCACTCATTCTAGTACTTCTCGCCCAAGCACGCTTGACTTCGGAGTTCTGATGGTATCCGATGCATTAGTGCTGGTATGACCGCACCCGTTAAGATTTTCTATTTTTATTCCGATATTTTGACATGTGGGTGGGGCGTAGCGACATTTGCGTCATGTATGCCCGTTTACCGAGACACGTTCACAAGTACGAACGATTCTTTTATCGTGTTTCGTATAAAATATATAAAAAAGGGTACAACACGAGGACTTCCCAAGGGGTCACCCATCCTAGTACTACTCTCGCCCAAGCACGCTTAACTTCGGAGTTCTGATGGGATCCGGTGCATTAGTGCTGGTATG
The DNA here is from genome assembly GCA_020205555.1 of Panax stipuleanatus. Taxonomy (NCBI): domain Eukaryota; kingdom Viridiplantae; phylum Streptophyta; class Magnoliopsida; order Apiales; family Araliaceae; genus Panax; species Panax stipuleanatus. The sequence continues at coordinate 155,139,482 of CM035117.1, read as the reverse complement.
ATCGCACCCGTTAGAACTCTCCATTTTTATTCCTATAATTCGACATATGGGTGGGACGTAGCGACATTTGCGACGTGAATGCACGTTTACCTAGATATTTTCACTAGAATAAACTAGGGGTGGGCAACTAGTAAAAATCGGCCCGAACCAGGTAGGTACTGAAATTTGCCAAATTTCGGTACCGATAGCAGTACCGGTTGGACCGGTATAACGGCCCGTTCGGTTCTGGTTTTTACGGAATAAATATCAAAAATTAATAAAATTATTATTTTATTATTATTATTAATATTAATATTATTTTTTCTATTACTATAATGAATATTTTATTATTAATATTAATTATTTTTTAATAAATAAATAAAAATTAAAAAATCGGTGTATACCCGTATGGTTCGTTAAAATCGAACCATAAAAACTCGATTCCGAAACCGGTATCAAAAAACCGATATATACCAAATTTTTTGTACCTAAACCGTACCGGTTATTTTTGTACCGAACCGACCGTTTCGAACTTGTCCAAAATAGTAGAAAATTATGTCCATCCCTAGTACAAACGTTTCCTTTCACCGTGTCTCGCAAAAAATATATAAAATTGGCGCAACACGAGGACTTTCCAGGGGGTCACTCATTCTAGTACTACTCTCGTCCAAGCGCACTTGACTTCGGAGTTCTGATGGGATCCGGTGCATTAGTGCTGGTATGATCGCACCCGTTAAGATTTTCTATTTTTAATTCCTATATTTTGACATATTGGTGGGGTGTACCGACATTTGCGTCGTGTATGTGCGTTTATCGAGACACGTTCACTAGTACGAACGATTCTTTTATCGTGTTTCGTAAAAAATATAAAAAAAAAGGTGCAACTCGAGGACTTCCCAAGGGGTCACCCATCCTAGTATGACCCTCGCTCAAGCACGCTTATCTTCGGAGTTCTGATGGGATCCGGTGCATTAGTGCTGGTTTGATCGCACCCATTAGGATTCTTCATTTTTATTCCTAGCAAGGTCGGTACCGAAATTTGTCGAATTCCGGTACCGATAGCGGTACCGGTTGGACCGGTATAACGGACCGTTCGGTACTGGTTTTTATCGAATAAATATTAAAAACTAATAAAATTATTATTTTATTATATTTATTATTATTTTTATTTTTATTAATATTAATATTATTTTTATTACTATAATCAATATTTTATTATTATAAATTATTTTTTAATAAATAAATAAAAATTAGAAATCCGGTATATACCGGTATGGTTCGTTAAAATCGAACCATAAAAACTCTGTACCGAAATCAGTATCAAAAAATCGATATATACCAATTTTTTTGTTCCGAAACCGGACCGGTAATTTTTGTACCGAACCAACCTGTTCAGACCGGTCCGAAAAAATAGAAAATTATGTCCAACCCTAGTACAAACGTTTTCTTTCACCGTGTCTCGTAAAAAATATATAAAACTGGCGCAACACGAGGACTTACCAGGGGGTCACTCATTCTAGTACTACTCTCGCCCAAGCACGCTTGACTTCGGAGTTTTGCTGGGATCCGGTGCATTAGTGCTGGTATGATTGCACCCGTTAAGATTTTCTATTTTTATTCCTATAGTTTGACAAATGGGTGGGGCGTAGCGACATTTGCGTCATGTATGCCCGTTTACCGAGACACGTTCACGTGTACGAACGATTCTTTTATCGTGTTTCGTAAAAAATATATAAAAAAGGGTGCAACACGAGGACTTCCCAGGGGGTCACCCATCCTAGTACTACTCTCGCCCAAGGACGCTTAAATTCGGAGTTCTGATGGGATCCGGTGCATTAGTACTGGTATGATCGCACCAGTTAGGATTCTCCATTTTTATTCATATAATTCGACATATGGGTGGGATGTAGCGACATTTGCGTCGTGATTGCGCGTTTACCGAGATATTTTCACTAGAACAACCTAGGGGTGGGCAACTGGTAAAAATCGGCCCGAGCCGTGTCGGTAAAGAAATTTGTCAAATTCCGGTACCGATAGCGGTACCGGTTGGACCGGTATAACGGACCGTTCGGTACTGGTTTTTATCGAATAAATATTAAAAATTAATAAAATTATTATTTTATTATTATTATTATTATTAATATTAATATTTTTTTTATTACTATAATTAATATTTTATTATTATTATTAATTATTTTTTAATAAATAAATAAAAATTAGAAATCCGGTATATACCCGTATGGTTCGTTAAAACCGAACCATAAAAACTCGGTACCGAAATCAGTATCAAAAAACCGATATATACCGATTTTTTTGTTTCGAAACCGGATCGGTAATTTTTGTACCGAACCGACTGTTTCGGACCGGTCCGAAAAAATAGAAAATTATGTCCAACCCTAGTACAAACATTTTCTTTCATTGTGTCTCGTAAAAAATATATAAAACTGGCGCAACACGAGGACTACCTAGGGGGTAACTCATTCCAGTACTTCTCGCCCAAGCACGCTGGACTTCGGAGTTTTGATGGGATTCGGTGCATTAGTGCTGGTATGATCGCACCCGTTAAGATTTTCTATTTTTATTCCTATATTTTGACATGTGGGTGGGGCGTAGCGACATTTGCTTCATGTATGCCCATTTACCGAGACACATTCTAAAGTACGAACGATTCTTTTATCGTGTTTCGTAAAAAATATATAAAAAAAGGTGCAACACGAGGACTTCCCAGGGGGTCACACATCCTAGTACTACTCTCGCCCAAGCACGCTTAACTTTAGAATTCTGATGGGATCCGGTGCATTAGTGCTGGTATGATCGCACCCGTTAGGACTCTCCATTTTTATTCCTATAATTCGACATATGGGTGGGACGTAGCGACATTTGCGACGTGAATATGCGTTTACCGAGATATTTTCACTAGAACAAACTAGGGGTGGGCAACTGGTAAAAATCGGCCCGAACCGGTTCGGTACTAAAATTTGCCAAATTTCGGTACCGATAGTAGTACCGGTTGGACCGGTATAACGGACCGTTCGGTACTGGTTTTTACGGTACAAATATCAAAAATTAATAAAATTATTATTTTATTATTATTATTAATATTAATATTATTTTTTCTATTACTATAATCAATATTTTATTATTATTATTAATTATTTTTTAATAAAGAAATAAAAATTAGAAAATCGGTATATACCCGTATGGTTCGTTAAAACCGAACCATAAAAATTCGGTACCAAAACCGGTATCAAAAAACCGATATATACCAAATTTTTTTACTGAAACCGTACCGGTTTTTTTTTGTATAGAACCTACCGGTTCGAACAGGTCCAAAATAATAGAAAATTATGTCCATCCCTAGAACAAACGTTTTCTTTCACCTTGTCTCACAAAAAATATTTAAAATTGGCGCAACACGAGGACTTTACAGGGGGTCACTCATTCTAGTACTACTCTCGTCCAAGCACGCTTGACTTCGGAGTTCTGATGGGATCCGGTGCATTAGTGCTGGTATGATCGCACCCGTTAAGATTTTCTATTTTTAATTCCTATAATTTGACATATTGGTGGGGCGTAACGACATTTGCGTCGTGTATGTGCGTTTACCGAGACACGTTCACTAGTACGAACGATTCTTTTATCGTGTTTCGTAAAAAATATAAAAAAAGGGTGCAACACGAGGACTTCCCAGGGGGTCACCCATCCTAGTACGACTCTCGCCCAAGCACGTTTAACTTCGAAGTTCTGATGGGATCCGGTGCATTAGTGCTGGTTTGATCGCACCCAGTAGGATTTTTCATTTTTATTCCTATAATTCGACATATGGGTGGGATGTAGCGACATTTTCGTCGTGAATGCGCGTTTACCGAGATATTTTCACTAGAACAAACTAGGGGTGGGCAACTAGTAAAAATCGGCCCAAGCCGGGTTGGTACCTAAATTTGCCAAATTCCGGTACCGATAGCGGTACCGGTTGGACCGGTATAACGGACCGTTTGGTACTAGTTTTTATCGAATAAATATTAAAAATTAATAAAATTATTATTTTATTATTTTTATTATTATTTTACTATTTTTATTATTATTAATATTAAAAAAAAATTATTACTATAATCAATATTTTATTATTATTATTAATTATTTTTTAATAAATAAATAAAAATTAGAAATCTGGTATATACCCGTATGGTTCGTTAAAACCGAACCATAAAAACTCGGTACCGAAATCGGTATCAAAAAACATATATATACCTATTTTTTTGTTCCGAAACCAAACCGGTAAATTTTGTACCGAACCGACCGTTTCGGACCGGTCCAAAAAATAAGAAAATTATGTCCAACCCTAGTACAAACGTTTTCTTTCACCGTGTCTCGTAAAAAATATATAAAACTGGCACAACACGAGAACTACCCAGTGGGTCACTCATTCTATTACTTCTCGCCCAAGCACGCTTGACTTCGGAATTCTGATGGGATCCGGTGCATTAGTGCTGGTATGATCGCACCCGTTAAGATTTTCTATTTTTATTCCTATATTTTGACATGTGGGTGGGGCGTAGCGACATTTGCATCATGTATGCCCGTTTACCGAGACACGTTCACAAGTACGAAAGATTCTTTTATCGTGTTTCGTAAAAAATATATAAAAAAGGGTGCAACACGAGGACTTCCGAGGGGGTCACCCATCCTAGTACTACTCTCGCCCAAGCACGCTAAACTTCGGAGTTCTGATGGGATCCGGTGTATGAGTGCTGGTATGATCGCACCCGTTAGAAATCTCCATTTTTATTCCTATAATTCGAGATATGGGTGGGACGTAGCGACATTTGCGACGTGAATGCGCGTTTACCGAGATATTTTCACTAGAACAAACTAGGGGTGGGCAACTGGTAAAAATCGGCCCGAACCGGGTAGGTACTGAAATTTGCCAAATTCCGGTACCGATAGCAGTACCGGTTGGACCGGTATAACGGACCGTTCGGTACTAGTTTTTACGGAATAAATATCAAAAATTAATAAAATTATTATTTTATTATTATTATTAATATTAATATTAATATTATTTTTTCTATTACTATAATCAATATTTTATTATTATTATTAATTATTTTTTAATAAATAAATAAAAATTAGAAAACCGGTATATACCCGTATGGTTCGTTAAAACCGAACCATAAAAACTCGGTACCGAAACCGGTATCAAAAAACCGATATATACCAATTTTTTTGTACCGAAACGGAACCGGTTATTTATATACAGAACCGACCGGTTCGAACCGGTCCGAAATAATAGAAAATTATGTCCATCCCTAGTACAAACGTTTTCTTTCACCGTGTCTAGCAAAAAATATATAAATTTTGCGCAACACGGGGACTTTCCAGGGGGTCACTCATTCTAGTACTACTCTCGTCCAAGCACGCTTGACTTCGGAGTTCTGATGGGATCCGGTGCATTAGTGCTGGTATGATCGCACCCGTTAAGATTTTCTATTTTTAATTCCTATAATTTGACATATTGGTGGGGCGTAACGACATTTGTGTTGAGTATGTGCGTTTACCGAGACACGTTCACTAGTACGAACGATTCTTTTATCGTGTTTCGTAAAAATATAAAAAAAAGGGTGCAACACGAAGACTTCCCAGGGGGTCACCCAACCTAGTACGACTCTCGCCAAAGCACGCTTAACTTCGGAGTTATGATAGGATCCGGTGCATTAGTGCTGGTTTGATCGCACCCATTAGGATTCTTCATTTTTATTCATATAATTCGACATATGGGTGGGATGTAGCGACATTTCCGTCGTCAATGCGCGTTTACCGAGATATTTTCACTAGAACAAACTAGGGGTGGGCAACTAGAAAAAATCGGCCCGAGCCGAGTCGGTACCAAAATTTGCAAAATTTCGGTACCGATAGCGGTACCGGTTTGACCGGTATAACGGACCGTTCGGTACTGGTTTTTATCGAATAAATATTAAAAATTAATAAAACTACTATTTTATTATTATTTTATTATTTTTATTATTATTAATATTAATTTTTTTTATTACTATAATCAATATTTTATTATTATTATTAATTATTTTTTAATAAATAAATAAAAATTAGAAATCCGGTATATAGCCGTATGGTTCGTTAAAACCGAACCATAAAAACTCGGTACCGAAATCAGTATCAAAAAATCGATATATACCGATATTTTTGTTTCGAAATCGGACCGGTAATTTTTGTACAAACCGACCGTTTCGGACCGTTCCGGAAAAATAGAAAATTATGTCCAACCCTAGTACAAACGTTTTCTTGCACCGTGTCTAGTAAAAAATATATAAAACTGGCGCAACACGAGGACTACAAAGGGGGTCACTCATTCTAGTACTTCTCGCCCAAGCACGCTTGACTTCGGAGTTCTGATGGTATCCGATGCATTAGTGCTGGTATGACCGCACCCGTTAAGATTTTCTATTTTTATTCCGATATTTTGACATGTGGGTGGGGCGTAGCGACATTTGCGTCATGTATGCCCGTTTACCGAGACACGTTCACAAGTACGAACGATTCTTTTATCGTGTTTCGTATAAAATATATAAAAAAGGGTACAACACGAGGACTTCCCAAGGGGTCACCCATCCTAGTACTACTCTCGCCCAAGCACGCTTAACTTCGGAGTTCTGATGGGATCCGGTGCATTAGTGCTGGTATGATCGCACCCGTTAGAACTCTCCATTTTTATTCCTATAATTCGACATATGGGTGGGACGTAGCGACATTTGCGACGTGAATGCACGTTTACCTAGATATTTTCACTAGAACAAACTAGGGGTGGGCAACTAGTAAAAATCGGCCCGAACCAGGTAGGTACTGAAATTTGCCAAATTTCGGTACCGATAGCAGTACCGGTTGGACCGGTATAACGGCCCGTTCGATTCTAGTTTTTACGGAATAAATATCAAAAATTAATAAAATTATTATTTTATTATTATTATTAATATTAATATTATTTTTTCTATTACTATAATGAATATTTTATTATTAATATTAATTATTTTTTAATAAATAAATAAAAATTAAAAAATCGGTGTATACCCGTATGGTTCGTTAAAATCGAACCATAAAAACTCGATTCCGAAACCGGTATCAAAAAACCGATATATACCAAATTTTTTGTACCGAAACCGTACCGGTTATTTTTGTACCGAACCGACCGTTTCGAACTTGTCCGAAATAGTAGAAAATTATGTCCATCCCTAGTACAAACGTTTCCTTTCACCGTGTCTCGCAAAAAATATATAAAATTGGCGCAACACGAGGACTTTCCAGGGGGTCACTCATTCTAGTACTACTCTCGTCCAAGCGCACTTGACTTCGGAGTTCTGATGGGATCCGGTGCATTAGTGCTGGTATGATCGCACCCGTTAAGATTTTCTATTTTTAATTCCTATATTTTGACATATTGGTGGGGTGTACCGACATTTGCGTCGTGTATGTGCGTTTATCGAGACACGTTCACTAGTACGAACGATTCTTTTATCGTGTTTCGTAAAAAATATAAAAAAAAGGTGCAACTCGAGGACTTCCCAAGGGGTCACCCATCCTAGTATGACCCTCGCTCAAGCACGCTTATCTTCGGAGTTCTGATGGGATCCGGTGCATTAGTGCTGGTTTGATCGCACCCATTAGGATTCTTCATTTTTATTCCTAGCAAGGTCGGTACCGAAATTTGTCGAATTCCGGTACCGATAGCGGTACCGGTTGGACCGGTATAACGGACCGTTCGGTACTGGTTTTTATCGAATAAATATTAAAAACTAATAAAATTATTATTTTATTATATTTATTATTATTTTTATTTTTATTAATATTAATATTATTTTTATTACTATAATCAATATTTTATTATTATAAATTATTTTTTAATAAATAAATAAAAATTAGAAATCCGGTATATACCGGTATGGTTCGTTAAAATCGAACCATAAAAACTCTGTACCGAAATCAGTATCAAAAAATCGATATATACCAATTTTTTTATTCCGAAATCGGACCGGTAATTTTTGTACCGAACCGACAGTTTCGGACGGGTCCAAAAAAATCAAAAATTATGTCCAACCATAGTACAAACGTTTTCTTTCACCGTGTCTCGTAAAAAATTTATAAAACTGGCGCAACACGAGGACTACCCAGGGGGTCACTCATTCTAGTACTTCTCGCCCAAGCACGCTTGACTTCGGAGTTCTGATGGGATCCGGTGCATTAGTGCTGGTATGATCGCACCCGTTAAGATTTTCTATTTTTATTCCTATATTTTGACATGTGGGTGGGGCGTAGCGACATTTGCGTTATGTATGCCCGTTTACCGAGACACGTTCACGAGTACGAACGATTCTTTTATAATGTTTCGTAAAAAATATATAAAAAAAGGTGCAACACGAGGACTTCCCAGGGGGTCACCCATCCTAGTACTACTTTCGCCCAAGCACGCTTGACTTTAGAGTTCTGATGGGATCCGATGCATTAGTGCTCGTATGATCGCACCCGTTATGACTCTCCATTTTTATTCCTATAATTCGACATATGGGTGGGACGTAGCGACATTTGCGACGTGAATGCGCGTTTACCGAGATATTTTCACTAGAACAAACTAGGGGTGGGCAACTGGAAAAAATTAGCCTGAACCGGGTAGGTACTGAAATTTGCCAAATTCCGGTACCGATAGCAGTACCGATTGGACCGGTATAACGGACCGTTCGGTACTGGTTTTTACGGAATAAATATCAAAAATTAATAAAATTATTATTTTATTATTATTATTAATATTAATATTATTTTTTCTATTACTATAACTAATATTTTATTATTATTATTAATTATTTTTTAATAAATAAATAAAAATTAGAAAACCGGTATATACACGAATGGTTCGTTAAAACCGAACCATAAAAACTCGGTACCGAAACCAGTATCAAAAAACCGATATATACCAATTTTTTTGTACCGAAACCGTACCGGTTATTTTTGTACCGAACCGACCGTTTCGAACCGGTCCGAAATAATAGAAAATTATGTTCATCCCTAGTACAAACGTTTTATTTCACCGTGTCTCGCAAAAAATATATAAAATTGGCGCAACACGAGGACTTTCCAGGGGGTCACTCATTCTAGTACTACTCTCGTCCAAGCACGCTTGACTTCAGAGTTCTGATGTGATCCGGTGCATTAGTGCTGGTATGATCGCACCCGTTAAGATTTTCTATTTTTAATTCCTATATTTTGACATATTGGGGGGGCGTAACGACATTTGCGTCGTGTATGTGCGTTTACCGAGACACGTTCACTAGTACGAACGATTCTTTTATCGTGTTTTGTAAAAAATATATAAAAAAAAGGGTGCAACACGAGGACGCTTCACGCCCAAGCACGCTTCACTTCGGAGTTCTGATGGGATCCGGTGCATTAGTGCTGGTTTGATCGCACCCATTAGGATTCTTCTTTTTTATTCCTATAATTCGACATATGGGTGGGATGTAGCGACATTTGCGTCATGAATGCGCGTTTACCGAGATATTTTTACTAGAACAAACTAGGGGTTGGCAACTGGTAAAAATCGGCCCGAGCCGGGTCGGTACCGAAATTTGCCAAATTCCGGTACAGATAGCGGTACCGGTTGGACCGGTATAACGGACCGTTCGGTACTGGTTTTTATCGAATAAATATTAAAAATTAATAAAATTATTATTTTATTATTTTCATTACTATTAATATTAATATTTTTTTATTACTATAATCAATATTTTATTATTATTAATAATTATTTTTTTATAAATAAATAAAAATTATAAATTCGGTATATACCCGTATGGTTCGTTAAAACCGAACCATGAAAACTCGGTACCGAAATCGGTATCAAAAAACTGATATATACCGATTTTTTTGTTTCAAAACCGGACCGGTAATTTTTGTACCGAACCGACCGTTTCGGACCGGTCCGAAAAAATAGAAAATTATGTCCAACCCTAGTACAAACGTTTTCTTTCACCGTGTCTTGTAAAAAATATATAAAACTGGCGCAACACGAGGACTACCTAGGGGGTCACTCATTCTAGTACTTCTCGCCCAAGCACGCTTGACTTCGGAGTTCTGATGGGATCCGGTGTATTAGTGCTGGTATGATCGCACCCGTTAAGATTTTCTATTTTTATTCCTATATTTTGACTATGGGTGGGGCGTAGCGACATTTGCGTCATGTATGCCCGTTTACCGAGACACGTTCACTAGTACGAACGATTCTTTTATCGTGTTTCGTAAAAAATATATAAAAAAGGGAACAACACGAGGACTTCCCAGGGGGTCACCCATCCTAATATTACTCTCGCTCAAGCACAATAACTTCGGAGTTCTGATGGGATCCGGTGCATTAGTGCTGGTATGATCGCACCCGTTAGGATTCTCCTTTTTTATTCCTATAATTCGACATATGGGTGGGACGTAGTGACATTTGCGACGTGATTGTGCGTTTACCGATATATTTTCACTAGAACAAACTAGGGGTGGACAACTGGTAAAAATTGGCTCGAGTCGGGTCGGTATCGAAATTTGCCAAATTCCGGTACCGCATCGGTACCGGTTGGACCGGTATAACGGACCGTTCGTTACTGGTTTTTATCGAATAAATATTAAAAATTAATAAAATTATTATTTTATTATTATTATTATTATTTTTATTATTATTAATATTAATATTTTTTTTATTACTATAATTACTATTTTATTATTATTATTAATTATTTTTTAATAAATAAATAAATATTAGAAATCCGGTATATACCCGTGTGGTTCGTTAAAACCGAACCATAAAAACTCGATTCCGAAATCGGTATCAAAAAATCGATATATACCGATTTTTTTGTTCCAAAACCGGACCGGTAATTTTTGTACCGAACAGACCGTTTCGGACCGGTCCGAAAAAATAGAAAATTATGTCCAACCCTAGTACAAACGTTTTCATTCAACGTGTCTCGTAAAAAATATATAAAACTGGCGCAACACGAGGACTACTCAGGGGGTCACGCATTCTAGTACTTCTCGCCAAAGCACGCTTGACTTCGGAGTTTTGATGTGATCCGATGCATTAGTGCTGGTATGATCGCACCCGTTAAGATTTTTTATTTTTATTCCTATATTTTGACATATGGGTGGGGCGTAGCTACATTTGCGTCATGTATGCCTGTTTACCGAGACATGTTCACATGTACGAACGATTCTTTTATCGTGTTTCGTAAAAAATATAAAAAAAGGGTGCAACACAAGGACTTCCCAGGGGGTCACCCATCCTAGTACTAATCTCGCCCAAGCACGCTTAACTGCGGAGATTTGACGGGATCCGGTGCATTAGTGCTGGTTTGATCGCACCCATTAGGATTCTTCATTTTTATTCCTATAATTCGATATATGGTTGGGATGTAGCGACATTTGCGTCGTGAATGCGCGTTTACCGAGATATTTTCACTAGAACAAACTAGGGGTGGGCAACTGGTAAAAATCGGCCCGAGCCAGGTCGGTATCGAAATTTGCCAAATTCCGGTACCGCTCGGTACCGGTTGGACCGGTATAACGGATCGTTCGTCACTGGTTTTTATCGAATAAATATTAAAAATTAATAAAATTATTATTTTATTATTATTATTATTTTTATTATTATTAATATTAATATTTTTTTATTACTATAATCAATATTTTTTTATTATTATTAATTGTTTTTTAATAAATAAATAAAAATTAAAAATCCGGTATATACCCGTATGGTTCGTTAAAACCGAACCATAAAAACTTGGTACCGAAATCGGTATCAAAAAACCGATATATACCAATTTTTTTGTACCGAAACCGTACCGGTTATCCTTGTACCAAACCGACCGGTTCGAACCGGTCCGAAATAATAGAAAATTATGTCAATACCTAATACAAACGTTTTCTTTCACCGTGTCTCGCAAAAAGTTTATAAAATTGGTGCTACACTAGGACTTTCTAGGGGGTCACTCATTCTAGTACAACTCTCGTCCAAGCACGCTTGACTTCGGAGTTCTGATGAGATCCGGTGCATTAGTGTTGGTATGATCGCACCCATTAAGATTTTTTATTTTTAATTCCTATATTTTGACATATTGGTGGGGGGTAACGACATTTGCGTCGTGTATGTGCGTTTACCGAGATACGTTCACTAGTACGAACGATTCTTTTATCGTGTTTCGTAAAAAATATAAAAAAAAGGGGTGCAACACGAGGACTTCCAAGGGGGTCACCCATCCTAGTGCGACACTCTCTCAAGCACGCTTGACTTCGGAGTTCTGATGGGATCCGGTGCATTAGTGCTGGTTTGATCACACCCATTAGGATTCATTCATTTTTATTCCTATAATTCGACATATGGGTGGGATGTAGTGACATTTGAGTCGTGAATGCGCGTTTACCGAGATATTTTCACTAGAACTAACTCGGGGTGGGCAACTAGTAAAAATCGCCCCGAGCCGGGTCAGTACCGAAATTTGCCAAATTCCGGTACCGATAGCGGTACCGGTTAGACCGCTATAACGGACCGTTCGGTACTGTTTTTTATCGAATAAATATTAAAAATTAATAAAATTATTATTTTATTATTATTATTATTATTATTATTATTATTATTAATATTTATTTATTACTATAATTAATATTTTATTATTATTATATATTGTTTTTTAATAAATAAATAAAAATTAGAAATCCGGTATACACCCTTATGGTTCGTTAAAACCGAACCATAAAAATTAGGTACCGAAATCGGTATAAAAAACATATATATACCGATTTTTTATTCCGAAATCGGACCGGTAATTTTTGTACCGAACCGACCGTTTCGAACCGGTCCGAAAAAATAGAAAATTTTGTCCAACCCTAGTACAAACGTTTTCTTTCACCGTGTCTCGTAAAATAAAACTGGCGCAACACGAGGACTACCCAGGGGGTCACTCATTATAGTACTTCTCGCCCAAGCACGCTTGACTTCGGAGTTCTGATGGGATCCGGTGCATTAGTGCTGGTATGATCGCACCCGTTAAGATTTTCTATTTTTATTCCTATATTTTGACATGTGGGTGGGGCATAGCTACATTTGCGTCATGTATGCCCGTTTACCGAGACACGTTCACAAGTCTGAACGATTCTTTTATCGTGTTTCGTAAAAAATATATAAAAAAGGGTGCAACACGAGGACTTCCCAGGGGGTCACCCATCGTAGTACTACTCTCGCACAAGCACGCTTAACTTCAGAGTTCTAATGGGATCCGGTGCATTAGTGCTGGTTTGATCACACCCGTTAGGACTCTCCATTTTTATTCCTATAATTCGACATATGGGTGGGACGTAGCGACATTTGCGACGTGAATGCGCGTTTACCGAGATATTTTTACTAGAACAAGCTAGGGGTAGGCAACTGGTAAAAATCGGCCGAAACCGGGTAGGTATTGAAATTTGCCAAATTTCGGTACCGATAGCAGTACCGGTTGGACCGGTATAACGGACCGTTCGGTACTGGTTTTTACGGAATAAATATCAAAAATTAATAAAATTATTATTTTATTATTATTATTAATATTAATATTATTTTTTGTATTACTATAATCAATATTTTATTATTATTAATAATTATTTTTTAATAAATAAATAAAAATTAGAAATCCGGTATATACCGATATGGTTCGTTAGAACCGAACCATAAAAACTCGGTACCGAAACCGGTTTCAAAAAACCGATATATACCAATTTTTTTGTACCGAAACCGTACCGTTTATTTTTGTACCGAACCGACCGGTTCGAACCCGTCCGAAATAATATAAAATTATGTCCATCCCTAGTACAAACGTTTTCTTTCAACATGTCTCGCAAAAAATATATAAAATTGGCGCAACACGAGGACTTTCCAGGGGTCACTCATTCTAGTACTACTCTCGCCCAAGCACGCTTGACATCGGAGTTCTGATGGGATCCGGTGCATTAGTGCTGGTATGATCGCACCCGTTAAGATTTTCTATTTTTAATTCCTATATTTTGACATATTGGTGGGGGGTAACGACATTTGCGTCGTGTATGTGCGTTTACCGAGATACGTTCACTAGTACGAACGATTCTTTTATCGTGTTTCGTAAAAAATATAAAAAAAAGGGGTGCAACACGAGGACTTCCCAGGGGGTCACCCATCCTAGTGCGACACTCTCTCAAGCACGCTTGACTTCGGAGTTCTGATGGGATCCGGTGCATTAGTGCTGGTTTGATCGCACCCATTAGGATTCATTCATTTTTATTCCTATAATTCGACATATGGGTGGGATGTAGTGACATTTGAGTCGTGAATGCGCGTTTACCGAGATATTTTCACTAGAACTAACTCGGGGTGGGCAACTAGTAAAAATCGCCCCGAGCCGGGTCAGTACCGAAATTTGCCAAATTCCGGTACCGATAGCGGTACCGGTTAGACCGCTATAACGGACCGTTCGGTACTGTTTTTTATCGAATAAATATTAAAAATTAATAAAATTATTATTTTATTATTATTATTATTATTATTATTATTATTATTAATATTTATTTATTACTATAATTAATATTTTATTATTATTATATATTGTTTTTTAATAAATAAATAAAAATTAGAAATCCGGTATACACCCTTATGGTTCGTTAAAACCGAACCATAAAAATTAGGTACCGAAATCGGTATAAAAAACATATATATACCGATTTTTTATTCCGAAATCGGACCGGTAATTTTTGTACCGAACCGACCGTTTCGAACCGGTCCGAAAAAATAGAAAATTTTGTCCAACCCTAGTACAAACGTTTTCTTTCACCGTGTCTCGTAAAATAAAACTGGCGCAACACGAGGACTACCCAGGGGGTCACTCATTATAGTACTTCTCGCCCAAGCACGCTTGACTTCGGAGTTCTGATGGGATCCGGTGCATTAGTGCTGGTATGATCGCACCCGTTAAGATTTTCTATTTTTATTCCTATATTTTGACATGTGGGTGGGGCATAGCTACATTTGCGTCATGTATGCCCGTTTACCGAGACACGTTCACAAGTCTGAACGATTCTTTTATCGTGTTTCGTAAAAAATATATAAAAAAGGGTGCAACACGAGGACTTCCCAGGGGGTCACCCATCGTAGTACTACTCTCGCACAAGCACGCTTAACTTCAGAGTTCTAATGGGATCCGGTGCATTAGTGCTGGTTTGATCACACCCGTTAGGACTCTCCATTTTTATTCCTATAATTCGACATATGGGTGGGACGTAGCGACATTTGCGACGTGAATGCGCGTTTACCGAGATATTTTTACTAGAACAAGCTAGGGGTAGGCAACTGGTAAAAATCGGCCGAAACCGGGTAGGTATTGAAATTTGCCAAATTCCGGTACCGATAGCAGTACCGGTTGGACCGGTATAACGGACCGTTCGGTACTGGTTTTTACGGAATAAATATCAAAAATTAATAAAATTATTATTTTATTATTATTATTAATATTAATATTATTTTTTGTATTACTATAATCAATATTTTATTATTATTAATAATTATTTTTTAATAAATAAATAAAAATTAGAAATCCGGTATATACCGATATGGTTCGTTAAAACCGAACCATAAAAACTCGGTACCGAAACCGGTTTCAAAAAACCGATATATACCAATTTTTTTGTACCGAAACCGTACCGTTTATTTTTGTACCGAACCGACCGGTTCAAACCCGTCCGAAATAATATAAAATTATGTCCATCCCTAGTACAAACGTTTTCTTTCAACATGTCTCGCAAAAAATATATAAAATTGGCGCAACACGAGGAATTTCCAGGGGTCACTCATTCTAGTACTACTCTCGCCCAAGCACGCTTGACTTCGGAGTTCTGATGGGATCCGGTGCATTAGTGCTGGTATGATCGCACCCGTTAGGATTCTTAATTTTTACTCCTATAATTCGACATATGGGTGGGATGTAGCGACATTTGCGTCGTGAATGCGCGTTTATCAAGATATTTTCACTAGAACGAACTAGGGGTGGGAAATTTTTAAAAATCGGCCCGAGCCGGGTCGGTATCGAAATTTGCCAAATTCCGGTACCGATAGCGGTACCGCTTGGACCGGTATAACGGACCGTTCGGTACTGGTTTTTATCGAATAAATATTAAAAATTAATAAAATTATTATTTTATTTTTATTATTATTATTATTATTATTATTATTTTTATTTTTATTACTATAATTAATATTTTATTATTATTATATATTGTTTTTTAATAAATAAATAAAAATTAGAAATCCGGTATATACCCGTATGGTTCGTTAAAACCGAACCATAAAAATTAGGTACCGAAATCGGTATAAAAAACATATATATACCGATTTTTTGTTCCGAAATCGGACCGGTAATTTTTGTACCGAACCGACCTTTTCGAACCGGTCCGAAAAAATAGAAAATTATGTCCAACCCTAGTACAAACGTTTTCTTTCACCGTGTCTCGTAAAAAAATATATAAAACTGGCGCAACACGAGGACTACCTAGGGGGTCACTCATTCTAGTACTTCTCGCCCAAGCACGCTTAACTTCGGAGTTCTGTTGGGATCCGGTGCATTAGTGCTGGTATGATCGCACCCGTTAAGATATTCTATTTTTATTCCTATATTTTAACATATGGGTGGGGCGTAGAGACATTTGCGTCATGTATGCCCGTTTACCGAGACACGTTCACAAGTACGGACGATTCTTTTATCGTGTTTCGTAAAAAATATATAAAAAAGGGTGCAACACGAAGATTTCACAGGGGGTCACTCATCCTAGTACTACTCTCGCCCAAGCACGCTTAACTTCGGAGTTTTGGTGGGATTCGGTGCATTAGTGCTGGTTTGATCGCACCCGTTAGGATTGTCCATTTTTATTCCTATAATTCGACATATGGGTGGGACGTAGCGACATTTGCAACGTGAATGCGCGTTTACCGAGATATTTTCACTTGAACAAACTAGGGGTGGGCAACTGGTAAAAATCGGCCTGAACCGGGTAGGTACTGAAATTTGCCAAATTCCGGTACCGATAGAAGTACTGGTTGGACCGGTATAACGGACCGTTCGGTACTAGTTTTTACGGAATAAATATCAAAAATTAATAAAATTATTATTTTATTATTATTATTAATATTAATATTATTTTTTCTATTACTGTAATTAATATTTTATTATTATTATTAATTATTTTTTAATAAATAAATAAAAATTAGAAAACCGGTATATTCCCGTATGGTTCGTTAAAACCGAACCATAAAAACTCGGTAACGAAACTGGTATAAAAAAATCGATATATACCAATTTTTTTGTATCGAAACCGTACATGTTATTTTTGTACCGAACCGACCGATTCGAACCGGTCTGAAATAAAAGAAAATTTTTCCATCCCTAGTACAAACGTTTTCTTTCACCGTGTCTCGCAAAAAATATATAAAATTGGCGCAACACGAAGACTTTCTAGGGGGTCACTCATTCTAGTACTACTCTCGTCCAAAAACGCTTGACTTCGGAGTTCTGATAGGATCCGGTGCATTAGTGCTGGTATGATCGCACCCGTTAAGATTTTCTATTTTTAATTCCTATATTTTGACATAATGGTGGGGCGTAACGACATTTGCTGCGTGTATGTGCGTTTACCGAGACACGTTCACTAGTACGAACGATTCTTTTATCGTGTTTCGTAAAAAATATATAAAAAAAGGTGCAACACGAGGACTTCCCAGGGGGTCATCCATCCTAGTACGACTCTCGCCCAAGCACGCTTAACTTCGGAGTTCTGATGGGATCCGGTGCATTAGTGCTGGTATGATCGTACCCGTTAAGATTTTCTACTTTTATTCCTATATTTTAACATATGGGTGGGGCGTTGCGACATTTGCGTCATGTATGCCCGTTTATCGAGACACGTTCACAAGTACGAACGATTCTTTTATCGTGGTTCGTAAAAAATATATAAAAAAGGGTGCAACACGAGGATTTCACAAGGGGTCACCCATCCTAGTACTACTCTCGCCCAAGCACGCTTAACTTCGGAGTTGTGATGGGATCCGGTGCATTAGTGCTGGTATGATCGCACCCGTTAGGATTCTCCATTTTTATTCCTATAATTCGACATATGGGTGGGACGTAGCGATATTTTCGACGTGAATGCGCGTTTATCGAGATATTTTCACTAGAACAAACTAGGGGTAGGCAACTGGTAAAAATCGGCCCGAACCGGGTAGGTACTGAAATTTGCCAAATTTCGGTACCGATAGCAATACCGGTTGGACCGGTATAACGGACCGTTCGGTACTGGTTTTTACGTAATAAATATCAAAAATTAATAAAATTATTATTTTATTAATATTATTAATATTAATATTATTTTTTCCATTACTATAATCAATATTTTATTATTATTATTAATTATTTTTTAATAAATAAATAAAAATTAGAAATTCGGTATATACCCGTATGGTTCGTTAAAACCGAACCATAAAAACTAGGTACCGAAATTGGTATCAAAAAACCGATATATACTGATTTTTTGTTCCAAAATCGGAACGGTTATTTTTGTACAGAACCGACCTGTTCGGACCGATCCGAAAAAATAGAAAATTATGTCCAACCCTTGTACAAATGTTTTCTTTCACCGTGTCTCGTAAAAAATATATAAAACTGGCGCAACACGGGGACTTACCAGGGGGTCACTCATTCTAGTACTACTCTCGCCCAAGCAAGCTTAACTTCGGAGTTCTGATGGGATCCGATGCATTAGTGCTGGTATGATCGCACCCGTTAGGATTCTTCAATTTTATTCCTATAATTCGACATATGGGTGGGACGTAGCGATATTTGCGACGTGAATGCGCGTTTACCGAGATATTTTCACTAGAACAAACTAAGGGTGGGCAACTGGTAAAAAATCGGCCCGAACCGGGTAGGTTCTGAGATTTGCCAAATTTCGGTACCGATAGCATTACCGGTTGGACCGGTATAACGGACCGTTCGGTACTGGTTTTTACGGAATAAATATCAAAAATTAATAAAATTATAATTTTATTATTATTATTAATATTAATATTATTTTTTCCATTACTATAATCAATATTTTATTATTATTATTAATTATTTTTTAATAAATAAAAAAAATTAGAAAACCGGTATATACCCGTATGGTTCGTTAAAACCGAACCATAAAAACTCGGTACCGAAACCGGTATCAAATAACCGATATATACCAATTTTTTTGTACAGAAACCGTACCGGTTATTTTTGTACTGAACCGAACTGTTCGATCCGGTCCGAAAAACTAGAAAATTATGTCCATCCCTAGTACAAACGTTTTCTTTCAATATGTCTCGCAAAAAATATATAAAATTGGCGCAACACGAGGACTTTCCAGGGGTCACTCATTCTAGTACTACTCTCGCCCAAGCACGCTTGACTTCGGAGTTCTGATGGGATCCGGTGCATTAGTGCTGGTATGATCGCACCCGTTAAGATTTTCTATTTTTAATTCCTATATTTTGACATATTGGTGGGGCGTAACGACATTTGCGTCGCGTATGTGTGTTTACCGAGACACGTTCACTAGTACGAACGATTCTTTTATCGTGTTTCGTAAAAAATATAAAAAAAGGGTGCAACACAAGGACTTCCCTGAGGGTCACCCATCCTAGTACGACTCTCGCCCAAGCACGCTTAACTTCGGAGTTTTGATTGGATCCGGTGCATTAGTGCTGGTTTGATCGCACCTGTTAGGATTATTCATTTTTATTCCTATAATTCGACATATGGGTGGGATGTAGCGATATTTGCGTCGTGAATGCGCGTTTACCGAGATATTTTCACTAGAACAAACTAGGGGTGGGCCACTGGTAAAAATCAACCCGAGCCGGGTCGGTACCGAAATTTGCCAAATTCTGATACCGATAGCGGTACTGGTTGGACCGGTATAACGGACCGTTCGGTACTAGTTTTTATCGAATAAATATTAAAAATTAATAAAATTATTATTTTATTATTTTTTTTATTATTAATATTAATATTTTTTTATTATTATAATCAATATTTTATTATTATTATTAATTATTTTTTAATAAATAAATAAAAATTAAAAATCCAGTATATACCCGTATGGTTCGTTAAAATTGAACCATAAAAACTAGGTACCGAAATCGGTATCAAAAAACCGATATATACCGATTTTTTGTTCCAAAATCGGACCGGTTATTTTTGTACCGAACCGACCGGTTCGGACCGGTCCGAAAAAATAGAAAATTATGTCCAACCCTAGTACAAACTTTTTCTTTCACCGTGTCTTGTAAAAAATATATAAAACTGGCGCAACACGAGGACTACCCAGGGGGTCACTCATTCTAGTACTACTCTCACCCAAGCACGCTTGACTTCGGAGTTCTGATGGGATCCGGTGCATTAGTGCTGCTATGATCGCACCCGTTAAGATTTTCTATTTTTATTCCTATATTTTGACATATGGGTGGGGCGTAGCGACATTTGCTTCATGTATGCCCGTTTACCGAGACACGTTCACAAGTACGAATGATTCTTTTATCGTGTTTCGTAAAAAATATATAAAAATAGGTGCAACACGAGGACTTGCAAAGGGGTCACCCATCCTAGTACTACTCTCGCCCAAGCAGGCTTAACTTCGGAGTTCTGATGGGATCCGGTGCATTAGTGCTGGTATGATCGCACCCGTTAGGATTCACCATTTTAATTCCTATAATTCGACATATGGGTGGGACGTAGCGACATTTACGACGTGAATGCGCGTTTACCGAGATATTTTCACTATAACAAACTAGGGGTGGGCAACTGGTAAAAATCGGCCCGAACCGGGTAGGTACTGAAATTTGCCAAATTCCGGTACCGATAGCAGTACCGGTTGGACCGGTATAACGGATCGTTCGGTACTAGTTTTTACGGAATAAATATCAAAAATTAATAAAATTATTATTTTATTATTATTATTAATATTAATATTAATATTATTTTTTCTATTACTATAATCAATATTTTATTATTATTATTATTTATTTTTTAATAAATAAACTAAAATTAGAAAACCGGTATATACCCGTATGGTTCGTTAAAACCGAATCATAAAAACTCGGTACCGAAATCGGTATCAAAAAACCGATATATATCAATTTTTTTGTACCGAAACCGTACCGGTTATTTTTATACCGAACTGAGCGGTTCGGACCGTTCCGAAAAAATAGAAAATTATGTCCATCCCTAGTACAAAAGTTTTCTTTCACCGTGTCTCGCAAAAAATATATAAAATTGGCGCAACACAAGGACTTCCCTGGGGGTCACTCATTCTAGTACTACTCTCGCCCAAGCACGCTTAACTTCGGAGTTCTGATGGGATCCGGTGCATTGGTGCTGGTATGATCGCACCCGTTAAGATTTTCAATTTTTATTCCTATATTTTGACATATTGGTGGGGCGTAGCGACATTTGCGTCGTGTATGCACGTTTACCGAGATACGTTCACTAGTACGAATGATTCTTTTATCGTTTTTCGTAAAAAATATATAAAAAATGGTGCAACACGAGGACTTTCCAGGGGGTAACCCATACTAGTACTACTCTCGCCCAAGCACGCTTAACTTCGGAGTTCTGATGGGATCCGGTGCATTAGTGCTGGTATGATCGCACCCATTAGGATTCTCCATTTTTATTCCTATATTTCGCCATATGGGTGGGACGTAGCGACATTTGCGTCGTGAATTCGCGTTTACCGAGATATTTTCAATAGAACAAACTAGGGGTGGGCAACTGGTAAAAATCGTCCCGAACCGGGTAGGTACCGATATTTGCCAAATTCTTGTACCAATGCGGTACCGGTTGGACCGGTATAACGGACCGTTGGTTACTGGTTTTTATTGAATAAATATCAAAAATTAATAAAATTATTATTTTATTATTATTATTATTATTATTAATATGAATATTGTTTTTTTATTACTATAATAAATATTTTATTATTATAATTAATTATTTTTTAATAAATAAATAAAAATTAAAAAAAATGGTATATACCCTTATGGTTCGTTAAAACCGAACCATAAAAACTCGGTACCGAAATCGGTATCAAAAAATTGATATATACCGATTTTTTTGTTCCAAAATCGGATCGGTTATTTTTGTACCGAAACGAACGGTTCGGGGCGGTCCGAAAAAATAGAAAATTATGTTCATCCCTAGTACAAACATTTTCTTTCACCATGTCTCGCAAAAAATTTGTAAAATTAGCGCAACACGAGGACTTCCCAGGGGGTCACTGATTCTAGTACTATTCTCGCCCAAGCACGCTTGACTTCAGTGCTTTGATGGGATCTGTTGCATTAGTGCTGGTATGATCGCACCCGTTAAGTTTTTCAATTTTTATTCCTATATTTTGACATATTGGTTGGGCGTAGCGACAGTTGCTTCGTGTATGCACGTTTATCGAGACACATTCACTAGTACGAACGATTCTTTTCTCGTGTTTCGTAAAAAATATATAAAAAAAGGTGCAACACGAGGACTTCCCAGGAGGTCACCCATCCTAGTACTACTCTCGCCCAAGCACGCTTAACTTCGGGGTTCTGATGGGATCCGGTGCATTAGTGCTGGTACGATCGCACCGATTAGGATTCTCCATTTTTATTCCTATAATTCGCAATATGGGTGGGACGTAGCGACATTTGCGTCATGAATGCGCGTTACCGAGATTTTTTCACTAGAACAAACTAGGGGTGGGCAACTGGTAAAAATCGGCCCGAACCGGGTCGGTTCTGAAATTTGCCAAATTCCCGTACCGATAGCGGTACAGGTTGGAACGGTATAACGGACCGTTCGGTACTAGTTTTACCGAATAAATACCAAAAATTAATAAAATTATTATTATTATTTTATTATTATTATTATTATTATTATTTTTAATATTAATATTTTTTTAATTACTATAGTCAATATTTTATTATTATTATTAATTATTTTTTAATAAATAAATAAAGATTAAAAAACCGGTATATACCCGTATGGTTCGTTAAAACCAAACCATAAAAACTCGTTACCGAAATCTGTATCAAAAAACCGATATATACCGATTTTTTTGTACTGAAACCGGACCGGTTATTTTTGTACCTAACCGACCGGTTCGGACTGGTCCGGAAAAATAGTAA
This sequence comes from Panax stipuleanatus, assembly GCA_020205555.1. Taxonomy (NCBI): domain Eukaryota; kingdom Viridiplantae; phylum Streptophyta; class Magnoliopsida; order Apiales; family Araliaceae; genus Panax; species Panax stipuleanatus. The sequence continues at coordinate 155,116,228 of CM035117.1, read as the reverse complement.
ATTATGTCTAACCCAAGTTCAAACGTTTTCTTTCACCGTGTCTCGCAAAAAATATATAAAATTGGCGCAACACGAGGACTTCCCAGGGGGTCACTCATTCTAGTACTACTCTCACCCAAGCACGCTTGACTTCGAAGTTCTGATGGGATCCGGTGCATTAGTGCTGGTATGATCGCACCCGTTAAGATTTTCTATTTTTAATTCCTATATTTTGACATATTGGTGGGGCGTAACGACTTTTGCGTCGTGTACGTGCTTTTACCGAGACACGTTCATTAGTACGAACGATTCTTTTATCGTATTTCGTAAAAAATATAGAAAAAAGGGTGCAACACGAGGACTTCCAGGGGTCACCCATCCTAGTACGACTCTTGCCCAAGCACGCTTAACTTCGGAGTTCTGATGGAATTTGGTGCATTAGTGCTGGTTTGATCGCACCCATTAGGATTCTTCATTTTTATTCCTATAATTCGACATATGGGTGGGATGTAGCGACATTTGCGTCGTGAATGCGCGTTTACCGAGATATTTTTACTAGAATAAACTAGGGGTGGGCAACTGGTAAAAATCGGCCCGAGCCGGGTCGGTACCGAAATTTGCCAAATTCCGGTACCAATAGCGGTACCGGTTGGACTGGTATAACGGACCGTTCAGTACTGGTTTTTATCGAATAAATATTAAAAATTATTATTTTTTATTATTACTATTATTATTATTAATATTAATATTAATATTATTTTTTTATTACTATAATTTATATTTTATTATTATTATTAATTATTTTTTAATAAATAAATAAAAATTAGAAATTCGATACATAATCGTATGGTTCGTTAAAACCGAACCATAAAAACTTGGTATCGAAATCGTTATCAAAAAACCTATATATATCGATTTTTTTGTTTCGAAACCGGACCGATTATTTTGTACCGAACTGACCGGTTCAGACAGGTCCGGAAAAATAGAAAATTATGTCCAACCCTAGTACAAACGTTTTCTTTCACCGTGTCTCGTAAAAAATATATAAAACTGGCGCAACACGAGGACTTCCCAGGGGGTCACTCATTCTAGTACTACTCTCGCTCAAGCACACGCTTGAATTTGAAGTTCTGATGGGATTCGGTGCATTAGTGTTGGTATGATCGCAACCGTTAAGATTTTCTATTTTTAATCCCATATTTTGACATATGGGTGGGGCATAGCGACATTTGCGTCGTGTATGCACGTTTACCGAGACACGTTCACTAGTACAAATAATTCTTTTATCGTGTTTCGTAAAAAATATATAAAAAATGGTGCAACACGAGGACTTCCCTGGGGTTCACCCATGCTAGTACTACTCTCGCCCAAGCACGCTTACCTTCGGAGTTCTGATGGGATCCGGTGCATTAGTGATGGTATGATCGCACCTATTAGGATTCTCCATTTTTATTCCTATAATTCGACATATGGGTGGGACGGAGCGACATTTGCGTCGTGAATGCGCGTTTAACAAGATATTTTCACTAGAATAGACTAGGGGTGGGCAACTGGTAAAAATCGGCCCGAACCGGGTCGGTACCGAAATTTGCCAAATTCCGGTACAGATTGCTATACCGGTTGGACAGGTATAATGGACCGTTCGGTACTAGTTTTTACCGAATAAATATCAAAAATTAATAAAATTATTATTTTATTATTATTAATAATATTAATACTATTTTTTATTACTATAATCAATATTTTATTATTATAATTAATTTTTTTTAATAAATAAATAAATATTTGAAAATCGGTATATACCCGTATGGTTCGTCAAAATCGAACCCTAAAAACTCGGTACCGAAACCGGTATCAAAAAATTGATATATACCGATTTTTTTGTACCGAAACTTAACCGGTTATTTTTGTACACGAGGACTTACCAGGGGGTCACTCATTCTAGTACTACTCTCGCCCAAGCACGCTCGACTTCAAAGTTCTGATGGGATCCGGTGCATTAGTGCTGGTATAATCGCACCAGTTAAAATTTTCAATTTTTATTCCTATATTTTGACATATTGGGGGGGCGTAGCGACATTTGCGTCGTGCATGCGCGTTTACCGAGATACGTTCACTAGTACGAACGATTCTTTTATCGTGTTTCGTAAAAAATATATAAAAAAGGGTGCAACACGAGGACTTCCCAGGGGGTCACCCATCCAAGTACTACACCCGCCCGAGCACGCTTAACTTCGGAGTTCTGATGGGATCCGGTGCATTAGTGCTGGTATGATCGCACCCGTTAGGATTCTCCATTTTTATTCCTATAAATCGACATGTGGGTGGGACGTAGCGACATTTACGTCGTGAATGCGCGTTTACCGAGATATTTTCAGTAGAACAAATTTAGGGGTGGGCAACTAGTAAAAATCGCCCCGAACCGGGTCGATATCGAAATTTGCCAAATTTCGGTACCGATAGCTGTACCAGTTGGACCCGTATAACAGACCGTTCGGTACTAGTTTTTACCGAATAAATTTCAAAAATTAATAAAATTAATAATATTTTTAATTATTTTTTCTATTACTATAATCAATATTTTATTATTATTATTAATTGTTTTTTAATAATTAAATAAAAATTAGAAAATCGGTATATACCCGTATGGTTCGTTAAAACCGAACCATAAAAACCCGGTACCGAAACCGGTATCAAAAAACCGATATATATCAATTTTTTTGTACAGAAACTGGACCGGTTATTTTTGTACCGAACCGACATCGACCGGTTCGGACCTGTCCGAAAAAAAAGAAAATTATGTCCATCCCAAGTACAAAAGTTTTCTTTCACCGTGTCTCACAAAAAATATATAAAATTGGCGCAACACGGGGACTTCCTAGGGGGTCTCTCATGCTAGTACTACTCTCGCCCAAGCACGCTCGACTTCGGAGTTCTGATGGGATCCGGTGTATTGGTGCTGGTATGATCGCACCCGTTTAAATTTTCAATTTTTATTCCTATATTTTGACATATTGGTGGGGCGTAGCGACATTTGCGTCGTGTATACGCGTTTACCGAGACATGTTCACTAGTACGAACGATTCTTTTATCGTGTTTCGTAAAAAATATATAAAAAAGGTTGCAACACGAGGACTTCCCATGGGGTCAGCCATCCTAGTACTACTCTCTCACAAGCACGCTTCACTTCGGGGTTTTGATGGGATTCAGTGCATTAGTGCTGGTATGATCTCACCCGTTAGGATTCTCCATTTTTATTCCTATAATTCGACATATGGGTGGGACGTAGCAACATTTGCGTCGTGAATACGCGTTTATCGAGATATTTTCACTAGAACAAACTAGGTGTGGCCAACTAATAAAAATCGGCTCGAACCGGGTCTGTACCAAAATTTGTCAAATCCCGGTACCGATAGCGGTACCGGTTGGACCGCTATAACGGACCGTTCGGTACTAGTTTTTACCGAATATATATAAAAAGTTAATAAATTTATTATTTTATTATTATTGTTATTATAATTTATATTATTTTTTCTTTTACTATAATCAATAGTTTATTATTATTATTAATTATTTTTTAATAAATAAATAAAAATTAGAAAACCGGTATATACACGTATGGTTCGTTAAAACCGAACCATAAAAACTCAGTACCGAAATCGGTATCAAAAAATAAATATATACCAATTTTTTTGTACCGAAACCGGACCGGTTATTTTTGTACCGACCCAACCGGTTCGGGCCGGTTCGAAAAAATAGAAAATTATGTCCATCCCTAGTACAAACGTTTTATTTAACCGTGTCTCGCAAAAAATATATAAAATTGGCGCAACATGAGGACTTCCCAGGGGGTCACTCATTCTAGTACTACTCTCGCCCAAGCACGCTTGACTTCGGAGTTCTGATGGGATCCGGTGCATTAGTGCTGGTATGATCGCACCCGTTAAGATTTTCAATTTTTATTCCTATATTTTGACATATTGCTGGGGCGTAGCGACATTTACGTCGTCTTTACGCGTTTACCGAGACACGTTCACTAGTACGAACGATCCTTTTATCGTATTTCGTAAAAAATATATATAAAAAGATGCAACACGAGGACTTCCCAGGGGATCACCCATCCTAGTACTACTCTCGCCCAAGCTAGCTTAACTTCGGAGTTCTGATGGGATCCGGTGCATTAGTGCTGGTATGATCGCACCTGTTAGGATTCTCCATTTTTATTCCTATAATTCGACATATGGGTGGGACGTAGCGACATTTGCGTCGTGAATGCGCGTTTATCGAAATATTTTCACTAGAACAAACTAGGGATGGCCAACTAGTAAAAATCGACTCGAACCGGGTCGATACCGAAATTTGCCAAATTTCGGTAACGATAGTGGTTCCGGTTGGACCGGTATAATGGACCGTTTGGTACTGGTTTTTACCTAATAAATATCAAAAGATAATAAACAGATTTTTTTATTATTATTATTATTATTAATATTATTTTTTCTATTACTATAATTAATATTTTATTATTATTATTAATTATTTTTTAATAAATAAATAAAAATTAGTAAACCGGTATATACCCGTATAGTTCGTTAAAACCGAACCATAAAAACTCAGTACCGAAATCGGTATCAAAAAACCGATATATACCAATTTTTTTGTATTGAAACCGGACCGGTTATTTTTGTGCCGACCCGACCGGTTCGGACCGGTCCGAAAAAAGAGAAAATTATGTCCATCCCTAGTACAAACGTTTTCTTTAACCGTGTCTCGCAAAAAATATATAAAATTGGCGCAACATGAGGAATTCCCCGGGGGTCACTCATTCTAGTACTACTCTCGCCCAAGCACGCTTGACTTCGGAGTTCTGATGGGATCCGGTGCATTAGTGCTGGTATGATCGCACCCGTTAAGATTTTCAATTTTTATTCCTATATTTTGACATATTGGTGGGGTTAGCGACATTTACGTCGTCTTTGCGCGTTTACCGAGACACGTTCACTAGTACGAACGATTCTTTTATTGTGTTTCGTAAAAAATATATAAAAAAGAGTGCAACACGGGGACTTCCCAGGGGGTTACCCATCCTAATACTACTCTCGCCCAAGCACGCTTAACTTCGGAGTTCTGATGGGATCTGGTGCATTAGTGCTGGTATGATCGCACCCATTAGAATTCTCCATTTTTATTCCTATAAATCGACATATGGGTGGGACGTAGCGACATTTGAGTCGTGAATGCGCGTTTATCGAGCTATTTTCACTAGAACAAACTAGGGGTAGGCAACTGGTAAAAATCGGCCCGAACCGGGTCAATACCGAAATTTGCCAAATTCTAGTACCGATAGCGATACCGGTTGGACCAGTATAACAGACCGTTCGGTACTAGTTTTTACCGAATAAATATCAAAAATTAATAAAATTATTATTATTTTTTTATTATTATTATTATTAATATTATTTTTTCTATTACTATAATTAATATTTTATTATTATTATTAATTATTTTTTAATAATTAAATAAAAATTAGAAAACCGGTACATACCCGTATGGTTCGTTAAAACCGAACTATAAAAACCCGGTACCAAAACCGGTATCAAAAAACAGATATATATCAATTTTTTTGTACATAAACTGGACCGGTTATTTTTGTACCGAACCAACACCGACCGGTTCGGACCGATCCGAAAAAATAAAAAAGTATATCCATCCCAAGTTCAAACGTTTTCTTTCACCGTGTCTCGCAAAAAATATATAAAATTGGCGCAACACGAGCACTTCCCTGGGGGTCACTCATTCTAGTACTACTCTAGCCCAAGCACGCTCGACTTCGGAGTTCTGATGGGATCCGGTGCATTAGTGCTGCTATGATCGCACCCGTTTAAATTTTTAATTTTTATTCCTATATTTTGACATATTGGTGGGGCGTAGCGGAATTTGCGTCGTGTATGCGCGTTTACCAAGACATTTTCACTAGTACGAACGATTCTTTTATCGTGTTTCGTAAAAAATATATAAAAAATGGTGCACCACGAGGACTTCCCAGGGGGTCATTCATCCTAGTACTACTCTCGCCCTACGCTTAAATTCGGAGTTTTGGTGGGATCCGGTGCATTAGTGCTGGTATAATCGCACTCGTTAGGATTCTTCATTTTTATTCCTATAATTCGACATATGGGTTGGACGTAGCAACATTTGCGTCGTGAATGCGCGTTTATCAAGATATTTTCACTAGGACAAACTAGGGGTGGCCAACTAGTAAAAATTTGCTCGAACCGGGTCGATACCGAAATTTGCCAAATTCCGGTACCGATAGCGGTTTCGGTTGGACCGGTATAATGGACCGTTCTGTACTGGTTTTTACCGAATAAATATCAAAAGTTAATAAATTTATTATTTTATTATTATAATTATTAATATTATTTTTCCTATTACTATAATCAATATTTTATTATTATTAATTATTTTTAAATAAATAAATAAAAATTAGTAAACCGGTATATACCCGTATGGTTCGTTAAAACCGAACCGTAAAAACTTAGTACCGAAATCGGTATCAAAAAGAC